>CM038556.1:40876032-42076032 GCA_021527575.1 Ensete glaucum | reverse complement strand
GCTGCCTTCTCTCTCTGTTTAGTCCTTCATTCTTCGTTCTCTCTTTGGTTCAGCTCTTGGTCGCCGGAAGCACTGTGCCCTCGTCTTCTCTCATGTCTCAGGTCCTGTTTACTCCACTATGTCTATGTGGTTGGTCCCCGATCAAGAGAGATGTGTGTATACAAAGAGGACGTAGGTTTTCTGATGGCCGTCGAAGTTGCAGCAAGAAGCCAACGCCCACGCTATGGGACGAGCACGAGACTCGATCGCCCATCTGAGAAATGGTCCGATCAAACCCGATGCTCATACGGCAATTGCCGATCGCATCTTTGATGATTCTGCTTTACGTGTGGTTTGCATGAATGCATGCATGCATGCATGCATGAGTGCAAACTGCACACGCACCCAATGCAGACAGCTCGTCTCCTGATATATAGCAGCAACCTTCCGACTCTTCTTCCTTCGGAATGAGCTTCTTCTTAGCAGGCTTCCTGCGTCGGTGAAAGAACAAGGTCTCTACCACACCCACCAAGTTAGAAAATTTGAAAGGCTAAGCCATCCTACCCCTTGTTGTTAAATAAATATTATCTAAATGGTTACTTAAATTGTGATGAATTTTTTTCATTTCGATTGTTAGTATATGGATACTATGACTCAATTAAGCCACTCAAAAGTGCAGCGGGATGACAACGAAAAGGAGAATAAAAGATAACGAACGAAGACTCATTTTTTCCTGTCATCCCGCAATATTGAGTGCGACTCGGGTTCAATTTGGGTTGGTCCGAAATAGAAAGGCCCAATGAGGGTGAGTTCTCTCCAGCGGTTCGGGTTTAGCTGAACCCGAAATAAAATATAAATTTGCAATTAGGTCCTCGGACTTTTCTCATTTATCTGAACTGATTCGCTCTCTGCTTCTTTAAATTCGAATCATGATGTTACAAAAACCCACCCACCGGTCGTTCGCATCCTCCCTCCCCCCACGCGAAGTCCGTCTCATGGAAGACAAAGGGGATCAGGGAAATCGTCCGTCGACTCTTCGCCTTCTGAGCTTCGGATTCGATCACTCCAATCCCTTGAAGGTAATGAATGATCTGAGAATTCCAGTTTTCCGATCGCTTATTTTCTTTCTCGTCCCGATCTGTGGCCCTTTTGGATACATCCTTTTCATTCCAGTTTTCCAACTCTTTTGGTACGCTTCTCTCATCGTAATCGTGAAGGAATCTATGTATAGTCAAGAACGATGGCGCAGTGTTTCATCCCTTCATCGTTATGGGAGGAAATACTCACAGTCAGAAGTATCCCTTGCATTCATCCTAGGGAGTCTGTTTGGATACCTATCGTTTTTAGTGGATGCAATTCATATGGGAATATAACTAGAGAGGTCTATAGATTTTTTTTTTTCCTTCACTCGCTACTCCTCTTGGAATACTTATGATTCACAGAAACATGTTCTGTGTCATCATGAATGATAAGAATCGTTATTTGTTAATGGTACTTGTCAGATCGGATCAGTATTTCAGTGGCTGAATTTACTGATTAGACTCAATATTTTGGTTATATTAATATTGTTTCTGTGAACTACATAGAAATGCATGATTAAAGATGTTTCATGAAGCTGTTTTAGAACTTTGTCAATTTCGTTCCCCTCTTAATTTTGTTCTTACTCTAAAAATTTATGTTGGGGGGTCGTAAGTTTTTTTGTTTTAATTCTAAAGTCAATGTCAGCATAAGGAATCCCAATATGGAAAAAGGTCTTTTCCATCATGGAAAGAAGCCCTAAAAGTTAGGTTTTAGTTATCTTATAAATGGCCTGTATAGGGGTTTGTGTTTTAGTTATTTTTTCATCTACCTTGGGTGCTCTTGAGTTTTTAGGTAAATAGAAAGGATGTTTGTATAAAAAATAAGTGTAATGGTGAGAGAGAAAAAGGATAAAAAAAATGATTGGAGATTGATGCGAGAGGACGTATAGGGATTTGTGTTTTAGTTTGTATTAACTTATGGAAATGTATAATTTGATCTCACATTATGAAAATTTTGATTTTTTTCTCCATGCATAAAAGCAAAAGATATCGGTAAATCTTACATTTAACTTTTTTGAATCTGTAGTTTAATCATTAGCCTCTGAAATTCTCTTTTAGAATTGAGGTCTTCTCCCCTCCACCATCCTCCCTTGCCAACAATTCAAATGCTTCAAGTCAACTGGCAAACACAAACTTGAAAAAGTAACCTCCCTTTTGACTGCTTGACATGTTGGAGCTTTATATAATGGATCCACACTCTCACTTTCCCCCTACTTCGCTTTGTAAAGATTTATTCTCATCCATTTTGGTGGATCACATTGTGGAATTTAAAATCTTTTGTGGAACATGTCCTGAGTTATAAACATTTCACTTGATGCTTGCTCTCAGTTACTTCCTCTCTCTGCTTGGCATCAGTGATGATGCCAATGATGCCTTCCAAGTGGTCAACAAGGAACACCTATGTGTGACTTCCATTTTAAACTAGAGGCAATACCGAGGAAAACCTGAAAATTTTTCATGATCTCTCAGCTTGAAAATCGACTTTATAGCCACCTACAGGTTTGGTTTCACTACCTGTGAGAACTATTGGATGTTCAAGTGCACCTTTCAACTTGAGGCTACTTATGTGGGATTTAGGAACAACTTAAGCATAAAAAATTTAAGCAACCTCTTGTTGTGTCAAACTGGAGGCTGTAATTTTTTGTAGGTTCTTGATTGATATGCAAGTTAAACATAGTTTCGATATCTCTTAAGTGCAAAATTAGTAAAGTGCAATGGCTAAAACCTATACTTCTTGTGCTAAAAAGAGTTAATCCAAAAATATACAATAATTAAAGTACAAAACATCATGCCCTGACTAAAAAAATCTGTAAACTTTGGAATTAAAGCCATTAGAGGGAGTAGATGGAGATACCATTATGTAGTAGAACATCATAGAAGTTTGTCCATTGAAAGCTGCAGATCTAAAGATCAGTTACAAATTGAGTTTGAATGAGGTCAATGTTAAATTCAAATATTGATTACTATGCTAGAAAGTCTTTGACTGTTTCACACTGGCTAAGTATTTCTCTTGTGCTTCAGAGAGATTTCTTGGTGAGTCCAGTCTACAATCACATGGTTGTTGTTAAACCATACAGCAATACAATGCAAGGTAAGCTGATGCTCAGCTCTGACGAAAACATAAATGTACAGAGATGTTAAGATGTTTTCTGATTTTATGTCTGCAATGAAAAGGCTCATGGTAAAGCTTTTGGCTGAACAAAATAGGTAAAATTTGTTGAGTGTTGGTTGATGTGCCTGAAGGTAGTGGAAGATGCTCATTGCTAATCTGTTGGCATGAGCAAAAGCACTCTAGAGAACTTTTTGAGGAAGGTTACAAATTAATTTTAGCAATGCCCTTTAGGTGGCTGCTAGAGATACAGAAATTTGGTGCACTTAGGTCCGTAAGTGCTATCACTGAGATAAAAAATGAATCCCTTGTCATTCCAAACATCCTCAACTAAACGAATGGATGATTGTTCTGCAAGTATTTTAATCCTGTTAATTAGCCCACTTGAACCTATGTGATATGTACAGACATTACAGTGGCATCTTTGCAACTTGATGACCTCGTTAATGAGTTTATGCGATGTTTTAAAGTGATTTAATGGCTGGTTTGTATTATCAAGTTAGCCGCTTAGATTTCAGGTTAATAGTTTGGTCCTATCTCATGATCACCAAAACAGCACCTTCCTACTTGCTTTATCTTTGGGCTCTTTGCAGAATGCATCCATGGTTCAGTATGATTTTTACTGTTCAAATTGCAGTCTGGGTCATGCTTTGAGTTAGTAGGTTAGCATTTATATGGGTTCTTAATGATTATGAAACCATCACTGCTTTTCTATTTGATGCCTTGCTAGATCCTTTTCTGTTTACTCTGGTGCTATGAATCACAGTTAAGATAGTAGTTGACTTGTGATCAATGTAGTTTATGCCCAAATCAGTCTTGATAATGATGTCCTGATGAAAATTTGCCATGTCTGCTTTTTCTTCCCACCATCTGATCTTTCATGTGATCCTTCCTGTATCCTTCTTTTGGTTTTTTCTGCTTCTACAATCTCAAGTTACAAAAATCCTCACTCAGAAGGAGGGGAGTAACCTCCTTGGTTCATCAAAAAAGTTGACAGATGAGGCTCACATCACTTGGCAGGAAGTGTGTCCACTTTATTTCATTCTCTAGTACAATCATGGACGATGATATATTTAACACAGACACACATGTGGTCTTAGCAAAAAGGCAGAAAAGAGTAATGTAATCAGCACAGCTAAATCGAGCGTCATGTTTGTCTGTAAGTATTGTAAAGACTTGTGTTACTGATGATGATTCATTCGGACAAATTCATTTTGGTCTTCATTTTATCTTTATATGGAAATCTGTTGGTAACACATTGGTAGTGTTCTTTTTTTCTTCTCCATGTACTGATTCGTCATATATTGTACCTGATCTTTATTTGTACCAACCAAACTTTTGACAGTTTCACCGGCGAATTTTTTGGAGGAAGCCATATATCCATTGCCAAAAGCTGCGGCCCAACTTGCGTTACCACTTTAATGTAATTGTGCAAGCGTCTTGCTTTAATCATGCTTGTGACGCCAGCAGATGAGTCAGTGGAATGACATGTTTGAGGGCTGCTAATTCTCATTGCCTGGAGGTCTCATGCCCACAGCTGGTGCACTTTTGATCTGCTGACTGCATCTATAAAGAGAGAGTTATTCCATACTCCTCCTCATCGCCTCTCTGCGTGTTTGCGATCGCAAGACATTCAGGTAATGACAGAGAAGGTATCGGACTTCCTAATTCCCCTCTTATAAAGCTCTTCTGATCATTGTTTCCAGTATTATCTGCTGGATCGCATTGATTCTTTCAACCTAGCTGATTAATTTCTGTTGTCAGGTATTTGTTCTCGCTGCCTATTGTCTCCACATCTGGTGGGGCTCACGGCAGGGGACCCGCCCGTATGACTTGGTATCCGCTTGACGTCGGGCGGTCAGAAGAATGAAAGGCGAGGCGGACCCACCTTCGGGGGATCCCCTCCAATGTCAACGCGGACCCACCACGAAGCAGCGGCGTTCTAATAGCTGGACCCCAGTGGTGGCCTCACTACGGTTCCAATTGAACGTCGCGGTTGGACAGGATCCGGATCCTTTTAAGGAGGATAAACATGGGCGAAGACCACGGCGCCGAAACCACATTGATTGAATCTGGGATTGGGTCCGGCCCGTGGATTGCCCGTCTCCCCGATCGCAGGAAACACCAAGAACAACGTTGACGACTTCGTCTCGAAAGGGAGGCGCCCAATCTCCCGGAGATCACGGTGTTTCCTGTCCCGGATGAGACAGGTGAGACGCACCTGGTGATCCGAACGGTTTAAGTCGAGGCGAGCCGACAGTGGAGAAGAAGACCGCTTTCCGTTTCCCACGAACGGCTGTCGTCCTCTCCTCTCCTCTACGTTTCGCTCTCGGGACGGAATCAGTGTCGCCGTGAAATTTCTCAGCCTGCGATCGCTCAAAGGGCTGCCACCTCTGTCAGGTACGTCCTCGTTTCATACTCATATCGTCGTGTCTGTCTTTCGACGTAGAATTCGTTTGATCCAGCTAGGGTTCCTTGAATTCTGCATGAATCTTCTCCTTCTGCCACTTTTCCTGCTCCTTGTGGTTTCGAGGCCTTCTCCGAAAGGTTTTGAATCAACCGAGAAGATAATCCTGGCTGTTCGGGATCGTGGAATATGGCATCCGACGTTCGATGCCGTTAAGTTGCCTGCTCTGTGGTATGTGTGCTTTTGGGGTTCCTAAGAACATGCTTTTGTGCTCTTAGTGGGGTTACAGTCACTTACAAACTTTTGTTAGTTTCGGGACTTCCCGCACCACCTCGAAGTAGGTGTTCGCCTCAACATGTTTTTGGTGCATTGGTTGGACTCAGTCAAGAGGCTTTCTTTTTAGAGATGGAAATTTTGACTAGGGTTTCTCCGGCTCATGATCTTTGTTCTTTGCTTTCGTTCATTCTAGCCTGTGATGTTTAATTGGTCTATTATCACTTGGATTTTTATTCTCTTTTAATTTGTACGAGTTAAATATATATCGAGAGCATGTTTTGGAGAATTTTCCTACTGATTTTTACTTAGCTTCAGTGACTTGTAGCTTTAATGTGAAGATTGGTACTTGACAAAGTCCTTTGTGTGCATTGTTCCAGACGTCTTCATTATCTGACAAATAACATTTGCTCCCTATTGATGATATCAGGTCCAAGTCAGTTGGGATGACTGAACCGGACCCAACAACTGAAGCAGATGGAGCTACAGTGGCAACCATGGGTAATCCACCACCTGAGGATAAATGTGCTGTGTATGATACTGACAAGAAGGAAGGGGAACAAAAAGTGGATGTAGATGAGAAGAAGGAAAGCAAAGAAACGGATGTAGATGGAAAGGAGGAAGGTGTCGGCGAGAAGGACATAAACAAAAGGGATGGCGAATTAGAAGAGGATGGGGAAGAAATGAAGGAAGGTGAAGTGGAAGATGATGGAGAGAAAAAAAAGGAAGGTGAACCAGAAGATCAAGAAAAAAAGAAGGAAAATGAAGTTGAAGAGAAAGGTGATGAAAAGAAGGAAGATGAAGTTGAAAAGAATGGCAATGAAATGAAGGAAAATGAAGTTGAAGAGAAAGGTGATGAAAAGAAGGAAGATGAAGTTGAAAAGAATGGCAATGAAATGAAGGAAGATGAAGTTGAAGAGAATGATGATGAAAAGGAGGAGGATGAAGTTAAAGAGAATGGGGATGAAATGAAGGATGAAACACTAGAGGAGACTGGAGATGAACGAAAGGAATGCAAAGAAACAATGGATGTTGAACAAGAGGAGGATGGACACCAAAGTGGCGCAAAAGAATTAGAAGATATGGACAAAGAGAAAGAGGACACTGATAATGTGAATACAACAGAGTCTCAGGATGTGAAAATGGTGGATGTGGAATATGTGAAGGCTGATGATACTGAGGATGTGAAAATGGTGGATGCAGAGGATATTAAAGGTGATGAAAAAGGAGGGGAAACAGTTGAACAAGAAGGATCACAACATGAGATGGAGATTGATGTGAATAAGGCAGGGGATGGTAGGACTAACGAGGAGAAGGTTGTTGAGGATAAGGAGGCTGATGCATCAAAAAAGAAAAGTTCAAGGGTGAAGAAGGCTAGTAAACTAGAAGGAATGGATAAAGGGGGTGAGACGAGGGCCAAGAAATTGCTGTTTTCTCCTGTGTCTTCCGCTGAACGTCCTGTGCGTCAGAGAAAAACTGTGGAGAGGTTGGTGGAAGTTATTGAAAAAGAGCCAAACAGGGAGTTTCAAGTTGAGAAGGTGCCTTCTTCTCATTGAAATTTCTGCATACTTATTAAGTTGATTATCATTATTATTTGATTTGATTGCTAATTTTCCAAAAAACTTCGCCTTCAGGGCCGTGGCACTCCTTTGAAAGATATACCAAATGGTATGCTTCATAGCTGCAATATTTTTGTTTTGCTCCTCTTTGTTCATCTTGCTTATTGCTCTCTATTTATCATTTTAGGCTTAATTTTGCTCACGTACTTGTTGCTGTAATTTTGTTTATAGAAATTACTCAGGACATTGGGAGATTCTGCTTAATTGATTTTTATATGTTGTGATTGTATCTTGGTCTTTCAATCATAATCATATTCTACATTTTTCACTCTCTAGTTGCTTGTTGTGTCTAGATATCTTTCTATAAAATATATTCTTCTGGCTGCCTGTGCACTCATGGACATGAATCTGGCCTTTTATGCAGTTCCTGCACGAGGCCGGCAGATGTAATGGGCACACAACAATATTGTACAGACCAAGGTTCGCCTTACCGGCGTATCGAGTTTATGTCGGTACAATATGGTACCCGATACCGAGCGGCACGCACACTATATACTGCTCGGTATAATATAATATAATATAATATAATATAATATAATATTAAAAAATAAAAACTTTGCCTTGTTCTCCCTTCTCCCAGCGCGGGGAGATGAGGTGTTGCCTCGTTCCTGCGCGGTGAGACGAGGTGTCGCTTCGTTCTCCCTTCTTCTCGTTCCCTTCTCCTTTCTCGCGTTGTCTCCCCGTGCAGAGAGAAGGAAGCCCGCTGGCGAAAAATCACCTGCGGGTGACGGATTGCACGGGGAACCAGGGAATAGCAAGTATCTCCCTCTTTTCTCCGTTTTCTTCTTCTCCCTCTTCTTCTTTCTCCCCCAATCGACCACTGACGATCGATTTCGGCGGTACCTCCTGGTAGCGAGCGTTTCGCGTATCGGTCTATTGTCAGACTGGTACATACCGCCCGCATCGGGGTGATACAAAACGAAATAGAAAATCTCTACTGACTTGCTTATGCATTCCACATTTCTCTTCTATTTTTTGTATAGTGTAGTGGTTTACGTGTCATTGCACCAACCATGATGCATGTTACTTAATATGTGAGTTTGTTCTTAGATAAGTATAAAATGTCATCTAAAACTCTATGTCATGTTCCCTAATGAGATGTCGGTTTTTTGTTTCAAGTTTCAACAAAAACTAGACTAGCTATCTTTTCTGACTATTTGTTGGATGCAAAGTTGATGCGGCATAGCAATTGTATATGTGTGGAAGTTAAGTGTCATTTTGCTTGCTTTTCTTGTGGAGCTGTTTTTCTTTGTCCTTCCGTCCAAACATTAAATAACATGAGTACTTTTCTGATGTTATAATAGTTATTATTGGTCTTGATTAATTTATTGAATCTCATAGTTGTTAATAGTATAGTTGTTAGTGCGTAAGTTGCCTTTATAATTATGGAGCAAGTGAAAGAATTTTGTTGTTGTTTTGATATTTTCTTTTCTTTTCTGATGTTAAGTCTTCTCTCTTTAACTGTCTCACATCTATGTGCATATGGCATACTTCTGGATATCTTCTTAGTGGCCTACAAATTAGCAAGGAAGAAGGTTGCAGATATTAAACTGATTCATCAGACTCTTTTTGGAAGAAAAGGAAAGGTAGCTTAGAATATTACGACTTATTCAATCTACAGTAGCGTGCTGATAATGCTGTTCTTATGTGCAACCTTGCTGTTGTTGTTGCTGTTTGTTATTTGTTGCATTAATTAAGATTTCCATTCGAACTATTTACAGTAGGCATTTTTATATCATACTTGAGTCTTACAATATAAAGCATGGAACAAACATAATGATATTGCAAGAAAGTAGGGCACAATAGAGAATGGGCACAGCAATTAATAGAACATACACAATATAAATTGTTGTGGTTTTGCTTCTGAGGTGTATATATACACAATTTAGACAATCTATGAGCATCACACAATTAGTGATGCATGACAAGGATTCTCATAAATGTTAACCCTCGAGTAAATTACTTCAAATGCATGCACAAAAAAATATTGAGCTTGATTAACTTTTCCTGCCAATGAATGAACTCATTCCCTATTTGGTAAGAACACTCAAGGCCTCTGACTTTAGTAGTCTGAATATGATGTTGTGTTGCATGATTATTATTATCAAGGACTTCTCTCTTGTTTTCTTCTGATGATATGATAGTGTTTTTCTCCTTCACTAGTTGCTTATGAACAAGTCTTTGTTTGCATCTCTAATCACAGGCAGTCAACTTCAAAAGTCATATTCTTCAATTTTCTGGATTTATATGGCATGAAAGCGACGTAAGTGGTATTTTAATACTAGAGTGTATAATGCAATTATCATTCCTTTTTGTCCTCCAGTGATATTTAAATCTTAATAACTGCAGGAAAAGCAGAGAGCTAAGATGAAGGAGAAGCTTGACAAATATGTAAAAGATATGCTCTTGGATTTGTGTGATTTGTTTGATTTACCTGTTTCCAGAGTAAATAGTAGAAAGGTTAGTTTAGATCATTTTTCTTAGTCATGATTTATAATTATTCATCGTCAACATGATTAACCTCTACAGGTTCCCTGATATACCATGACAATAGTCTAAATGAGTTATACCTGCAGGAAGACCTTGTGACCAAGTTATTGGACTTTTTAGTTGCTCCTCATCCTACAACAGATGTTGCACTTCCTAAGGACCAGGTTTGGCCTTTTTTTTCAATGAGATAAATTTTCTTTATGGTACATTTTTCGATGAGATGTGCAATGCAATTGTTTTATGATCCCTATTTGAACCTTTATCTCATTTTCTGACCTAATCTGCTCCATTTTTAACAGAAATCTAGAAAGCGTAAAAGAATGGCTAGGGGAAGTGCATCAAAAAGCAGAGGGATGCTTACCAAGCATTCAGAGGTAGGCATCAGATGCACTAGTGCACATATGGTCCTACGTTTGTCTTATACCTTTTGGCATCCTCTTTTGAGTAGGTCCTGTATGGTATTGGATGGTGTAATATTTTGTTCTTCCGGCCTTGTTATACTTACAGTCAAGGTTCGCCAAATCAGACATTGACAAGATAGAGTAGTATAAGCATACTACCTCTCGGTATATATATATATATAGTGATTAAAAAAGCGCTAGGCGCTCGCTCGAGCGAAGCGAGGCACCAAAATATTTAAAAATATATAATATAATTAATAAATATAATTATTTAAATAAAAATGTCATATTTAATTAAGCAAATCTGAGTATAAATTACAAAGTCACAATGTCACATTAACAAAAATTTTAAAATTCAAAACAATAAACTTTTACATCAAAATCACTCATCATATAATTATTTAAATAAAAAATATCATATTTAACAGTATACTATTATACTGTTAACAGTATAAGATACTATTAATAATTAGTTATAATAATTAATCAATTCAACAGTATATTGTTAACAATATACAGTATACCGTTAAGTGTTAATATCATATCAGATACGATATATGATAGATGACGAGCTAACGACCGCGAGAGGAGTAGCAACACTGACGCGGCGGAAGGATGGTGCGCAGTGAACGACGGCGAAGAGAAAGCCCGGTGTCACGACGTAATCCAAGCGATCAAGGTGCTCTTGGGCACTCGAGAGCAAAGGACGATGGCAAAGACAGCGATGAGGCGGCGAAGACGGCACCAAATACGGCGGTGAGATGCTAATCCCGATTAAGGTTAACGGAAATATTTAGCTTCGTTAGTTGGTTCGATTGAACCAACAGCGATCGACCAAACCGAGCTAAAAGTCCGGTTTGGTCGATCAGAAATCGACCGCTCAATCGCCCGTCGCTTGGGCTCGGTGAGGCGGCGCCTAAGCGCCCGCTGGGTGTAGATTGAGGTGCTCAGCGGCGCGCCCGAGCGCCTATTTAAAACGCTGATATATATATATATATATATATATATAATAATAATAACAATAATAATAATAATAATAATAAAGTTAAAAGATAAAAAAAGGGTGACGTCGCCTCGTTCCTTCTCCCCACACGGGGAGAAGAAATCGCCCGCAGGCGAAGGGATCGGGAGAGCAGTGCCCAACTCCAGGTTCTCCCGTTTCTTCTCCCTCTTCTTCTTTCTTTCTTGACTGATATCGCCCGAAATCGGTTGCTGACGGTCGAAATCGACCGTTACCGACTGATTTCCGGTGGTAATGGGACAGAAATAGTCCTAATCGGTGGTACCGTCCGGTAGCGGGTGATCCGCATTCATATCAGCGGGCGGACCGATATGTACCGTCCGGTATCGGTGGTATCCATCGGTATTTCAGACCTTGCTTACAGTCATTATTGTCCTGAAGTTCCTCCATCCTTGTCAAAATTAACTTCCACTTTTGTTCTGCAGAAGCGGACAAAAGCTGAGGAAACACCAACTGGAAAAGAGAGTAGTTCACAAGAAACAGAAGATGATGAGGATGAAAAGGAGGATGACCTTTCTGAAGAAGAAAATGTACACAAGCATTCTGAGATTGAAACAAAAGAAACCAAATCTGTAGAAGTAGCTGATGAAGATGAAGATAATGATGATGATGATGTAAATGAATATGGTGAAAAGAAATTGGGAAAAAGCAAACAGGAAAAGAAAAAATCTGTAAAGCCACGAGGTTCTGTTGCAAAAAAAAACTTGAAGTTGAATACCAGTCCGAAGAAGAACTCACTGTCCACAACCACCAAAAGATCTGCAAAAAGATCAATTTCCAAGTGCTCTATGGCCGAGGAGGAAAATGAGACAAGTACTAAAGTCTTCACCAGCAAGAAGAGAAACTTGGATTTTCCAAATAAAAAGTCAACTCCCAAGTCAAATAGAAAGGACAAGGCCACTGGTATGCTTTTTCATCCATGCATTTTTTTTTCTAAAAAAATCAAAAATCTTGTACAATATTCTCCATGTTCCTTGGAACACAGAGTAGGCTGTAGATCATGAGGCCAATAATGCCTCGAAATTAGACTAGTTCTATTAGTTTTACCAAACCTAGCTAGTCAATTTTTACACTCCTGTTAGATTCTCTATAAATGTGAAAGATTTTACAATCATCAAATTAATTAAGATCTTTAGAGATGCTCAAACCAAGATGGTTGTTCTTGTCTATTTAAAACTTTAACTGACAATTCTGCGTCGGTCTCAATCTCAATTCTTTGTACCCCTTCATTGCTAGTTTTACTGCAACAGCAACTGCCTGTATTTCATCTGTCTGGTTGCATCCCTTGCAAATGTATTTGCATACTACAACCATTCAAATGTCATTACAATCTTGTTTTATAAACCCAATTCCCCCATCATGATCCAGTGAGTCAAAAGCTCCATCGTAAGCGTAAACCAGGGAACAAGGGTTTTTTTTTCCATTGTACAAAATGAGATTTCCCTCTTGCAGCATTCCTTCATATCTTTATATTTTCCTAAACCAAACAAAAATCTGCTTATGTCTAAACCAACTCTTCTGTGAGAGTTCTACTCTCAAAGTATCTAAAACAAAAAAGGAACCTTATGTCTCTGAATATTTGGCAAACTCCCAAGGAGTACTCTTCTTGCAGTACGCACATCAGTTAACAAAGCAACTTCACTTTTAACTTCAAGGAACATGACTCCTTCAGCGATTGCAACTTGTATAAGCCCTCCTTGGCAGCAATTATCTCACAGCAAACAGCATTGCCCTCATCAACCCCATTGCCACCTGCAATTAAGCGCTGTCCATTAGAACCACAAATAGGAAATCCTGTACCACCACAACCTTCAGTTTTAGACCCTGACCCATCTTTATTAAGTTTGAACCAATTTGAGCTAGGTGTGCTCCCTTTGACCAAATTCTTGCATATCCCTGTGGTACCTTCAGATCTTTGGGTGCAAATGTAAGAAGCAGCATAAGTTAAAGTTCTATGCTTAAGACTCTTTGGCTTGACGTGAATTTACTCGGGTTGGGCATCATTTCTAGCATGTCATGACATCCAAAATCCGGTAGCCAAACAACCTCTACGATCATAACATCTGCTCGATGCAGGTGCTCACCTTTCCTTGAGTCAACCAACTAGGTGCCCCTCATTCCCATAGCAAAAAGAGGCTTGAAGTTTCTGCTGGAAGAGATTCCAATACTATTGGCCGATGCTACAATTGAAGAATAGATGGCATAAGGATTCATTCCTCAGATGTACAAAGCCAGCATTAGAGGGATTGACCAAATTCATGATATAGCAAGCCTTTCAGAGGTAAGTAGGAGTAGTCCTTTTTTCCATTAAAGAATTTGTCATTCCTAACCATCCATAGCAACCAACAGTAATAGGCAATAACCAAAGTATTTATGTTTCCTCTGACTCTATTAAACAATTGTAAAAGAAGGGGATAATCCTAGACACCAACCTTAAAAAAGTTAATGTATTATCAAGGTTAGTTTCAACATTCAAAAAGGTCGAATTTAAGACTCAGGCAAATAGAGTTTGTAATTTCAAAGCATTAATATATACTTTAGCAATTGCTACTGAAAGTTTCAAAGGACAGTGTGTGTGATGTCATTTTTTTGTTTTGTTATTCCTCTCATTTTAGTTGATGTTAATGCTATCTATTATTGGATCAAGATAAGAAGATGGCTCGAGGCAAGACTAAACGATTGGAGGTGGAGCAACCAAGCAAGGAGGATCTGAGAAAGAAAATATGCGAACTTTTGAAGGAAGTTGATTTTAGCACTGTGGGTACTCATACTAGAATTTGTCGGATACATATATATGTTACCAGAAATTCTTTAGCCTGTGAATGGATTTCATAATTCTTGCCAAAAGCATTCTTCGTCTAAACCCAATCCTTGTCCTTTTCTTCTGATGCTTGCTAATATGTGATCATGGTAATTACTCACATCCTCACGTGCTGTTTTGCTCCAGGCGACATTCACCGACATACTCAAACAGCTTGGTAGGTCCTTTCTAAACCACTTGTTTCTTAATTTTACTTGGATTGATATGGCATGATAAAATGTAATTTTTGCCCTGCAGCTGCATACTACAAACTGGATATGACACCAAGAAAAGCATCGTTGAAACTAATGATCCAAGAAGAGCTGACCAAGATAGCTGAGGAGGCTGAAGAAGAAGAAGAAGAAGACGACGAAGAAGAAGATGATGATGATGCTGAGAAGGAAAGACAAATCAGTACCCGAGGGCAGCAAGGAGGCGGAAGCTCGATCGGAGAAGAAAAGTGACACAGCTAATGGGTAATTAACTGTTAGAGTTTGTGCTGTCCAACCTTAACTCATTGCAATGCCTAATAATGCTCTGCTCCATAGTGTTTTCCTTTTTCTTTTTTTTCAGCTTCACTTATTTTGTGTACATTTATATTATAGAGTTGTAAGCATCTTCTCATCTTGAAGCTTCCATTTACCCGATGGCGAATCTGGTTTTTCTATCTGTGCTGCTGACTTTGAATTAGCATCACCACAAACAGAAGGCTGGTATACCTTCTCCATCCATGTCTTCGAGTTATGAAGATGCAGTAGCATGTAATATAGAAAAGAGATGCATTGTGACTGGGTTGCATAGTTAAAAAAGAAAAAAAGAGACTAACTGAATTTTTATAGATAGTAAATATGAATTTATATTACATAAAAATATATTATAAAATATAATAATTATATGATTTTTTCAATCAATAATAAATATAAAATATTTATTAAATTTATTTCATAATTTAGAATATCACATTGAGATCATGATCTTCATTATTGGTAGAGTTATGATAATATATTATCATAATTTTTATGATTTAGAAGTCTGATAATATAATATTAAATATTAAAAGGATCGTGATAATCTTATCATGATTTATTTTTCTTACTAATATCTTTTCTAATACACTCGTGTGCGGAATTGCTAGCGAAATAAAGCCTTAGTAAGAACATCTATAAGTTGATCAAAAGATGAGACATGAGAGACATATAATTTATCATTTTATATTTTATCACGAATAAACTAAAAGTTGATGACTATGTTCATATAGCAATATTGTATTGGCGAAAATATACGTTACGCTGATATGATTACAATATATAGATGAAGGATCAAAGATTGTGACAAATAGTTCATATAACAATGATTGAATCTAATAAAGTTAATTAGTTGTAAAATCAATTCTCGATATTTCGGTAGAATATTTTCCAACATAGCGTCGTTTCTTAGAATTTCAAGAAATTAGATTGTGACAAAGAAATATGATAGAAGCACTAGTAAATGTCTTGTCATTCTTATTACCTATCCAATCGACATCCGAAAATATATGAAGCAATAAAGGAGAGTTCTTTCAGAAAAAAATAAGTCATCATCGATAATACCATTTAAGTACCGAGCAAGATGTTTAATAGTTATCCAATGATTAGAAGTAGATTTATGCATAAATTAAGATAATTTATTCATTACATAAGCAAAATGTCCAAACAAGTAAATGTCAAATACTGTAGACTGTCAACAAGTTGATGATACTCAGTGGCGTTGTTGATATTAGCATTATTAGATCGGTTAAGAAAAATATTAAGAAAGTAATGAATATGCTTTTATTAAGAAAGAAATAGAAAATATGTTGTGTGGATTACTTCAACACTAAGAAAATAGCTAAGAAACCCAAGATCTTTGACATAATACTTGTTTCCAAGCTACTAAATAAATTGATTAATGGCTTATTACCAGTAATAATTAAATCATCTATATAAACTAGTAAAAATATGATTATGTAGAATAAATGAACAACAAATTATCATATTAAGAATTATGAAATTCAACTAAGACTAGATATGTTTAAATGTTCATGGCACCAAGCATGAGGATCCTGCTTGAGACCATAAAGACCATGAGAAAGATTCTGATTGATAAAGCTTGGAGGTTGCCTCGTATATACATCCTCGGAAACATGATCATGAAGAAATGTATTATTCATATCCAACTATCATAGTTTTCAATTGTTAGACAAAGCAATATATAAAATAATACAAATTATTGCTAGCTAAATGTGTCATGATATGCAAGGCCAAGAGATTGATGAAATCCTTTTGCAATAAGTCTTGCTTTATACTTATTGATGGACACATTAGGATTTCGTTTAGTACGAACAACTCATTTACACCCTACAAGATTTTGACTTGAATGAGGTATACCATTTTGTAACAAAGCATTATATTTCTTCAAGCATTATTGCTCACTAGAAATTTTTTAAGGCTTGGTTCATTAGAGGGTTTTGAAATAATTTTTTGGGATTGTTTTACAAAAATAAAAAAATATTTATTTGGTTTAAAGACTTATTTTTTTGGATATAGTAACCATCGGATGAATTAGTATAGGGTTAATAACATCTTCAGGATGAATTGGACCAGAAAATTTTAAAGTAGAGGGGTGCTGAAACCAAACCTTGTGGATTCTCTTGTGCATGCACCATTGAGGAAGGACCTCGTGTGATTTAAGTGGATAATATGTTTAAATTTGTAGATGGGGTTAATGTTTCTACTTGAACGAGAATGATAATATGAGGTGGCTTATGAATTTGGGGAACCCAATCAACAAAGTTATTGAAGGATAGTCAAGTATTTATAAAGAACAACAGATTCTATAAAATCAATATAACGAGAAATAAAATTTTTTTTGATCGATGGATCAAAACTTTTAAAGGTATTCTGATTAGTTGGATATTTAAGAAAAACACATGGTTTTGATAATGCTTCTAGTTGGTTATGGATATAAGATTTTAACTATGAATAACATAGACACCCAAAAACACGCAATTATCTATACTTAAGAGTAGATCCAAATAGTTTTTTTTCAAATGATGACGCGCACGGAATCAAATAGTGGTGAGATCTTTTGCATATGAAACCGTCTAAAGTGTTCATCTATAAATGAATATACCTTAGATAGGTTATATATGTAATCAGAAACATTAACGATTTTTTTTTTATACATCCCTCTGATCCAAAACCTAAAAACTTTTATATATATATATATATATATATATATATATATATATGACATCTAGATTAATTTATGCTCCATTATTATCATAAGTTGCTATCAATCGAAATGATTTTTTTTTAAAGATTCTTCACATTTAAAAAATGGATATATTATTCAAAAACAGTTTTGGTATTTTACATGTTATCCCACTCGAATGAATAATAGGTCATAAAAAAAATCTGTCATGACTAATATGATATTTCCAAAATTTACAAGAATGTATAAAAAGCTCATAAATTCGTGGCTCATGGGTTTTCTTTTTGTGAATTTTTATTGTCATAAGCTTATAAGTATGCACAAAAACAAAGATATAATGCTGCCTGAGTGTTTTCTGATATGTACATATATATATGTGTGTGTTAATTAAGTGATGAAGATGAAATTAATACCAACACATCAATAACAACAGTCAACACTTTCACACCAATTGACATCTTTCGAATTTTATCGAATAAAATGATGAAGCATGAGATTGTGAATTGAAAATTGACTTGAAATAATTTTTGTGCCATAGGATTTCGTTTATGCTGTAAAAGAAGCTCATGCTTGTATCATGGCAAGCGATAACTTTGTGACCAACTCTGAAACTTATTAGCATCATCAAGACTGTCTGTATACATAAATAAGAAGGCCAGAGTAAAGCAAAAAAAAAAAAAAAAAATCACAAGTATACATCATTAGAAGAGAAACCCAACATTTAAGAGGCATCGAGCCTAGGAGTTCTCATCAGCTTAACAGAGTTCATCAGCTTATTATACTTCAACCATTGCTGGAATTTGTACACCAAACAAGTAGCGTGTAGCAGACATTGAGCGGGCTGTTGTAGAATTAGAAAGAGGCATCATTCGAGACTGCTTCGAATGCTTTCAGGAACACCTCAGGAGGTTGGCCACCACTGAGCTTGCACTTCCCATTTATCTGATGGAAGAAACAGATGGTGGAGGAAGTAAAAAAGGACTGACAAAAGATCCAGAAATAGGACAAATGAAATGTTCAGTGAGAATCTATTACCACAAAGTGCGGGACTCCGTTGATACCTAAGGAATACTTTTCTAATTCTTCCTGGACCTTTTGAATAGCAAAGCAAATAATTTTGACAAATTAGTTTAACCACAAAAATGCAGTCAGAAATATAAAAGAAAAAGAGAACAAATTTTTATTAGCATCACACCTCCTCGATCCCCTTTCTAGGGTCTTCAAGCAGTTCTGCTGCTCCTCCTATGCCGACTTTTTGTGCAGCATCCAAAAGAACTTGCCTGTATGTTATTGCTTAAGATAACCATAGTCACAAAAAAAGAACATCTAATCATTACCGTTCATAAACATTACTCTACAATAACTGTTTGTCATGACATCCAAGAAAAGAGTATGGGAAGCATCAAGCACCCCCTTCTCTTTCTTTTTCCAAGGAAAGAGCACTAAATAATTTGTTTGTTGGTGTCACTGTAATATTAGGGCAAAAAAACAAAGGCAATAAAAATTTAACATGAATAAGGCAACTTCTTTCAGAGTATATATTAGAAGGAGAAATCATTAGAAGACCATTAAATTTTATCATAAATACGATAACAATTTATTTTTTAGTTGATGGAAGTTAAGGTTTCAAAGAAGTCACCATTGTCCACAAGTTGGAAGCAAGATGCTTTCTCCAACAGTAACACTGATCACCATCAAAGAAACACTCAGCTTGGCACAACCATGTACCAAACAATAAAACAACATCTAGGTGGTTGTTTAGATAACGGCTATTATCTTCCTTAAATTACATATCAAGGAAAAACAGTTCATGTCCATCGGCATCAACATATAACTGACTTCAAAATTTGAGTCACCTGAGAAATACCAGTAGCATTCTGCCTTTCAAAAATAAGAACATCTGCAAACCACTTGCATCAGAGGTCAGGTGATTGGATAGGTGGCCCTCATAGTTATTGGGACACATGCAACTATCGTGACTTTAACATATTTAAACTCTTATATAAGAATTAAACTTTTTTTTTTGCAAAAGGAAAATTAAAAAGCTTGAACAAACTATATACATTGCAACCAATAAAAAGTACTCCAAATGGCTCATTGCATAATTCCTTTCTCATTGTTTAGATAATTTCGTACCTATCTCCAATATACTTTCCCTGACAGAAGTAATTGAGAAACAGCTCCTCAACAAGAGCATTTTGTTTGTCATAGCCTTGAGTTGAAGCATATGTAATAAGTCTGTGGCTATCCATTGTATTTCCCCTGAATCAACTTGTGTTAATATAACCATCTTAATGCTTATACTTAGCAAGTTCAAAACTGTATGATCCACTTACGTCAACCCAGAAGTATCATACTGAAATCCAAGGCTCTGAAACACCTGCAACACAAAAACTCTAAGGCCCTACATATTGACTGGTCAAATAAGCAACTAAAATCCAAACACAACAGCTGCTATATAACCTTTGTCATCCGTGAGATGATTCCTTCATATTGTGCGGGCCCAAACTTCTGTTTATAAAACTCAGTCTTTCTCACTCCTTCTTTTGGTGCATTCGGGTTGAGAAAAAATGGATGCCACCTAACCTGACAGTGAGTAAAAAACATAAAACATTGAAAGGAAACATCAAAAGTAGGTAAATGAAGAAAGGATACATGGATTCAACTCGGAAGGATTAAAAAAAAAAACCTCGAAATCAAATTTATCTTTTACTGAATCCATAGCCTTTTGAAGGTTCTTCTTGCCCACAAAACACCAAGGGCACACTGTGTCTGAACTAACATCAATCTTGATTAGCTTCTTTTCACCTATTGAGTGTGCCATGGATCTGATATAGCTGCATGTTTGACAAAGGAATATCAATTTTCGTCTTCACCTAAGATTAGATAAAACAATCATATCGCTATAACCAAGTTAATCTAAAACAACCTAGTTTTTTATTGTTGAAAGCTTAACTGAAAAGATTGCAAGGTGCCCCCTCAATCGAGTCTAATTCCTGATTAACAGTGTTAAAACAACTCATTCAAAAGCAACATCTTCTACTTGAACATTGATCTAATTTAAGTCCTATAAATAACACCAGGTTACATGCCAAAACCAGATCAACTCGCTCTTCAAGTTAAAATTAAGGGAAGGAATCGTTTGCTCTTTCAAGCAAGTCAGCCTAGCAAATTTTAAATACAATAAATGTCAAATTTTATAAAACAAAACAACATCTGAATTATCAAAATTAGTTCTCAAAGTAGTTTTCTAGCACTAACTCAACCAATTACGCTACCGAAGAAACTATTTGAAATCTGCACTAGATGTCAGACAACAGTGTTCTCTCTTTCCTCTCTAATATTATTGGTCCCTGCACATCATTGGATAAATATTTCATTTCCCAATAGGAATGGGCAAGAGGTATCAGAGGTCAATAATCGATTAGTAAATTATACACAAACTACTACAGCTCTAATAGATCTCCATCTTTCAATATTATATCATTTAGTAAAATCTCTATATCACAAAAAAAAAAAAAAAATTAGGTGTTTCCCATTTGTACCTCGAGTCCTACCATATTGTTATGGTCATAGGAATCAGATATCAACACACGTTGAAGTGTCAGATGCAACAAGGAGACATTAAGGGATGCAAGGAGAAATTTGACAAGAGATTTTAACCTATCTTACATGTTAATTATGCTCAATATTAAGTAATCAAACCTCAAAACCAGAACCTGATCCTTAAACAGGGCTGATAAATCTGACTCCTTAAGGTCACAGTTTGTAAGGTGCTTGCAGTAACCCACATGATTCCTGAGAACCACAAAAAGTCTAGTATTGTCACTTGATATTCAAACACTATAATCAAGGACGGTGATAAATGATTAAATTGGAGACATGCTTTCGTGTCCAACATGATCCGAGTGGGTTGATTCGGACTAGAAGTGATGCTACCCAAGAAAAGAGCACTCTAGTTTATATGCTTTCTCAACTGAGTTTAGGAAAAGTAAACTAGACAATTCCAAATTCGATTGAAGTGAATAGTTGTATTTCATATGTTCCCATAACTTCTTCTCTTTCCTATTCTTCAATGAACCATAGGTCTTTTACCTTGTTTGCCTTTTAATCAGAAAGAAGGCAAACGTCGAAACAATAGAAAAGAAAATTAACCAATATCCTCAATAAATTCAAGCCTTTGACACTAAAGTTTGCATTTCAAAGAATAATTCTCTAGAAAGATCTGTTTGGAAATCCTAAGTAGGTAAAGGAATACAAGATCCCTGTTTCCTCAGAGGGATTGCCAAAAGGAGGAACTCTAGTGCATCGATTTTTATCTAACAAATTAAGCACATAAATTTTCCAAAAAGAATCGATTTTTTTATTCCAGTTAAAAAGGTACAGTGAACAGTTTAACACTTCGATCAGAGCAAATTCCTATTTTATAAAGATTTCAAATTTTAACCGAGTAACTATGCCAACTACAACCTAAATTCTCTTTTATAGATAACGAAATATAATGTTTTCTCTCCTGTGATATTTGATTTTGCATATCAAAGAACAATTTGCACCCAGCTTAATTAAGAAACCCTAAACAGGGAAGGGAAAACACGATCACCTTGTTCTCACTGAGATTGCAGCAACAGAAATGGCTGTTTGGCTAATTTTTTATCGAAGAGATTGAACAGTGGAAACTAATACCAGAGCAGATAGATTTTTTTTTTAAAAAAAAAAAGGTCTCCCGTAATCCGAGTAATAAATTCAATAGAAAAAAGAGGGTGAAGAAATGAACCTGTGGTTGGAAATATGCCTGCAACAAAGAGAGAGAGAGAGAGGATCGAGGATGGTGTTTGCTCGTGTCGTCGTCTGGACTTGAAGCAAAGCGGTGGTAGGTGGCGGGTGTTGCGGTCGCCATGACTCGGTCGGCGTCGACTCGACAACCGCTCGCGTGCGATCTCCACCGCTCGTCTGAGATGATATCGGAAAGAAGGGTCCCGAGGCTGGTATGCGTGGTGGAAGCATGAGGAGCACGTGACAGCAGAAATTTTCTAGCGGTTGCCAATAAATTAATTTGGGAAGGTTGACTTTGACTACCAACAATCTTGGGATTACCGGATCAATCATCTAGATATATAGTTTATTTTTTTATTTTTTTGTGCATACATGATAAGTGATGTAAGATAAGATGGAAGCACGATAGTAAACATCAGAATCCTTTTGACATCCTAAAAAATTTTATCAAATGAAAATTTTAAATCTTAAAAATAATAAAGAAATAAATATATTAAACTCGTTTATCAAGAGTTCAAAAAAAAAAAAAAAATTAACATGTAAAATATTAGTAGGATGATGATGATGGACCAACAAGCTCTCACACTTATCAAAGATCCATAGTTTAATATTTTATTTAATAATGTTAGTTTATCGAGAGCTAAATATCTTAAGGACATGAAAAAAAAAAAAGTAGGTTGATTTTTTATAATTAATCATTTTAGTAACATGTTTCCACGATATGGCATTGCAACGTTGTGACTCTTTTTGACGTGTGACACCGAGTCAACATTTGGGTAACAGACAAATCTCCTCTTAGAATCCCGTCAAAGTGGCTTAAAAGATGATAATATCTACAAATTACATATTAGCTTTACAATAATAAGGAAATGGTATTTGTCGTTTCTTTTCTTCACTTAGTTTTTTTTTTTTTCTCCTCCTCCTAAATGAATCGAAAACCTTAGTTTAAGATAGAAGAAGCATAGAAACTGGTGATGGCACAACGCCATGGATCCTACCGGAATCAAAACGGAAGCCAAGTAGCAGTCTTAGAGATGTTAGAAATGTTGAACCAGGCAATTGATGTAATGAGAGGTATATATTGGTCGGTGAAAGACAGGTAGGTGGGTATGACGAATTAATTGCTTTGATGTGTTTGAAACAAATAGATCTGTGCAAAAGCATAATAGTTGGTGGCAATAAATTAAAGAGGTTGTCGTTGTATGATAAATAAGACTGGCATAATAATTAAAGAATAATTTACAGATGATGGGGGGGGAAGTAGGTATGTTAAAAAGTCGCAGTGACTTATTGGAGATACTGCTAAATAAAAAATATAAAAAAAAAAAGGTACCTCGACAGACATACTGCTGGTGGAACACTTGGGCGTCTGTCTCGCATCATCACATAGCAGCAGCAGCAGCATTTGTCTTAATTGGCGGATGCGTCATGCCACACCTTAACCGTTCAAATGGCTGAGAGCATCCACGGCGGCAACAAGCTGCTGCTGCTGCTGATCCGTACCTGAGGTTGTGCAGCAGCTTCTTCGGTTGCCCCTCCTTGGTAACATCTGCAAAAGTCACAGGATTAAAACACGTCTTAGAAATATAAGGGTGTGGGGTGATGATCTCAATACCACCCCAGATGACTATGTGATTTCAAATGATTAATAAAAATATGTTTTGATATTGAATTACACACACACACACACACACACAAAAAACGCACAAATCTGATGAATATTGGTAAAAACCATTCCACAAATCTGTTTCCAATACATATAGGGGTAGCAAGCTTGTGTGTGTATGTAGTTTGTAAATACCCGATATTTGGAGGAGGAGGAGGAGCATCGGTTGTTAACAAGAGCGGTGACAAAGACTTCGTTTGGGCTTGTTCCCAGCGTGCATTTTGCTTGAGAACCTTGGCCTTCTGCTTCTCCATTATCTGGTGGTTCGGATCACGATACAGGTGATTACAGTGTGGAGGACATGAATTTTAACGATGGGCAACAAACAGACTATAATATACTTACCTGCTTCTCCAAATTCTTGTTTTCCTCTTGCAGTGTCTTCTCCTGTACGTTACCGAAGGAATCATGTAGATGAATTTAAAGCATGGAAAATTCTATGGGAGTTTGCTTGAGAAAGAGCCAAAAACCCAAAAAAGAAAAAGGAAACAAATATAAAAATGTCATTATCGGGACAATGAAATCCTAGAAAGCACCAAAGAGAAACCATCTTTTGCCTCAACAACAAATAATAAACAACTTCAAATGTTGGTTTATCATCTATACGCAAAACCAACTTTTATCTATTTGAATCCAGTTAAGGTTCTTTAGTTTGCTTCACTAGACTATGAGACAAATGGTCTTTCTCATGTTTTGTAAAAGTAAGCTTTGATTCGTACGATTAACAAAGTAAGTTGACAATTCACAGCCACCAAAATGCAACTCCTAGCATGCTGCTACTATTCTAACAGGTAATTAATTGAGCACGGAAATAATATGCTTCCGGTGTCCAAAATGCTGTAATTATTAATCACTTGTCTGTAAAACTTTGAAATGCAAATTGGGGAATAGAACTATAGATCCTTTTTTTTTTCAAAAAACAAAAAAAAAAAGAAAGGATAGGAGTATCTGATTTAGAATGAACTATATTTATTTGTGCATGTAAGCTGGACCACCTATGAGATCCTCAGAACTTACTCTGCAATCATGCTGTTTTAGAAAGATGGAAATAGGTCGACTTTTACTGGACAAAGATCAATTTGTTCTCTGACGATATCCTAACCTAGTTATCAAGTAGCTCCTGCAAGGCTACCACAAGATGTCACCCTTAATGGATGGAGATGGGAGAAAAGCTTCATTTTCTTGAATTGACCTGCTGCTGATGGACAATAACTTCCTATCGTTTGTACAGATTATAGAGCCTCATGTCACCATTAATCATTTCATCAAATTGAAAAAACAACAAAAAAATTCTAGGTAATCTAGCCTGTAAATATGTGTTATTAATTACAACTACATATGTTACCCTCTAAAAGAATGTCAAGTTTTGCTGAAAGAACTTACTGTATTGGAACATTCTTATCATGTCACATCAGTCCATAGTAGACATGTATTATGGACTAAAAGCTAGATGTTTTGTACTAACCATATATCTAAATTTAACAACTGAATCCTCAGGTTTACATGTTTGGTTGTTGCCCTGTGCTTCGTCTTCTTAATTAAACATGGTAATTATTGGCAATAAATTGAAACTACAAGCAGGATAACTATTTGGTCAGAAAGAATGCTAATGCTGCTCATCACCAGAATCATACGACAATGTATCAAATATGATAAAAGCTTTTAGGCGACCACCAGATAAGCTTATTTGCGTATGGAAGACAAGGAGGCAACAATTATGGACAAAATCAAGCATGGTTGCAGTTATTTTACCTTTCTTTGAAGCTCGGCAATGGAGTCAGATAACACTTGGTTCTGCACCATGAATAAAATCACATCGGCATTAATAACTTGAGATTCTCTGGTCACTATACATCATTCGTAGAGCATATATCTTATCTAATAAATATACCTGAAATTAACAAAACTTATGGGATTTTACCTTTCTTGACCTAATAAGCTTCAGAGAATTTTCAAGCTGATTCTCTAGTTGTTGCAGTTCTTTAAGATTCAAGGAGTCCAGTTGTTCTCCCATTAGATACCTGAAGTAATTGTAACAATTCATTGGTATATCACAAGGTATGCGGCCCATTAATAGTGATCATTTCTGATTACAACTCTTGATTTTAATCATTATCACTCACCTTTGACTTTTGTTTAAAACCTCAACCTTAGCCTTAAGCTTGCTGTACTCTTGACACCAGTTGCCCTGTGCAGTGTCCAACAAAATGTTAGTGGTTTACAACTTGCTTCTTGTTTGAAATTTATATGTTCTTATTCTGTTCTACCAGGCCACTCACGAGTAGATACCAGAAAAATCAAATGCAATTTACTGTTGGTCCAGCTATGATTGTTAAAAAAAAAAAGATAAATAAATAAATAAATAAAAGAAAACCTATGGTGCATCTCAAATCACAATCAACGGGTAAACAGTGACAGTGCAGAAAAAGATGAGAGAGAGAAGATAAAACGGTTAAATTTCATCGGTTTTAGTTCAAAATAGATGATGCTCTATAACTCTAATTGTATTGATTTGTGATTTATAATTTCTGAGATATTTTTTTAATATATCTATTTGATGAGATCTAATTTTTCTTTAGTAAAATTTATGTATGTTGATGATGTTATATTATTGTTGAGCTAAGATTTATGTTTTTGATGTTATCATAATCCTCTAGTTATTCTGGAGAATACTTATTGTAACTCTATTATCATTATTGGTGATAGTGAAAGTTTGAGTGGACTATATTCTTGTGATTTATTTTGCATTGGATTTTTCACATAAAAAATCAATGTCTCACTTTGTGATTGATTCATTATTCTACTATTTATGCGGTTTTAGTTAATATTTACTTTTGGTAACAATTTGATATTTTGGTGAGAAACTAATTTTAATACACAAAGAGGGAAAATAATTATTCCACTTCAATAGTTTTTCCCAACAAGTGATATCAGAGTAAGGTTATTTGATGTAAATTTTTCTTATATGATTGAAATTAAAGAGTCATATGGTATGATTAAAATGAACTCACCAAATTATTCTGTTTGGAGTTATATGATGGAAGATTTGATCTATTACAAAGATTTGCATAAGCCCATCAAATTTAAAGAAAAATATTTTATAATGGAAGATGAGGAATAAGAGGTTTAGTATAGAAAATATTGCCTATATTAGAAGATGGAGGGATGCAAATTTGCATGAGCATATTTCTAATAAAACCAGAGCCAATATTATTTGACAAATGTTTGAAAATCTCTTTACGAAAAAGATAGTGGAAAATATAATTTTTCTCTTCAGAATACTTGTCAATCTAAAGTATAAAGATGGTGGTGGTAATATTGTTGAATACATAAGCCTATTTAAGAGTCTTACAAATAAGTTAGTTATTATGAAAATGAATAGAGATAATGAGATGTAAGAATTGTTACTCTACACTAGAGGAGACTCTAACCGTAAATATGGTTAAAGACAATTTGCCAAATGAAGATCCCAGAAGAAAAAAAATAAGGAGAATCTTATTATGATGTACTTGCTATTGAAAAACAAAAAAGACGTGAAAGAAGTCATAGTAGAAATCCACATGATTATAGAGGAAGATCCAAGTTTAGAAGAGATATCAAATATTTTCACTGCAACAGACCAGGTCACATGAAGAAAGAGTGTCGGTTTTGAAAGCGAGAACAAAATGAAATAAAGAAAAATGAGAAAGAGACAACAGTTGATGCTACAGGTGATATCGTTATTGTTTGTAATGATAGATGTGTTAGTCTTGTAGCTCAAGATTGTAATTGGGCAATTGACTCTGGTGCTTCATTTCATATTACTTCTCATGGTGATTTTTTTAGATCTTACATTACTAGTGATTTTGGCAATGTAAAAATAGGAAATAGTGGTATATCTAAAATTATGGGTATTGAAGATATTTTCTTGGAGACCGGTACTGGGAGCAAATTGATACTCAAAGATGTTATACATATTTCAGATATTCATCTTAACTTGATATCTACAAGCAGACTTGATGATGAAGGATTTACATACTATTTTGGTGAAACCAAATGGAAGCTCACCAAAGGTTCTCTAGTTGTGGCAAGAGGAAAAAAGTTGAACTCTTTTCATGAAAGCTAAGCTACACAAGAGAGAGATTAATGCAATTCAAAAGGATGAAATCATAGATCTCCGGCATAAGAGGCTTGGTCATATCAGCGAGAAGTAACTTCAAACTCTTGCTACAAAACAGTTCTTACCAAAGTTGCAAGATATATCTCTTAAATCTTGTGATCATTATTTAGTTGGAAAAACACAGAGTTGTCTTTCATACTTATCCATCATCTAGAAGATAAAATGTTATTAATTTAGTTCATACTGATGTCTGCATTATGCAACCTATATGTTACATTTATTGATGATCATTCTAAAAAAACTTTATGATTTTGCTTTGAAATCTAAAGACCATGTACTCGATGTCTTCAAAAGATTTTCATGCCAGTGTTGAAAGAGAAACTGGAATAAAGCTTAAGAAAATTATTGTAGGTTCCATGATATCAAGCTTAAGAAAATAGTTCATAAAACTCCTCAACAAAATGGTGTGGCAGAAAGGATGAACAAAACCATTGAAGAAATGATTAGGTGTATGTTTTACTATGTCAAGTTACCTAAGTCATTTTGGGGGGAGGCTATAAGAATTACAGTTGACCTGATAAATCTTTCTGCATCAATTCCTCTAAAAGGTGATGTTCCAAAGAGAGTATGAAAAGGAAAAAATGTATGTTATGATCACTTGAGAGTCTTTGGGTGCAAAATAGTTATTCATATTCCTAAAGATGAGAGGTCGAAGTTTGATAACAAGATAAAAATATGTATTTTTTGAGATAGAATCATGAAGAGTTTGGGTACAGATTATGAGATCCAGTGAACAAAAAGATTATTAGAAGTAGAGATGTTATGTTTCTTGAAAACTAATTATTTGATAATGTTGAGAAGCAAAACACCTCTGTTTATATCCCTTGGAGTCTAGGTTCGGTTCCTCCACCTATAGTTCATGATGATCATGGGAAAAATGACCAAGAAGATTGTGGTGAGAATGTTAGTGATGATGCTTTTACAGTTGATGAAATTGAACCAACTAAACAATTTGAGCAAGCACCTCTACTACCAGTTGAGATTTCATTGAGAAGATCCACAAGAGAGCGACGATCATCTATAAGATATGCTTTTACTTTATCCTCCACATGAGTGGGTTAAAGCCATGCAAGAAAAGATGAGATCCTTACTTTAGAACCACACCTACGATTTAGTAAAGTTGCCTAAAGGAAAGAAAGCTCACAAGAATAAATAAGTTTATAAATTGAAGACTGAAAATAATATGTCACAATAAATATATAAGGCACAATTAGTTGTGAAATGATTCAGTCAAAAAAAATATATTAACTTTGAAGAAATAATTCTACTGTAGAGAAAATGTCCATTATCTAAGTTGTTCTTAGTTTGGCTACCCTCTTGAATTTAGAAGTTGAAACTTGATGTGAAAACTACATTTCTACATAGTGACTTAGAAGAAGAAATTTATATGGAGCAACTAGAAAGTTTCAAAGTCAAGAGAAAATAAAATCTTGTGTCTAAGCTTAATAAAAGCTTATACGAGCTAAAACAAGCACTTAGATAATAGTACAAGAAGTTTGATTCCTTTATGATGCGTTAATGGTACAATAAAATCACATTTGATCATTGTGTGTTTAAAAAAAATTTTCCAGATGATGATTTCATTATTCTCCTGCTATATATTGACAATATATTGATTGTTGGTCATGATGCTAGTAAAATTGAGAAGCTTAAGAGAGAGCTAAGTAAGTCTTTTGTCATTAAAGACTTGGGATCGACAAAACAAATACTTGGTATGAGAATTCTTCATGATAGAAAGAATAGGAAGATTTCACTATCTCAGGAGGCCTACATTGAAAAGGTTATTGAAAGATTCAACATGATAAAGCCAAAGTAGTTTGTTCTCCACTTGCATGTCATTTCAAGCTTAGTTCGAAATAATGTCCTACAAGTGAGAAAGAAAAAGAAAAAACATCGAGAGTACTTTACTCATCTACAGTAGGCAGTTTGATGTATATTGTGGTTTGTATTAGATCATATATAGCTCATGCAATCAGAGTTATCAATCGATTTCTCTCTAATCCTAGTAAGGAACATTGGGCAGCAATGAAATAGATATTAAGATATCTGAGAGGTACTTCCAGGTTGTGTTGATATTTTAGCATTAGTAAACATATGCTAGAGAGTTACACAGATACAAACATGGCTGGTGATATTGATTTCAGGAAGTCCATTTTGGGGTTCTTGATGACGTTTGCAAGGGGAGCATTTTATTGGTAGTCGAAGTTATAGATTTGTGTTGCTCTATCAACTATAGAAACAGAATATATAGCAATTACAGAAGCTTGTAAGGAAGCTTTATGGATGAAAAAATTTTTACATGACTTGAAACAGGAAAGATATACTATTTACTATGACAGTCAGAGTGTTATTCATCTCTCTAATAATTCATAATATCATTCTAGATCCAAACATATTAATGTGAGATATCATTGGATTTATGATGTGCTTGAGATAAAAGAATTTCACTTAGAAATGGTATATACCAATGATAATGGATCAGACATATTGACAAAGTTATTGCCTATGGAGAAGCTTGAAGTATATAGGTGAAGAACAGACTTAGCACATCCCACCATATGAGCTGAAGGGGAGAATTGTTGGGTCCAACTCATAAGTGGGCTTGGACCGGACATTGCAGTCCAGTCCAACTCTTTTTTAACTAAAACTTAAAAAAAAAAAAAAAAAACGTAAGGTGTGAACAATAACGTTGCAGGAAAAGAATCGACAGAAATAAAAGAGAGAAAAAACTAAATTTTAAGACTTTTGTAAGAAAATCAAGTGACTAAATTTTATTTTATCATTTTTGAGATATTTTTTTGATATATCCAATTGGTGAGACCTAAATTTTTTTTGATAAAATCCACATAATGATATGTTATTGTTGAGATAAAAATAGATAAAACTAAAAAAGTTTTACATTCAAACAATTCATCAAGTGAACAATAATGCAAATCTCGTACTAATGAAAGAAGTCTCTCAATAACAAGTTATCTAGGACTCCACTAGAGAGTCAACATTCACTTTGTCTGTCCATTGTTCCCTTCATCTTGTTTTGCTCCACATATTAAACAAAAGCATTAAATCATATCATGTCTCCTCCAATTCAATTTTTTTCTCAACATATTATATCTGATAATGTATCTTGAAAAATTTCTAGGTAGATCTATTGTGAGCTCATTTTGTTTAAGAATGCAACATCTTCATGCTTTACATAAAATCATACCATATTATACTCATCTCTCCATGAGCTGTTGATACTGTCATTTTGAACATCTTAGGCAATATAACTTTGTGTGCCTTTTACATGGTAAGTACATGGTAAGCCTGAATGCTTTGCTGTTTACTGATTTTGATGGAAGCCTTCAATTTGATGCATCTAGTTCTCCAATTCTACATCCATGTTTCTGCCTCATCTTCTAATCCAATAAGGTCAGTCAATCCAATTTTAACAGACTGGACTAATTTTGATAGTCCTTTCCCTCTAATAGGATTTGCTTCTATCAAATGAATCATCAGTATGCTACAAGGATGGTGATTGTACCAGGCTATTCATGTCTCTAGCCGGATGCAGTTTCAAGCTCGATTAAGCTCATTAAAAAAATGTGAGTTTAAACAGTATCACTGAACTAGTTTCAACGAATGTTTTTCAAGTCTTAGAAAACAATCTATATTGTATGCTTTCCAACAATGTATTCATGTGCATAGAAGCTTTGAATAGTGAGTTTAGTTGATACATACAATGCATCTAAATTAGGCATGAAATAGACATAATTGGACTCTTCCAGCCTCTTGATATTAGACTACCCTAATTTGTTTAAATTGACTCTAACGAGGTTCAATGATCCAAATTGTCTTATTTTGGACTCATAATTACTTTCAAGCTAAGTTTGAGCATGGGCAGGCTTCATCAAGCTTGCCATAATTACTCCCTAGATATTACTATTGAATCTCCCACAGTCAACATCGATACCTTTTATGGTCTAGATTGACGAAATAGCTGAATGCAAACCAAACTCAGGGATTTATTTTTTTAATTATTAATTTCACTTTCTTGTCAAGATAACTAAGTTTGCCAAATATGCACCAAAATCTAAGTTACCTAGACCTGTGGGATGACTGAATTCAACTGTTTGTTCGAAGGCGCAAGAAATGCTAAAGAATTTTTAGTATAGCATCATTTGAACTCGTTGGAATAATACCAAACATGACCTCTTTCACATTATTACTGGACCCTATTACTGTTAGAACACAATTAGATATCCCTACGAATATGTGAAAGAGGTAATGAAAGACAGTTAGGAACACCGTAACAGTAAATGGCTTAGAGGTGTATGAGTTAGCATATGATGCATAAATGAGTAATGACTACACTGACCTGAGATTCAAGTTCTGATGAGACCAGTGCTTTTTCAGCATAAGAGTACTGCTCATATCGTTCAAGAATTTTTTCCATACTGTAGAAAGATTACTAGCTTAGCAAATAGTCATGCTTAATTACAACTGATGAAATAGAATGATGTCCAATATGCATCAGTCACTTATCAAAATTAACTACCTCTGATATTATCACAAATTTAGAGTAAGATCTTGCATACTTCAAACAATTTCGGATCATCATTTGCACACGCAAAAAACACACACTTAGATATTGCGTTATTGCATATATACAACATTTTTAAAATGCATAAAAATCATGCACTAAAGGTATTCACATATATCAAATAAGTTTAGGTGATTTCTCATGTCCATAGTAAGTCAAAAGCGCATCCATTCTAGCAGTCTTAATGGACAACAGCATTTGGCAGTTGACTTACGTACCTTTCGTGCATATAGCATCCTCTATCATAAACAAATTTATGAAAACATATGTATTCAAAGTTCAAACTTTTTTTTCAGAAAAATCCCAATAATACTGAAAGATATCCAAAAAGAACATGTCCTACACGTACATGGTATAAGCAAAGAAGTATATTTGAAGTATATACGGTTTGTAGTTTCAAATCTTAATCTTAAAATCATCACAAATACACAACATATTTTGATCGAGAAAATATTGAGGTCAACTAAGTACAGGTTGACTTAAGTCAGATAGACAACAGGACCTAATTGAACTGTCAAAATGTGCAACAAAATTGTGACAATTTTCACAATTCTCCAAGCATCAGGTTCCTTACCAACGTCACTAATTTGAAATTGAATTACCTTAACATGGCATATGAATGGGAACAGGAGATAATTATTTATGTGTGGTGGATTAAACATAAAACGCTTGAACGTATCATTGTGAAATTGAATTTAAATGTAATTTGAACTTACAGCTACTTGTTCTATGAACTTATTGACATCTTAAGGAAGAATAAGCTATAAGATGAGAGCTTTAAAGAATTACTTTAGTGTATTGTTGGAAGAACTACCATATAAGCTATTTATTATTAAAGGTTGTGTGATTGTATAAAAAGAAAATTAAGATCCTCATATGATTTTTGTTTATTTAAAAAAAGATATGGTTAGGTTCTTAGAGATTTATAATGACCAATCTGGAAATGATAAATGCAATTTAGTATATGCCTATATAGAATAGTTGGTGTTAAGGATGTAGATAAATGCATTTAATGAATTCTTTATAACCATAAGTTTATTCCAAAGATAAATTTGAAATTTCTTATCATTTTACATTGACAATGGACAAATTTATTCATTCTCAATGTAAATCCCTATAGTATATGTTCTTTATGAATAATATCATATTTCTTGATGAGAGTTCAATTAAAAAAAAAATTATGATAAGCAATTAAAACTAAATGTTTCAGATCAAGAAGAACTAAGACCTAGAATATGTCATGCAATTTTTACCAATGCTATAAAAGAATAAGTACACAATCAAGATGGATAAATACTATTTATATGAGTTGAAGCTTTAGATCGCTTTCATTTACCATGGAAAAGGAATGACAAATTTAATAGTGGCATCAATGTGAGATGTGATTGTATTATTCTTTATATTACAAGAAAACAATGTATAAATATCAGTCAATGCTTATCAACTAACATGTTAGACAATTGAAAAATAAGGAAAGGAAAAGTTAGTACAGATGAGACGATTATATTGAACTACACGTGAGATTACTATAGAAGATAGAATAAGAGATATATTCATATAAAACAATTAATTATAGCCCTAATGGAAAATAAGATAAAGCAGAATTTTATAGAAATTGTAAACAGTTGTGGACTTACAGATATGGTGATTTGGTGAGATATATGAATACGAATAAGAAGGGATAGAGACAAAAAAAAATTACTAAATAAGGATGTCTCCTGCACAAAATTCAATAGAAGAAAATGATGAATGCGAGCTGATCCCAAAAGGCAGAACATTCTGGATTGTGAATTCCGCAAGTCCTTCTACTATTTAAATGGAAATTAAACATGTTTTATGTCTATTTCTCTAGAACAAATATGCAAGGGACCTTCAAGGATATTCTAAATCACAAGTGATATTTCTTTCCATTTCTTTAATAATTGGGTTGCACAGGTTTAGTTTAATAAGGGCAAGAAATCATACTCCTCTAAAAGAAAATAGTTTCAATTGGACTAGAATTATTTCGGGTCAGCACAAAGAAGCTCCTTTATCAAACTGAATTCTCGATTTAATATAAAATAGAAACATGGACACTGGCCCAATATGATTGATCATTATTATGGTGTTATAATATTCCACCAATATCTTATGCAAACGGGAGATTCAAGTTCATCTTCATACAGCATCTACAATGTTGGTAATGCCACCATATCTAGGTAACCACGTAACTTAACTATATCAGTTATATTTAATAACATGAACAGGTGAGTTATCTGTTCTTAAGAATTGACCACAAGACCCTTCTTTGTTTTTTTAGTAATATTTGTCCCAAACTAGTCCATCTAGGGATCATAATCAAATTAGACAATAACAAATAATCAGTTCTTTTACGTGGGTACTGTTGTGGGTCAACAAATTATATTTTTAATGGAAAGATGATTAGAGAAAATAAAAAAAAGAAATATATATTGCATTTATTATCTCAATCTTTTTAGCGGTATATTTTATTGGCTCCTTTAGCTTGTGCTTGTCATCTTCATTAAGATTACTAGGCTGCTTATGCCAATCATTGTAATTGTTGTGGACCAATTATGATCATAACCTTTAGTTTACATCATGCCCTTATAGTAGCAACTATTGACATATACTAAAATCACTATGGTACATCAAATGTATGATTATATTATTAAAATTAAAAGATTAATTTTAACCAATATAGTTTTGATTATAGATTACTTAAGCTCTTATAATTTACTCGTATATAAAATAAGCTCTTATAGTTTTGACTTTTAAAAAATATAAAATATAAGCTCCTTCTGTCAAATATGAGATAACAAACGTTAGAGATTACATGTTAACTCATAATAAATTATTAATTTTAATGATATATGTAGTTTAAATTTGTTTAAAAAATCTATTTTAGCCCCTATAATTTTGACCATAGACCACTTAAGTTCTTATGGTTTTGCTCGTATCTAAAATAACCCATACATTTTCAAAAATATAACATATAAGTCTTTCCTGTCAAGTCCGAGTTGATAAACATTATAGTATGCTTATGTGACATGCTCACTCATAATAAATTATTAATATAATAGCATACGTAATCTAAGTTAAAGAAAATATTCATCTTCGAGAAAGAGGAAGCGACAAAGATCGTAATGACAGACAAAGGCGAATAAACAAAGACATGAAAGGATGAAGTGGATGTGAGGAAAAGCTGGAACACTATGTCATAGACGGAGTGGAAGGGGGCACAAGAGAGAGTGAAGTAAGAGATGGTGGAGACGAAGACGCCCAAGAGGAGGAAGAGGGACCAAAAGACCATTGCATATCGAGTGTCGGATTAGTCGACGTACATCCACCTAAGACAAAACCAGAAGCTCATAAGCTCAGCGTAGGAGAGGCTACATGCATATGATGTCCTGTTAGGCAACAGAGGCTTGTTGCTACTGTTGGTGGTTTTAATTTTTTAATTTAAAATATTTATTATATTAATAATTTATTACAAGTTAGTATATCATATAAGTAGACTCTAATGTCACTTAATTCAACTTAATTGGAAGAGTTTATATAATATATTTTTAAAATATAGAGATTATTTTAGACATGAATAAAATTATAAAGGCTTATATGATGCATGACTAAAATCAGACTAAAATATATCTTTTTAAAAAATTTAAATTATATATGTCATTAAGTTAATAGTTTATTATAAGTCAGTATGTTACATAAGCACTCTCTAATGTATGCTAACTTATACTTGATAGAAGGGGCTTATATGTTATATTTTTTTAAAATGTATGAGTTATTTTAGAGATAAATAGATCATAAGAATTATTTGATGTGATAAAATCAACCATAAGGATTATTAGTTAACGTTTGATTCATATTTGAAGGGAGAGGTTTATATATTACGTTTTTAAAAATAAAAAAATTATTTTAGATACGAGTAAACTATAAAAATTATTTGATTCATAAAGTTCTAAAAAAAAAAAAGACAAACGCGTGATATGTCTTATGTATATTTTTTTTTAATCTCTCACTGAATAGTCTTTTAAACCATTGTGTGACACTAAAGGATAGAATTACTAGATAAGAGGAGTTGAGGATAACTAATTAACCAGAATGACAAGACTTCACTCTTATTTTCGGTCTGAGAGTCGTACGAGCATGCATGCTCCAAGTTCAAACACGAGGACTCCCACATATCACTTTTTCCTTCTTGTGAGATTCTGATCCAACTTTATTTATATTAATAGCACTTTGTTTAAACAATCATCGCGATATGGATAATCAGACTTAGCCCAGACAAAAACAGTCTATTATGAATTGGCTATTATATTCTAGAAAATATATCTAAATATTATAGTTCTTACGGGATGGTAGACAGTCAGCGGTCAGTGCCTTGAAAATTTTCAATCAACTTAAACCACCGCATATCATTTCATTGCATAGAGACCCTTAATTTACTGCAATCACAATCTAACAAATTCTTTCAGCATGTTTTAGGGTTTGACTAATATAGTCTGGATATATCTATTGCCCAGCCAACTTTCTGGGTTGATGTGCAGTCATGAGAGGAGCCCCTATATCGGTATTAAGGTTAAGGCCAAAAGTGGAGTTCTAATCCACGTCTATAACCAAGAAGCTAAGTTCTGCTTTTAACTCCCTCAATGTTTTTATTTTTCGCACCTCAACGGCTTCACCACTGAATCTGCAGCTAATGGACAAATGTAAATTGTAAAAAAAAAAAAAAAAAAGGTCCACTGTATTTTGCGTCAGTTGCTTCCTCCCAAGCATGATAATTTTGGTAAAAGTAATTTCTTTATTACCCCTCTCACATCCATGAATTCCCAGGTTCTTAAGAAGAACGCCAAAATTGTCCCTTCTACGGGACAATTCTTGTTTTGTTAAAGAACTAGCATAACTCCGTGTTTCTCTTATTGTTTCTTCCTGTACGCACTTCTTACTTCGCTAACATAATATTTAATTGAAGTGTAGCTACGAGTCATGACGAGAAAACAAGTGATAAGCTGTCATCTATTATGTGACATCTTTCTTTTTCTAGTGGAGTCCTTTAACCTATTATAGAGATAATATCAGAAATTCTCCCATATAAAAGTCAACAGGGCAACAAATTTTTCAAAAAAAAAAAAAATATAGGTCGATAAAAAAAAAACACAAATTTGCAATTTTCTCATTAGGATCTCGTGGAAAAAACAACACACCTATTGGTTGAGATCCTAGCAGCTCCTCGTGTAAAAAATTACTTACTTTATATGTACCTATGTACAGATTTATTAGAGCCTAGTAATTGAATGACCAGTAAAATTTCTTCAAGAGGAATGCAATTCTGAGTTCAAAACCAATGATGATTTATAGGAGAATATGCAGAAGGCAAAGACAATTTTCCACAATTATGTTCAAGCAAATAAAGACACCAACGTAGACACGAGTGAAAACGGCAATATCAAACTTAACATTCTAAATGGTCGATCACAAGGATAGAAGATGCTAAAAGAAAAAAAAAAAAAAAAGGCTAGATCTACATCCATCATGATAGATAGCGAATAGGAACCACAGCAACGAAATGGTGCAGAGAAGAAGTCCATTCTTTTGGAGTAGATTTACAACACGAGTGACACAAATATGATTGAGATAGAGCATGTAATTGACATGAGCTTTGCCACTCGAAGCCTTTGCTAACAACCATTTCGACAAAAGATGGAATGAATGGAACCGGAACTAAATCTTGCAGCATCGAACTTAAACCTGGCAACTAATTGTTTTTGAAACTGAGGTTGTGCTAAAGCAAAGAAACAGATTGAAACAAGTGATTGATCATCAGAAAAGGTGGATGGAATTTGAATATAGGGTGAGTGGAAAGAGAGCACAAAGAAGTTTTGAATCGCTACCAAGTGATCGATAAACGAATAGATACTTGGAACAGTAAATAATCAAACCATAAGACTTGCTTCTGGCAACCCAGTCTGGAGAAGATGAACCGCTGAAGACGATGAGAGCATTGAGAAGAATCGCGTGGAAGACTAAATCCGTCAGAAAAAGAATTAATCTCAAAACTTAGAAAAAACATCAACATTCATGGTTGACTGCCCTCGGAAATGCTCAGCGGTCATATCACGGAACGGCGAAGGTACAGAAGGGACCCCCGAGAAGAGAAAAGAAAACCCTAGATCTACTCCACGCTACAAAAATGAGAGAATGGAGATCGAAAAGAATAAGAAATGGCATCTTCGTGGCCGAAATAGTAAAGAGTAAAGAACGATTTCCTCTCGTAGTCTCAAACGTGCACGCCCAGTGTACGATAGCGATGGCTCCCTTCTTTAAGACAACCCGAAATGTAGCGGCTCCTTTAAGCTAAGAGACAAACTTGATCGATCGGGAGATACCTTCCACTAGACTGGGACAGGTCAAGACTCACTCTTAGAAAGCCGCATAGGAGGCAAAAAAAGAAGGGAAAAAAAAAAACCTAATCTCTTGTTGGGAGGACAAAGAAGAACACAAAGCAACGAAATGGAATCCGATGGATGTTACATTCGAGACAAGGAAGTTCATGAAACAATGTAACGAAAGCATGATTTAAATCACAGTCCATGAAGCATGATATGGCATCCGGAAAGACCACGATCTGATGAGCTACCCTAGGGTTTTGAGATTAGAAAGCAGAAAACGAGAGAAGCGGGGACGCACCTGGCGTCGGTTGAGTACTCGTAGAGCTTGCCCTTGGCGGAGAAGATGATGAGGGCGACCTCGGCGTCACAGAGGACGGAGATCTCGTGGGCTTTCTTGAGCAGCCCCGATCGGCGCTTGGAGAAGGTCACCTGCCGATTGATCTTGTTCTCGATCCGTTTCAGCTGGACCCTCCCCCTCCCCATCTCGATCGATCTGCCTCTCAAGACCTATTCGAAGAAGGATCTCGGTAGTGAAACAACACAACACAACACGGGAGCAGTAGCAGGCAATTTAAGAGAAAGAAGGGGAGGGAGAGAGAAGGCGGTTGGTTTCTTGGGGGGGGGGGGGGGGAAGAGAGGGGCGGGGAGGCAAGAGCAGTTTTGTAGAAACCCAGAGCGGTATCCGGGCAAACACGTTGTCGAGCGGCTATTGGTCACCAACTGGCGAGCGAGGGTGTTGTGTGAGTTGGCAGCCCGCCTATCATCGTACGGATCGATACCATCCTCTTTATTATTTTTTTTATTTTCTTCTTTTCTCTATACCCGGCATCTTTTTTTTATTTTCTCTATACGGAGTGAGATTTATGTATTTGTCTTTTGAAATTTAAATAAATATACACTATTTCTCAAAGATATAATAACTTAATATCCATTAACTGTTATACCTGAAATCTAGTCTATATTAATACAAACTCCTCAGACACGTACAGTCGAACCGTATATAAGCTGCATACCCATAAGAGTGTTATAGAGTCGTCGTTGTCCACCCACGGAGAGATCACAAGTGCCACTTAATTTTCTATAAAGAACGAGATGGATGGAGAGGTATAAAATGATGAATGTGCACAAAACACGTGCATACACTCTCTCTCTCTCTCTCTCTCTCTCTCTCTCAGAGTTGCCGAACATGCCACGTCGGTAGATGACTCAGACCACAACCTCACACGTGTCCTTAATGTATCCATCTTTTACTCCACGCACGTAACGTCACTTTCCATGCCCAAATAGAGTCGGATGAAATGGCAACGTTAGCGATGATAATAGTTGTAATAAGTTGAGTAATAGAAAGTTATATATATATATATATATATATATGATAAGAATTCAAGATGAATGTATGGAATTATAAAAAATAAATAAATAACGTAGCTCCCATAAAAAAATATAATGAGAAAAAAAAATCAACTAACTGCCGCTAGAAGCATGAGGAGCGATAGATAATGAAGATAAAAAAAATTAATATAAATTATAAATAATTTGGTTTAATTAGAGATATTATATCTTACTTAAATAGCTTTGTTATCTCAGGTTTTTATTGTCTGCACATCTCATATTCGAGTTTTGTTGCAAATCCTATCTATGTCAAGGAAATAGAGGTTTAGTAGATGATCATGCAAAAAAATTATTAGTATAAACGATGCTCAAACTGACGCTACCAGTTTAACTATTTCGTAAGTAAAAAGGACATTAAAAAAATATATATTAGATGAGGAGGTGAATTGATTTTGTCGTAGGAGTGAGGAGAGAGACCAGATAGGGAAATCACGGACAGCTTTATTATTAGAAACAATGAAGATTGATTTGAATACTGTTGATTTCATTAAGTAATAATAATTCAATCAAGAATAAAGACGTAAAGTAAGTAAGATAGAGCACTTACTTGAACATTGTTCGATCGATAGATAGGTATAACCATGAGCTATCTTAGCGATGGAGGGACGTGCTGCATGAAGATGTATTCTAAACATTATTCACGAAGGTAAGTTTGTGACTTGCAACCTAAAAGCCAAATTGTGCAGATAGGTTTTGATTAAGATGAGATGAAACAAAAATTGGATGCATAATCTTGTCTCTCATCATAAGAAAGAGAAAATATTTTAGAACTCATAAGGTTTTTTTTTTTTTTTTTTTTTGTACTACGTAGTCCAAAATGCTTAAACCTTAAGTTAATAATGATTGATCCCTTTTGGTCTTATATATAAATTCAACTCCAAACTTGGGTGCCCAAAATTTTACAAATGGCCAGGTGGATGTTAAGAAAAAAAAAAAAAGTTAAGTGCTTTTGTAATTTTCTAGTGTTGCTACATAGGATTAGATAATATTGAAAACTGCAACATGGTAGCAGCAACAGAACCTAAAACAATTTTTATATTCCCAAAATTCTGATTTCTAAAACCTTGCATGTGGGTGAAGGAAAAACCCAAGGCTCAGTACCCTAAGAGTTAGTGTTGCTGCTTTGGATAATATAGAAAACTGCAACATGTTACCAAAAAAACCTGCAACATCTTCTTCTTTGGAGTGTACCTGCAGCATTATTGTATGGATGGTGTGTGAATCATGGGACCAACTTGGACACACCAAACAAGACACCATTTACATGTCAGTCAGCTTCTCATGACTCAAAACCAGTGGGAAGTAGGACTTTTTGCACTGCACTGATGCATGCATTCTCGGTCTGTGGTGATAATAGGGAGCGGTGCAGAAAGAGCTCAACTATTCCTATTCCAAGTTGGTACTCCACGCTTTAATCATTCAGGCCTTCTCAAGTTCATTGCATCTTTCAAACCCGTCGTGCCATGGCACGCATGCAGATGGAGGGCTTCTGGCCTCTCTTTTCCAGCAATTTTTTTTAGTGGAGTTGGCGGGTGTTAATGAAGTTGTCCGAGGCAGAAGCGAGGAATAATAATACTGAATCCATGGGAAGGTAGCTTATTACCACCTCTCTCACTCATTCATATTGATCTCATCTTGCATCATGGCCTCAAGGTTCGTGAACCATTATTTATAAAGAAGGTGTTTATATAGTTGAGAACTTAAAACGAGAGCAGCATTCCAACTGCGTGTGGCTTGTTCGCTTCTCGTTTTCTACTTTTTGATGAGACAAAGAAGACGGCGAATATTAAGATACGTTCATGATGAGTCAGGATCAAGTCGTAGGATAGGAGTATGACTCGGAAAGCCACATGTCAACTTCAAGAAAGAAACCAACCAAAAAGCAGAAGAAAAAAAAAAAAATGTCATGGTTGTGTCAGAGATTTGGATAACTTAGATAAGATACCAATAGATGCCCATGCAAACAAAGGACTGCTGCCATGCACGTTGTGCGGTCCTCGTAAGTTGGATTCCCCCGACAGACAGACAATCCCATGCTGTCGGTTCGGGACGAAACAGCTCCCCTCGTTAGATCGCTCGGAGGACCGAGAAGATCGTCGGGCTTTTCTTTCTGTCGCCCATCATCATGCGTGCCAGACAATGATGCACGTCTTTGACTCGAAAGGGGTCTTCCTTTCGATCGGTGGAATAGTGTTAGCAAGATGAGTCACCACGATGATGGAGGAAGAACGCAGAGCATCCATGGCCACGATCAACAACAAAATGCAAGAAAGACACAAACCCGGGGTGGGTGCCACGAAGACGACGAACTTATTATTATTGTAAAGATTGAAGGTAATGGAGGTTGAAGAAAACCAAATGGTAGATATAATTACGGCCATTGGGCACTCAGGCAGCTGGTTTCGGCGGGTTGAACTCCTCCCAAGCCTCGATCCATGTGACCATCGCGTCTGCAAGCCTGATGAAGTAAGGGTCGATGCCGGCGAGGTTTTCCTTCACGAGCTTGGCCAGTTCGAGGTAGCATTGCTGTGCGGTGGTGCACTCCTTGGGAAGGACCACCGACTGGAAGAAGGGGATGAGCTCCTCCTGCCAGAAGAGGCCGTTGAACTCCTTTTTCAGGTTCACAAATGGGTCGCTGGCCTTGCTGTGCCAGATGTAGGGCAATCCCGTCTTCACCCCAAACCCCAAGTGATCGCACACCACCTGCACGTCAAAAAGTCCGATGGCAGAGGCAAAGTCATTCCACGAGAGTCCTCTGCAAATTTATCTCTCGATAAATAGAGATTGATTCAATGTAATGGCTTTTAATATATTTTTTATTTGAAAAATATTTGATATATGTAACATATGTGTATTTTTTTTCCAAAAAAAAAATAAAATGTAGAAATGCCGACCTTGCTCAACCATCCGGCCAACATATCGTCGTAACGCTTGAAGGGCTGGCCGTCGCCCAAAAGTCCAAAGTACATGGCAGCGCCGATGAGCTCACGGTCGAACGCCAGGTTCATCCCGCACATCGGGTACAACGTCCCCTTGGGAATCGTGAGCACCGCATCCACGTACCTGATGACACGAAAAGGCAAGAAGGTTTTAGCCCACTCCGGTCGGTCCTCCTCCTCTGAGACCGCCCCCCGCCAGCCACGGCGGGCGAGTTGAGTTTACCTGGTGCTCCTCTCACGGGGCTTGACGAGCTGCGTGGGAGCGTCGTAGTCGGGAATGTTGAGCCACAGGCCATGCGAAACCGCCGTCGGAACCCCACTGCGCATGCTGAAAGGGTACCCACGAACGAAGTCTGCTCCTTCGCGGTAGGGGTCGTATAGGGTGTTGAAGAAGAAGGGAGTGGATGGGGTGTTGAGATTCCGGATGTGCTGTTCCACCGCGTCGATCTCCTTCCCGGAGGGATCCTTAGCGACCTGTCCGAGAACATCGGAAGACTCCTCACTACGCTTAGAACCATTACGACGACCCTACGAGAGGGAGGGAAGGGGGGGGGGGGGGGGGAGAGAGAGAGGGGGGGCTCACGAAACAGTCGTCGTCGATGGTGAAGATGTACTTCTTCTTGGAGATCAAGAAGCCGAAGCAGCGGCAGGCGGACTCCTTGTAGGAGATGCAGGAGGCCTTGGGGCCGAGGATGCGGTTGATGTCGTCCCGGTTGTAGAGATCGTAGTCGAACCCCTCCGGAACCTTGATCGTCTTGCTCGGGTCCCCGTCCTGCACGATGATGAGGTGGTACGGCTGGAAGAAGGGCCGCCATGACTCCAGGAAATCCAAGGTCCGTATCGTCGGGATCACGATGTCCACCTCATCCTTCATCAATGCCATCTCTCCCACTCTTCTTCCCTCGCCACCACCATCCGTGGCCTATAAATAGACGAGGTTGTAATGTCTATATAATTTAGTCATGCTGATTCCAATACCGCCCCCCTAAACAACAACAACAACAACAACAACAACAACTTCTCTCGATTCAGGAAGTCGATCGACTGGTTTTGATTGTGGAGTACGTGAGATACTCTATCATCCCCCTTTGGGATTCCTGGACGTTCCCAACTTCCATTTTAGCACACCATAAAGGTAGTAGGAACCGAAGGCAACAAATCTTTTCACCTCCTCATCTTCTGAATCCAATGCATGAGGCGAGGGAGGGGTGTTTTCGGATCAGATCACACTCTGGAGGCTGAACCTAAATCCAATATACAAACACAGGATCCGAACATAGATTTGAATTCCACAATTCCTACGACATGCGGATGATATGAATGGAAATGATTCCACGTCCTATTATTGCCTCGAGTCAAAGGAACTCCAAAATAATCACGTAAAATATCTTACTTTTTCCGAATTTTCAGACTCACACTGCCTGTTAATCCTGAGTGACTTCTTAAAATCTCAGTGAGTTCAGAATCCAATATATTCTTAAAAATTTTTAATTTAATTTTTTTTTCAACAAGTAGTAGATCATTGGACTTCCTATGATTCCCTGTATGTAATATGTTGGAAAACTCCTTCATAGGAAACCATCTCTTGCAAGATTTAGCATTTGTTAGACCCTTTTTTTTTACTTTTGTTTTTTTTTTGTTTTTAATAATATTCCGCTATCCCTTTGCTACCAGAATTGGAGAGTCCATTGAAAGGAAGCTTGATGATGGCACATTTCATACTAAAGCTGAGTGGGATTCAGAGGCTTGGCTGGGTGTTCCTTCCTGATGATGTCAATTGTTTTAAGAGAGTTGAAATGCCAGCGGGATCCACAACAGTATCATTGAATCTTATGTTGGGATCGTCATTAAAATCCTCAATCTAAAAGGAGGAGGGAACCTCCATGGAATCTGTGCATGCGTATAAAAAATATTTTGGGTGTAGCACACTGAGGAAAGACTGACCTATTCTGTGCTCCAAGGAGCATGCTCTTCCTTGTATTAGATCTTTACAGTAATTAAGCTTTTTATTTTTATTTTTTAAAAGTAAGAAGAAATATTTTGTAACATATGAGAGTTTAGCTATTGTGGTACTAATTGTCATGGCTGATGAGTCAGCACGGCTCGGTTCCACCCATGTGCGCAAGCTTACCCTCGTTGAACAAGAAGAGGCGAGAAGCTCGGAAGAGGTCGACGATACACATTCCGAAGTTCAACTCTGGTTAGTGACATTCGTTAAGGGGTTCACCTCGGGTCGATCGAAGATCCCTACACAAAAAGCCTTGTCAGGGTGAGGTACCCGATGTGGACTTAAGTTAGTGCCCCAATCGAGGATTGGCGTTGATATTGTGTCCAGATCCTCTCGACTGTGTCTCAGGGGTGGCTTTTATACTTGTCCGTCGGAGGTCGATTATACTAGGTTTCTTAATGTTCCTGACCTCCTTTGCTAAGATGACTTACGACCCTTTATAGTCCCAAGGTCCTCGAGCGCCATGTTTTACCTATTGGCGTCATGTGCAGGGTTTGTGTTGTCCTCCTCAACATCCAGCCCGGATGTCAAAGGGCCAGGTCGACTACCCGTGCCAGGTCGATGATGACTGCACCAGGTCAATCGTGATTGTGCCAGGTTAGCTCCGATTGCGTCAGGTCGACCAAAAGCGTGGTGTGTGATGGGCCAACCCATTATCAATCATATCAATAGCAAATCGTTATCCTAAACTATTCTTAACTTTTATGTAGGTTTAATAGGGATCAACATATACTAATAAGATATAATTAGGATGTACGTCTCGTAAGACCATGATTATAAAGATGTGGAGACTATACTAGTCCTAACAAAAAGATATATATATTAAATAAATATGGAAGAAGAAGAAGAAGTTAGAAAATAAGTAAATATAAAGTCAGGAGGAAGAAGAGGAAGCAAAGAAATCTTCTTTCCTTGCACTCTAAACTCACATCCCCGACTCATTAGGATGATATATATAAGAGGCTAACATAACTCCAATATGTCTAATCCTAAAAATCGGTGTACAATATATGTTTATATATGTAAAATATTGTAAGCTGATTTGAACACAAGTATACTTTTTCTAAGCAATTGTATCTTTCTCATATCACTTGGGGTATCCGTATACACCTATGTGTGGTGATTTCTATATATCAATATTTTTTTTTTACTTGATGGTGAGTTTGTGTATATATATATATATATATATATTGCACATTTTACTTCTCCAATCCATTATCAGTACCGAAGAGGTAAGATAAACATATCCTCATCAAATCAAATCAAATCAAATCAAATCAAATCCCCTTGGAAGCTGAACCTAGATCCGTTAAGGTATCAAAATCCGAACATGAACTTGACAATTGTCAGATGTGGATTTTGGACATATCTTATGTAAGATACGCTAACCAGAATGCAACCCAATCTGGAAATAGATTTGAACATATTTAGGCACATATCTTTCTTAATTATTCACTTTTTAGAATGTGAAATATCGATGATGACGAGGGGAATTGGATTGAGAATTGGTTAACTATATAAATGGGATGCTGACTTGCGCCTTTTTTTTTTTTTTAGATGAGAATTCATTTTAGGTTTTTTTTTTCGAAGGAAAGAATATATATATATATATATATATATATATATCAACATTGAAATGCATCATAGCATGCAGAATCATATGCAAAATCTTTTGACTTTGCCGGCGGTCAAAAGCAATATCAGCTCAAATTGTTGACTCGATTAGATTTTTTTATAGCATTTTGTTTTTGTTCGATAAGCATTATCAGCTCAAAATCTTTGTCACCTGAGTTGTTTGTTAGTCCTGTGGACGGCGATACAATGGGAACCGTCGATGGAGGTCGGTCGTCTAAAGATTTCATCGCACTTCGCGTGACCTCCCTCTCGATCGAGAGCCGAAGCGGAGGGAGGGGAAGAGCAGCGGCACGAACCAGCTGGTGCGGAAGAACACCCTGTGCGTAGGTAAGTAGGAGGAGAAGAATATTGACCGTCGCCTGGAATGTGTTCGACGGTTTGCCTCAGAGGACGACGGTTCGTTTTTTTTTAGTGCTGGATTCATCCCTCTGCTTCCTTTCTGTGTGGTGCGGTGACGTTTGACGACAGGTGGACTGGCGGAGGAGGTGAACGTGGCGATCCTGCACTCGGCATTCGTACCTTTCGGGGACATGAAGGAGGCGAGGACGCCGCCGCCGCCGCGGCCATGGACAACATGGACGGTGCCGAGCTCTACGGCCGCGGCTTCACTGTTAACATCGCCTTTCCCGAGCGCATCAAGGGCGGCGGCCAAGGGTGGGCCGCCCAGCCCAGTCAGTATCCCTCCTCTTCTTCCTTCCTTTCATTTTTTTCTTTTTCGTCTCTACTCTTCCATGAAACCAATCTACTACTACTAATGCTGTAGGACTTGTAATTATTAGGTCTAGATTGGTAAAAAATAAATCTAACTTGCTTTAAATTGTTCCTTGCTTCAACCAATGTCAGCTGTAGTTGCAATTAGTAATGATGCAACAACTAGTAGCTTTGGCAACAGCAGCAGCCACTTTGGTTAATTTCTGTAGAGGCAACAAGTGTTGGCAGCCATTAGAAGATTGAGAAACACAGCTTGAGAAACCGGAAAGAAGTCTTTAGCTGTTGGTTCCTAAGAGCATCATCCACCCTTTTAAAAAAAAAAAGAAAAAAAACATTCATCACTAACTTTACAAGTTTAGGTGTGAAGGCTTAGTGAAAAGGGTTATATTGTATTAATTATATGGTGATGTGTTGATGATAGGTAGGTATTGAGACCCATTTAAGTTCCATATTTAAACAGGAATTTATTTGGTAGCTATCTAAGCAATGAAATGACTCTCTAATATCTAAGCTATTGGTAATCCAAAAATGCCTGTAACCTACCTACCTACCTTAGTCTATGCAGATTAGATGTCTAGGTGGGTCTGTGGACCATCTTTTAAAACAATGTTTGATCACTTTTGGGGAGGTGGCCAAACAGTGGGAAATTAGACATGATGCAGTGGAAATTCAGGATTGAGTATGAATTTGAGGTTATAAAACTCTTCAACTTTGATTGGTTCATTAGTGAGTTGTTATGAATATTAAACTTGTGGACAAGCCAACATAAAATATTTGTTAGGGTGATGATTGAAAGGTATATTGCTCATATGAAAGGTACATACCTTAGGGTTTCTGTTTGCACTCTTCTGTCTTTGGATTAGTTGCATTCTGGTTATGAGTGAATTGGCTTTGGCTTTCATGAGCCATCAGTTCTGTTGATTCGTGCTGTTTGCATCATATCTTATGGGGGTAAATTACGGACCGCAAGCATTCCTACGACATCGGGCCCTCCTTGTAGTGCCAAAAATGTAGTGAAAATTTATGTCGTGTCCGCTGAGTAAGCACGGCTAGGACCCGCTTGTGTATGCAAGCTCGTCTGCTTCGGCTTCCGGAAGGAGAGGAGAGCGTAACTTGGGAAAGTCTGAGGTTGTGCACTCCTAGCTTTGCTCGGGTTGGTAGCGTCTGCCTTAGGATCTACCTAGGGTCGATCGAAGGTCCCTACACAAAGGTCACATCGGGATGGGGTGTCTGATGAGACCCCTCCGACGATTAAGTCAATGCCCTCGACCGAGGTGTAATCTGGATATAGTGTCTTGAGAAGGTTCCAAAGGAGAGAAAAAGTCCCTCTTCATAGCTTCAGAGGTAGCTTTTATACCTGTCTGTCGGTGGTCGTCCGTACATGATGTATTCAATGTCGCTGGCGTCCTTCGCTGCAATGTCGTACGTCCATCACTTAAACTTGATGAAGTCGTACACGGGGTTTGCGTTGTTCTTGCGACAGGTCGGTCATACCTGTGCAAGGTCGATCGTACCTGTGCTAGGTTGACCGTGCTACGCCAGACCGACCATACCTGCACCAAGTCGGCCATACATGCGTGACGATCGAATTCGTATACCCTCGCCGATTTTCGAGGTCGGGGGACCGAGCTCTTTTCCTCCTTCCGAGGAAACGAACATGTCGGCATCGACCCCGAATCGCTACTGGAGACTATTCAATGACCCGGGATTCTCTCCCCCGACAATGAATCTTAGGCCACCTACTGTCGAGGCCTTCCTTGGCCTCACTCACCAAGTCCAAGCCCTGGCCGGGATGATGCGAGCCATCGTCATTGACGTGTTAATGAACCTGCGCCCGAGTTGACCCTCTCGGCAAGGTTAATGAACTTACGCCCGAGTTGACCCTCCCGGCCAAGTTAATGAACCTGTGGTTGAGTTGACCCTCTCGGCCAGGTTAATGAACCTGTGTCCGAGTTGACCTTCTCATGCCAGGAAGTCGTTCCGTACCCAAATTACAAGCTTCGGCCAAATAGTAGCCGCTAGTAGCCGCCAGTACCCAAGTTATACATCGGCCAATCCAATTCCCGACGGTAGTGCTCGGTCAGCCCGGTTCCCAAGCGGTAGTGCTTGGTCAATCCAATTCCCGAGTAGCAGTGCTCGGCTAGTCCAACCCTCGAGTGACAGTGCTCGGTCAATCCAATTCCCGAGTACTAGTGCTCGGCCAGTCTAACCCTCGAGCGGTAGTGCACGGTCAATCCAGTTCTGGCGGTGCTTGGCCAGTCCAATTCTCGAGTAGCGGTGCTCGGTCAGTCCAGTCCCCGAGTGGCAATGCTCGGTCAGTCCAATTCTCGAGCGGCGGTGCTCGGTCAATCCATTCGGCGGTAGTGCTGGTCATCAATTCGGCGGCTCGACCAATACAATTCCAACTCGATCGGTCAAATCCGAGCAGTGCTCGATCAATCCAAATCCCGAACGGGTGTGCTCGGCTAGTCCAATTCCTGAGCGACAATGCTCGATCAGTCTAGTTCCCGAGCAGCATTGCTCGACCAGTACAGTTCCCGAGCAGTAGTGCTCGACCAATCCAATTCTCGAGCGGCAGTGCTCGGTCAGTCCAAATCCCGAGCGATAGTGCTCGGCTAGTCCAATTCCTAAGCGACAATGCTCGATCAGTCTAGTTCCGGCGGCATTGCTCGACATCAGATTCGGCGAGTGCTCGACCAATCCAATTCCCGAGCGGTAGTGCTCGGCCAGTACATTTCCCGAGCGGTAGTGCTCGGCTAGTCCAATTCCTGAGCGACAATGCTCGATCAGTCTAGTTCCCGAGCAGCATTGCTCGACGACTGATTCGGCGAGTGCTCGACCAATCCAATTCTCGGCGGTGCTCGGCGACATTTCCGGCGGCGAGCTCGGCCAATTTAGTTCCCGAGCGGCCGTGCTTGGCTAGTCCAATTCTCGAGCGACAATGCTCGGTCAGTCCAGTTCCCATGCGGTAGTGCTCGACTAGTACAGTTCCCGAGCAATAGTGCTCGACCAGTCCAATTCCCGAGCGGCAGTGCTCGGCTAGTCCAAGTCTCGAGCAACAATGTCCGGACAGATCAATTCCCGACCAATGATTCTCGACCAGCCTAAGTCCTGAGCAACAACGCTCGATCGGTCTAACTTTCGAACAATAAACAACAGCTCCGCCAACTAGACTGACTTGCACCACTAACGCCCCAACCTAATGAGAACTAGAGATCATCACCGTGGTGGATGCTTGAAGGGACTTCAACCCCAGCGAGTCACGAGAAAGACCCTCTCCCCGGCCCCTCTTCGAGGAACCCTGTAATAGGTCTTCCGAGTGGGGGAAGAAATGATAGGACAAATAATGGATGAACTCGTCACATGCCACATCCCCAGTTGGTTCAGTATGATTTCAATCGACACCTAGCATACGTACTACCGATCAGGCGCAACACGATCAAACTGGTGCCAGTACGACTTACCTGGCATAGGTACAATCGACCTCGTGCATGTGTGATCGACCTGTCGTTAGAACAACGCAAACCCCACGTACGGCTTCATCAAGTACAAGTGATGGATATACGACATTATAGTGAAGGACGCCAGCGACATTAAAGACATCAGGTACGGACGACCTCCGATAGACAAGTACAAAAGCTACCTCTAAAGCTGTGAAGAGGGGACTTTTTCTCTCCTTTGGAACCTTCTCAAGACACTTTATCCATATTACACCTTGGTCGGGGGTACTGACTTAATCTTCGGAGGGGCCACATCGGACACCATACCCCTACGTGGACTTTGTGCAGGGACCTTCGGTCGACCCGAGGTGGATCCTAAGGCAGACGCTATAGACCCGAGCAAAGCCAGGAGTGCACAATCTTATACTATCCCAAGTTACGCTCTCCTTTCCTTTTGGAAGCTGACGCGGATGAGCTTACAGACACGGGTAGGATCTAACCGTGCTTATTCAATGGACACGACATAAAGTTCTACAATAATATCATTATCTCATAATAGAGGTATATGTGGTTATTGCAAGGCCAAAATGAAAAGAAAAAGGATATGTATTAGGTTTTTTTTACATTTATGTATGAGGTTATTTAGCCCATTTTTCATTATTTCATTGTCCCAAAATAGGTATATAAAGGAGATGGTTATTAGAAGGCTAAAAATAAAGAGAAAAAGGATGTATGTATGTATGTATGTGGGTATTATTTCTTCTTCATGTGCTTTAAATGATTACTTGCCACAGTGACATCCCTGGTTGCGCGTTAGATGGAACATTTGACATGATATTTTATTCACTATAGAATCTTGCCACACACTTCCTATCTCTTTTGGTGCATTTTAAAATTGTTATCATTGTGGATATATGATCGGATCTGATAGAATATGATTACTAAAGTAGGGTTCTGTTGATTCCCTGGAGTTGAATCTGGTTGTTTCTACTTTCAAGGGCGTACTTTTTTTAACTCTTAAGTATTATCAAATGAGTTGGTTGGAAAGTTCACAGAAATGGCCTAGAGGGAGAGTGCAGGGAAAACTACGGGGTTAAAGAAATGATGCTTGACCTCTGATGGTTCTTTGGAATATATTATGCAAGTATGAATACAAATGCAAATTGAATTCGGGTCAGAATCCTGCTAGATTGTTTAGAGGTCGTGAGAGCTTTAAACAATTAGTAAAACCAAGATGAAATGGCAAGTAAAGCAAAAAAGATGACCTCACAAAACAATTAGAACATGGATACGAGACAAACGTCAATTATGTCAATAGGAGGGTGACAAGTACTTTGATCCAACTGTTAACAGTGTGCGCATTCATTCCATTCTTTACCTCACACAACCGATCAGGTAGCTCAAGTTAAATGACAAAAGTGTTATGGTGTACAAACATAATAAAAAGAAATCTTTGACAGCATTGCTTTAGCTGTCAAAATTTGCATGCTCATTTTTCTTTTTTTTTGATCGAGCACCTTGACACATGCATTGTGCTTTTTTACAGTCTATATGAGGATGTTGTCACTAGGGAAACAAACAAACAAACAAACAAACAAGAAAAAGAAGAAATAAGAGATAAGATGACTTTTAGCAATAAATATGATTAACAAAGACAATTAGGAAACATGACATGTTGACATAATTTATACTGCTTCCAAAGAAACGCACCTTTTCCTAACATAAACGGTTATTTACCAGTAATGACTATCGACCACTGCGCTCACCTTCCTGCTTTTTTAAATTGCTTTTTTTTTTTTTCCTTTTGCTGACTCAGATCCTGAGGTCACCCGTCTATAGCCTCAGAATTGTACGGAGCGTCTCACAAAGGTTTTGAATAGTCTGCTTCTCTTGTGCTGCTTGAAGCTCTTGGAGAGGCATATCCTCATAGCACCTGGAAACAATGCACTAATAACATGAGGCACCCCCAAAATAATAATAATAATAATAATAATAAAAAGACAACAAAAGAAATAGTTTTTCAAAATTAAATATAGTCTTACCTTTTATGATAAGCTAAAGCCTGGGCTAGATTCATCAATGTTGGACTTGTAGTCAATCTCTGATGTACCCCTGGAGGAAGCTGGATCTACACCAACAAAGTAGCCGTTTGTGAATCCCCAAACATCGCAAAGGTAGCATTTGACTAATAGTCTAGTACAACACAGTACAAAATATGCTGGTGTTTTACCTCATTTTGCCCTTTGCGTCCTTTTTTAGATTGTCCATCACCACTGAAAAGTTCTTTCACTGCCTCCAAGGCAGCATGGCCACTTGATTCCTGCATGCTATCCCCCACTACATTCTCCGAAACAAGTGCAAGGGGAGATATGTCGGTTGCCTTAAGAAAAGGAATGGGTACTGTATTGCCAGCAGCATAGATAGACCGGATCTGGGAAGTAAGCAAACAAATTAGTGAAGGAATACTTGCATGTTTAATGCGTGTTTACTTGAGAACAAAAAAGTAGTATTAGGGAGAGTACAAACTATCCCTCGAGCTAAAGTACCTTATCTTGTACTGAAAAGGCTTTACGGCTAATACTTGCACTTTTCAAGGTGCTGCGCTTAGCTTTACTGGCAGGAATTGCAGCATTGTTGACTAAGCTGTGTTGCTCATCTGAATGTGCTATCTCCTCAGGGAAGCCAAATGACGACCCCAACTGTTCCTGTATTGCCTGGGAATCAAGCTTCTCCTCCGTATCAGTCTTTTTGGCAACAAGCGTCCCACTCAAGTTTTCCACCCTGAGGGAGGACCCAAGAAAATTTGATTTCTGATAGTCTCAGCAATATCCATAATCCAGAATATTCTAAAAAATATAAATGACAAAAGAAGCTTTCAAACTAGTATAACATAAAGTGCATATCAAAGATAATAGGACTTGATCACAATTGGACCAAAAAAAATACGAATACAAAAAGTGCAGCTCTTAATTAAATGCAGTCTGCAGCAGTTGAAGCAGGTACACTGAAGAACACTCTTAATTCTTACCTTTGATGATTACTAAGACAGTATCATGATTTCAATTTCCAAATTCGACCACGAAATTGCAACTTCACCATTAACAAAATAACACAAATGCTGCATCATAATGAACAGAGAATTGTAGGCAATTTTTTGAGATTGGCAATGGTATATGTATTATTTCCTTGAAAGGAAGAAGATGGTCATGGATCTTGCACATTTGTCAAGAAGACAGGAACAAATCCCAACCAAGGGGAGAACTTTAGACTTGTCTCAAGCAGAAACATGTTTTTCAAGAAACATTCAGAACCGTTGGAGCCTAAATACATTAAATGCTCAAATACATATACACTAAGCAAGCTGCAAACTACACTAAATTCACATAAATGGATTGACAACAGTCAAAAACCTACTTCTGAAGCAACAATTTTGTCAAACAGGGAAACAGAAACTGGACACATGATACAAGTATGGTGACATGGTTAATCTTAGAGAAGTAGGACAACACAAAGCATGAACATGGGATGCAACACACACACACACACACACACACACATAATCTTCCAAGAGTACGAATATCTTTAAAATATAAAGATAGTGAAGTATAAAAATCATAGAAATTAGTTAAATAATCAAATTACATATGTAGCATTAATGTTTGACATATCCAGGAATCTTGTGCAAATGAAATATGCCCTAAATCACAATAATATAATTGACATGACAAGAATTTTGAAAGTATTCGTGCTTTCATAGGCATCCGTTGATAGGAAAATTTTGCATTCACTAGTGACCTTTTGATCACAACAAAGAACTTGGATTTGCATTCCAAACACCATATTGCTTAATCAAATTAAGAGCTAGCTTTAACTTGATTAGACCAAAGAATCATGGTTAGCTTTAAGAAAGGATTCATCAAGCCAATGCTCATTTTCCACTTCTCTTTTCTTAGGGAATGCAAAAAGTTCCACAGAAATGTTGCTTAATCAAAAATACTTGAAATGTGTCTCAAAGTTACTTCATCCCACCATGCGAAGGCCATTAACTACAACTTTATTTATCAATCCGTTAACCAAAATCTTTTATTTTTGCCAAGGGCATGCAGATGTTCTTCCTAATCAATTTGATTAACCACACGTATTTTGACATTTAAAAATGAATGTTCACTTGTCTCAAACAATGATGTCAGACATTTTCTAATTCCAATCATATTGCAATATGTCATTGGCACACATCATATGGTTGTGAACCGACATATTACACTTTTCATGTAGTGAATCAAAATCTCCCCTCTAATTTTTTTTTTCTTATTTTTAGATTCCAATATCTTGAACCATTTTTCAGTTGTATAGGATTCATGTTTGCCTTCCGACTCTCTTGCTCCAACAACAATAACAAAACCATAAAGTCTCAACTATTAGGTTAACTACATGGATATTTTCCCACCATTAATGGCTGTAAAGTGTCATATCTAGAGAAAAGTTAGGAGTATTTAAGTCCTTATTTATAGCTTCTATTAAAGTCTTTGTAGATCTCATTTTGTTTCTCCTCATACCACTAATAATAATAATTTTATATTCTTTGACTCCCGTTCTCGAGGTCTTCTTAGCACATGTCTACATCATTTTATACTCTATTGAAGTGACATTTAATTGTTTACAAATAAAAGCTTTTTTCTTGTCGTTTCCAATAACTTATCACATGCATTTCAACATTCTTATCTCAGTAATACATTATTTAGTATCAACCATCCAACACTCAGATCCATAAGGCATTGCTAACTATCTTATAAATTTTTTTATTTAATCTCATAAGTATCTGACGATCACACAAAGACTCCTAACACCCCTCACCACTTCAACCATCATATTTTTACTCTATGAATTATACCTTCAACGATCTCTTTATCTTGTTGAATAATTGATCCAACGTCATTAAGGCTTTTACTTAATGGAATATTTTGTTCATCCAACTTAACTGCATTCTCTTGTTTATTACTAATATTACTATAATTGCATCTCATACATTCAATCTTGGTTCTACTAAATCTAAAACCTTCAATTTATAAGTATTATCTCCACAACTCAAGTTTAAAATTAATTTCATTCAAACACTCATCAACAAAGACAATCATCTATAAATAATATATACTATGGAGGTCTATTCAATGGTTCACCTTACCCATACCGATGTACCAACCAACCATCGGTACAACACGTATCGAACAGTTCCGACATATTGACACAGTATCGTAAGACATACCAACAAATTGATATGTACCACCTATACCAATCCCCTATCAAACTAGTATGTACCGCCTATGCTAGGCAGTACACCAGGGTATAGCGAACCTTGATCTATTCAATAAATAACCAAGGATTGACTTACCGATCAGTACCGGTGTGCTGACATTTTGTCGATACCGGTACGGTACCAGTACCATATGGTACGTACAGTGCGTACCACCCAGTATATTAAAAAATAATATAATATAATATTAAATATCTTAAAGAAAATCAGGAAAAGAGGCGACATCGCCTCGATCTTTCTCCCCGCGCAGGACAAAAATCGCTTGCGGGTGTGGGCGGCGACAGCGCGCGGGCGACGACAGGGCACGGGCGACTTGCGAGTGGTGACGATAGAGGTTCTGTTTCTTCTCCTCTTCTTCTTTTTCCCTTTTTCTCCGATCTTCGATCTCCCTTAATCGACCGTCAACAATCGATTTCTCCCTCAATCGGCCACTGATGGTCGATTTTGACAATCTGCCTGTAGCGACGCACGATAACCGGCAGACGGAGCGGTACATCTCGAAATTTCAAACCTTGTAAATAACTAATAAGTTCATCCACTATCAATATAAAAATGTAAGGGTTAAGCGTTCATGTAGTATATGGACCGGCCGCTACCGGGCGGTACCGCTAAAATCGGTCGTCGACGGTCGATTAAGGAGAAATCGACCGTCGGTAATCGATTGAGGAAGAAAAATGGAAGAGGAAGAAGAAGAAGAAGAGGAAAAGAAGAAAGAAGAAGAAGAGGAGAAGAAGAAATACCTCGCTCGCACGCCCTAGCTACCCGCGGGCGACTTTTCTCCGTCTCCCGCGCGGGGAGAGAGATCGAGACGACGTCGCCCCTTTATTTGATTTTTTAATATATTTTAATATTATATGATATTATATTATATATATAAATATTATAAAATATTTATTATACATACCGCTCGGAACTGGTATAGACTGGTACATAAAAACTTGGAAGGAACATAACATAATAGCCTCACTTGCTTGAAAAACATAAAACTTGGTCCGTCTCTGCAACTTATACTGTAAAAGAAATAAGTGAAAAGTTAAATTTATATATATGCAACATACCAGAAATCTATGGGTCTGTCCCTCCTTAGATCATGAGTAAAAGAACTGATGTCACCAAGTCCAGGAATGAATTCTGGTTTCATAGAGATAGGGGATTCAATAATTTCATCACTGACTCCAACATCATGATGGACTATAATGGTACCAAATTCACCTACATAGAAGAAAAGAGATGTCAGCGCAGAAGAATAAGAGTCTGATATGAACATGTTTATTTTGAAGAAAGAAAATTCGAAAAGTTTGAAGGACATGTCTAATGTATGCCTAATGGTGCAGATTAGATCAAATATAAACACCAGAACTTGAAATTTTAAACTAACTCCAAAGATTACTGAAATAACACTGTAGTTTTATCTTTATCAGAATTATCCTTTGAAGCATAACCTACCAACATAGATCAAGTATCCACTTGGGTGCGAACTGTTCAATGATCAGTTAATCAAGAGAAGTAAATGCCGAGATTAAACAATACTATTTAAAGCATATCATGAAAAAGAACATCAACTAGTCTTGCATGTTTGCTTTCAGAATAATGAAGTTGAAAAAAGGAAAAATCATGGTGCACAGTTGATGTGCTTTAGAAGATATGAGGGTTGTTGACTGAACATGATTAGGTTTAGGTTTAGGAGATTGTTTGCTCAACAAATCATCAGATGTGATTGATTATTCATACACAAGAAAGATAAAATGATAGGCAGTGGAATAAATGAGGGTGCATGACCGGCATTGGATTTTAATGTTGGATCTGGAAGAGTCCCTCCCACCCAAACCTTAACCAATCTTACCCTTATTTTCTTCTAGGGAAAAATCTAAGATTTGATACAATCATATGGGAGAACTATAGGCATATAATGATCAGGAGTACCTAATGACAGTGTGTATCATATAGCAGAAGCTGAATACTTACTACTAGTAAAACCTTAATATTCCATTGTTTATAGCAGGACCATTTTCTTACATTACCTGAATAAACGCTGTTAAAACAATCATGCATTTTGGTTTCAACTCTAACTGCAGGTCAAGTTGCCACAAAAACAAAAAAACTGCATAGTACTTAGAAGACAGATGTCACCATTGTTGCATGGGAAGAAGCCGCCACAAGTTGCAAATAGATGCCATATGGAAATTTGTTCTTTGATATGACCAAAAAAAATTTCTCTGGCAACGAAATGATTAATTACCTGTATCAGGTTCAGTGCTATGGCCTATTTCAGACTTTCCTAAAACACCATCCTCTGGGTAATGAGGCCTTGAAGGAACAGTATCTCCAAAGTTTTCATTGATCTGTGTAGTTCTTCGCTGCACTACCTGCTATAATCATGAAGTTTGAACAAAAGCAAGAAAAGAAATTGAAACCAATTTCAGGTTAAGTGATCATACACTTTCACTTCCTGATTGCTGATTCTGTGTCTGTGCAGCCATCGCTGCCCTAATTTGCCTTGCTTTTTTTATCTTAGGCAACATCTTTGAAGCTCCCCAATTACATTTTTCAATGAACTTGTGCTGTAGATAACAATAATAAAAAATATAGTGGGACCTCAAATTAATCATTTGAACTGAACAATAAATTCTTAGATCAAATCCCGTTTATTGTAAAACTAGAAGCCAAATCAAACAAAGAACATGGTTAAGCATAGTGTGCCAGTTAACCCATATTCTCCAGTTCAGAAAACTACTTATATACGCGCCAGGCATTTATCATGAAAATAAATATACTTTCTTGTTTGTCTTAATAATACTGGATACCTTCAACATCTCAGTTGCAGTAGGGCGCAACCGGGGATCTTTTGTCAAGCACTTGGCAATAAAATCATGGAAAAGGAGTGACCTACAAGAAAAGAATGGCCACATAAAGAACTCTCATATTAATAAAACTACTAGCTACAGAATCAACTGTAATAAGCAGGATGTAACCCTCTATTGTGAATGCCATCAGTTCCTACTTTGTCAATCAATTCAAACTACCTACTATTCACATGCATGCAGCAAACTACTTACAAATGTTCTTTTAAATGGACAGGTACATAAATAGAAGTTATTTATATTAAAAAACATACCATTTTTCTTTGTCCTCAAGCATTGGAGCAGGCTCACTGGAAATCATAAATAGCACCTATCCAGAAAGGGTAAATCAGAACACTGAACTTATTAATTTGAAATAGAAGAATTAGAATGAAACAGCCCTGTAAAGATGAAGTGCAAGATTACTAAAGTTGTGCATGCCTTTTTATGAAAAGAAAGCAGATAGTTGCATTTTACATAATTGGATGAAGATCATTCCTGCTGCTGCCTATAATTTAATTTAAAGCAGAACCAGTGCATGTGCAAGATACTCGCATATCATATACAATTTTTTATTTTACTAACTTCTCCTGTTAGACAAATATTGAGATTACAACTCTGTCAAAAAGGTATCTTTTTGTATGATCTCCAAGCAAGTCCAAGTTGATGATTATCTTTATCGTTTTTCCATAGTTCTTTTGTTGTCTTAAAAAGTTAAAATAATTAAAAATGTTTGACATTACTTCTTTTTTTGGAGATGCCCAATAATATTGTTATTTTCCTTTCCGAAACACATTTGCTGATCAGAATCTTGTCACGTTCAACTATTGAAGGGGGAACTCAGCAGAAGATAAAAAAGAAAGTGGGACTGTTGAAGGATCAGCTATTCAGATGGTGAGAAGGCAGATAAACTTAGACAGTTGTTCCTCAACTTCCACAAATTGATAAAAACATTGAGTATTTTATATTGTAATATTAAAAGAATAATAAAGCAACTAAAATATAATTATTTGGTCAAATTTCAAGTTTCTGATTAAAAAAAAAACACACAACATGAGCAATAGAGTAGGGCCTTCATTGTGACTTTTCACTTAGATCTCTTCAGTAGAGGTCCTTAGCCCTTTTTGTATACTATAGCAAAAGAAAAGGAGCTTTTACTTGCTAAAAGGTGGGGCAACAATTTCCGAGTTTTCCTTTGATCGTATATTGTAGAGCTAGAGGACTGTTGCAGCAAATAAGAGGCTAGTCCACCATCACTTATGGCTAATCCATCCAACAAACATGTTTATGTTTCTCTATAGCAACATGATACGTCAAGATATCACCTCTTTAATTCCCTTATTGGCTTTCTAGGTGTTTTCTTGGTCCCTACTGGCATTTTCATTTCAATTAGATTTCTTGTCTACATTTACTTATATGGACATAGCTTGAAATGACCTTCCAAAATGCTATGTCTGATCAATCTATTCCGTTGATTAGCTGAATGTAAACACAGTTAAGCCAACCCAATGACTTCAGGAAATTGGTGCATTGTATTTATTATTTAGATCTACTCACTAGAAACCAATCTGCCATTGTATAAAGTTTCATGGTTAAAGTTTCATGCTTCCACTCAAAGGTCCGATGGGGCAATCACATCCGCGCCCGTATGAATGTTTAATATATCCTATATAATGCTTCAAAAATTGCAAATATCCAGCATATCCCTATAAATATCATATTCTTTAATAAGTGCCCATTAGTCAATGATTATCCATAGATGTCCTATTACTAAGGTAAGGTTTGGTTGAGGTTAGAGGTAAACATGTCCTCATCATGTCCTCGTGCAAATCGACATATCTATCCTAACAGCCAACAGTGGTCACTGTTCTACAGATATATCTATAACTTCCCATATCCTGAGGTCCACTCTCTTCCCAGCAAAAGCCTCCAGTCCACAGGAATATATGTGATGTGTAAGGGACAAAATTTCATTATAGCAGCTTAATCTAACATTAAAACATCTATCAGCTAGAAGAGTACTCTGGAAGTATGATAGTTACGAAATTTATTAAATCTAGAGTAATATTAACATATTTTTAACTTCATAAGGATTTCTATGATATTATAAGTGAAATAAGGGATACATAAAAGAAATGTATCCATTATTAGAAGTTAGAACACCAATATCTACACAAACTTGCTTCTCATCATACTGATAGCAGATAAATGATATATTGTTTAAGCATGAGACTGATTTTGTGGAAAGATTGATGATTCCTTAGCCATCACATCTGAGACTCCCTGGCCTATACTCAATACATATGAAGTTATCATGTCATCATTTTTGTTGTTGTCAACACAAAGAAAATTGGAGAGGGCAATGATATTTGTGGCTCTGAAAAGCAACTCATTCAGTTAACTAAGCCCGATATCTATTTCAATCTCTTGACTACCATATATTTAGGGATGAGAACTACTATATATACACATTATAAGCAAAAGTTTTACAAGCATTTGTTCTCTCCAGTTATATAGATGCATATTTAGGGGTGCATGAAAGGTAAAAGAATCATGTATCAACAGAAATCGCAAGTTTCAACTAGAGAAAAGGCATATCCACTAAACTCAGTGAGAGTAGAACTTATGCAAGGACATGGAAGAAAAAAATGGAATGCAACAAATTATGACAAAAATAAAAGAACTACTTATTCAAAATGAATCACAGATATATACTAACTCTCATTGGATGCACTGCATATCTTGGAGGTAGCCCCTGAAATCAACATTTTAGCAGGGAGAAAAGTTAGCAATCTGAGGCAATTACCTGGCCTGAACTAGGAGATTAGAAGGACTGAATAATGTGTTTACATAAGCGAAGCGAAATGACAGAAAAAACCATAAGAATATATAAAAAAAATAATACATCATGCAGAGAACATACCTCCGCCATTTCGATTGCCGTGACACCAAGAGCCCAAACATCTACCTGAAAATGTTTATGGAGTACCACGTTACTTTAGACATGAGAAAAAGGCAACTCTTATCCAATCTGAACGAATGACATATCGTAATTAAAAGAAAAATTATAAAAATGAGTAAACAACAAAATTTATAATGCTTCAAATTATAGGTCGATTATATGGATTTTTGCAACCCTTGAACTCTTGTGGCAATACCTTGTAAACAAAAATGGTTCTTTTAGGTCTCCCTATCTTTCTCCACACCTAATCTTAGTTTGGTTGACCTTACAACTGTCCTATGTATGCATGTGTATACACACACACACATATATATTTGTTGTACCACCCGAAATGGTATGATATGGGCAGTACATACCGATCCTAGCATGGGCGATACATGGACCACCCTATTTCAGGTGATCCAATACATTAACAAAAAATTCAAAGAAATTGTGCGCCCCTTATCAAAATCAGGGTTAAAAAGAAAAAAAAAGAGATTAGGGCTCACGAACACGAGCCCTCTTCTCGTGTAAGATTGTTGCCGCCTCGCCATTGCCGCTTCGCCATTGCTGCCACTGTAGCTTCTCCACCACGTAAGATGTCACCGCCTCGCCATCACAAACGCAAACCTTATTCTCGCGTAAGATGTCGTTTCCTTGCCACTACCTCTGCTTCCCAGGTATGCTATCGCTGCTCTTTTCCTTCTCTTCTTTCTTCTTCTTCCTTCTTTGTCTTCCTCCACTTCCTCTTTTTCCCTCTTCCTCCTTCCTCCTTCCTCCTTTGTTCCTCCATCGCCCCTTCAACTTCTGCCTCTTTTTCTTCTTTGTTGAACCACTAGTACGCACCAACATACCGTGTGCCAGTACACTGATATGAACCGATGTATATATATATATATATATATATATATATATATATATATATATATCAGCGATTACAAAAGCACTGCGCCGCCTAAGCGCCAGGCGAGGCTCGGCCGCCGATCTCCGGTGCACTTCAAAGAGGCGCGCGCTCGCCGCCCGAGCGCTAGGCGCGGCGGCGCCGAGTTGAACCAGGCGAGGCGAACCAGTCTTTTAGCCTGGTTCGGTCGAATTCGCGTTAGTTGGTTCAATTGAACCAATTAACGCATCGATAATTGCTTCCTCAACCTTAATCTCACTCGCGAATCGCGATTATGCCGTCGACTCTGTTGCCGACGCTTGCCGCTATTGCTGCCCGCCGCTCTCGCCGCCGTTGCTCGTCGCCGCCGCTCATCATTGTCGCCGCCGCTACTATATTGTTCGCTACCGCCATTGCCGCTTTTCTTTCATTGTCACTTTCGTTGCTCTCAGTAAGCGACTTTCTCGAAGTCAGCCACCTCGCCTATTTACTATTAACAGTATACTATATATTAACAATATATTGTTAATGTACTGTTAATAGTATACTATTAACAGTATACTGATAATAATATTTTTATTTATTAGATTAATATTATTATTTTGATTTAAATTTTAATAATACTAATATTTATTTCTTTAATATCATGTTTCTAGATTTTCTTAATTTAATATCATATTTCTATTTAAGTAATTATATTGACTAATTGTATTATATATTTTTTATATTTTAGCGCCTCGCTTCGCTCGGGCAAGCGCTTAGCGCCTCGGGCGTTTTGGGACCTTGGCGCCTTTTGGCGCTTAGCGCTTTTTAAATCACTGATATATATACACACACACACACAATGATTGATGTTTTGCTTCAACCAGTACAAGATGGGCGGTATGTACCAACCAAGCATGAACTGGTATGCGGACCCCTTCTAGTTCGTCTCGTCCATATAAAAGGAAAACCATGTTCGTGTTAACCCTAATCTTCTCGCGCACGCCGCACACCTCTACCACAATCTCATCACACACCTTCATCACGGTCTCCACCACAACCATGTCGCACGCCTCCGCCACACACAGTTGCCTATGGGTATGCCTCGTCTCTTCCACTTCCTTCTCTCCTTTTGTGCTTTTTCCTCCTATGCTTCCTCCTTCCTCTTCCTCCATCTTCCTCCCTCCTACGCTTTCGCGTCTCCTTCTATGCTTCTCCCTCTCCATCTTCCTTTCTCCTCTTCCTCTAGTGTCCTTTCATCTTCTTCTTTTTCTTTCTCTTTGAAACACCAGCATGTAGGTATATATATATATATATATATATATATATATATATGTACACACACACATATCAATCACATAGAACTCCTTATCTCCTTCTCGACTTTAACAATCTCACTTTACCTATATAGACAGTTTTATCATCTATCTCAAATTCCTACTAAGTAGAAATCCAAGATATCTAAAACTTTTACTCTAGGAAAATACTGTCTATCTTATCTTTCCTATAGACTTACTTTTTCTCTTGACGTTATCAAGGTTACAAACACTTAATTTATTTGGTTCTAATCCTACTTAGACTAACATCCTTAACTCCTACTATTTATCTCCATCACCCAAGTTTAGTATTAATTGTAACTGAAGTCTCATTATTAAAATATCATCCTAAGCAAAAGCATAAATCATGGAATTTTGTCCTGACTAGCAAGCTCATCCATAACAATAAGGATTGAAAGTAAATCCCTGATGAACTCCTAAATTTCCATGGAATTTATAGTCCCAAGTCCTAACACTAATTATTATTATTATTATTATTATTATTATTATTATTATTATTATTATTGTTATTGTTATTGTTATTGTTATTATTATTATTATTATGGTTATTATTGTTATTATTATTGTTGTTGTTATTATTATATACAACAAATATGTAGCTAAATAAAATGCAAAAACTAAAAATCTACAATAAGCTTGTGAACTACCAACAATAATGCATGAATGTTACTTGCAAGCTTTTGGCAACTAATAAAAGCTTCCAAAGATGGAAATGACTTACAGGTGCAATGAGGAACAAGAATGTTAAGTCATGAAGTAACCCCATTATGTGTTTGTAACATACACATTTTATTTTAATTCCAAATTAGGAGACCCTAAAAGTAATTTAGATAAGGTTCGTCAAATTTCATGCATAGCTAAATAATGTTGACTATGCATTCTATTATCAAAAACAAGGTTTGCAAATTTGACCTGTACCACCTGATACGGGCGGTACATACCGGTCCTTCAGTTCGATCGAACCACACCCTAGGCGGTTAAAAATCGGCCGCCGATTGAAGAAGAAATCAACCGTCGACGGTCAATTGAGAGAGAAATCGACCGTCGGCGATCGATTGAGGAAGAAAAAGGGAAGAAGAAGAGGAAAAGAAGAAAAAAAGAAGAGGAGAAGAAAGAATACCTCGCCTGTGTCCTCGCTGGTCGCCCACGCCCATGGCTTTTCTCCGCGAGGAGAGCATCTCCGCGTAGGGAGAAAGATCAAGTCGACGTCGCCCATTTTCTTTCATTTTTTTAATATTTTAATATTTTAAATATTTTAATATTATATTACTAAAAAATATTTTATTTTATTTTAAATACCGGGTGGTACGCATTGTGCATACCGCCCAATACCAGTACCATACCGGTACTGATAATATATCGGTACACCGGTATGGACCACTAAGTCAAACCTTGATAAAAAATAAGAATGTCTCTCCTAACCTAGGACTAGAATTGTCCAATCAGCCCAGCATCCTGTTGTTCCAAATCTTCAGATGCTACAAGAAAGGGAATACGAAAATTTCATAACTTGAGCTTCACTAAGACAAAGAATGTCAACTTTATGAACATGCCAGCACTAGGACTGCCGAGACAAGATCCATTCAACAGAATAAAATTCTCAAGTTGATAGCAATCACCAGTCAATGGACACATGAGAATATAAAGCAAAGAATAAATTTCCCCTTTATGGCTAAGGACTCTTTCCCAACACTAGATTTTTCATCAACAAATCATAACCAAATTCTTAATGTGAGAGCTAAATGCTATATCTTGTATTGAAACAACTCTCGCTGTTAAAGACATTGTAGACACATCATGTGACTACCTGTGAATTTGTAGAATAGATAAAGACAGAAGTTTTTAGTGACATCTGAAGGACTTTCACATCACACATGAGCATAAAATACCTAGGAAGGTTTGTGTAAAAGTAATAAAAATTAAGTTACCTTTCCATCATAACGACTTTCTTGAATAACTTCTGGGGCCATCCAATGTGGAGTGCCAATAATCTGAAAATCACAGGCAAAGACATTACATAAAACTAAGGAATGTTTGTGTTGTGTGCAGCATAATATTTTCTTCACTTTAGATTAATTTAATTGCATTAAATAAGAAACAAATACAGAGGGTACACAACCTTATTGCAATATAATATGCATGGGTTGGCAATATGAATATCACAAGATCTTTAGGCATCAGAACTAGCTTCATGTGTTTTGAGGTTTTCTTTACTATTTAAAATGCTTGATGTGAAATGACAGATGAAAGTAGGGTCACAAAACAGGCTGTTAAATTAAATAAATGGCAAAGGGGACATACCAGTAGTCCTGAGTATTGTTTCAAGTTAGAGAGAAAATTACTAGTTCACTATGACATTTTTCCTGAGGATAACAATCCTAACACATTTTGGATAATTTATTGCAAGTTCATATTCAGGTGGGAAAATAAGGGGAAAAGGGGGGAAAGATATTGATGAAAGAAACCTGAAACCTTAGAGAGAGCTTCACATTCTAATATTGACATTTGGGAATAAATCTTACATATTCACTTAATGAAGTGTTTTACAAGGACAAATACTAGAGAGTGCAAATACAAATACTAGATAATGCAAATATCTAATAGGAATTACAAAAATACAAAACAGAGTATATTAATAAACAATGGAATTAAATATTCCTGTAAAGTGTTCTCAAGTATTCAACCAGTTTGAAAGCAAACATCCATGTCTAGCATAGACAATGTACCGTGTTGCGTTTTGACATCGTTCTTGTAAGTTGGGCAGCGACACCAAAATCACCTGTTCAGGTAACACAAGGATGATGATACAACAACAAAGTTAGGACAGAACACAAGTTTCAGGTGAAAAGATGCTAATTCCATGGTAGAAAATATATAAACAGCACAAAGAACTATAGTCATCATTGTGCACATGCACTGTTCTTCTCCATGTTGCATGTGAATATAAAAGAACATACAGAACTATAGTTGTCATTGTGCATCTTTTTACTCCATGTTGCATGAGTAATCTTGTCTGGAAAGTGCTCACCCAACTTCACCTCTCCCTGCTCCGTAAGCAAAATATTGCCACCCTTAATGTCCCTATGGACCTTAAAAATTGAGTGTAAATATGAAAGCCCCTACATCAAGAAAGTTGAAAAATCAAATTATAAAAAAATAAAGAATCCAAAATAACCAAATAATCATATAAAAAATAGCATGCAAAAGCCTAATTTAAAAGTATCGAATCATTTAGTTCTTCTATTTAGATTAAAGAAGATTTTCATGCATGATTAGCTAATATTGATAAATTGAGACTCTTTATTCATTTTCCAACAATATACCATAATATGCCATATTGTTCCAACATAATGTACACATATGGCATTGGGATTCCTGGGCCAATGGACTTATCAGGCTTGACTATCATGACTATTATGGACGAATGAGTCCCATAAGAAAGGGCAATTTATGGACAATGCCAGAGACACATAATGGTGTGAAGCCACCACTAGTATCATGTGCTTCACTTGCTACAAAGAAATGATTTTAGGTTGCATTTCATGTGAAGCCACCACAAAGAAATGGGCTTTGAGGAGGATGTCAAGCCTTTAGTAGAAAAAAATTGTACACGGGCATGATGTGCTTATGCATAGTAAATTGGGAGTAAGCATCTTTATTAATGCAGTTTAAGGCTAATTATGGGTAAAAATAATCTTCCAACTCCTTTGCTAAGATTAACAAACCAAATCTGTGTCTAATCTAAAGCTCAATTTTGAAACAAGTAAAACGATAACACTCAGTCCATTTTGACTCATGAGCTGATAGGATTCGACCTGGTCCCTTGAGTTGGTCAACCCCTGCCACTTACACGTGACTCAACCTGTCTAATTATCTGATTCACTTTGTGCTCTTATATGATTTAAATTGGCCAAGCCTGCCTTCTCCATGCTGCAGTTCATTCTTCCAAGTTGATGTTGACTTTTCTTTATAACAATAGAAGGATCAATCTACATTTGCTAGTAATCATGCATAAAGGGATAATTTGTCTCCATTGGTTAAGACAAAATAAGAATTGCCTATGCAATCAAAGGAAATGGAGAAAAGAACAACCAGCCATATTATGAGGAACCTAACAAAAGCAAATGACTTAATAATATATGTCTGCCAAGATGCACTATTTATTTCTTTTTTTTTTCACAAAGAATAGGATCGATATTGAAGGATTCTCTTGTATTGACAGGTTAACGTCCAACAGTGATTAGCATTGGTATGTTACAGCAAAGGTATTGTTGTCTCATCAATAAGGAGTTCTATTTTTATCAAGATAAATCAAAAAAGTTGTTCATGATGGAGAGCTGGCAGCAGCAAGTGCAAAATGTAACTAACTGCTTCTGTGTATTTCATGAGAATATGATATAGAGATCTCCAACATTCGTCTTGATGATAGAAGAAAATTTTCATCCAGTATTTAAGTCTTAAGTTTCTCAAAGAAAATAAATTTAGATGAAAAACTAGTGGTCTGACAAATGATAGTCTGCCAAATGACAAAGTTTTGATACCTTTAAAGCTTCTCGACAGATATATGCGATTTGGTTCTCATCTAGAGGCTCCTCTGTAGTATTCATCAAATCAGCAATGCTTCCTCCACCACAATATTCCATTATTATCTGCCAAATGAAAATTAAAAGAATAATGGACACCAAACACACTAATCACCTAAAAAGTACAGGAAAAAACTATAATTTACTGGCATTAAAATGTCAAGAAAAAATGATAATCTGAATTTCACCTTTTAAGATCAACACTATCCATCTTTTTCCTATCGATGTGCCACTAGATATGTGGATCACAAAGTTGATAAATAAACAACTTTTTAAGAAAGCTCTAAATTCAGATACAAAGTAAAATGGAACCAATTTGCAAGTATTGCACTGTAAGTTGCACAAACATCGCATCATGGAACACATAACACCAGAAGTTGCAGTGAGTACCAGTAAATAGTTCCTAAGCAGATAAAACTGGTCAGTCTATATTTTTCAAACATTTCTTTCATTTTTTTAGAGAATTTAGTCACTGAAGGCATAAATAAGTTCTAAAGAATATAGAGCATTCACTGCGCGACCTGAGATATTACATTAGGTTGAACTTGCAACCAGGACAAAAGCCCACATAACGATAGCATGCTACTTATATGAATCACTCTAGTTCGTATGCCACAAGCAACATTTCTTCTAGAAAAAATAGGGCAATATGTGAAAAAATGGCCACTAGTATATTTAAGTAATCTTCAAGGGACCTGTATGAGTAAAGTTGCATATTATAGTACATGACAAGCAAAAGATTATATGTATTAGTGTTACCGCTTTGTGAAGCATGTGAATATCATTTGACATACCCATAGGTATTCCTCTCCCTGGTAGCTCCCAAAATAGCGGACAACATTTGGATGACTACATTGCTGCAGCATTTCAATTTCTCCACGGATATCTTCATAACCCTCTTCCTGATCAAGATATTTACATGTAAACAAAGTTTTCATTGAAAGGCAACTAAACATTGACAATCTATTTGCAACGAATTGATCTTTTCCAAGATTTCTTGTAAACATGAAACTAGTAATCATTTGATTATCTTAGTATGGAAATAAGCTCAAGATATCTGTAAATATAAATATTCGTATAAATTCAGGAGAGAGATAGATAGAAATGTATATACAAGTTCTTGTGAGATATCTGTAGTTCCATTTGTCAAAAATTTCCTAGGAATTGTATTTACCACAAGATTTTCAATATTAGGTGATTTTAGCTGCCTTCTTCTATAATCTAAACAAGGAACGGGATGCATTATTACCAAGTATGGTTGTTTCAATTGTATTTGAAACTTTCAACAAACTTATTTGCCTCAAGTGTAAAAAATATATATATTAGAATATAAAATAGTATAGTATTAAAAAATTGTATAAGATTCAGTATATAAATCAACGTAAAGACAATATTCAATATATCTTTAGTATGAGGCATATGCTGGGGTGGTAATTCTAAAATGTTTCTTCCTAAAACATAATATATAAATTTTCTCATGGAATTTATTTATTTCAAACATTTCTTTTTCTTGTATACTTTAAGATATGATGCTCAGAAATGATCCCTGATTTCTGCCATATCTGTGCTTCGACTATGTCAACATGAGGCCTCACAATGATATACTAGTTAGGTGCACCTAAAGAACCAACAGATTTATCAAGTAGCACGGAGAAAAGGAAATACCCCTTCGGTCAAGGATATCACTTTGACTGCAACTAGCTCTGAAGTCTTTAAATCCCTAGCTTTGTACACTGCACCATAAGAACCTTTGCCTGCCCATGCCCAATTGCAAAGCTAATCAAAACCAGTAAAAAGCAGACCCATTTATTAACGGAACACTTGAATATTTGATTTCTTCAAACAGGACGACTAGTAGTAAGCTATCTGGTACCTTAGGATGCCTTAACTAAGGCAACCCATAAACTTGAATGATGACCGACCACTGAACAACCCCTTCCCTAAGCATGTCCAAGAGGAAACATTTGCCAAACAAGATTGAGAAATCATAGAACAACCAAATTCTAGAACGAGTATGTCCTTCGAAGTAGTTCCAACGATCATTTGCTACAAGAATTAGAAGTTCAAGAGAAGCCAATGAAGGCATCTATTTCCGCTGTACCATCCTAAAGGTTATGTTCTCCAGAGAAAAACATCACTTCTCGAAAGCCATTCGCAAAAGAAGAGGTACTCAGGTTGCAGAGCTTACCTAGCTCATGGAGCAATTCATACTTGGATGAAGGATCCTCCCTGGCAACGTTGTCAGGCACCGAACTCACGGACGCCTTCCTCCTCTGGGGCTGCTGCTGCTGATGTTGCTGCTTGACCTCCTCCCATTGGGATTGTCTAAAGCCTCCCCCCGCGTCCCCAATTCTCAATTCCTCCACCGCCCCGCTGGTAAACGGTGACCCAAACCCACCTCCACCGCCACCCGTCCTGCGGACGACGGTTCCCGACAGGGACTCACTCGGGCTCGACCCCCTCGATGTAGAATGGATCAAGAACGTGGAGTAAGGGTCGTCCTGTTGGCCCCCCCTGCTCCTAGGGCTCGCACGCTTCAGATCCAAGAACGGTGACCGGAGGGTGCGGCGGGTGGTGGGGGAGGGAGACGGTCGCGCATCGCGCTTCACGATGAATGTGCCAGAGTAATCTTCGCCTTCGTCGTCGTCGTCGTCGTCGAAGTCGTCGTCGACGGCGGCGCCGAAGTCCTTGGGAACGCGCTGGAGGAGGGGAGGGAGGGAAGAGGCTTCCTCCTCCTCCTCCTCCTCCTCTTCGTCGTCGTCCCCGGCGGCGGCATCCGGTTCGGATCCGCCGTCGTCGTCTCCATGGATAACGACGGTGGAGTAAAGATCGGAGCGCCGACCGTGGCGGCCGCGGGAGGACGAAGACGACGCCCTCGGGGAGAACGGCATGGGCGAAGGAGCGAGAACCAGAGCGAGTTTGGGCTGAACGAATCCGGACTCGGGCCGACGATTTAAGGAGCAGCTTTTGGTCGGAGCTCCAGATCGGGGTCCATCCAATTCGAGTCCGTCCGTCATTTGAATTGGGCTTTACCGATAACTAAAAAATTTGATTTGTAAGGTCCGATAAGACACTTTAAATCCAATAATTACGAAAACTAGAAAGGCATCGATCCCCCAATCATTGCTCACACCGATGAGGCAAATCGATTGGGTCGTTTGCTCGTTATAAGCTATCAAACAATAAAAAAAATGCAAATATATGATATATATATATAAATAAATAAAGCCATTTAGGGGTTATATTACTGTATTATTATGATATTATATTATACAAAAACCTAAGTATGATTTATTGATCGTTTATTAATCCACTGGTCTCATCAGCGAGCAGCCCCATCCAAGACTTTGGCCGGTGCTAACGTTCTATTTGATAACATATTATATATTTCAACGAAATAGTGGTTATATAGATGGCCAAAAATTGACATCATTGCTGACACTGACACCGGTTTTGTTGGACCTGTCGATCTTGAAACGGCGTTAGAGGCGGTCAAAGTTGATATATAGACGTGGGTGTGAAGAAAGAAAGAGGCTTTGTTATTTGGAGACTATGAGATCGATGTGACGGAATTGTCTGTCTGTTCACCTTCGGTTCACGAAAAGATTAGGTGTTGGGCATCGGAGAAAATTGACCGATGGGCTTCATTGCACCCACAGCCATCTCTCTCGTTGACCTCTGTCTTCTTCTGCAAGTAAATGCTTTTTGGACAATCAGTCGATTCGATTCGATTGATTTTATGTTAAAAAGTATAGTATACATTCTTTCTCACGACTCCTCTGGAATGCAGATGGATGTAAATTTCAAGCACTATGAGCAAGATGAAGTTTAGTAGGGTGGTTGTACTCGATCCTTTTGATATTTAAATTATGTAAATAGATTTTAAAAAAAGTGATATGGTGAGAGTCACATCAAATTTAATTAATTATCAGTTGAATTAGTCATAATATTTGACTGAGACCATCTTGATGGAGCATGTAGTCGAGGCCCACCGGCATAAAAAAGAAAAGTGATCACATCTTTTTGAGTATTCTTATTATATTTATTATTTTTTTAGATTTGTGGTGGAACTGAGTAATAGCAGAAACACTTATTGTAAGCGACTCGCCAACATGTGATCTCATGAATGACGTCTAGAGACTATTGGGACGATGTCTTCGATCTAACTTTCTTACTTCTTTAGGTTAAACAAATGATCCCCTCGATGTTTGTTCGAAAAGCCTCAAGTCATATCATCGATCATTAATACAAAATTAAATTTATTTATTTTTTACTACAAGGAGTAGGACATTAAGTTTACAACCGTAGAGAATGATAGTCTCAAGTTTTGGTTTTAGGAGTTAGTTAGTTAGTTAGTTTTGGCGGCGAGGGAGGTGAGGATTTTAGGATTATCCCCCTAATCACTCTTAAAGCTTCCATTTCCAGTTTGATTTGATGTAATCATTTGTTAGAGATGAAAGATGGAGCCAAGCCGATCTTTTTTTTTGTTTTGCAGAAGGGAACAAATTGCGGGTGGGGGAATCGAAATCAAAGTGGAATAATAATAATAATAATAATAATAATAATAATAATAATAATAATAATTTCGAAAAAAGAAATTTTAATTAACAATGTTTTAAGGAAATAAATAAATTATTATATTCTCCATCCAAACACCCAACAACTTTATTATCGATTTTCTTTGTATTTTGTCGATATATATATATATATATATATATATATATAATGTTGATATACCGGGTGACTCACCCAGCAGCATGGCAAAATTTACTAATTGACCAAATACTTCTTTTAGATTTGATCCAATACTCGCGTTTTTCTTAAAGATATAATAATCGATTTTAATTTTTAAATTTGATGCCTCCATATTTTTTATAATATCTATAATAATCGATTTTAATACCTCTAATTGTTCTCAGTTCTATCGTTTCCATAGGATCAAGCCATACACAAGTTATGGGAAAAATGAGGCGAGGCATGACTCCAGTGACTAATTAAATTATCCTTATATTTTTAAAAATTATATTAAGATATCGTAAAATAGAGACGAGCCAAGATAAGCCTCATGGAGCATATACGAGGTTTAATTAGATGATACTACAATGAGACACTGACGGAAGAGAGAGTGATAACAAGGTTTTAGAAAACAAGTTTCTAAGATATATTAAGTGTTATAGAAAATATAAGGATATCAAATGTAGAAAAGTAAAACCTAAGATATCTTTTGAAAAACATTAAAAAAAAAAATCGCCCAAAAACTTTGACGAAAACAATTGGAAATCAAAGATAATATTATTGCACATTTTTTTTTACTCCGGTTGTCTTCGCGCACCCCTCTCGCCGCTCGCCTTCCTCAATTGGCCGTCAGGTGTATCTCCCTCAGATACGACCTCCGTCCCCGCGGTGGATCCTTCCGCACCACCAATCCCACCGGCCTTCTCAGTACAAGAATATATCTATATCTATATATATATATATATTATACAAGGGGTGGGGGGGGGGGCGACGGAAGCGAAACATTTTGCTTCCTCTCTTCTGCCCCCTTGCCCAAGTTGTTTCTTCTTCTGCCGTCTCGGAGTTCCGCATGTTCCGTATTCTCCACAGAGTCCAAGACAACCTCATCCTGTTCGGCTCCCTAGCTCCCGGAGACCACTAGCCCGGCTGCTCTTATTTGCCTGGTCTTTGGAATCTTGGACGAATACTACCTCGGTTTCGCTGTTCGCTAAACCTGACCGTCCCCGGTTCCTCGCTGCGATCTTGGTTCCCAAAAGCCAGGGAGAAGGTCTCCATGGGGAAGAACATGAGGATCAAGACCGCGTCGAGTAACAGGAGCCCGCTGCTGGACCACGAGGTATCGCCGACGACGGCCTGGTCTCCCCTTTCTTTGGTGTTATCTTGCAGCTTGTCTGCCCCATGTTATCTCCTCTCTTGTCGGGCTTTGGGTGTTGAATTCGGATTGTTTATCTTCTTTTTCTTTGCTTGCAGCGTTACGACGTTTGTTCTGGTGTTCATTTATGTCCGGTTTGGACTTTTTTAAATTTTTCTCAAAGATCGTCACCCTTTGCTTTGAACATTTATGTTTGTGTTCTGAATTGACAATCTTTATTGCGTGAATCATTTGTTTAGATGTTTATATTTGTGGATTTTCAGTAATCCAATAAGATTAGTTATTAGTTTTATCAGACCTGCAGCTTGTGATGCAGAGCATCTTGGTTTTCCAGATTCAATAAAGCATTTTAAGGTTTTTGACAACATTTAATTTGGCAATCTCGAAGCCCTTGGTATCATGGTTGATTGTATCCGCATCTTCCCTACGATTATTCTATGTAGACTTCGTATGTTTTACACTGGATTTCAAATTTGACAAACTAAATTGCAATAAAGTTCAACGAGTGGGAATGAGAGATTTCATTATTCACCTGTGTTAGACCTGCATTTTTGGAACTTCTTATCTGTTTACAATTCGTAATGCATTTATTGATGTCGGCGTCTTTCTAAGCCTCCTTATCTGCTGTCAATCCATCTAATAGTTCCATCTAGAAAACAATAGTCTCTTTACATTAGGATCTTTCTTAGGAATGACGTGATTGAAGGGTTTTTTAGCTAATGCTGGATTATTTTATTTTATTTTATTTTATTTTATTTTATTTTATTTTATTTTATTTTTACTTAGGAATCCTCAGGCCGTGCTTTGTCAGATCTTGAACATGGTGATACGGTTCAGGTAACTTAGGTGCACTATTTCCTTTCTTTCATTGTTTCACCTACATTACCTTTTGTATTTCTCTCAAATGATACTGACAAGATTGCTTTTTGAACATTAGCCAGCCAATGTCACTTTCTTTAGAGTTTTACACTTGGTAAGCAATGATATCCTTTCCTAATTACTTTAAAGCTGAACAGATGTTGAGTTTATTGACTTGCTCTTCTTTTGTAGGCAAAACCCGATGCAGGGAAACTCGTTATTGCTACCGTAGCATTGTTGTTAGCATCTACGACAAATATCCTAATTGTATGTATTCATTAACCTTTCTTCCCAAAGTTTGTCTATTGATCAGTCTCCATATATCCCTGAACTTCTTGGAAAGGAGAGCAAGATGACATGATGAGCTTTGTATTCGTGAAAGCTTAATAGTAGATATTAACTAGGTTTCTTGAAAGGTTTATAATCATCAAAATACCTTCTCCAACATCATTAAGGTGAAAAATAACAGGAAAAGATTATAGAAGGCAACTTATACTGTTGCAGAGTTGTGATTAATGCTGCCTATAATGATATTTGCAATTTGTTATCAACTTATGATATTTCTTTTTCCAAATATCTTCAACCAAACCACTTAATTCATCTCCAAATGGATATTTATACAGACAATTTAGTTCCGTATTTTAAGTAAGACAGTGGTTAGCTTCATGAAGCATGAAACGAATTGTGCAACTTGTACATGGTTCATTCTGTTGAATAGAGGAGCAGATGTTTGTAGTAGAATAAGCAATCAGAGTTGTCTTCAGGGCAGAGGCTTGGGCTCTCAGTAGATCCTTTCCAGAATGAGAAAAGCTTGGTCTATGATGATGTGCATGCAACAAGAGATGCCTTCAACACAGCAGAGCTGTAGCAATTACCCAGAGCAAAGCATGAAAGACGGAGGAATAAGATATTAGACTTGTTCTTCTCAAGCACAAAGGACTGCTAATTGACTACTGACTTGTCCCTGTTTCTCAAGCACAAAGGATTAGTCCCTTTTTCCAAGAAAAACACCAACATCTCTGTTTCTCAATCATAGCCAACCTGCAGAAATTTCCCCCACAATTAGCTATAACTGCTAATTGACTAGGAGACAATAGTGGGCTATGCTAAATTGAGGGAAAGCCTTAGCGCCATGTTAAGATTGCTCCTCTCTGATCAAGGTTACTAAGATTGAATCGCAAAAATAACCTTTCTAGTTATAAGGGCAAAATAGCATGTTTTGTCGTTTCCTAGACCCTTACATTTGGAGGGAGCTGGGTCAGCCTTTTTCTTGTGGGTCTACTAAATTAGATTAATTCAAGGAATGAAAGTGTAGACCACCAACGACAAACCTTCAAAATAAAATTGTAAAGGCATTTAAATTAATTCAATAGCCATGATAAAAGGGTACACAAATTTAAAACTACAAGTCAACTTTGAAAAATTCAAATTAATTCAAAATTTATGTGACTTTTTGATGAAAAGAAGTCAAGGATGAAGTTTAATTCTCTAGGGCCTAGGTCACTAAATAAACAGCAAATTGTCATTGGGCAAATGATGAGGATTAACTGGACATCAAAAGAAAACCAAAATTACTTTTTCATTAACTTGTGGATTTATAGGTGAAGTTTCAAACACATATATACATTTCATATGTTTTGTGCATCTATTTATAAAGACAACAATATATTGTTCTATGCTAATAATAATGTCTAAACTTTAGAGTTTAGAGACTAGATACTATATATTGTGTAGATACGTCATATGTGTGTATAGCAGCAATGATCTATTGCTTTTGTAGAGTAAGTTTTATAAAATCTGAAAATTTTGTTCTTTGTATGATCTTGATTCAAACTGTGCTCCGCTCAAAGGCCTAAGCACCACATGTCGTGCATGTCCCACTCAACATATATCATGGTACATACTATGGAAAGAACATGCTAGTATATGTTGTCATTACCAAGCATGTTCTTTTGTTTGTCATTCTATGGAAAATGTCATAGGTTGCCACATGACAACATATTCTATGTATCTCTATTACTTAAATAAACAAATAGCCAAATAGGAAAAGAAAAGAAACAAGACAAATCTTTACTTAATTAACAGGTCTAAGGATTGATTAGAGTGCCATCTCCACAATGAATTTAATCTTGAAGGGTCAATCATCTCATATTAAATCTATCTATACAAGAGTCTAAAAGGTAGCATATCATTCAAATATCATGAAACAAGAAGGATTATTTGCCAAAATAAATTTGGAAGTACTTCTTTCTCCAGAAAAGAAGGAATAGATTCTAATGAATGTAGGTTTCTTGATTGTGTAAATTTTTTTTATAATTTTCTACTTTTTCTTCTTATACTATGGGTCCATTTAAAGCAGGAAAGAGATTGTAACATAAAATTTTAGAGAATGGATAAATGAATCTTATTTTTCTCATAATACTTGTGAATTGGACAAGCCCACATTTCTAGAAATGATTCCTATAGCTAGAGCAAGTCTAATACTTAGTCTAAAATTTTTCGATGATGTGTTGCCGTTGGTCATGCGCAAGACACATGATGGAACGGGTCGGGTATTCTTTCGTTACCTCTCTCTTTTTTCTTCCAGCATTGATATCCCAATGTATGTATACTTTCTTTGCCCTCCATGCATGAGCTATCATGTTGTGCTGGAGCATTTGTCTTGCTTTGGATTTCGTATTAGGGCAGGTTGTCCTATGCCATATTGGTTTCAGAGGCTATGTCTCCATCATGTATTGCATGCACTTGTTCCTTGGGCTTCTCCAGTGGTACAGTGGATGACATGTTGACAGCATCTAGATTCTTGGCCTTTGATCAATTAATCCTCTGTTATAATATCCTTCTAAAATCAAAGGTTGAGGGGAAAATAGAATGGAAGAAAAAGCAATTTCATTGAACGCTTACCAAAAATTAACTATAAGTAAAATTCTTTTTTTTTTACAATTTTTTTATGAAAGACAACATGCTTTATATTGAATTTTTTTTTTCTTTTTTATGTTGCAGCCTAAATTTGGTGGGAAGATAATAGACATTGTATCAAGAGGGGTCCAAGCACCTGACCAGAAAGCTGAAGCTTTAGATGCTGTGAAAAATACCGTGCTGGAGATCATGGTGATTGTTGTTGTAGGGTACGTGTAACTGTTCTCAAATCTTGAATTTCTTATGCTTATTGTGGATGCATGTCATGAGTTGAAAGTTTTGGTGGTGATCGCTACATATTATATTAGCCTTTTTTTTTTTTAATGTTTAGAAGTTAATGCAACTCATTCTAACACAAATTTTGTTTGCTGACTTCTTCATTTCTTTTTTATGGAACTTAGAAGTGTCGATAAAGCTGAAATGTTGAAACATATATGTTAACTGTTAAATGATCATTTTGACTTTATCTTTTAGTTCAATATGCACTGCTTTGCGAGCATGGATGTTCAATTCTGCCAGTGAAAGAGTAGTTGCTCGATTGAGAAAAGACTTGTTTGGTCATCTTATGAACCAAGTGAGTAACAATTGTCTGTTCATATCATGTATAATGCTATACCCATCAAATGAATATTTGAGTGATCGTTTGATTTTTTTATGCTAGGAAATAGCCTTCTATGATGTAACTCGAACTGGGGAACTTCTAAGCAGACTATCTGAAGACACACAAATTATAAAAAATGCTGCAACAACCAATTTGTCAGAGGCTTTGCGTAATCTTACCACCACATTTATTGGTCTCGGTTTTATGTTCTCCACATCATGGAAATTAACACGTAAGTTCTTTATATGCTTGATAATTAAGACTTGCTGCTTCTTACTTAATAATCGCATCATAATTTCTTATCATAATAATTGCAATCGATTAATTTATAAATTCACTTTTTCTTTAATATTCCTCTTATCAGTAGCAAGAAATAAACAGCTATAGACATATTCGTATGTCATTAATGATGAAAGCCAAAGTAACTTTATCATAAACTGCATGCTATAGACAAAAAATAAATAAATAAATAAACAGCTAAGGTATCAAGGAACTATAAAATTGTCAATTGTATTCTGTGAGCTAAATAGCAAAAAATTTCAATTGCATAAGAAAACATTTCTGTTTAAAGACTATTCAGAAGAACTATACAAAATTTCAAGATACTTGCTTGTCACATGGAAGGCTATATTGTCTTGCAGAAGTTGCAAGCTTCAGCAGTAAAGGCAATGGAATCCTGTATATGGATTTTACTTGTACATATATCTTTATTACTCATGCTACTAGCATCTTGTAATTGTTTATGATAAGACTGCTACTTGTCATGGAGCAGTTCTGTTTGATTAGGAAATTTGTTCAGCAAGAAATGATATAATAAATCTCTTTTAGACTCTAGCATTCACTTATTAACTGTTTTCCTATTGAATATTGTGTTAGATTTTTCTCTATAATTTTATATTTTTTCTGTACATCTTCACAAATTTCTTATGAAATCTCTTCTCTGTTCTTGACAACTGTTACTACTTAATTTTAATGAGGTAAATATTATAGTTCTCTGCATGAATATAAAATCCAATGATATCTTCTTGGAGCAGTTCTGGCACTTGTTATCGTTCCTGTTATCTCTGTTGCTGTCCGACAGTTTGGGCGTTATCTTCGTGAACTTTCCCACAAGACTCAAGCTGCAGCAGCTGTTGCAGCATCAATTGCTGAGGTTTGTGGGATCCTTAAAACTGGTTCTTTAGGTAATTGTAGTAAAAGAAGTCATGATTCTATTAAAACCTCCCTTTTTTCCTAAGTTTCCATGAGAGACTGCATCCAGGTTTACAATTGATTCTTTTGAGTAATGGTGGCAAACAAGTCATGATTTTATTAAAACTACCTTTTTCCGGAAGCTTCCTTGAGAGATTTTTGGTGTCTGAAGCAAGCCATATATCCCGTTTCTGCATCAATATTTTCATAAAATTAAATAAAAAGGCATAAAAATGATAAATAACCTAAATCTCTTTCCATTTACTTGAGTTTCTAATGCTATGTGGTTTTATTATTTTTATTATACTTTTCATTGTTCTCAAACAAATTCACATCTGATATTTTTATTCATTATGGTTATAATACTATACAGTGATACGCTAAAAGCTGACAGGGATTTTTTTTAAAATATAAGTGGATTTCTCCACCATAATTCTGTTTATGTAAGTGGATATGATGTTTAGAACTTTAGATAATATTTTTCATATGACTATATGGGTTTGCTTCTGTCATTCTGACTTTTTGTTTCATTCACTTTATCTGGTCTTTGACAAACAAAACCATAAATCTAAAAATTGAATTTCCAATTCAGGAATCTTTTGGAGCCATTCGCACTGTGAGGTCCTTCGCTCAAGAAGATTATGAAATATCACGCTATTCTGTAAAAGTAGATGAAACTTTGAAGCTTGGACTCAACCAGGCTGTAAGATTCTTTTCTTTGCTTTATTTCTTAATAGCATGAAAGTGAGATTGTCTTCCTAAATAATGAATTTTGCGCACCTTCACAGAAAGTTGTTGGTCTCTTTGCTGGAGGACTGAATGCAGCATCAACATTATCAGTCGTTATTGTCGTTATATATGGAGCTAACCTAACCATAAATGGATCTATGACAACTGGTGCTCTTACATCTTTCATTCTTTATAGTCTTACAGGTACTCCTGGAAGGTCTTACATTTATTTTTAAAAAAGAATTAATAGTTCTGAGAAAAAGGATCTGATAATTTTTTGCTATTTTTGATCCATTTATAACTTCTGCATTTTTGTTCTGTTATCCAGGAACCAATTAACCCATTATTTTGTAGATTTTTCCCTACTTTTAGGAAAGAAAGTAAATCTCTCAACTTGAAAACTTCTCATGTATGACAAAATACAAGTGGCAAAACTGATTCCTATTAGATCTCAGCCATCAAATAAATATAAAATGGATGGCAAGAAAATTTTGCTTTTAGTATTCATCTGTATTACTTGAGAACCTTCGGAAAAGTATTTATCTATTCTTGCCCACCTGCAGTTGGTTCGTCAGTATCCGCCCTATCAGGATTATACACAACAGCAATGAAAGCTGCTGGTGCAAGCAGAAGAGTATTTCAGCTTCTGGATCGTGTCTCCTCAATGCCAAAATCTGGGGACTTGTGCCCCCTCAGGTCGGTTGTAGATATCAAAAACATCTTTGTATCATACTTGAAGCAAGTTTGATAACTATTCTCGTGATAACGATGACTTTTCGGACAGTGAGCAAGATGGAGATGTTGAGATAGATGATGTCTGGTTTGCTTATCCTTCTCGTCCAACTCATATGGTGCTTAAGGTATAATCAAAATTGTATTTTTAACAGAATTTAAGTTAATTCTTAATTTAGTTGTTTATTCTAATTTACCCTCGATTCCAATTTTATCTATCTAGTTAACTATCAGCAGGTTCGTTAAAATAGAAATATATAACTAATATGTTGTTTGTTTGGTAAAGTTTTTAAATATGTATTGCAAGCAAGGAGAGTGCATTTCTTGACAAAGGCTGGAGCTCCTTGCAATTCTTGACAACTAATTATGTCTTTGAGTGTGACACACCAACAGCCCAGGTTTACTTGGATTAAATATTTTGGACCAATGTTCAGACTCATCAAGTTAATGGGTTAGTTAATCCATTGGGTCAAATCATGACAAGTGGTATCAAAATGAACCTAGTATTTAGCATTGTTGATGGACGAAAGTAGGAAAGAACTATCCATGAATAAGGCTTCATAAGGGGCTCAGGTTGGAAAGAATTGCTCATGGATAAGGTTGAAGGCATATCATGGTTTGCGACACTAATAGGCAGGCCTCTCATGCACTATATCTTGGAACTTTTCTGGGTTATGTTGGACCTTGAGAAGGATGTCAAATCTTAAGTGAGGAAGTTTAATCTAACATTGAATATGTGGCGAATTGAGTTAATTTATTGGGCTAGACTGAGTTCATTCATGTTAGCTTGGGCTTAATCATTTTGGACAACTAGTTCAAATTCATCAAGTTAATGAGTCACTTATCCGTCATATTGGGTTATAACACTGAGTCAATATAAGCTATTGTCATTGGTTAGAAACTCTGTATTATGCTAAAAGCTAAGGCAAAATTTTGTCTTTATCTGGTATAAAGAATTCCTGTAGATGGAAAATCCTTTTTGATGCTACTATGTTATTATAGTTACTTGAATAAACTATCAGTATAATTTTACAAGGAAAAGTTGCATGTGTGTTCCTGCAAAAAAAAAAGAGGGAAAAATCATGTGCCCCTATGAAACTTGAAACACATCTTGCACTTAAATATTAGATTCTAGAATAACGTAATACGTTCATGTGCTTTGAATTGTTATATTCTTACATAAATATTTATACATGATGTACAATATTTCTAGGGCAATATGAAAAAGCCTTATCCTAAAATGAATTCATGATCATGTGCTTTGAATTGTTATATTCTTACATAAATATTTATACATGATGTACAATATTTCTAGGGCAATATGAAAAAGCCTTATCCTAAAATGAATTCATGACCTAATTAGTGCATTCGGACTTCTTTATCTCACATTGCTAGGAACCTCATGCCAGGCCATTCTTTTTTTCAATATGAATAAATCTTGCCGAGTTATGTACAATTTCCCATTTTAAAATGACATCACAAATTTTTTTTTTTTTTTTGGTAATGTAGACTATTATTGTGCTAATTGTGTTCAGATGCTGTTTTTTGAAATCCTAGTCAGCTGAAGCATGAGAAGGGCATCTGCATATATTATATACAAGTGGTGAAGTTTCATTAGAGGTTGAACTAAACATGGGACTTTTCACAATTTGCAGGGTATTACACTGAAGTTGAGGCCTGGTTCAAAGGTTGCACTTGTTGGGCCAAGCGGTGGTGGAAAAGTAATTTTCTGATAAGCAGTCAATTTTAGATGTTTCTCTATCTATTTGTTTAACCCTGCCATTTGAAGTAGGTTGCTTGTGTCTTTTACTACCTGGATTGTGTGACATTTCTAATCATGCAAATTACATTCCTGATGCAGACTACAATAGCAAATTTAATTGAACGGTTCTATGACCCTCTTAAGGGAAAGATCTTACTAAATGGTGTTTCGTTGGTAGATATATCACATTGCTATCTCCACAGACAGGTAATTATTATTTACCATTTATAGATAGCCTGAAAATGTAAAGATGTTTGTGATGTCAAATGCATAAGCGACATAGCAGATTTTAGTCATGCAAACCAATTCTAGCATATGGCAGATGATGGTCATTTCAATTATTGTAATGTGTTTTGTTATTAGTTTATGGCTATTCCTTATGTGATCTGTAGTAACCTTAAACATTTTTATAAGATTAATGACTGTGTCTCTGAATTTTATATCAGTTAGTTCTTCTTTTGAGTTCATTAGACTTACTACCTCCCATTTTTTGCATCAGAAAGAATAGTTAATAAGTTTGGGAGTCTATGATTTACAAGACTATGTAACTACAGCAGTAGTTTGTGTTTTCATGATCAATCACACAAATGAGAAGGGATTAAATAAAAAATGTTCTAGCATTTCTGGTTACTGTTCTTTAAAAACTATAACACATATGCCATTCATGTAATGATACCCTAATTCAGTTCTCAGAAGAAAACTAAGAATTTTTATTTATGAATAAACTTTTAATGGATGAGTATTTGTTGTATATATTTTCACCATTAGTTTCAAAATTGCAGGTTAGCATAGTTAGTCAAGAACCTGTTCTCTTCAATTGTTCTATTGAAGAAAATATTGCTTATGGTTTCGATGGAAAAGCCACTAGCAGTGAGATAGAAAATGCTGCTGTAAGTTTTTATTCTTGGGCCAACTATCTTTTCAAGTGTTGTAAGTTGCTAACTAAAGCTTTTTTGCTGAAATGACAGAAAATGGCAAATGCACACGAGTTCATTTCCAATTTTCCTGATAAATATCAGACAGTTGTTGGCGAACGAGGCATAAGGCTCTCTGGAGGCCAGAAACAGAGAGTCGCCATAGCAAGAGCCTTACTGATGAACCCACGAGTTCTTCTGTTGGATGAGGCCACAAGTGCTTTAGATGCTGAGAGTGAATATCTAGTGCAGGTAGATCAACTGAACTGCCTCTCTTCCATACTTCTTCCAAGTTCTCTTATAAAATTATCAGAACAACCTTTGTTCCATTCGAAGAAATTTCTTTCTTTCCTCCATGGGCCTCGCAGCAAGCCTCCGTACAGGAATTTCTGTTGGCCATGGTTTCTGGATTAATCAAAGAATCCAGTGGCAGAAATCTAGATCGAGATTGATAATTAGGCCTTGAGGTTGTACATGCTTTTACAAACTTTGTCAAATAAAATTTCAAACTGGTGCAGGACGCAATGGATTCTCTAATGAAAGGAAGGACCGTTCTTGTGATAGCTCACAGGCTCTCGACCGTTAAAACCGCAGATACAGTTGCCGTCATATCTGATGGTCAGATAGCTGAGAGAGGTGCTCACGATGATCTTCTTAACAAAAATGGCATTTATACTGCACTAGTGAAGAGGCAATTGCAAGGACCACGATTTGACTCTTAACGATGAGACAGGCGACAAATGGAATGGAGCCCAGGGCTGATTTTTCCCTGTTTTAGATCGCAAGCAATGCCAGCAGTGCATTGCTGCAGATTCAGTCTTGCTTATCTTTATGTTAATGGTGACGTTGATGATGAGGCCAATCTGTCACCCGCGCCTTTTCAAAAGATTGAACTTTTGCATCTGAAGTAATGGCAAAATATATGGTATTCTTGGTAATTCGTTAATTGAGATGCTTTAATATATCAGTTTGTCAGGAAGATTTGTTGTGGAGATTGTTCATTACCGTGAAGGCTTTAAGAATCATTAGTTGACAGGATTTTATTGAGCTTAATATAATTGGATTGGTTATTTTAGCATATGCTTTGATGATACTAGAAAAAAAAAACCCTGTTTCCTGCATGTTCTCATTTTCTTATGTGTTTTCGACTATTGGTTCGTAGGGTTATTTGTTCTCATGATTATGGTTTTGTTTTCTTTAATATGCTAAATATGTTACTTATTTTTCTAAATGTGTAGATCTCTGCTTTTTTCGTTTAGGATTTTGTTCTGAGGGGAGGAGGAGGGGGGGATTTCAAACATGTTTTTTTTTTTCAGACAGGAAGTTTGTTATTTTAAATTTTTAAGGAAAATGAATAAGAATTATTTGGAGTGATAAAAATTCTGTCTTCTAAATCATGCTTTGAAAGATGTTGGTATTTACGGGAGATCAGAAGGAACATCGCACAAAAAAAGGTTCAGAAACAAATCACTAATTTGAGTTTGAGGTGCTTAAACCAATGGATGCATCACTTTTATATTTGCTTGAGATGGAAGGATTTTAGTTTTAGAAGATTCTGAAAAAGGAGGGACAGAGCACGAGTCAAATAAGGAACAAAAAAAAAAAAAGAGACAAAGATTGAGGTGATTTCTAGTCTAATTCTCTATATATATCTTTTGTTTTTCGTATTTTCTACTGTATCTTTAAATTATATATCTGTCGTAAAAAATCTTCGCCATTCTTTCTTAAGGAATAGAATAGAATAGAATAGAAAATGTAGACGTAGTATCTTTAAATTACATATAACTCCACTCCGTACCTTGTTAATTTAAAACAGCAGTAAAGAAGAAAAAAATAATGTCGTGAACACTTTTTTTTTTTTTTTGGTTATCAAAAGAAAATTAGGATTACTCTGAGATAGAAAAAAAAAAAAAACCCATTAGAGTTTAACTCTAAAGATGCAGAATAACAACAATAAAGAAGAAAAAAAAAAAAAGGAACCATCGGGGCTCCTCTCATTCCAACCAAATACGAGTGTGGAGAGAGAGAGTGAACAAAAGAGTCAATCTGATGGAGGGACACCGCTGCATTACTATCTCAAGCAAAACGATGAGGAGCTGCCACCGTAGTGGCCAAGCGTGAGACCTTCGGGATGAGGCGACTTATTAGTGTATGGGATCAACCGCCATGTTGTCCATCTTTCTATCATTTTATCTCCTCCCATAAGTTTTATATGGATATATATATATATATATAGATATGTACTGCTTGATCTCGTCTCCGAGAAAGAGTTGCTTCTTGTAAGTTCTGAGGTGCAGTGTCGGGCAAGTGGCCAAGTTTAGGTTTGGGCACAGTGAAATGGAGTTGCCAGGTAGACGACAATTGTCACCTTACCATATGAAACAAAGCTTATGCCCTTGTGCAACAAAAGTGGACTACCACCAACCCAATAGCAAACACCCCTACCTACCTACAGGCCTCTCTCTATGCATGGGATGGATGGATGGGACCATAAAAAAAATCTGCCATCTTCCTGTGTGCTACTCACTCACTCAGACCTCCTCCATCCACCAACTACTGCAGACTTTTAGCTCCAGCTTTGGTATTTCCACCATGTCTCTCTCTCTCTCTCTCTCTCTCTCTCTCTCTCATTTCAACAGGCACCTCCCTCCATCCACACGGCGGCTTTCCACCATATGATCTGTCCTCTCTTTTCCTCCCCCGAAAGCCCACCAAGCATCATTCATTCGGTAGCGATGCCTATAGCTAGCTGTACAAGAAGAAGAAGAAGAAGAAGAAGAAGAAGAAGAAGAAAAATAAAGGTTGGAGGTGATTCGACAGTGCTGCAAGGAAATCAGTAATGCAAAGCTCAAAGTTTGGAGCACACAGGACCTTCCCGTAAAAACCAGTCTGCATAATAATGCATTGTGATGCTTGACATGGATTCATTCGAGTGAAGAAGGCTAACTAACTAACTAAACTAGCAAATGGGATACATACCAGACTATCTATCCACCCACACTCTACATCTATACCAGTTATGAAAAGAACAAAAGTAAGTGGGGTTGGATATGACAACCACACTGAGGAGGAACAATATAGCTAGCTGCTCTCGCTTCCACCGAAAGCTTAATCAGCTAGTTCGTTTGATGGTTGTAAGGATCGTGGTGATTGGATGACAACCTTGGTCTCACCAGTATTGGGCTGCTGCTCTGAAGAAGAGTGGCCGAACTCGATTGTGAAGCTGCTGCTGCTGCTTGAAAGTGGTTCAGCTGCACCGGATTTAAGCCACCATTTGGAGTGGCCATATACGGTGAAGACATCGATGGCATTCCTCCAGATGCATAAAAGACCAGCTGAGATCCTGAAGACAGTGACAGTGGAGATGGCACAGAATGACCTCCTCCTACCTGGTGCTCGTATCCGTTTAAGCTTGCAGAATCCAAGTGATAGCAGGAATCGTATGAGATCTCATTACTTCCCAAGCCGGCGAGTGAAGCATCATTAGCCGAAACCCGTGCATGATACCTTCCCACCTCATCGTTTTCCTCCTCCATAACCCTAATGGACTTGCCTCCTCCTTCCATAGCATCTGTTCCGGCACGCCAGCTCAAGGGAAAACTTGCTCCTTTCACTGGCTCGAAACCCTTGTTGTTCCCTGTCCCTTCATCGTTCGTCTTTGAAGAGAATAATGCCAGGTGAGGGTCTCCGATTTCATCTGCTGCACGCTTGACATTTCTGTGAGTCGCATACGCAACAACATCCTCCGCCGTCGTACATGCACCACTCAGATTCCCACCTTGGGAGATGGGCAGTGATCCGCAGAACCGTGTGAAGCTTGCTGGTGGAAATGGAAGCGGAGGAAGCTTATCGATCTCATGCTGTGCAGCATTCAGCAGCCAATCCACCACCTTACTGGGTTGGTTCACCCCCAGCTTCTCTTGGAGATCATACAATTGGATTGCAGTCGGGACCGAAAGCCTAACACGCCTGTCTCTCAATCCTCTGATGGTGCTGACTTTGCTGTGCCGATCTTTTCCTCCGAACGCACGCGGAACGCGCACTATTCTCGATTCCTTCCATTGCCTTGACCAACTGGGTGAGACTATGTCATCGCCCTCTTGTTTACTTGTAATTTCCTTTTCTCTCGATCTATTTATCATCTTAAGGCTTTCATCATCCCTTCTTAGTTACTCAAAAAGTTCGCAATAGAAGTTGCAGACCAATGCAATCCACCCCAAATCTTCTTCGCCAGGATGAACTGCCGCTACCAGTATTCCGAAACTGCTAACCAAAAAAATCAACATCTTGTTTGTTTACTGGGCGAGCATGTGTTCTTTCACTAACAAAAAGAAAGAAAGAAAGAAAGAAAAAAAAAAACACAAGGAAAATTTTTGGTAACGGAAGGTGCAAGAAACAAAAAGCTACGTCGAGACTATAAAACGTAGAGAGGATGCGATAACATGGTGTATGTATTGTCTACCAAAAGAGTGGCAACAAACCTTACGCATGTGAGAGAGCTCTGGATCATGAGATAGAACACAAAATTTGTGTTCATGCTTCTTTCGGATAATATGAATTTGTTTTACACACACACACACAAAAAAAAAAAAATTGTTTCACTTGAGAGCTCAGGATCATAGGATAAGAAATAGCAATTGCTTCATGAGTACAACAAGCTTAGCTTTCTGTTCGCAGCTCATGGTGTGTTTCATGGAATATATAAAAAAAAAAAAGAAAAATGACTCGAGTAAAACGATTAAACCACCAGATATCATCAGTATCCGGCTATAACAAAAATGGAGAAAATTAGATGACCTAAATAGGAGTAGTCCAAAACCTTTCTGAGGGCAACAAGATGACACTTCATTTGCAAACATTGGTAGATATCATATGTTCAAGAAATAAAACCCAAAAATACAAGAAAACTCATACTGCCGTGGATCTCCTCCTCTTTCCACTAAGAGAATGCAGGCGCTTGTTTTTTTTCTTTATTTTTGGCTGGCTGGCTGGCTTGCTTGCTTGCTTGCTTCCAGTCTTTGCTCGGAAACAAATCCAAGGACCAGCAATCAGGAACCACTATACTTTTTCATGTTCCAGCGATCAAGAAAGATGGAACATGAAGAACACACTTCAGAAAGAGCACGGGGCAGAATTCTACCTTCGGTTCCCGCTGAACCCTTTGAGAAATGATGAACGACGAGAAAGGAGGGATGCCCTAAGAAAAAGCCAGAGATTTGTCGCATCGATCGCCGAAGACGAACCCCGGCATATGCATGCCTGCTGAGGTAATAATATGTTGATGGACTGAATCGGCCAAGCAAAAGGGGAACGCTTTAGCACCTTCAGGAAAAGGAAGCCAGAAGGACATATTCTGGTGGTTGATGATCGACAGCAGTGAAGAACAAAAAAAAAAAAAAAAAAGAGGAAATAATGGAGGTACTACCCATTCAACATGGGACCATCCATCTTCTTCATCGGTGTCTCGCGATGGCGTTGTCATCTCTTGAAATATCTCAACTTGTTGCAGTTCTTTTCTTGATCGCAAATCGAGGAAGATAATAAATGCAAACATAAGAAAACAAAACGCGGATGCCAAAATCTGGTGGTTCTAATCGTCGGTAAAAAATTAAAAAAAAATAAAAAAAAGCCTTCCAAGTTTAACTGATTCACCGAGCTGAAAGCTGACGTTAGATAGACGAAGATCCTGAAAAGCCAAGAGGAGAGAGAGCAGGAATTTGAGCTCATTTATTTGATTTGAATCGACACAAAAGATGCTTAAACCCTAGGGAGGGAGCTACCACTAGTGTAGCATGAGGACCAATACGCCTTTTTGAGCATCCTCTAGGTTTGGAGGACCACGCAACTTTGGTTCCTCATCCTGCTGCTACACATCCTCCAAGTAGTGCGAGTACCAAAGATTTTGCAGCTAAGCCGAACACAGACGGAATAAGAATTTTTACATGAAAGATGTAACTGTTCTCATGCCGGAAGACTTATCTCGAGCTATAGAACGTACGTGATGTTGCTGTGAGTGCCAACCACAAAAATAACATGGTTCTTCAAGATCAAAGCAAGAAGCGGTTTTTGCTGCTTCTTCTTCGGTCTTGCTGTCTGGTGCTGCTGGTCCAAACAAAGTCTCGAATCCATTCCCCGGGAAAAGAAGAGTCAACAAGATAGCTAATCAATCTTCTTTGGTTATTAAGACGGATAGTGCTTTTTTATTCTCTCACTTTGATTGCGAAGAGCCACCAAGGAGAATGAATATTCTCACGGCCCTCCTTTGATGAGTTCGGTCGGAGCACACCATCCGAAACCCTGCAGCGTTCGAGTGCACAAGGACAAGCGATCTGTGTCCTCGGACATGCTGCGACATAAATGAAATCTTCTTGTGTTTCCTTCTTTTAGAGAAGCGTGGGAGAATAGACCAAAGCCAACAACTCATTCCTTTTCGTCGTTATAAGCACCAAGTAAAAGAAGAAGAAGAAGAAGAACACACACACACACACACACACACACACAAAAAAAAAAGGCCTCTTTTCTTGATGTTGGATCGCAAAAATCGCTCCTCCAACATATTCTATGTATCTTTCATTCAGTCTTCTTGGATCACGGCTCCCAAGCAGCGAAATCCCTACTGTTCTATTAGCTGAACGGACATCAGGAACTAATTCTACCTACCATCTTTCTCTCTCACGTTTTGGTTGTCGGACTAAAGTGCAGGAAGGCCGTAACGCCACCACCTGGATTCACCTTCGGCGGGAGACGAAGAAGAAGCGCGGTTGAGTAGGCTTTTCCATCAAAATAGATGGGCGTTGAGGAAAAAGAAACACCATTTGTGTGTTCAGTATGGGTGAGTTTGAATGGGTGGTAGGCAGAAGAGCGACAGGCACACAGGCATTCCGATGGCCGATTCTGGTGCAGGGTTTCAGTCCAGAGATCGGGCGGTGCTTGCGACATGGCACTTGGTGATGTTAGCAGGTAAAAAGGGAACAAAGGCATGCCAAAAAAGCAGCGGAGGATGTGCGATCCAAATCAGCAAGGAAAGTGACGAGGCACGTATGTATGTAAGCAAACGAGTCTAGATTTCTAAGTTTGAACGTCTTCTCTTTTTTTCTTTTTTTTTTTCTGTTTGACTCTCACATCAAAGAAAGAAACAGCTTTAAAATTGCACAAGGAGAAGCAGAAAAATCTGCGACCAGAAGGTTAGATTGCATGGAGTCAAGTCATGGCAGGAGATTTTAAAGATGTCTTCAAATTACATCTGCAAGCATGACGAACAGATTTTTTATGCAAACTAAGGTTACAAGGCAACGAAGCCCCCATCCAATCCTACGATCATCCTCTCCCCCTATGGAGTTTCGATTGGCGTTGAGGGTTTCATTCCGTGCTTCTCATCATGGTTTGTCAATATCATCATCAACTATGGAGTTTTGATTAGCGGATCGGTTCGGGTCTAGTTTGCATGATATATTTATTGTGAACTCAACTCGAACATATCATGCCTATGATAAATATCCGAGACTAGATATCTGAGTGCGAGGGTGATAAGAGAGTATATCGTCACTCGATCTTCATTTCACATGTGACCATCAAATGATGTTCGGGATGAAAAGAGAAGACAGAGGCCACCCTCCACCGTCTGCCCATGTGGGCTAAGGTCCAATACGGACAATTTTAAGCTACCTCCCTTATCGCCCACATAGACAAGAGGCCACTGGGAGATTATTAGAGGCGATCAAATATGAACTCCCCGTAATATATTCTATAGAATATTTTACCCCTTTTCTTACTAGGCTCTTCAACACAATAGGCATTAAATTATCTTTTTTGACAACTCGTATCCACACTCATATACTTTGAATTACCAACTTCGACGGTGCAGGGACCGGATCGACCTCGCTCTCCAAGAAGGTAGTTCCTTGGACAACCCTGTGCATACGAGTTTGGATCATCTCGGGCTGACCAAGACATCAACACATTCCCTTCATATTTTTGGTGCTATAAGGAGGGCCCGATGTCGAAGGAACGACCACTATCGACCCTCTCAATAAACATTTGAGCGAAGATATTTTACCCTCGACCCATAGTACTTTCACCCAAAGAGGGCAAAAATCTCCCTTTTCATACATTGGATCATCCACCTCGAAATAGATGCCAATGCGATACTAGCATCTATTTAACAACCTGAGTCTCACCCTTAGGGACTACCCTGATCCACCTGCTCATTTCTATCGATGTATTTTTAAATCTTACTTAACAAGAGCAAACACTAATGGGCATGATATAAGTCATCTCTCCACTTAAAAAAAAACCCAATTAACCTAGCAAACGGTGCCACTAACTCAACCACCATCATTGACTCCATCATGATTAGCATCGGCACCCATTGAGGCTCCTCGACCCAATGTGGTGCCGACATCCCCAAAGTGCCCGGTGGGGCACTTCAGTCCCCAATTATAGAATGCATTGGATCACATCACCATTGTACCCTACTTGAATTCTACACCTAGTTAGTCGAGTTGATGGAGGCTTCCCTATGGATCCAACTACGACAGATGGACTAACATTTGGAGGAGATACGACAAGAATTCTGATAATCAAAACGTGAAGTGCTAGTCAACCCCACCTCGGGTCGATCGTCGTTCACGTGAAAAATCCAATAGAAATCAATTCCAGTGAACTTTCGCCTCTTGACATTAGAGGCATTCGATAGCAATGCCAACCCGACGAAACACATTATAGCTTTTCATGCCCAAATATTATTGTATGATATTTCAGACATCCTGATGTTGTCACACCATCCCAACCATATTAAGAGGCCCAGCATAAGATTGGTATGTCTGCCGAAAGTCACTTTCCATCTTTATTTAGCATATGAAGGAGTTCAAGCTTCACTTCCTCAGAAACGTATGCCCTAGCCATTAGCAAGCAGCAATGCTCCTCAGACTCAGGCAGGGGAATGAAGAAACGCTCACAAACTTCGTCACTCAGTTCATGAGCGAAGTCCGAGATATGCTAGATGCCCATCCATCACTCATGATATAGACCCTCATGATGGAGCTAAAGCCCTCTCGCCTCTTTTGGTCGTTAATAAAGATACCATCGGCAAATATATCAGAGGTACTTCAAAGTGATAATCAATACATCAACATCAAGGCAATAGTCTCGGACAAGCATGAGTAGTCATGCAAGAGATCGAAGCAGAAGTCGTCATAATCAGCCCCGACCCCAAGGTCACGCGGCGAAGAAGAAATGTATGACCCAAGTTATCTCACCCAAGATCTGAGTTGACCCCTTTAAATATGAATAGAATTAAAGTTTTTTTATAGATAAAAGAGAATGAACTATTAAAGAGACAAGTCCAAAGACTACCGATTCTACATGGATTATGACCATGACATGAAGGATTATCGCGACTTGAAAGAGCATATTGAAGAATATATACATCGGGGACATCACGGAGTGTTCATCCGAAAGCATCGAGAACCCTTACCCCGACCTTAATGGTCGATGAAGAGGCAGACTGATATCGTCATTGGTGGACCCATATCGGGAGCAAATAGCTCCTCGAGTTCATAAGACTTATGCCTGAGCTTCAAAACTCAACCAGTGTAAGAAGAAAACCGTAATGGTGGGAGATAAAAGACAAAAAGTGCTCGAGGTGCATGAGTCAAAAAAATTCAACTCATTTAAAAATGTGCTTAAGACACATGAGCTGAAAAAACCTAGCCCACATAATAAGAAACTTGCCGTAGTGAAAGGTGTAGGACAAAATATATTCGGGGCATGTAAGTAAAAAAAAAAAAAAACCGACTCGCGTAATAATAAACTCACTAAAGTGGGAGGCATAAGACAAAATATACCTGAGATGCATGAGCTAAGAAAACCCAACCTGCATAACTAGAAAATTATCATGACAAAAGACACAAGATAAAATATGCTAGAGGTGCATGAGTCGAGAAAACCCGACCTGTGTTGGAAGAAACCCATCACAACTGAAGGCACAAGATAAAATGTGTCTGAGGCACAAGACAAAATGTGTCCAAGACACATGAGTAAATAAAAACCCGACCTACATAATAAGAAACCCACCATGGTATGAGGCTTATGACAAAATACGCTCGAGGCACTTGAGTCAAGAAAATATGACCTATATAATTAGAAATCTGTCATGTAAAGAGGCATAGGATAAAATGTGTATAAGATAACCCTGACTCTATCAAGGAAAGAATCAACTACGGTAGTAGGTGCAAAGCGAGATATGTTAAGGCACATGAGTTAGAAAAAATCAGACCTGTAATAGAGTAAGTCAACCACAACAATAGACACGAAGAAAAGAAAGCTAGAAGCACGAAGGTAGAGCATCGACCCCCTCCTTTTCTCGAGGTGAGTAGGCTACTACCCAATGTAGCCCATCGACTTGGAGGCCTATAAATTAAAAGAAAGAAAAAGAAAAGTGAGATATGGGCACCTCGAGCAGAAATGAGGCCTCCACGAATAAGAAAAGAGATGTAAACTTTGTCTTTACCCGAGGCGAGGAGGTCGAGAAACTTGACCCTTTGTTTTATGACAAGGTGTGGAGGTCGGGAAGTCTGACCCCCGCCTTTGCTCGAGGAAAGGAGATCGAGAAACCCGACCCTCGCTACACCGAGGCATAGAGGTGGGAAACTCAAACCTTGCCTTTCGCTAGAGATGGAGAGGTCAGAAAACATGACCCTCACCTTCGTTGAGGAAGGGAGATCGAAAAATATGATCCTCACTTTACTTGAGGGCATAGAGGTCGGGAAGCCCGACCCTTGCCTTTGCTTGAGGCGAGGATGTCAGGAAGCCTAATCTCCACCTTCGCCGAGGTAGGAAAATCGACCATCATTACGATGAGGCATGGAGGTCAAGAAGCTCGTCCCCTGCCTTTATCAAAGAAGAGGAGGTCAAGAAACATGACCCCCGCCTTCGTCGAGGCATGGAGATCGAGAAACCCAACCCTTGCTCTCTATTGCGGCATAGAGGTCGAGAAACCTAATCATCGCCTTAACTCGAGACGGGGAGGTTGGGAAACATGACCCTTGCCTTCGTCGAGGTAGGGAGATCGATGGTCTTGAAGATACTTTTGGAGCTCGATTTTTTTTTTTGCATCTTGAAAGATACATGGAATAATGAATGAATGATTTACTTTTTAACATAGGGTAGGCAAGGCAAAAGGAGGAGTCGGCACCGCGTGCGAGCCACTCGTCGGTTCTTTTAGCTGCGGACCGACCGACCGACCGACCCATCCATTCCTTCTGGACGAGCAGTATGTCCCCTTTATATATATATATATATATATATATATATATAAGATTTGGAAAAATGAATGGGATGGATGGCCAAGCAATACTACCAACCTGGAAAGGAGTTGAAAGAATAGCAAGGCGGGGGACGACGGCGATCCTTGAAAAATAATTCTTTCCTGTCCAACTAACTACAATTACAGAATCAAGTATGAGCCATTAACATCAAATTAATATATCTATATCTATCTATATATTATGGCCAAGCAATCCAATAGGACAAGGGTAGGATGTCAGCAGAACAAAAGGGGATCACCTCATAAAATTGGCCCGCACCACCATTGAAATCTCCCACACAAAATTTCATGTTGTTGATTCACAATCTTCCGTTTCTCTTTGACCTGCACTCCCACACAAAAATTTTAAGCTTGCATAATCTAGTCATCCAGGCACACAAACTATCAGTTACATGAACCAGTAGATATGATTCTTATCAACTGGGTGATATATGGTGGATTGTCACCATAATAATAATAATAAATAATAATAATAATAATAATAATAATACACTGGCCACGAACCTTTGAGTCCAATGCTGACTTTATCAGTTTGACCAACCCAATATTTTTGAAGTGGTTAGCCTCCGTTTTGCAATATAAAATAATACCATCAGCTTAGTGATAAATAATGCAACTGTACTTGCACTTCCAAATTGACACTTCTTGCCAGATCAAAATGGAGGAAAGATCCCAAGCCTTACAATGAGATTTTCCTCTCTCTTCTTTTTTTTTTTTACATTAAGATTCTTTCGGTCTTTCAATGAGATCATGGTTCCATTATTTACAGCTGCTGCAGCATTAATAAGTCAGCATTTCAACGACAGGCCGCCCCACAACCACTTGCACGATAAATCCAGAATCCATCTGCAACAATAAGCCAAGACTTCCATAAGCAACGTAAAGCTTTTGCTGACCTGACTGGATTTGTGGAAACACATACTAGGCTTTGTCTCCTTTGTGCCTTCCAAGATAACAAGCCACTTAAAACACCGTGGCTATGGTCCTGAGAAGTTCTTCATTCATCCTCGACAGAGAAAACTTCTCAGTACAGGAACCGAAACCTGATATCAGGAAAATTTTGCCCTGTAAAAGCATGCATGACAAAAGGATATGTACGCTGCTACACGCAAGAAAAATGGCCACATTTGTCCCTTCAAAGAACTCTCAGATCATCTGCAGGAAGAACAAATAAGTATTGATTCATTATTATTTAATCGATTCAGTTTAAACGATAATTCTGTTTGTTACAAACAAGCATCACTGTCACTACTGGTGACTAAAATTTTCTAAAAGAAACAATCTGTAAGCCCATTGCAAATTTGCCTTTTCAATGTATAATTCCTGCACCATGAGTTTTGCACCCTTGCTGTATGCACAAAATTTGAATGAAAAGTCAAAATCATGGTCCCATATAATTTCTTTTAATAAACGAGATGGTACGGGCAATTCACAACCTCACCTGTTTCTTTACTTATGACCCAATAAAACTATAGTTAATTCTAGGATGTTAAATGTGAGGTAAATGCACCGTTTTGCTCGCAATAAACAAGATTTATAGGGTACAAAGTACAAATATTGTGAATTTGCAATGTATCAAATCTAATATGAAACTGTATAGAGATACATTTATAAAACACACACTACAAATATCGATTAAAGAAATCTGTCCACTTTTTTAGATTATTGTATGTTTTAATATCTCAGTCTACCTTAGTCATAGGTCCTGTATCGTTTCTCATCTCAATTTCAGCCTAACAACCTAAATCGACTCCCGTTTTCACTTTATTATATACAAAGAGAATTAATTATGATAAGCAGCATCCTGTAGTAATGAGCTAATAGAAAAGATTCAATTTACATGATATCTAACGTCAAAAGCAAGGTTTGACCTACCGGTCCGTACCGGTGTACCGAGTTCATCTCGATACTAGTACAATACTAGTACCGAACGGTACACACAGTGCATACCACCCGGTATATTAAAATATAATATAAATATTTTATTATATAATATTAATATATTAAAATATTTAAAAAAGAGAGAAAAGGGACGACGTCGCCTCGATCTTTCTCACCGCAAGGGAGAAAAAGCACCCACGACCAGCGCGCAAGCGCTGGCGACGACGCGTGAGCAGCAACGACGCACGGGCGAAGACCGCGTGCAGGCGATAGGTATTCTTTCTTTTCATCTTTTCTTTTTTTTTCTTCTTTTTCCTCTTCTTCTTCTTTCCTTTTTCTCGCTCAATCGACCGCCAACGGTCGATTTCTCCCTTCAATCGACCACCAACGGTCGATTTTTGGCGGAACCGCCTGATAGCGAGCGGTCCGCGTACCAACAACTGGCGGACCAATATGTACCGCCCATACCAAGGTAAATGTCAAAATTGCAAACCTTGGTCAGAAGCTCCCTGTAAGACTGATATGATTGGCAAATCTTGGTTATTGATATAGCAAATCTAGTAACTAAGTCAAAATAGCAAACTAATATTAATACTTTGTGACAAGGATATTTAGTCTCACATCGGTTGAAGAGTAGAGGAACCAAGAGCTTATAAGTCCGTCGAGTCACCCTTACCCTTAGAGACGCCCAAAGCGGACAATCCCTCATGAGCCTACGGGGTCAAACCAATGACGACCAAATGTTGACTTATGTACGGGGTCACACCAATGATTTAAATAGGTGCTTGGGTGCTCACCTAAGTGCTCGGGCGAGGCGAAGCGAGGCAAGGCCTGAACGTCTCATGTACGGACTAGGAGATGTGCGCGACCTCGAGCCAACCCTAGTGTTTTCTCCTATTGCCTCCATCAACGATGCTTTCTCCTGTTGCCGTCTTTCTCCGTCACTGATCAAGTCTTTCTCTCGCTGTTATCTGTTGCAACTATTGTCCACTACCGATTACTAAGTCGTTGTCGTTGACTACCGCAACTATCTTAGACCAATTCCCGCATCGCCAACTTCTCACCGCCTTCTCAATGTTGTTGTTGCCACTTTTCATCGGTTTCCACCGTCAGTGGCCCTTTTATCCCTCTTTGTTACCGTTAACAGTTCTTTCTCACCCTCTAACCACTATTAACAGTAAGTAATATATTGTTAATAGTATTTTTTATTTAATATCATATTTTTATTTAAATAATTATTTTTAAATTATATTATATATTTTATATATTTTAATATTTCAGAGCACCTCACTTAGCTCGGGCAAACGCCTAGCGCCTCGGGCATTTTAGGACCTTGGCGCCTTTTGGTGCCTAACGCTTTTCAAATCATTGGGGCTCACGAGCCCCGAAAAGGCAAAACCATGCGAGCATGCCCAAAGCGGACAATCCCTCGCGAGCCTACAAGGTCACTCCAATGATGACCAAATGTTGACTTATCACTTTGCAATTGCAACATTCTCCCAGAATATTTTACAAGTGGGTTATGCTACAAATTCTATACTTCTATGGCCACATGATGTAGGACGAGCTCATAATCAACAGATTAAGGTTTTCTTGTGATAATACAAAACAAAAAATAGAGAAGAAAGATACTATCATACTATTTCTATCTCAATGAGAGAATTCTCCTAACGTAGATCTCGCATCTTTACATTTCTCATATGTTGATAATGGATTTATATCATGAAATATGATCTGACACCACTAACATATAACGTGAGAAAAGGACTCATATTTCATTGATTCATCTCCCTGATGTTTCCATTATAATCTTTTGACCATTTTTATTAACAAAAAAAAGAAAAGAAAATATAATCATATTAATGTTAATCAAATAAACTATTTTTTACCTACTTGAAGAAAAGTTTCCAAATTGGCTCACCAAGTAATCTTCTTTCTCGATGTTTGATTATTTTTATCTTAAAACTAAATAATTCTTTTTCTTTTTTCTTCATTTACTTTCCTTCTCTTCTTGCTAATTAATTTTGGAAACAAAATTAGAAATATTCTAAGTGTTGCCACATGCCAAAGATTCCTTAAACTATTAAAAATCTTATTTTAATAAGAAATGACTAAGAATATCCTGCATCATTCATTTTCGCTATGTAGGAATTGAACTTGCCATTTCAATTATATAAACTACGCAGTGAAAGCCAATGATACAAGACAAATATAGTTATTTTTATTGCAATAAAGTTTTTATTAGTTTAAGGAATCTTGAAAATTCTACAAGCTGTCATGTCGGAATATCTAGGATACTTCTAGTTTTATTTCTTAAATTTATCAAAGAGAAGAAAATGAAATAAAATAAAAAAGAAAAGAATTATCTAGATAACAAAAAGGAACACTATCAACCAAGAAAAAAAATTGACAAAGGTGAATCTAAAAACTTATCTTCCACAAGGAAGATAACGAAATTTGAGTTACATAATATGATTATATTTTATTCTTATTTTTTCTTCTTATACTTGAGTTGCTAAAATGGATAACGAGATTGTACTGAGAACAATAACAATATGAATTAATGAAGAATAAATTATTTTCTCATGTTATTTGTGAGTAGTGCGAGGTCATATATGTTTTCTCGATGAATCTATCGTACATATGCAATATGTATAAAGGTACGAGGTCTGCATCCAAGGAGTTCTCTCCTCGAGATAGAGCAAGGAATATAATTATCCTTCTGTTATTATCTTTCTCTTCCTCTTTTTTTTTTCATATTGTATTTAAAAAGAAGATTCTTTCTTTGTCAAAGGTTGTTCTATATCATCATTATTAGAACCAAGGTTCGCTACACCGTGGTGTACCACCTAATACAGGCAGTATGTATCTGTCCAACAAGGGACCGATATAGGTAGTACATACCGATCTGTCAATATGTCCCACCATACTGTGTGCTGATACATTGGTACGAACTGTTACATACTATACCAATGGTCGGTTGGTACACTAGTACAAACCGATAAGGCTAACCATGATTAGAACCTTGGTCTTCCATGTCATAAAGTCTTACAATTGTACCATAGCTGCTACTTAACTGGAATAATATATCCAACCAGAATTCCCATGGTTGGAAATGTTATAATTGCATATTAAATGGAAGAAAGAAAAGAAAGATTGTAGGGTAAACAAATCCATAGATCTTAACATCCTAAGTGTTCAGATTAGGGAGTAGAAATCCATAGAGTAAAATGCAGGCTAGAATGATTAACTTCCACATGAAGTCTAGATAGATGGATTTCTTAATGCAGATTTTCCAACCTTCTGGAATTGGTAATCCTTTTCCTATATGCCTAATAGGTAAAACAATGGGTAGAAGGACAGTATATTGTTTGTCAGTGAGCAGCACAATCATGTAACGGTTTTGTTTCCAAATTGGTAATAATTTCTATAGGTAATCATCATTATTCAATGATACTGCAGCAGAAGTTTCCCACACACTAATTTACAAGTTTCATATGTGGACTTTCCTGCTCAGTAATTGTCATTATTCAATGATACTCCAGGCTTTTGGCTCGAACAACCTCTTGAAACCTTATGCTTCATTATGAACTTCTGAAAAGTCCTGTCTTGATGATTCCCTTAATTGTTACTTCCTTCCTCTGGCTCCTATAACTCGCAACTCCTTTGTAAATTCCTATGCAGCAGGCAACTGAAAAATATATGGGGCATATTCATGATAAACCATCATAACCTAGAAAGCTTGACATTTTTAGACAAGATGTGTATATATATATATATATATATATATATGCTGATATATATGAATATATAAATAATAATCTGGGATTCCGCAAGGAAGGCAACACCACCATGGCCAAACTTTATCTCCCTGAGCTAATAGGGTCATAGGCTACTCAAGGTCATGATAATAGTTACTGTAGCAGCTTTGTAATCCTCTTATGCATACAAACATGTTAGAATGGAGATTACCTCTAATGCATACAAACACGGACCAAAGAGATTGCAATATCTGACTACTCCCGTGACAGGAGATTGTTCTATTAGGGATGATTTTAAGTTTAAGCATTTATGACTATCTCATCTACATTAGTTAATGGACCAACAGGCTACTTGGTCTAGCGATTACACGTTTGGGAGTAATAAGGAACTGGCAGGAATCCTTCTTGCCACCTTTCTAAATATGCTTCATTTGTCAAATTAGATGATTGTTGGAATCAAGATCATCATGGTTGGTGTACATGGATGCATACTAACCAATCGCTGCAGGTATCCAGCTGGGAAAAATAGCTTTGTAAGCCTCTCATGCGTACAAACATGTTAAGATGGAGACTACCTTGTGTACATCAAAGAATTATTCTCAAGCCAAGGACCCAAGAGATTGCAGTATCTGACTAATCCCATTCCAGGAGCTTGTTCTATTAGGGATGACTTTAAGTTTAAGCATTTATGACTATCTCATCTACATTAGTTAATGGACCAACAGGCTACTTGGTCTAACAATTACACATTGAAGAGTAATAAGGAACCGGCAGGAATCCTTCTTGCCATCTTTCTAAATATTAGGGATGACTTTAAGTTTAAGCATTTATTACTATCTCATCTACATTAGTTAATGGACCAACAGACTACTTGGTCTAACAATTACACATTGACGAGTAATAAGGAACTGGCAGGAATCCTTCTTGTCACCTTTCTAAATATGCTTCATTTGTCAAATTAGATGATTGTTGGAATCAAAATCATCATGGTCGGTGTACATGGTTGCCATACCAACCAATCACTGCAGGTATCCAGCTGGGACCAATAGCTTTGTTACGATGCACACCTGTAGTCCAGAGGTGTGCTATCAGGTGACAACCTGAAGTAGTCACCCATAGTGGTTGACCATTTCAGATCATAATCTATTCAGTGGTTGCTAATAGATTTTTCATGATGCACATCTGCTGTACAGAGGTATAGTATCAAATTGGGGCCCGAATAAATAAAAAATAAACTGAATTGGATAGGAAAGTGCTGGTAATATGTTGTGGGAAATGTTCAATAGCAAACAATTTAATATTATTTTAGAAGATTCAAGAAAATAGGAGAAGTAGAAGAGAACAAGAAAGATGAGAGAATAGTGAGCTTTAGATATCAAAATATCATGTGCATGACATGGTATAGTTTGTATATTAGATGTACATTAGTTTCCAAAAAACCTTAAGATGATGCTTGAATTCCATATAATATTAACATGCTCAGATTTGTAAAAATACAATGGTAATGTTGCAAGCAATGCACTACCTATGTTGATTTTATGGATTAGTCATGCAAGGGTAAAGAATTCTTTTAATCAAACAACATATGGTGTAACCAGATCAGAAAGCTTAACAAAAGTGATTAGATTTTTAGAAATTAACAATTAATGTTTACAATATATCAGAGAATGAAAAATCAAAACTCATGTAATATGAATATGAGAGAACATAGAAATATATGAAGGTAAGAGTTACAGTTTGATTAAACGGTAGCACAAATGCATAAGATATAATGACAAAATTTAACTGTATAAATCAAGTGCATTTGCATACATTTTCACCATTTTCACATTATATCTATTTATAAGAGAACATGAGCTTTTCATCACTTTCTGCAGAATTTTTTGAATAATGACTATTATAGCCCTTGTTACCAGATAAAATGTAAAGAAAGAAAAAAAAAATGCATGCCACTCTGACAGGTTATACGAGGAAAAAACATCTGCAAGATGGTGACTATACCAGCAATATCATATAAAGAAACTTACTTGGACAAAACTCCTAGGTGTTGCAACCTTAAAATAGCTCAATTACTTCAGTGTCGAGAATGTCTCACATCACCTGTTATTGAATTTTAAGACTCATTTACTACTGGTGAGCAACAAGTAGAAATGGTGAAAAGTTTCCAGACAGGATACAAAGCATTACCCTCCCATATTATGCAGGACCCATCTTTGAAGTAGAGGCTGCAAAGAAAAAAAAAGGCCATCATAATTCTTCATCAGTTTCATCTTCAAACTCTGCCTACATGTTCACTACCGATTGTACAAGTTGTATAGATTTTATAGAATAAATATAAGAGTTGTAGTCGGAAAAGCATTACAAAAATCTGTTTTCTTTTCTTCTTTGACAAAGTCTAATATCATCCACATATTTTTCCTGTGCTTAAAGCTACACAGGGGAAAAATCCCTTTTACCTGCAAGAATTAAGTGTATAGTATCTCCAAAGCAGATACTATACACAAGCTTAATAATCGGTCTAATAAAACATGTCTGCCCTGTTTTCCAGTACCAGCCAAATGTAACAACAGTTGACAGCACAGAACATAAGCAACTGAACAGATTATATCATATGGTACACAAACCGTAGCTAAATCTTCATATCCAAGAATATATAGCATGTCATACCTCTCTAAGTATGTTAATTGTGCCCAAAATGTGGAGGTTGGAGTTCCTTCAAACGTTGAACAACTTGCTTCATAGTGGGCCTAATAGACAGTGAGTCAACGGTACACTTGACACCCAAGTGTAAGGTCTCTACCAAATCATCATGGGGAGCCACATCCCAAAGCCCCTCGGTGAAAAACTCACGAGCCCGGCCTTTTTGCAGCAGCATGCATGCCCAAGTAACTATGTTGAAACCATTACCATATGGAGAGAAGGAAGGATCTAGTGCTTTTTTATCTGAAATTAATTCCAGCAGTACCACACCGTAGCTATATACATCTGCTTTATCAGAAACACGGCATGTCATGGCATACTCGGGAGCAACATAACCAAATGTTCCAGCCACACCAGTGGTTGCATGGGTCTCAGAATTTCCTAGAAGCCTAGCCAGTCCAAAGTCAGAGAGATAAGCATTGAATTCATTATCCAGCAATATGTTGCTAGGTTTAACATCCCGGTGGAGGATACGAGGCACACATGTGTCATGCAGATAAGCAAGTGCACACGCCACGTCTAATGCAATCTTGTGAAGCATCCGCCAATCCACAGGCCTTCTTGACCTTTCTTGTATAAATCTCTCCAGATTACCTCCAGGAAGATAATTATATATCAAAAACATCTCAGTGTCACTAATGTGATAACCTATTAGCGTCACAAGATTAGGATGCCGCCATCTTCCAAGTGTTTTGATCTCTGCATGGAACTGTTGAGCACCTTGAAATCTCCCTACTGCAAGCCTCTTTATAGCCACCAAGATCCCTGGTGAAATCTCAGCCTTGTATGTGGCCCCAAAACCTCCACTTCCGATGCAATTGCTTGCATTGAAACCCCCAGTGGCTCGCACAACACTCTCATAATTCAAAGGAACCCCGATATCGACAAAAACAGTCACTTCTTTTCTTCCAGAAGACCGAGTGGTGGACCTGGGTGCACACTTCCTTGTGTAAATATAGAGAACTATCAGAGCTAGGAGGACTGAGACTATAGCTGATGCTGATGCGATTGAAGCAATTTCGATAGAACTAAATCCACCACCACTGCTATCATTTGGTGAGCTGCCTGGTGACGACTCAGAATATGATTGCGAGTTCTGGCTGCTTCCTTGCAAATCAGATGATGGAACAGAGAGAGAGTATATATGGCAAGACTGGAGTAAAGGGTTGCCGAGGACACTATCACATCTCAGTGTACTGGCATTTAAAGGCAAAGGTCCGGACAAGTTATTATATGAAACATTGAACTTAGTAAGTGATGTCACATTAGCAAAAGCAGAAGGGATATTCCCGAAAAGTTTATTGTTGTTGAGTAACAGAGTAGTAAGATTTGACATCTTCACAAAATCACTAGGAATATCACCTGTAAGGGAATTTGATGAGAGATCCAAAACCTTGAGTGATTGCAACTGATCAATGCCAGACGGGATGCGGCCACTTAAATTGTTATCAGATAACGACAGATAAGTCAAGCTTTTTAACTGTTTAATGCTGGCAGGAATCTCACCCTGCATCTGATTCCTACTTAGATCCAGGCTAACAAGATTCCACAATAACCCAATTGTTGCGGGGATTGTTCCCGAAATCTGATTATCGGCAACATCCAGGACCACAAGAGACCTGCATGTTGAACCTATTTCTTCTGTAAACCCACCACGCACCATGTTATTGCTTAAGCCGATTATCAAATGATTCACTTTGTTGCACTTTTCTAAAATAATACCATTCAGCGACCCAAAAAGGTGGTTGTCATTAGCCAGAAATGCATAAACAGTCTGGTTAGCATGCCCATTAGCGGCCAATGGTAAAGAAAGTAGACTACCCGTAAAATTGTTCTTTCCAAAATTATGATATATAGCAGATTCACCACCAGATTCAGATATGGGCAGGTTAAGCCCTGTGCGGCTCTTATAAGCAAAAAATGAAGTATAAGCTGAGGATATGTCATCTCTTGGGAACTGATACGAGAGGCATTCCTTGTAAGCAAACGTTGGGATGGAGGCAGACAACTGATTTCCACTGACATCAAAGACATCCATACATGGGACAGGAAGATCCTTCTCAAGCCAACCTGTCAAACTGTTTGAGCTCAGATCAAGAAATCTAAGATTTCTGCACTGACCATAAGCTTTGGGTATTGGTCCTGTGAAAAGATTCTGGCCCAAGTTAACGATTTCCAAGTTCTCACAGGTACCCCAATTGCTAGGAATCTTGCCTTGAAACTTTGCCCTTGGGGCCCAAAGCACCCTAAGCTTCGGCAGAGCGGTGATGTTTTCAGCAAGTCTCCCTTGGAAATAATTGAATTCATCGATATCAACAGAAGTCGAAGCTACCTCCTCCGGTATTGGATCATAAAGATTAAGAAGAACAATGACGGTCAATTCTAGGCAGTTCCCTAGCTCCTCAGGTACGGATCCACTCAAACTGTTCCTCGAGACATCCAAAACTTGAAGCTTACTCAGTCGACCAAGATCAGAAGGAATGAAACCATCCAAAAGGTTGGAAAATAGCAGTAGGACTCGCAACTCGGTGCAGTTGCCTAAATTGGACGGAATGCTTCCAAACAAGGAATTTCCAGACAAGTCCAAGATTTGAAGATTTCGGCACCCACATCCAATCTCATCAGGAATTGACCCGTCAAGCCGATTAAAAGCGAGATACAGTACTTTAAGTTCGGAGAAACCACCAAGAAATCCTGGAATCGTTCCGTTGATCCGGTTGCCTGAGAGGTCTAGGGTTTGTAAATCTACGCATCCCGAGAGGGAGGGCGGAATCGCACCTTTGATCAAATTGGAAGCCAGAATTAGCTCACGCAACCGGCGAGGGAAACGCGAGGGCAGGCCACCCGAGAGCGAGTTTCCTTCGAGATCAAGCACTTCCAGCTTCTCCAAACCCCAGATCTCGTCAGGGATCTCGCCATCGAAACCATGGAAGGGCAAGGAGAGCACCCTGAGCTCGGAGAGGCTCCCGAAGGCGGAGCTCAGCCTTCCGACCATCCTCCGGCCGGGATCGCCGCAACTCAGCCGATAAGGGCCGGATCGGGAGCAGGGGAGCGGGGAGGAGCCACCTTTCGCGGAGATGTTAAGGGAGACGACTCGGGATCGGCCGTCGCAGGAAACGCCGGGCCATGAGCAGTGGTCGGCGGAGGAGCCCCATCGGTGGAGGAGCCCAGCGGGGTCTGCCAGGACGGAGCTCTTGAACTGGAGAAGGGCGGATCTTTCCGGCTGGCGAGCGTCCAGATCCCCGCCGACAGCGGAGGCGGAGATCGCGGCCAAGAGGAGGACTAGGAAGGACAAGGGAGATGAGGCGAGGGTTCTCCGGCGGGTCTTCATCGGCGTTGGGCAGCCAAGGATACGTCGCCAGAAATCGCAGGGAGACAAGAAGGTCGTCGAAGTCTAACAGAACTCCAACTCTAGCCTTACATGGGAGAGGAGAAAGAGGAGGAGAGCTCGGAAGAACCCAATTAAATCGAAGAAATCTTGGGTTTCTTTGAAGGAAGAAGCAGAAGGAGAGGAAGAAGAAGAAGAAGAAGAAAGACGAGATTTTTCCCCCTTTTTTTTTTCTCACGGTTTCTTTTCTTTCTCCTCCCCTCCTTCTCGAGTTTTCAATATAATAATAAGCTTCTTCGTTGTTCTACTGACACAGACTTTACCGGCTGTGAAAACAAATTCTTACTTCTTTTTTTGGGCGACTCGAATTTTATAAATATTTATTTTATTTCGTTATTACAACTCCCCCGCGGTCGGCTGTAACCAGCGATCGACGATGAGAACACGTGCCCGGACGAAGTACACAGATGCAAGGTGGGACACACTCAAGTGCGTCGCGAGCGGCAGGAATTGGGTGCGTTTTGTGGGTGCTCTCCGGAGATAAAAAGAGGGGGAGGATGGAGCGCCGGGCGGCTCGGGGCACGTGGGGGCTGCGCTCGCACGCGTACGCGGGACCCAATAGGGAGCGGTGTGGAGCCCCCAAATTAAAATATATATCCAACCCAAAGTGTGGTTTCCGGTAAATGGTCCTCCGAACACTTTTTTTTTTTTTTTTTATTTGGAATGATTTGGAGTTGATCAAGAAACTATTTTATCTTTTTTGATGAGCTCCCATATAGTAAGTAAATATAGATCCACCTTGAAAATTAACCTTAATAATATAGTCAAGATGAATATAATTTTTTTTAAGAAATACACTTAATTAAACTTACCCAAAAAAACCGTCAAAATTATCCAAAAAAATAATCAAATGATATATATATGATAAGGTAAATTATGGATCAATCCCTATGGCCACACGTCTCAGGCTATTGTTAGCTCCTCGAATCGTACCATATCGCCCGAGATCCCAAATGATGATACTGACGTCTTAGCCCGTACTAGTCATCCGAGATCGTGGAAGACGACGCTGTGTCTCATAATCCGTATGATCTAGTCAATCAAAGGAGTGATCGTCATTAATAGACTATGTATGATAGACCCATAACCACATATATAAAAATATATCTCCTAGTCAGCCCCAAGGGTCGGACTTCTTAAACTTATAATCCACTAAACTACTTCACACACTAACTTAATCGTTAGAGCGATCATGTTCGACATATATCCTCAAGTTAAGCTTTCGTGAAGGAGCCACCCAAAAAAAGCAACGAGAGCTAGTTACAAAGCGACTGACCAATCATACAAGGTGTCAACCATCCCCTGACGACTCATGCAATCTACCTTGTGCATTCTAACAAAACCAATCGGGTTGACACCCTGACCATAGCGTAAGGTTCACCGATAATAAATATATATATATATATAGAGAGAGAGAGAGAGAGAGAGAGAGAAATATAAGATTTATTGTATGGAAAAAATATATAGACAGGTATAAAAAGAGGGATGGTTTTTATTGGCTTCATCTTCCGGTTATCTGATACGATGACAGTAATGGAATCACTCTCCACAACCACTTGGGTGAGACCCACGCATTGCAAATTCCAACCCTTCCATCAATGCTAAGACTCGAAACATGGAAAGGGGTCGACGCACACCCGACATGAACTGTCTCCAATGGCAAGGGGAGGCCGGAGGAAGAAGAAGACACTGTTGTCCTTTCCGAATTGAGGATGCGTAAAGTGAGAGCGATTTCTTACATTTGGCAAAAAAAACTTAAAACTTCATGTGCATCAAAATCCTTGCAAACTCGAACAAGCTGTTTTTTTTATATTATTTTTATTAGCACAATATAGATATATAAAAAAAACCTAGTGTGCCCAGCTACTAGTATCTAAGAATAATAATAATAATAATATGTTTCCATGTCATAAATGAGCATGCTGGACAACGAATGATGATGGAGCTACTACTTGAGCGAGCACATGGTGCAGCTGAAAAATTTTATTGAAGTTAACAAATAAATAGACAGTGTTCTACCATCCATGATGCAGCAAGAGGTGGAAAGTCCAAGATGTAGCAGGAAACCAGCACCGGTCATCTAGTTTAGTCTTGCAACAACTCTTTCTCTGGTCAACGTCATTCCCATAAATCAACCTCGAATGTTTGCACACTTGTAGGTGTCCCACGATGGTTGTCTGTCAGAGAAATGATGTATGCCCATAACACTACTACTACTACTACTACTACTCTTCATTATCCAATCGAGTTATATTATATAAGTGGGAGTAGAGAGAGAAGGACAAAGTAGGGAGGAAGAGTGCTCCTCTTTAGATAGTATCAAAGAAGATGTGTCCTCCCAAGCAGAAAGAGAGATTGAGGATTGCTGGAGGAATATGGTTCTCAAACCAGACGAGCTTTTTGGGTCTGCATGTACAGCTTGTTTACCAGCTTGGTTGGTCACTGTAGTTAAGTAAACAGGGGTTGGTGAGGAGCTAGAAGATAAGCTTTTTACCAGGAGGAGTTGGATTCATCTGCATGCTCCTCATCTTCAATGGTTTCCTTCACTGTTAACTTGCTCCAGGGGTTGGTATAATGCTCGGACGCACAAGTCAAAACAACCGAAACATTACTGCAACCTGCGAGAGCGAGCCTTCAGTTTGAATATTACTTTTTCTTCCCCAGTCGAGAGATACATGCACACACACACACACACACCGAGAGAGAGAGAGAGAGAGAGTAGCTTTCTGAAAGACCAATGGAGGTCATGGAAGATTTGTGGTGGAGAGAGAGAGAGAGAGAGAGAGAGAGAGAGAGAGAGAGAGTAGGTTTCTGAAGGACCAATGGAGGTCATGGAAGATTTGTGGTGGAGAGATAGATAGAGAGAGAGAGAGAGACACAGGGGGGGATGCATCTGCACTGTGGGCATCTTGAAAAGTCTCAGACTGGAAGCGGATCAAAGAAGTTGCTTCCATCTAATTGGAAGCGGGAGATGGATTGGATCGACATCAATGTATCGTCATCATCTCCGGTCTTCACATTGTCAACACTAAATAGAAAGAAGATAAAAACAAGGCCAAAGAGGCGCCATACCACCATCGGGCCCATCATTTCGCCCAATAACGACGAAGGTAGCCAGGCGAGTACCCGTAGAGCCGAAAGTATTGTTAGGGTGCGGTGGTGGCGGGTCATCGCTCATGGTCCAACCGCGTCCGGTTCAGCAGCGGCTGCCCGATCGGACGGTTAGATTTATCCTACACGTCGACGGCTGTGATGGGAGTTTGCTGTTTCGTCCTTTGTCCGCTTCTTCCGCATCCGTCATGCTTCCATCCCCGAAAGAATCGTACCCAGATCGTGAAGCTCTGTGACAAAGGGTGGGGCCCGCTGTTTCGTCCAGTAAAAGGATTGGCAAAGTCGACGGGGTAGGAACTAAACTGGTGGACGAAACTATGATCTTTTGTTTGTTTTTTTTTTTGGCCTTTTCCTTCGTCAGAGTGATTGCGAGAGCCACAGAGGCAGAAGAAATCTAACGCGAAGAGGAGGAGAAATGGAACAGGTGAGGAGAGAGCGGAGAGAGGCCGTCTTTTAGAGAGCAGTGGGAAGCTTCGTATCCCCTTCCTCAATCCCTCCTAAGTTCTCTCCAGGATCTCCGCCATATTCCTCCGCAGAAAAGCTAACTTTCTGGGGGGAGGTCCTTTTCATCTGATCGCTCTCTCTCGGTTCGTGAAAATGAGGGATTTTTCGTTCCACACCTGTTTGCTCCACCTTTTCTTTTAATCCGATCACGATTTTTCCAACGAAGAGTATAATAATCTTCCCGTCTCGTTGTTGGATTGACTTCCAGTCTTGCTTGTTGCTGCTTGTCAGAGTTGATCTCCGCTTTAGGAGGCAGGGAGGGAGGGAGGGAGGGAGGGTTACGTTGCCCTAGAATAGAGAAGATTCGATTTTTGAGTTGGAAATCATCTGTTCGATTCCGGTCTCTTGTTTGCTACTTTTTGTTTCTGTTGATAATCTCGCAACTCCATGTCTTCTTCCTTGTTTGCTTCTGACTGGAAGTGACAGGATCGCATAATGATCGAACCTAAAAGAGAAGAACGGAGATGGGGAGTTTACGATCTATTTTGGCTTAAAATCTCATGAAACCCTCTTCCGGTTGTTGCTACAGTTACGTTCAAGCTACAATTTCCATAGACAGTCTGCTACGGTTAGGGTTAGATGCTGTATTTGTTCATGTCCTGTCAGATTTCTTCTCCCTTTTCATTTGTTCGTGAGTTCATATGAGGTTGAAGATATCTGAACTTAAGTGCGACCCGATGAAGGTGTCAGTCAGCTTAACTGGTAAAGAATCGCAAGGTCCTTTCGCTACAATCTCAATATTTCTCTTGTTATGCTCTAATATAAATTCTTGAAAATTTTCTTCAAGGTTCCTTTTTCATTGTGCCATTATTTCTTGTTGATCTGTGCAAATAGTGCCTCAATTTTGCATCGGTGGTACAAAGGATAAGACTCAAAAAAAAAAAAAAAGTTTAGGATTTTGATTATGACAGCACGTTAAGGTGCTAAATGACATAGAAGAAGGATCTCAGAGGGGTTTTACTTTGCTGTTATCCTCTTTTCATGTGACTGTGGTGAAGTAGTGGGATCATAGCAACATCATTCTATGGAAGGTCGGGTCTCTTTAGGAACAGCTCAGGTGGAAGGCAGATGTGTTGTGACGCAGAAAGAGACTCAAAATATTACTGATGAAATGGTAGAAATGATTGCTGATATTGGCATCCTATACTCGGGCTTGACAATTGCAGAAGAAGTGGGAACCGGTGACATTGAAGAGCGGCTGAAGGAACTGGAGAAGAAGATTCTGTTCCGTGATGCTGATAAGTTACCGATACAGGATCGAGTTCTGCCACAAGTATCCAAGTACTTAAAGGATGTGAATGAAGTCTGGGAACTTGGTGAAGTCTTAAGATTACTATGTTTGAGCAATGAAGATGAGAAACATAATGAACTCCTGAATTTTGCCGAAATCACTCTACAGATGGCCATGGAAAGACTCGAGGATGAGTTTGTCCAACTTCTCACTCAATGCTGCAAACCTTTGGAGCCTGACAGCATGACTCTTCATTCTGCAGAAGAAGATAGCATGGACGACTTCTCAAACAGCTCTTTTGATGAGGAATCAGATGAGGCAATGTCTCACAGTGATACCGCCAGAGAGTCCAAGATTGTTGTCAATGATTTGATCAATCATGGTTTAATTTCTGATATCACAGCCATTGCCAATTTAATGTGTCTATGCAATTATGAGAAGGAGTGTCGTCAGGCATATGTAATAGTCAGAAAAGACGCAGTCGAGGAGTGCCTGTCGGTTCTCCAAATCGATAGATTCAATATTGAAGAAGTTCTCAAAATGGGGTGGAATGTCTTGCATCGCATGATGGAGAAGTGGAAGCAAGCCATGCAGGTGTTTGTTCGGGTCTGTCTTGCTAGGGAAAGACATCTCTGTGATCTTGTCTTTGGAGAACTTCCGAGATCAATCAGGGAACCTTGTTTTGTCGATATCTCAAATAGTTCAATTCTTCAACTTCTCAGTATCGCTATGGCCATAGCCCTTGCACCTCCAAAGCCAGAAAAGCTATTTCAGATACTCAATACATATGAGGTCTTAAGTGATCTTCTTGTGGACATGGAGCATTTCCTCCCGGAAGACTGTGGATCTGGGATACTAACTGAATTCCATGAAGTTTTACTGAGATTGAAAGAATCTGTGAGTGGGACCATAGAGGTGTTCAAGTATAATATTCAGTCAAGCATATCGTATACTGCGTTTCCTGGTGGCGGAGTCCATCATATTACAAAGTATGTCATGAATTATATCAAAGCCCTTTCTGCCTATGGTGAGACACTTGGTTCGGTTCTCGAGGGCCGACAGGGCACAGACCAACCCTCAGTGATGGAAGATGGTGACAGAGAAACTTCTTCGAATCAGTCCCCGCTGGCTTGGCATCTGAAGTCGGTGACCAAAATTTTGGAAGCAAACCTTGCTCATAAGTCCCAACTATACAATGATGTCTCTCTGCAAAGCATTTTTATGATGAACAATGCCTGTTACATGGTTGACAAAGTTAAAGAGTCTGACCTTAGAAACTTCTTTGGTGATGAATGGATTCGGGCGCACATTGTGATGTTCCAAAAGCATGCACGGGAGTATGAGAGGGCCTCATGGACTTGTGTCCTCTCGTTCCTGAAGGAAGAGGGGATTCGCAAGACAAATTCTAGAAATCCTTCCTCGAAAGTCCTCAAGGACAGATTCAGAGGTTTCAACCATGCATTTGAAGAGGCCTATAACGCACAGACAGCATGGTCGGTTCCTAATGCTGGACTCCGGGATGATCTGAGGATCTCTGTATCCACCAAGTTGATACAAGCATATCGGATTTTTGAAAGTAGGCATGCTGGCTATCTGGATGGTGAGAGACATCGAGAAAAGTACATCAAGTACTCCCCAGATGAATTGGAGGAATACTTGCTAGATCTTTTTGCAGGGTCCCCAAGGTCATTGCAGAGCCAACGAAGGTGATATAGGTACAACATTCTTGAAGTCTCTCTGTGCCACTTGTTTTCTGTATAATGTGTGAGATATGTGACCAAGCATTCGCAGACAAAGTGGTCTTATGGTGTTGGATGTTCGATGTCGATGCTAGTAATATTTGTTGTTATATATATAGCCAAGGGGCTCCTGGTTAGCCAGATCGTCTTTGCGTTGGAGATGAACATATGTTGGTTTGTGACTTGACAAGTGCAATCAGTTTCTGAATAGGTCGGTTGCCGCCGAGTTACACATTGATCGACATAGAATAATCGTTATGCAACGATATTTCTATTTGCATAATTTATGAGCATGTATTGGGCATCATTCATGTAGAAGAGACAATGGTATCAATAGATGCATCATGTTTTTATAATGTTTGTCGCTCTTGGTGCTGTAGAGACGACAACAACGGTATCGTTGGTGCCGAAGAGACTGATGATAACTATGCACAAAAAATTCTTAATCTTTTCTCTGTTTAAAGGTTAATTTGTTCTGAAAAATATCAAGACCTCTGATCCTACTGAGGAAAGTTGATCAGTTTTTTATAGCAGCAGCCTATGTATGACCCTTCTTCTTCTTCTTCTTCTGCTTGGGGTTTTTATGGCCCTTTGTGACCACTGCATGAAGAGGAGCTGTCATCGTAGCGGCTTCCTCAACAACAATATATTCCATGTTTTCCTGATTCTGGACAGCAACTGTAGTTGTAGCTCCTAATATTTCATAGTGTGTTTGCTTTATCCTAATGAGAAGCTTAAGTTTAGTCAAAAAAAAATAAAAATAAATAAAAGAGTACATCATCTGTGGGCAGGCGTTGACAATATGTTCCCACAGCCATGAGAGCTATCCATCTTTTGCTGCACTTTTTATAAATCTTGGGCTTTTGTGACACAGCGAGCACCCACCCACCACGCCATGGTAAGTAATGTCAACACATTTCTCCTACCCCTCTCCTCCTCTTCAACAACAACAAGTTGCATAGGAAGGAGTTCCACTTAATTGCTCTCTTTCCATCATCGTCATGGGAAGTAAAAAAAAAAAAATCAAATTCCTTCTCTCGACGCAGTTGTCGCACGCACACACGTCATGATACATTTTTTGGTTCGGAATCTTCTTCGTCTTCTCCGCCACCACCACCACCACCACCACCACCACCACCAACAACATGCGATCCATTATATCTGTGAAAGCGTAAAGGTGAAGAAGAAGACCAGGCTGTCTCTCTCTTGTGTTTTAAGGATTAAAAAAAAAAAAAACCTGACGATGAACTACCCCTCAACCCTTATTAGTAGCATTCATTCAGAGAAAAAAAAAAAAAAACACAAAGACGAATCACAAGTAATAATCCCTATCAAACGTTATGGTTATTACAAAACTTGAAATTATTTTCCATAGATAATAATACCTAATCCCCAAGGACAACTGTGATCGATGATGGTCCAAGATTTTTCGCTACGATGAGTGTTGGTTGTTTATTTGATCGTCGCAATTCTTCGTCACGGACATCCCAATCTTTATGCGTTATACGTTCTTTCCAACTCACTTGTCCTCGTGGTGTCTCTCACACGAATGGTTGATCATTAATTCGAATGCCAATATCGAATGTTTGGTTTTTAGACTTAAAATCATGATAATATGATACTCTCATAATGATTTATTTTTTAATAATATTTTTTTCTTAATATATCATACCAATTCAACCATATCGTTCACATGTGGACGATCGGAATCAGTTTGCTAACATATTTCGCATTAACTTGTGATGGATGATGTTCAAAAATTAACGGTTGGGTGCTTTACCACCGTCTTACCATAAAACCAAATGATCAAGAATAGATAGACGATCGAAAGGTGACGACAATGGTGACAAATGATCGATCCACCGTAGAGTTGATGATTCATTAAACACCGATGGTATTACAAGAGAGAGAAAGAGAGAGAGAGAGAGAGAACCGCGGAACAAAGCGGAGAGCAGCCACTTTTACACATTACGGATCGCTGCCAAACAATTGGTTTGCAGCAGCTGAGAATTGATGAAAAGGGGAGGAGTAATGCAATGCAGCAGTAAAAGATAAACAAAAGAAGAAAGAGATATAGCCAAACAAAGATCCGATTATTACATCAAACTTTTAATGTCTCCATAACAATAATAATAGCACGAAAGAAGAAATAGTAATAAAAAATAAAAATAAAAAATCATCTGGATTGGATGGATGGATGGATGAATGGGTGGTTAACAATAATAATTGATTTGGGGATAGATAATGAATGCCATTGGAAATGGATAAGCCACAAAGCATTAGGATTGAGCATCTTGTTGTACCTCAGGCTTACTACCAGCAGCTGCTCCTACGCCCACTTCATTCTTGACTGCACCATAGTCACCTGAGAAGCAAAAAAAAAAAAAAAAAAGTTGAGATTTGGGTATCATAGAGCAAGGAACAAAGACAACATGAAACATGATTGAAATAAAATAACAGCAAGAGCCTCGATAGATAAGCCGGGGTAGAGAAGAGATTATAATTTAGAGGAGGAAGGTGGTGCAGTAGTACCTCCGTCCTCAGGTAACTCAGAAGTCCAAAGAGTAAGGTTGTCCCTCAGCAATTGCATGATCAATGTGCTATCCTTGTATGACTCCTCGCTCAGTGTGTCTAACTCTGCAATCGCTTCATCAAAAGCTTGTTTTGCCAATTGACATGCCCTGAGAACCCCTCCCTCCCCCACCACCACCACCAAAAAAAAAAAAGCTTTAATTTTTCGCACATCAAACAAAACAGAGAAATCGGAAGCAACTAACGACTGTACCTCTCTGGAGAATTCAGGATTTCGTAGTAGAAAACTGAAAAGTTGAGAGCAAGACCGAGTCGAATTGGATGGGTTGGGGGTAGCTCAGTGTTGGCTTTTTCCGAGGCATCCTACGATTATTATTATTAATAATAATAAATAAAAGAAGATACAAATAAAGAACACAAACAAAGAGAAGAGAGAGATCGGACGTGCCTGATAGCCCTTCAAAGACTGATCGGCTGCTTCTTTCCTTTCTTCTTCGGTCTTGAACTCTGCAATGTAGCGGTAGTAATCACCCTTCCTGTAAAAACACAAAAAAAAAAAAAAAAAATTAAAAGTCGACGAGTTGTCTCAGAGGTTTTGCATTCTAAATAACAGGAAAGAAGAGGAGTGACTCCGTGAGCGATGAAATTGGAGAGAAGATTTGAATAGGCTGCATGCAGCTCGGCCCAAAGAACCGATCAAAATCCATAAATACCAACACCACTTAGGGAGGAAACCAAACAAGTGAAGTGAATGATAGATATACCAGTCACATTACCAGAGAGCTAGAGATTTATGTTTATGTTGGGTCTTCGATTGGATATCCTTTTATGTACACCATTGATGGCTTAATGATGAAGATGAATGTGTGTGAGTAATCAACAACAAAGTTATAAAATATATATATAAAAAGCATAAGCGAGCAGAAAAATCTCTTACATTTTTGCATAAAATACTTTAGATTCGACGGTGCTGGAGAACGGGATGAGATGCTGATCGATGATGGCCAAGATGTCATCACACATCTGGGTGAGTTCTTCCTCTATCTTCTGCCGATAGCCCTTGATCAGCTTTACATTCTGCTCGTTTCCCTTGGACTCTTCCTTCTGCTCGATGGACGACATGATGCGCCAGGAAGCCCGGCGAGCCCCGATCACGTTTTTGTAGCCCACCGACAGGAGGTTTCTTTCCTCGGCTATCAGCTCCACATCAAGCTTCGCAACTTTCTTCATGCTTTCAGCCATTTCTGGGTGGAGATCATTATTGTTACAATTCTCATCACCATATTTTTATGCATCAGGCACCAAAGCAAAGCAAAGCAAAGCAAAGCAAAGCAAAGCAAAGAAATCGTTTTCCCAGAAATAAATGCAAAATGGATTTAGGGACGTGGACCTAAAGCAATCGATCCACCTGGCTAGGTATGATTGCCAGAAGAATCTGCTAACCGCATGAGTCTTCCATCCAACAACCGAAAAAACTTAAAAAGGCAAATGAGGGCTCGATGATCCAAATAACAATAATAATAACGTATTATCATATTATCCATCAACGACTTACTAGATTTTAAAGAACAAAATTAAAGATGGAAGATGAAGATTAGATTAATCTCAAGGGACGAAATTTAACTGAAACCCTCAAAGTCTGTGGAGAAACGTTCGTTTTTATCATCGGAAAAAAACACACTTGTCAAGCTCCCATCTTCGGGATCGAGAAGAACAAGCTTTACAGGTAAAATCGAGGTAACAAAAATAGATGATGAAGGGGGAGGGAGAAAGAGAAAGATAGGTCTCTCACCTTCGTACCGCTCGGCTTGCTCGGCGAGCTTGGCCATATAGACATGGCTCTCCCTCACCTTCTCCGTCGACATTGGATTTTCTAGGGTGGAAGAGGAAAATAAGAGAAGGGGAAACTTCGAACCAGAGAAGGGGAACCAAAGGATCCGAGGAGGGAGGAGGGAGGAGGGAAGAGGGAGGAGAGGCGGGTATTTATAGGCGCGGGTCGAACGGGCGACGCGATAAAAGTGGCGGAGAAATGCTCCGGGGTTGCTGCGGATCGCCTGTATCGACGGAGACAGGGAACGGAGCCAGACCACCAATCACAAGCATACTGACGTCATGGACCCCGTCTCTTTTTTTTTATCCTTCCTCCGGTCTCACGTGACGCCACACCATCCAATACGCTGTAGTAGGAGGTCATGTTAGTAGCAATTTTATGTTGTCATTTAAATACTACATACATATATATATATAATAGTGTGATCCAGACAGCTCAAGTTTATTACGAAATGTTAAGATTTGAGTATTAATTGTTCGGCATAGAGAACAACTATTAATGAGGGGAGCATAACTAGCTCACAGCAGAATTTTGCATGATCTCATCGTCAAGGCAGCGACGGCAATGATCGACGCGTGATCCCTGTAGCGTGTCTGTCTGAGGCCTGCTAAATAAGACCCGTGAATTATAATGATGACAAACAAGTTTATTCACCAAAAAGACTGCTGCAGGATCAACCAATCCGTTCCCCAACAAATATGGAAGCAACACGAAACAAGATCCAACGTTGGAACAGGTTTTTGTAGGCAAAAAAAAAGAAAACGAATTCATGTATCTGGGCATTCATTATTTCACTTGACCTTGGAATGTTACATCACAAGTAGCGTGAACGGAAAGCAAAAAAAAAAAAATCCTTCCAGACATCTTAAACTTTCATGGTGATTATGATAAACAGCAAAACAGGAAGAAGGGCCGGGGGACGATCCCATTTTGAAGATCTAAAGAATAATTAAGAACTAGTGCCCACCATCAATAGCGGAGCAAATAGGTGCGGCGCCGGAACCAGTTGTAATCTGGAAGGCTCTGGATTGGTCCCATGGCTGCAATTGCAACATCCTGCAAGGCCAGAGTGGCACCAGAGTTAAATGATGATAAATAATACAAAGGTTAACACAGACTAGCAAACGATATAGACCTGTGATGTTGCACATTCTCACTAGATCAGATTACCAAAATATTACAAAGAGCGACTTTTTCAAGAAAAAACTTTGAAGGCTCACCCAGCTAGTAACACAAATCTTAAAAATTGGACATGATTCTAACACAAATCTCATAAGACAAAACTCCAAAGACAGATGCTACCTAACACTGAAATGCAGGCTTGATTCTAGCATCACTTATGAAACCATCCAAGTCCCCTACATCTATCTCGGTATCACACAGACTTTTATCTTTTTCTTCATCAATCATAAAGCATCCTTTCGTAAATAAGAAAAGTAAGCTATACCTGATCAAATATAAAACGATTGGCAACACGCTTAACAGTGCTAGCATCGACTGCATCTATCCTTGCAAAGAGTTCAGCAACTGGGACTCTACGTCTATATGTAAGCATCTGCAAGCATAAAAAAGTATTAATAAAGATATGAAAGAGAGCATGGTACATGATTTAAAACATAGTGTGACCTGGTAAGCATTTTTTTTTTTTTACGAGTAACAGAGAAAAGCATGTTAACAGAATAAAACAACTCATTACCTGACGGCCAATATCCTCGGCAACAGGGCTGGTGCCATCGATGTGAAGTTGAAGAGAAGATTTGAGCTGTAAAAAAACCATTGATTGATTGTGGCTTATACTTGTAGATCCGCTAAGAAATTCAATAGAACATACTACCAGTATGTAATTTTTGCTTATTCATCATAGTTTGGACATATTCTTTAACATAAGATTCTCTGGTTATATTCCTGAGTCTCCACAGTGCCACCATAAGGGAACAAATGAAGCACATCTGTGTCAATTAATTACCTGATTACGTGCACGAGTAACATCAGCCTCCGAAACTCTGTAAGACAGCTTGCTTATCTCATACATAATTGCATAAGCCAAATCATCCAAGCAATCCGGCTGTTCATGAAAGGTGGAGAAATTTTAGCCAACAAATTTTAACTTGCACAAACAAAAGAATGCTTCCTGTATTTAAAGCCACTGTAAAACAGAATCCATATTCCATTGCTTTGATGCAATCACCATCTGGCTATTAATACTATTATAACTGAGCCCATGTATACCACTAACAAACAGCATATTTTCTCACAAAGAAGCCAAAGGTAAGATTCATGCTGTTGAAATATCATGTGGTATTTATATGATGAACAGTATGAAATACTATGCTTTTAAAACAAATTCATTCTGAAAGGCTGCTGCACAACTAAGGATGACACAAAGTTTAAGAATAGAAAATCAGGTTAAAACTTGCATCAAGCTATCAAATAGAATTTGCATGACACATTTCAGTATGGGTAAAGCCTGATTGATTCATTTTCTACATAATGTTAACACATGCTTTAAACAGTTTCCTCATAGTAGTGATTCCGTACGAGCAATGTGATAATTACTTTCTCAATGACTCATCAATGCAAAGACAGCTTGTTCAGAGACAAAGAACAATTCCTTTGTCATCCGCAAACAAACTACATTAGTATCACAATTCCCGTTGTACAGCCATGTTTCATCAGTGCATATCGTCTACCATCGTATAGTGGAAAAAAGATGAAGTACACCTCAAAGTTCTGTAAGAAAATAAAAGCTAACTAAAAAGCAGGTTTAACAGGAAGCTCTGGTAAGATTACTATAAATAACAACTTTTATATAAAAACTTGTCAGCTACAAGGATCCATCCTTACATGCAATTTAGCGCTGACAGTGGAGCAGGTGTCATGCAAGAGCAAACATGTACATTTTAATTGATTGTGTCAAGTCTTACCCGATTTCATTCCTCACAAGGACACCTCAAGTTTCAATTATTCTTCCCACCAAAAATAAATCATGGCCATCCAATGTGGTGAAGAAGCAACCTTGTAGTTGCCCTCTATATCAGAACTAAACAATTGCAAGTCAAAATGTATAGGACTTTAATATTGTTGCCAGTATCTTTTGATAATTAAGGCAAATAAAACTACAGAATAGATTGACTCCAACTTTTTCCAGAGATATGATAAGGTGAAAGAATATTGTTCGTTCTTTAATTCACAGATTCACTTTGCTAAGAGCTTATTCAACATATTGTGGTTTCAAGATTTGACAAATTAGGTTCTAGATAGAATTATGCAGACCCACTTCAGAAACTGGTTATCTTACCATTTATTCTCCCAACAGAAATTTGTATAACTATTACTCATCCCAGTAATACTAGACAGCACAGGTTTATCTATTGCTTAATATACTAGTCCAACCAGTTAGCCAAGCTGATACTGGTTGAAAATTTAAATCCTTGGAGTAATAGCTTCAAACTTAAATGATAAGCTAGTATCTTAATCATCATTTGAATTATAAATGGTCAAAGTATTTATAAGCTTATTCAAATAAAAAGAACTCAAAATTAGACCATAAGCTGCTTCTAACGGCTCCAATTAGATAACAATAAAAATCAACAAACTGAAAGCAACTCCACTGAAATTGCAAGTTTCTGGACATAATCTGGTGCTTAATTTTCACAATTCACAAATCACCAAAAGCAATAAAACCTGAGGCGAAACTTTCACACATCATGACGTATACATCTTTGAAAACGAAAATATGCTAGAAATATCGCTTTTAATGAACCAATCACCATTTATCAATATCCAGTATCAACTTCAGCATTTCATATCTAGATAAAAACATAAAAAGATCACTAACCGTGGCAACTGCATAAACACCAAACAGACCAGTGTCTTTATAGTTTGTATTGAAAGCCATCACGCTTTCAGCAATCTCATTAATTGCAATTCTTTGGGACAGCTCTGAACTGCTTAAAATTGGGCATGTTATCAATACAGGTGAAAACTTGAAGTTAAATATTAGTATCATCTGAGCCTATGAAGAAGACTATAACAACCCACCCCATGTGCTTTCCACCACCAGCGTTCTTGTTCCAAGAACCTAGCATAGACTGCATGACCATTAATGCGATAGAATCTGGGTCTGTCCAAGATGCTCCACTAAATGCAACCGCAAATTGTGCAAGTGGAATATCATCATCTATCATCCTAACCTGAACATGGGAGACTTTAGAGTCAAGAAAGAATATTGTGAAAAAAACCACATATCTAAGAGAGAATAATGGCCAAACATTTAAAATTGGGTTCCCACCTCAGAACCTGTGAAAATAGCCGGTTCCTTTGCGACCAATTCGGATGCTGTCGTAGGATCATTTGACAGCTTTGTGAACATCTTTTTAACCTGCTCAACTATGTCCTCATGTTTAACAGCACCAGCAGCTGAGATGACCTAAACCATCATAAACAAAAACTAAAAGTCACACCAGCCAAAAATAGGGAAATTTGTAAAAAAAAAAAAACAGGCAGCTGGGTTACTCTAATACAATGATCAAACAGAAAATCAAGAATCGTAATCCGAATAAAAACACACCATTCTAGGGGCTGTGTAATGAGTTGATATGTAGTTCTTAAGGTGCTCCTTAGTAATAGTCTTGATGTTCTGAGCAGGTCCCAGAATGGTTCTGCCAAGTGGAGTATATTGAAATGCAGTTGCATGCAAATGATCAAAAATAACTTCTTCAGTTTGTCCCTCGACCTGCATGACAGAGAAAGATGATATTAACATATGGTACCAAGTAAAAGTTCATATCAAGTAATCATCAATGAGTATAGTGAGGTTTTCCTAAAACAAATGTTTAATGTGATGTCAAAAACACAAATCTGGGAGATCAGTATATCCAATGAACTCCATAAAATTAAAATGTGTTTCACTTTAAAAATTTATATAAAGAAACAGAGAAAGATGATATTAACATATGGTACCAAGTAAAAGTTCATATCAAGTAATCATCAATGAGTATAGTGAGGTTTTCCTAAAACAAATGTTTAATGTGATGTCAAAAACACAAATCTGGGAGATCAGTATATCCAATGAACTCCATAAAATTAAAATGTGTTTCACTTTAAAAATTTATATAAAGAAAATGGTATGCAAGTGATGACATGTTAAGATAAAATAACCTTAGGTTATCCTGGCTAGCACATTCACCTGACAAAAGGGAAGAAAAGAAAAACAGGAACACAGCTTCCGGATCCTTTTTCAAACTGCTAATATTAAATCAGCTACAGTAACATAACACAAGCAGCAACAACAACAACCGAATCAACAAAATCTTTTCCCAGCACCTCCCATGTCTACATTGTAGTGTCCATTAAAACTCAAAATTTATTCTGATGCACTAATTAAGTAAAAGGCTCTGACCATACGAACACAGTTGCAACAGAGTCTGGTTTTTTAACTGAAAATTGTAAGGTAACAATTAAAGTACACTATTCACTCCACTAAATTTCAAAGACCATGCCCAAACCAAATTCTACTATTGGCAGCTGTTCTCGAATATATTTTTAATATTCAGTATTACTTCATGACATTGTATCTACTGAAAATAAAAAAGGTCATTCCTCCTGTGTAGCCCAAATAAGCACAAACAACAAATAGCATATAACTGACAACATTGTTGCTTTTTTTGCATTTTTTGACTAAGGGTAAACATTTCTTAATCTTCCACATTAACTGCATAACCTACTGGATAAGTTTTGAACCCACATGCTCATCATGAATAAAAGAGCTTTTGAAGAAGGAACACTTCTTTAACATCAGTTATCTAATACAGTGCCAGAATGGACACAAAGTTTGACACTATAATGCTTCTCGTCCATTAATCTTGTAACATAAACATGAAAAATTCATTTATAAAGAAGCAGCTACCAGAATATGCACCCTTCACAGCTACAGGTTATTGTTTTTACAAAAATTAATATAACCATAAACCCCTTGCAACATATTATTCAGGTTTTCATTAATAACATTATCATAAATGGCTACTATGATGAACATGCAACTCTTTCATCTCCTTGGTTTGAAAAAAAAAAAAATCTCCAGTGTGATTTTCTTGTTATCTTCCTGTCATAACCTACTAAATTATTTTCACCAGAAAGCTAAGTGGTATCTAGACAGTAGATGTACGACAGAAACATAAGAAGATGCTAAATCACCAAGCACAGAGACTTTCTAGGAACCCACTATATCGTGTATTACCAACAACATACTGTCAATGGACTTTCACTTTTTGTATGACAATGCATGTAAAAGCTCTAACACACACTGCTTATAAGAACCTAGCATCTTGATGCAGCAACTTATTGGAAGTGTTCTACCTTAACCAATTACTCATGTAAACTAATTATCCTTGCCCTCAAGTTCTTGTCTACAGTATGCTGCTAACATCTAGTGGATCAGCAAATATATAAAATATAGATCAAATGTCTAACAAATAATTAATATAAAATAACAATGCAATGAAAGCAGAAAGTATAATAAGAGACTGCCAGAACTGATGTCATCAATTTCAAGGTTAGTACAACTCATCAATTCAGTCTCTTGACCTTATTTTGCCATTTTTTAATCCATAAGATCTCTGATACAAATTAGTAACCGGCTAATATACAATCAAGCTACAAAACAAGAAGCAATCAGCGTTGGATCAAAAGAGTAACTGTGAACTTTGTTCGAGGCAAAAGGTGTAATTAAGAATGATCATCGACTTTGAAGTGGGTATTTTAAAAACAAGTTGGCCTTTCGCAACGGTGGAGGTACAAGATACTAAAGTATGAATTATATACCTCTTCCATCTCCCTGAGGATGACGTCCCGCTCCCTCTCGATGCGCTTCTCATCGAAGCATGAATTCTGAAGTATGTCCGCAAGGATCTCGAGCGCCTTGGGCACATCCTTATCCAACACCTTGGCATAGTAGGTGGTCTGCTCCCTCGAGGTGTAAGCATTCAGATGGCCCCCCATGTTCTCGATCTCCTCCTCCAGCTGCCGCACCGTCCGTGACTCCGTGCCCTTGAAGATCATGTGCTCCAAGAAGTGGGCGGTCCCGTTGGTCTCGTCGGTCTCGAATCGGCTGCCGGCGTCGATCCACACGCCGACGGTGGCGGTGCGGGAGGCAAGGGTGGACTCGGTGGCGATGCGGAGACCGTTAGGGAGGGTGGTGACGCGGGTCTGCGGTGCGGCGAGGATAGACGTGTGGTCGGCGAGGGCGGGGTGGGGGGAGGCGTAGCGAAGGAAGCGGGGGTCGGGGTCGTCGAGGCGCCTGATCTTGGACCGGACGGCCTCGGCGAGGCGATCGTAATGCATGACGGGGGGCCTGGCCGGGGATGGGGCGGCCAGGTCGGGGGAGGCCAGGGCAGCGGCGGTGGAGGCGGATCGGCCGGAGAGGAGGAGGGGGCGGCGAGAGAGGCTGAGGAGTTTACGGATCGCCATGGCTAGGGTTAGGGGAAGGAGGGGAGACGGGGAAGGGGAAAAGAGAGAGAGAGAGAGAGGGATTAATACTATATTTCTCGAAGGCAGGCTTCCTCAAAGCCCGAGAACATCTAATGTGAGTTCACCGGCCCAAAATTTTAAATTTGGGAACTGAGCCGAGACCTCTGGAATCGAAGGCCGGCCCAAAATTCTCACTCCATAATTTTTTTTTTCAAAAGCAAAAAATTTAAATTAAAAATAATTTTAAGTATGAAACAAAATTTAGAAATTTATTTTTTAAAATTTAGAAGACAAAAAATGTCCGAGTACAATGAGTGCAATGACATGAAAAAAAAATGATAGAAAAAAAATAAAAGATGAATTCAAGCTCTAAACTAACTTTGAGAAATTGTGATAGAAAGCTTTTTTTTTTTTTTTTAATGTTCATGTTAGTTATCGCCCTCCACCCTGCTTTTTAGAGTGATAATTATATGTAATAGATCTCACACATTACCTCTAAACGATAGTTTAATAAAGCTCAATAAACCGAGTGAGTTACTAAAAGTCATTGTATGATATCGCACGAGCAGGTACTATGTTGGTAGATATATTATAAGATCTAATAGGAGAATAATTCTAAGCAACACCAAATGAATGCATACTTAGAGCTAATATGAAAATTAGACTTAACGGAGGGTTAACTCGTGAAATAGTAAATATGAGGACCACCATTAACTTAATGCAGATCGAAGAGTCTAGTAATGTATATGGAACTTTGTGAAATAGTAAATTTTATTTTAATTGTTTCCTCTGTAGATTATAACATTTCTTTTGTCTCCCTGTCAAACGTTAGAAAAAGCAATTTATAATCATTTGTGAGATTGGGGGGGGGGGGGGGGGTGTTATCATTTTATAGTGATCAACTCAGGGGGAGGACATATGCTGTATAAAATGTAGGAAAGCTTGGCTTCACTGTCTTGGCTTTTGACCTTATGGCTCTGTGCATTCTACAGCTGAGCTCAATGTCAACAATCCTTATATTTCTCTCCATGATAAAAGTTGTGATCCAAATGACATTGTTCCTGACAATGATGCATAAAAATCTGGACAACTGTGCTCAGTAGCAAGATGTTTTCCTGTGGGTCTGATTACAAGCTCATAAGTTCAAACAATGGTGGGGAATCTTGGTCACAGACTGCAATATTGGGATCAGATATTTAGCATTTTAATCCTCTTATAGGAACAAGGCTTGTTATTGATACGGTTATTTCCAATCACAAGCGGTCAAATGCGCCAACATAAAGTTTTCACATTTGCTCAGACAAATATGTAAATGGATTATTCTTTGCATCACAAACTGAAAAAATCAAGATCGAGGCAAAAAAAAAAAAGGAAGCTTCAAACGTTGCTTAATTAGGCAAACAGAAGTGTCAGCTCCAAATGCTGAGAATTTTAGCTGAGAATGCCGCAGCAGAACATGCATCCCACAATTTGAACTTGAGCCTTCAGAAGAATCTAGTTTACCAACCAACAGTTGGGTATTTAAAAGAATTGGTCCATCAGATACATCCGCGCTCCGATTCATTTACCTGGCATTAGAACATGAAAATGAGTGAGAACATACCCATCATCAATAAATCTCAAGTTTTTTGCTGATTGATCATCAAATAGAATTTGTCTACATGCTAAACAAGTGAATTGTATTTGCATCTCTTATGGCTATCATATCCAGCCAGAAGTTATTTTCTGACGAGCAAAGGCGCAAAAATAATCAATATCCACATGTTATTAGTCCTCCTCGATTGGCTTAAGACACTGAGCTTACTGATTCAAAGAGGCTAATTGTTTCTTCACAATGCACATGATTAAATCTTGTCTCCTTCGGAACTACTGTGCAGGGTTTTGTTGATCTCTATTACAAAAATGAAACCTATAATGAAGGAATTAAATAGGTTCCGTAAGAGTAGCAAGGTTTCAGAACACAGCGAAGAGCAAGAAACAAGCTAGATGCTTACTTTCTCAGGTTGAAGGGTTGATCAAAGTACAGCATGGGCTGGTCTCGCAGCACAATATCTCTTTTGGATTCTGATTCTTCCTATTTCCTTGTCTTGATTTTTAAACTTTTAAACAGAACTCATATTAGTTGGGTGAGAAAAGGGAAACTGTAATGACACATGCCAATGAAGAAAGGAAACATCCTTTATGTTCTGAAGCTGTTCCGAGGTCTTCTGAATTTAGATTATATACCTTATTATCATGCCTCTCCCTCTCTAACGTTGTCTGCTTGATAAAATCCACATGCTCAGCAGTCTATCACATTAATCACAATGTAATAATGAGGAAAATACAGTTAACATTTGTTTGAACAAAAATTCTGTAGAAGCCTATGTGAAGATCATTCTCAACGTGTTCACTATGAAGAATGAGATTATTTGGTTCAGTTGGCTCCTTTATGTGAGGCTTTGGCGAGTACCGTTGCATCAAAGATCAATGTCATTATTGGTAATTGATCTCGAGTTGAACTATGTAAATACAATCAGATTGGCCAATTTTCAATATAAAACAAACCATATGTATCAATCCTGTAGCGTTTAAATCAAAATTTCCTATAATTTTAGTTCTCACAAAATCTAGGTTGAAACTAAATTGCACTCATATTTAAAATTCGTTATATTGTGTGCTTGTGTATATATATTTATAAACCTTCAGTTATGGCAAACTACATTTGGTTTGGTTGTGTGTGATCATTTCTTTTACGTTCTGAGATGTTTCAAGGTTGTTATTCCAATAATTTACTAGCATAACCAGACATCTTATGATGGTTTTGTTCAACCGTCACTGATATGAATATATATTGCATGAATGAATATAATTCTTCAGTCTGCCAAATAATCAAATTGAAGATAGGTAAAAAAACTATTCATGTATAGGACCACTAATAGTGCCATTGAATATTCTACTAAATACTTACTGCCTTGTGTTCTATGGTATGCATGCAACTGATTAGAATTAAGAAAGTGATTAGATGTGAAACCTCAGGTTCTTCCATATTCCATGTGAGCCTTTGCGTGAAGGGTTTTCTTTGCTCCTCCTCGAAAAGCACCCCTCTTATTTTCTTGGTAAAGTTCTCTTCTTTGCATCTTCCTCCTCTTTGCTGCCAAAGAAAATTTGAGATCTGTTCAGATTCATCAAACAGTAAATGACCTTATAACCAAATCTATCTTGAAACTTGATATTAATTGAGGCTGATTAGAAACTATCTACATTATTTTAATTTTCGGGCATTACTAAACCAAATCTCTGTGAAAGGAAAAGGAACAAGGACAGATAAGAAAAGAATTCCATGCTTGACTGGTAAATCCTTCCAACAGAAATAGAATGTTAAATGAACACAGATTTCAGATAATGCCTATCCAAGAAATGTGTAAAATTCTTGGAGGCATTTGTATGACAAGGTGGAGTTGAAGCACCCGATGTTGAGGCTGAATATTTATACCACAAATTTCCAGATAACTTTGTGCTCCTTGCCAAGAAGCCTCTTTGCACCATTGATTGACCACTACTTGAGGTTCAATTCCAAATGAATTAATTACCTTGTTTCTCAAGACTTTGTCATCAGTCATCTAAGCAGAACCCATGCAAATCCATAAATTTGAGGCTCCACCTTGTCATACAAATGCCTCCAAGAATTTTACACATTTCTTGGATAGGCATTATCTGAAATCTGTGTTCATTTATACCACAAATTTCCAGATAACTTTGTGCTCCTTGCCAAGAAGCCTCTTTGCACCATTGATTGACCACTACTTGAGGTTCAATTCCAAATGAATTAATTACCTTGTTTCTCAAGACTTTGTCATCAGTCATCTAAGCAGAACCCATGCAAAACCATAAATTTGAGGCTCCACCTTGTCATACAAATGCCTCCAAGAATTTTACACATTTCTTGGATAGGCATTATCTGAAATCTGTGTTCATTTATACCACAAATTTCCAGATAACTTTGTGCTCCTTGCCAAGAAGCCTCTTTGCACCATTGATTTACCACTACTTGAGGTTCAATTCCAAATGAATTAATTACCTTGTTTCTCAAGACTTTGTCATCAGTCATCTAAGCAGAACCCATGCAAATCCATAAATTTGAGGCTCCACCTTGTCATACAAATGCCTCCAAGAATTTTACACATTTCTTGGATAGGCATTATCTGAAATCTGTGTTCATTTATACCACAAATTTCCAGATAACTTTGTGCTCCTTGCCAAGAAGCCTCTTTGCACCATTGATTGACCACTACTTGAGGTTCAATTCCAAATGAATTAATTACCTTGTTTCTCAAGACTTTGTCATCAGTCATCTAAGCAGAACCCATGCAAATCCATAAATTTGAGGCTCCACCTTGTCATACAAATGCCTCCAAGAATTTTACACATTTCTTGGATAGGCATTATCTGAAATCTGTGTTCATTTATACCACAAATTTCCAGATAACTTTGTGCTCCTTGCCAAGAAGCCTCTTTGCACCATTGATTGACCACTACTTGAGGTTCAATTCCAAATGAATTAATTACCTTGTTTCTCAAGACTTTGTCATCAGTCATCTAAGCAGAACCCATGCAAAACCATAAATTTGAGGCTCCACCTTGTCATACAAATGCCTCCAAGAATTTTACACATTTCTTGGATAGGCATTATCTGAAATCTGTGTTCATTTATACCACAAATTTCCAGATAACTTTGTGCTCCTTGCCAAGAAGCCTCTTTGCACCATTGATTGACCACTACTTGAGGTTCAATTCCAAATGAATTAATTACCTTGTTTCTCAAGACTTTGTCATCAGTCATCTAAGCAGAACCCATGCAAATCCATAAATTTGAGGCTCCACCTTGTCATACAAATGCCTCCAAGAATTTTACACATTTCTTGGATAGGCATTATCTGAAATCTGTGTTCATTTATACCACAAATTTCCAGATAACTTTGTGCTCCTTGCCAAGAAGCCTCTTTGCACCATTGATTGACCACTACTTGAGGTTCAATTCCAAATGAATTAATTACCTTGTTTCTCAAGACTTTGTCATCAGTCATCTAAGCAGAACCCATGCAAATCCATAAATTTGAGGCTCCACCTTGTCATACAAATGCCTCCAAGAATTTTACACATTTCTTGGATAGGCATTATCTGAAATCTGTGTTCATTTATACCACAAATTTCCAGATAACTTTGTGCTCCTTGCCAAGAAGCCTCTTTGCACCATTGATTGACCACTACTTGAGGTTCAATTCCAAATGAATTAATTACCTTGTTTCTCAAGACTTTGTCATCAGTCATCTAAGCAGAACCCATGCAAATCCATAAATTTGAGGCCATGACATTGGTGCTCCTGCCTTTCGTCTTCCTTAAACTAAAAGAATTCCAGGAAAAGAAAGGTCTCCAATGCATTTCATTCTTTCTTAAAAACTAAAAAAGAGTACAAATAAGTTTCAATCGGAAAAGAAGAAATGGTTCTCTCAATACTGTGTTTGGATGAAATGTCAGATTCTATATAACCTCATTGCCATAAACTAATTTCGAACCCACTATGATCTCTATCGTTTTCTATGTACAAAAGGAGAAGATGTGATCGGTATCTAAATGTCGAATACCTCAGTCCTCAGCTTGAGTGGTGGTTTGTGCCACTTTAGGCTTCTTATTCAAGACTATACTTTCCTGAGAACCAGTTCTCTTCTAGAATACATAAATAGTTAATGCCAAAAAAAAAAATGTATACCTTATCGAGGAAAAACACATTGTTATAAAGCAACACAAATTTGATATTTTTTTTATTCAAGATATGCCAAAGAGGATCTACACAATAGGAAACATAAAAGATTTTGCATGGAAGAATTCATACTTTGCATCTGTTAGCTCGGCCATCTGATTCACTATTCCATCTGTTCTTCGCAACAAAATTAAATAGATGGTTACCGACAATAATCCGAAAGAAAACATTGTCTTGATAGTATCACTGACCTATCGCCGTTGCTGTTCACCGAAGACTGCATGGTGGAATCTCCGTCGTCGTCCTCGCCATGGGAAGAGGATGAGTGAGAGGCAACCGGGGAATAGGAGACCTCGGTGACATCCGCCTTCGGCGGAAGCTGCAGGGCTGGCAGGGCCCAAGTCATCACCTTCCGCTTGCTCTGGCCTCCGCTGTCGCCCTTCGTCTCCTTCGAGATTGAAAAGAGCCTCTCGAATGTCTTCACCAGATACATCACGCGCCCGGCCCCCGGCTCTGGTAAGCTACTCATGGCTTCTTCCAGCATCATTCTCCTCATCAACCTCATCTTCGAACTCCCCTCCAATTCTCCGGTCCCTGGTTCTTCCGCCAGAGAACACCAGATTTCTTCGCGATTCTTCTTCATTTTCTCTGTCCCATCTGCCTGAACTCTCGCAAAGGGCTTCTCCTGCGGTGTGGCGAGGCCATCGCTGGCGACTTGTCGACGTTTCGTGGACTTGAAATCCCTGTTTCCTTTCACCGAACGCTTCTCACCAGCAGCCGTTCGCTTCGCATTTGCTAGGGAATGAGACGATGACATCTTCGGCACCGATTTCTTCGTTTTTGCGGACAGGATCGCCGGAGACTTGATTGGTCTCGCCGGAGTGGAAGCGGCAACGTTCGGATCGATGTTCTCGGAGAGATGACATCTCGGGGCACGGTATTTCTTGACGGGGGTCGTCATGCTGCCGTTCTGGTCCCCGGAATCGATCACAGAGCGAGTCGGAAGCGGAAGAAGTGAATCTAAACACAAAGCTCGAGGTTGAGAGGAGCGGGAGATAGAAAAAGGTGGGAGTTTTGAGGTTGGATTGGGGCGGAGGCATTATAACGTTGTGGGTGCGGAGGCGGCGACCTCGCAACGGCTAGCTGGTGACGATTTAAGGTAAGTATTTAACATACGATTTAGCCGTTGGATTAAGCATCGTATAAAAGGGTTTTTTTTGCAAATAAATTTTAATTACTCAAGTTTTTAAGATTACTTTTTCTTAGAAAAATATCATTTTTGTTGCTATTTTATCTTAATAAATATTCTCTAGATAATAAGATGCTTTTAGTCCCTTTTGCTTTAAAAAAAAAAAAAACATCCAGAAGGATCAATATCAACCACACTTATCAATGTGTATTAAAAATAAAAAAATTAAAAGTATAATATACCAAAAAATTACCCTCAATTTCTTTTTAATATCATATAATAATAATATGACTAAGTAATTTATATGTGTGTGCGGGCATATACACGTATTTTAAACTTAAATTTATAAAGATAAACTTAAAAAATCATGTTAGGCTTCAAAATTTTATTCTACAAAATTTTATACTTAAGTATCGATACAGGGGTGATCTACCAAATCTACTTACGTACTATGTCTGAGGATTTAAAACTCTATCCAATAATTTTTAAATAAAAATAATATTTTTATCTAAAACATTAGTCTTATCAACTGTTAGGGGATCCAAAATCTCATTCAATAAATATTAGTTTATTCAGCAGGTAAAAATCTATTTTTTTTTATGAGAATCTTACAATACTCTTTTTTTTAAACAAAAAATAACTCATAGAATAGAAGTGAAGTGTTCTCACTTTAGGAATCCTTTGGAAACTCTTACCTTAAATCATCAACCTAGTGAGGCCTTAAGCATCTCAAAACATGAAATATATAAAAAAAATATATGAAAATATTGGCTCTAAGCAATACTAAACGATATCGTGTCATTAGGGACTGATATCACTTTGGATTAGGTTGCTAAGCCCAGTAAAAACCCAAAGTGACCCATAATTTAGCTCATCTAATCTAGCCTCTTGAGCTTAAAAAAATAACTTAACTATAACCCATTTAAACATGTGTATAGGCTTAATGAATCAACTAAGTATAGATAGACATCTATCATATTGTCAATATTATCTACTATTTTGATATTTCGATACTTCATCTATTTTTTTTTCACATCGTCTTATCTTAGAATACATGGCCTAATCTCTAGACATGTCGACTTCATCACGATATCGATCTTCAAGAATAATATTTGATACTATAGCAAACAAATGCTCAAACTTTTGGTATTGGGTATTATCATTTGAGTATAAATCAATTTTCTAGCTCAGCGCAACTCAGCTCAGCTCAATATATACTTCCCTAATATAACAATATTTCATCACTCGCTAACTCGATATTTAGCCTTCCGATGGTCTGAATCTATAATAGAAATATTTCTTGCATTGTTCACAAGTTTTATCAATTAATTTTATTATCAAAATTTGAGAATATATGAATAATATTTTATTACTTTTATCAGTAGATGTTAGTACCGTCTCAATTGATATTATTAAATAATATAATATATAGTGGATATTGATTTAGTCTAAATCCTTCAATTGATATTATTAAATAATATAGTATATAGTGGATATTGATTTAGTCTAAATCCTTCAATTGATATTATTAAATAATATAGTATATAGTGGATATTTATTTAGTCTAAATCCTTTTGGAGGGATGTTTCAATTGATGTCTGATGTAGTGATGAGACTAAAGAGGAGAAGAAGAGTGAAGGGAGGAGGACGAGAAAATTAATAAGAAAAAAAGAAAATTATGCTCTCAAGTAAAGCAATTATTATGATGAGGATATTATTTGGTAAAAGCCCAAATATTAGGTAAAATATTTTATCTTAAAAAATTTCGAAAAAAAGTTTCTTTAAGGAAGACTCAAAATTGGAAATTATTTTTCTAATCATTCATATCTAGAATATTAAAAATATATATATTAAATGAGTAGATAATAAATTTTATTTATTTTATGGGATCACATGTAATATATATATATATATATAATATGTGAAACTAACGTAATTGTGATGAGATTTCCTTTCCTCTCTATTGGCTTTTCCCGTCGAATGGATCGCCAATCCCAAGTTCCGGTTCCGGCGGCCGACCAGAACGATCAGCGCCGCCTCCACCACCTTCTCTACGAAGCGGCGCCGGTGTCGTACCAACCCCAATCCTACGCTTCCACTCCGCTGTCTTACTTCACGTGCCCTAACCCCAATCCGAGCGCCGCCGATGCTGCGGCGGGGGTGAACCCCTTCGACGTCCGCGATCACCGGATCGCCACGCCCTATGCGATGCCGATTGCTGGTGGGATTGGCTTGGCGCCTTACTATAACATAGCCGGAGGGCAGGCGCAGGAGTTCCCCGCTCTGCCGTTTCATGTGGATCCCTCGAGCTATGGTCCCGTGAGTTGCCCCTTTCCTCGTCTCACTTTTTCGAGCTTGAGCCGTTCATTAATCTTCTTTTATGGGTTGGCCTTCGATTCGTCTTCTTCTCCTTGTCGTTAGAATTGATTGGAGTACGTGCTGTTAAAAGAGGGTGATTTCTGTCTGGAATTGGCAGAAATTGCACAATAATGGCCGTCATTCTAAGTCTTGCGTGGTGGCAATAGGATCAAACAGTTCCGTGTGTTAAAATGTTAGAAATCCATAGGGAAAGGAGTTTTTGAAAGTTTTAGTGCTGAACTCCATCCTTGGTTGAGCTTTTAGCTGTTCCATGTTGATCCTGGTCCTGAAACAAAACTTACTCACAGAAGTTATCTTTTCATATCAACTTCATCTTTGCTTCTTGAACATAGACACATATTAACTTGTCTTGAATTAGGGTGGCAACCGTTGTCTGGAACACAAAACTTGGCTCGACTCTTGTTTTAGTTGATTTAGTCAAATTGAATTCTTGATCGAGTTTTTTTATTGCATTTTTGAGTTTCACACTGTAAATTACATGAATTTTACTTAGTTTATTCATGCATGAGTGTCTATGATTTTTAATTTATAGAGTGCCAAATTACCATATGTTAAGCACGTGGCATTTCAGAAATATCAAGTTAAGTTGAATTTGAGATGCCTCACAACCAAATTAAGTTGAGCTCGTATATTGTTCTACTTGGTCTTTAGTACAACCAAGTTATTGACTATAACAACAATAAAGTCGTAAATCCCAACTATTTGGGATTGGCTACATGGATCTTTTGCCACCATTGAGATGTGTAAACAATTATATGCTTAGTTAAGTTCATAGTACTTAAATATTTATTTATGGTTTCTATTAAAGGCTTTTTAGGTTTTTTTCTACCTCTTCTTGTACCACTAACATTAATTATTTCACCTCTTCTAACTACTACATCTGAAGATCTCTTAAGCACATGTACGTTCCATTCTAAATGATTCTCTCTCATCTTAGTTTTTATTGAAGCTATACATAATTATTCCCGAGTAAAAATATTTTTTTCCTATCTTTCCTAGTAACTCCACACATCCATCACAACATTCTCATCTCAACAAGACAAACTTTTTGTTATATATTGTTTTTTAATTGCCCAACACTCTGATCCATAAAGTATTGTTGGTCTCACAACTTCCCTTATCATTTTAGTCATCATATTTTTACTCTATGAATAATATCTTTATCGATCTCTCCATCTTGTTGAATAATTGATCCAAGATGCCAAAAGCTTTTACCTAAAGGAACTTCTTGTCCATCTAACTCAATTATATTCTTTTGTCTCTTCCTAGTATTATTAAAATTGCATCTCATATATCCACTTTTAATCATACTTAATCTAAAACCTTTAGTTTCTATGGATCGCTTACGCTGCTCAAATTTATAATTAATTTCACTTAGACTTTCATCAACTAGGATAATATCAATAGAAAATAGCATCATATTACTTGCTGTCGATTATAAAATAATAAAATTGACATCATGTTACTTGTTTATCACTACGAAACAAAAAGCTAAGTTCCTAAAATGCACTAAAGATAAAGCACTTTCGCATTGATACACATCAGCTATGAGTCTGCTTTCAAACTTTAAATAGGGTTTTGGAGGGTCTCTCCCATATGAGAGGCTACTTCAACTAGTAGTTCGATAGACTTTTTCACCTTGGGCTCTAGTTTCATGATTAACTACTACATTTTCATTTATTACCATCATGGTTCACAGGAGTAAGGAAGTGGATGTTGGAGAAACATGGATGCAGGTAAGTGGAAACTGTTACTATAGAGTTGGGAGGTCCAACTCACTGTACACGCAGATAAGACTAATTTGCTTTGATGAGTGTTGAGCTTTTCTCGATAGCTTTGCCCTTCTTCCACAAGTATTCATTTTTTAACTTCTCTCCTGTGCCCCTCCATTTTCAATGTTTTTCTCATGAATTATTGCAAGTGATGGCATGGCCATCACTATTGGAGGATGAACCTTATTCTTGATGATTGTCTCCATGTGGCCTTAAGAAGAAAAGGAGCATCTCCCTCTGTAAACTTGTTGTAGCTGCAATGACTTTTTAAAGGGTTGGTGTTTGGACACAACATCGATGCATATGCTAAAAGGATGAGGGTACATGGAGACAGGTTGCACTTGGGAACTCAAACCTTTATGTACTTCGGACCGAATACACTGCATCCTTTAGGTTTACAAGGTGTGATATGTAGCAATGTAATTAACTTACGTCTCAATTGGCTTCTTCAAAGTTTTGAGGAATGGTTTTTTATCAAGTTAGGTTAGGGAATGGCAATACTATGTGCTTTAATTCTGAGTACTTTCTTGTTTAGGCATTTGATTGCTCTAGTAATGATCTCTAAATCAGTTTATTAGCAAGGACAGACACAATTCTTGTTACACAGAACCTGCTAGCTTTCAGCCACTTAGTTTTAGCTGGTAATGACCATTATATCCAAAGTCACGTGCTTAGATATCATTATAATATCTACCAGATAAGAGGAGCCATCAATACCAAGGTAAAGGTCAAAGACTTGGAGACAAAGAAATCAAAAGTTATTGAAGGAGGCGCAGCTGCAGAATCTGTTAAAATTTGCACAGTATGCAATGTTGTTTGCAACAGTGACAAGGTTTTTGCCTCCCATCTTGCAGGAGAAAAGCATGCCAATAAGGTACCAGATAACTTAATAAAATTGAGTTGAATGCATTCTTAAATGTATCGATGTACATTACATTTTGATATGTACAAACCAGATGAAGGCCAGTGGTACCATTCCAAAGGTCAAAGATGTCGAGACGAAGAAATCAAAAGTTATTCAAGGAGGTGCAGCGGCTGAATCTGTTAGAATTTGCAAATTGTGCAATGTTGTCTGCAACAGTGACAAGGTCTTTGCGTCCCATCTTGCAGGAGAAAAGCACATCATGAAGGTAAATAGATGCTCGACTGTACTTGAATACATTCGTGTCTGTGTTGACGTGCATTATACCAAAAGTTACATGTTCAGATATATATTCGATATGTATCTTCCAGATGAGTGCCACTGGTACCAAGATGAAGTTCAAAGATCTGGAGGCTAAGAAATCAAAAGTTATTCAAGGAGGTGTAGCAGCTGAATCTGTTAGAGTTTGCACATTGTGTGATGTTGTATGCAACAGCGACAAGGTCTTTGCCTCCCATCTTGCAGGAGAAAAGCACATCATTAAGGTAATAGATGCTCAACCAATATAATTGACTATAGCGGATCACAATTTATTTACATTGATGTGCATGGAAATACGATGGTGCTTCTAGAATATTGGGGCTAAACATGAGGAGGTTTCTGCATTCTTGTATATGATGTGTGAAGAAACTGGCATGACTTGTGTACTTATTTTTCTCTCAGCTTATATTCTTTGCTGGCCGTTTTAATTAACAGCAAATTTAGGATTGCTAATGCAGTAAAATTTTTCTGTCCTTAACCAAGTCAGCGATGGCAGCACTTATTTCTGTCATGATGTTATGAGAAAAATAAAATTGACCTAGGGCCAACTGAACAAGGTTTTAGTATCATAAGCTCATATATTCTTATGGACTAGTTGATGTGGCCATATTTGGGAATACATTCTTGCTAAAATTACATAGAGCATTGAATATGGACATTTGCAACAAGAGTGTTAGAAAGGTTATTGACAGTCCCAAAAGTTGAAACTTGCACTGGGAGGTCTTCCTATGTATCAGAAAGGGATTATGTTTCAAAAAATATCATTACATTATGTATCAGAAGGAATCCTCAGAAATGCTGTTTAAAAGTCTGGTAGGCGTGACTTGGTTTGTCAGTAAACTTATGCACAATGGTGGTCATGGCTTAGACCAACTATTGAACCATAAGAGTGTGAATGAGCAGGCCTTTTGCATCTCTCTTTACATGTATCATGTGTTGCCTGCAAATATTACCTATCTGATTTACGTAATCTTTTTATTCTCGATTTACAGCAATTAACTGTATCTTTTAACAATTCATGTTCGGTTCAAGATATAACGACTTTGTGACAACTGATTTCCTTAGCATTGCACATGACAGGCCCAGGGAAGACTTTCCATTTCACCATCTGTGGTTTCCCCCAGTAATGTAAGACCTGGTAACTCAATCGATGGGACAATTTTTCCAGCCTGTGCAAGTAGCATGACAAGTGGCTCAGGCACTGCCCCCTGGATTGTACAGCCTCTGTATTGTGAAGTTTGTAATATCAGCTGTAATAGTGAAGATGTCCTTAACAAGCACAAAATGGGGAAAAAACATAAGAAAAATTTGGAAAAACTACAAGAGACCTTCACAGAAAAGCCTACAAATGCTCAAGTTGTAGATTTACAAATGGAAAACGCAGCTGCTCTTGAGGAAACAGAGAGTAAGACGGGAGCAGCATTTGAGCAGGATTTGGAGACCAAGAGGCGGAAAGTCTTGGAATTAGGGGCAGCTGCAGATGCAGTTAGAGGCTGTTATCTATGCAACGTTGTGTGCAACAGCCAAAAAGTCTTTGACATTCATATTGCTGGGCAGAAACACAAAGCCATGGTGAAGAAACAGCAGGAGATCTTAACTAGTACGAGCTGATGACAATAAGAATGCCTTTGCTCAATTCCGGGGTTATCGAAGAACTTTGTTGCAACATGTTGACTTTTTATTGTCATATATGGAAGCATCAATCAATTTGGTCCAGTGGGGGACATATATGTCGATGCTACTTCGCTTTAGTTTCTGTTTTCTATAAAAAAAAAGGAAAGTGTTTTAAACAGTGATCCTTGCTTCAGACTGGTCTGTGAGTTTGATTTTGTTCTGAAACTGCCTTTGGTATGAACACCTGACCTGCTGCTATGCTTCGTGCCTCCATTAACCAAGAGATGTATAGAGTTCTATGGTGATCGAATACAGTGGTTGGCTCTCGTGAAATGATCCAGAGAAGCCTTTTTTATGTTGTTCTAATGTGTTTTCCGTTAAATCGTATTAATTATTCTTGTTCTATGTCATGTTCTGCAGCTGAAGGAACAAAGAGCAAAACCCCGAGTAATTTTTATGGGACATACTGATCGGATTCAACACCTCATGTGGATCTGCGAGCGGTAGCATTGCTTGCTTATTGAACGAGTGACAGTGTGGAAATTAGGAATTATTTGTATCTGCTTTGTGAAATATCTAACGGACAATTATTTGTATGCTAATGAACTTAAAACCTAACATATGATCACACCCTCGATGATTTTTCTTAAAAATATCCTTTTGTTTTGCTACATCTCTAGTCTTATGGCGTTATCATAAAATATCCTGTTGAAATCTCTTGTCCTTTACTCCTAACATCAGTTTCTATATTTTTATAATTCTATAAAAATATTTATAGAATTCTTACAAATAAGAACATCATTCTTTATATAAAAAAAAGAAGAAGAAGAGAGATACTTTTCAATAAAAACCTTAAAAAGTGATTTTTTTTTTTATAAGGTGTCACGTCATTAGTCCCGTATGACAGCTAGATTGGAACAAATGTGAGGTGCTGCTATATTTATTGATCTTTATATCAAGGTTTCACATAATGTAACTGACGCTAAAAGGAGGAGAGAGAAGAGAGGCAAAAAGGGCACCAATTCCCTCCCTGTGTTCCGCTATAGATCTCTATTGGCTCATCAAAAGTGCTCACGACGTGCAAGCCATGCAAACTGTTCCCACGTACAACTCTCCCACGAAGGACAGTTCCTGTTCCCGAGGGAGGAAGCCAGTAGTAATAAATGGGTCAACTCTTCTGCAGCAACTCTATTCCTCACTCTTACCCTCAGATCAAGTCCTAAACGCTTATGAGAGAGATCTCTTTCTTCCAGACCGCGGTTACCTTGGTTCTCTTCTCAGGTTAAGATCTCTTTCTTCCCATGAATGGGGCTATGAGTTCTCTTCTTCTTCTCTGGCACGAAATCTTACAACAACACAAGAAGATCTAGAAATTAAACTGAAGAGTATATATATATATACACACACACATGTCCTTGAGAGCCATGCTCCTAAACTGATGCATCTTCCTTCTTTCAGAATAATGGGGATAATATGGGTGATGTGTTGTAGCAGAAGATAAAAAAACATGTTAAGCAAGTGTAAAGTTTCGGTACCAGATTGTTTCGGTCATCTCCTTCTCATTCCAGACGGCACGACATCATCCAGCAGACCCTGGCCCGTGGGAGCCGGCGAGGTTCTCTCCATCGGCAATGGCGTTCGCTCCTGGTACCGTGGACCGATCGCTTGGCCTGGATGGATGACAGGAAGGATGGGAGGGTTCCGATGGAACTGCAACGCCGGCAGACGAATCTGCGGTGCCGACGAGGCAAGCTGTTGAGATGGCGGGGAGACGGTGTGGTGACAGTGTTGGCCTTCGTAGGTGGTGATGACGATGCTGGGATCCTGCGAAGACCGCTCGACTCTCTTCTTCACGTTGCACTTGCTGTGTGTGCACCGGTAGTAGCTCCTGCATGAGCCACGGCCGGCCATGAGATCAGTCTTTCACTGTTTACTCTAAACACAAATCGATACGAGGTTAGAAGAAAGAGAGGGAGGAACAATTAATATTCGATTAAACAACAACAACAACAACAACAACAACAACAACAACAAGCGGTCGAAGTTTACGACCGGAGCAAAGAACCATGCACCGAGGAAGCAACATATGAGATGAGCTTTTCTGTAAGGTGGGAGGGGAGAACGTCGACTGACCTCGGAAATGGGCTGTTCTTGACAGCTTTCTGTCCGTACTTTCTCCACCGGTAGCCGTCTTCCAGGTGATCCATCTCAGTCTTGGTCATGAACGCAAACCTCGGTTGGCGAGTCCCCTTTTGCAGCACCACCCTTTGGGCACTTGTATTCCTCCTACACCCGACTGCATTAGCTTTTTAATTGATCATTACCTAACTGAGTTAGAGAGAAAACCATTAAATGCGAAAGCCAAATTGTAGTTGTGCAGTGCATTTTTTTTGTTTTTTTGTTTGTTTTTGTTTTACATTTTTACAGGGAAAAAAAACCATTATAAAAATGTTAACATTTACACACAAAAAAAATATAAGATTTCATAAAATTTAGTTGTGCAGTGCATGGCATCGACCACTAACTTTTATTCACGATGTAATTAATTGGCTTTTCTCCTCATCCGTCTTCTCCACCCACGTCACTAAAATTGACTTCCTAACAAACAAAAAAAAAAGATTTGATTATTATTCTATAAATTGATTACTTCGGAGAGAAATTATTTATTTATAAAAAAGAAAAATCGCGTAATCTTCGAAATATTAAGTAAGAAAACATGGAATTCCCGCCGCCATGGGCGCTCCCAACCATGCCCCCGACACTTTCCTTTATTTACGCGGTCGCCCCTCACCGTCACACTAGTCTACTTTTTTCTTCGTCTGAAACGAACCCTAAAAAGCGAAAAGGAGGCGAATTCCGATCGCCTTCGATTCCTTCCGCCGCTGAGTGCGACCTAATCACGAGTCTGCCATTCGGAGGAGAGAGAGAGAGAGAGATGGGTATGAAACGGGAACGACTCACGCTTTCTCGGAGGGTATCCCGCCGGGACGCTCGTCGCTCGAGCTCGACGCCGCCACCACCGTGGCTGCGTCGCTGGATCTCGGCTCCTCTGCCACCCATGACGGCAGATCGAACGCTGGCGGGAGTCCGTCGCCGATCCCGCCGGGAAGGCCCCAGTCCAGGCCCTCCCCGACGCAGAGGTCGTGTAGGGAGGCGATCGACACAGAGGCACCGTCGGCCGAGAATTTCCAGCTGGAGGACGCGTCGGATAGCGGCGGGAGGCCCTCCTCCTGTTCCTCCATGCGTTCCGATCGGCTGGCGCCGCCTCAGGGTTGCCGTAGGGTTAAAGTAAATGTTTCAGCCTCTCTCCCTCTCTCTCCCTCCCTCTCCCTCTCTCTCGCTCGCTCTCCCTCCCACCGCCAAAGTAGCAGTACGACACTCTTCTTCCTTATTACGTTATATCGATCTTTTTAAGACGCGTTGAGGCTTTTGGGGTCTACTTTTCGGAAGCTCCTCTACTGCCAAAGCCATCTCTCTCGACACAGTTTTTTTTTTTCTTTGGTTGTCTGTTCGAGGCCGACCCGTCATAACTACCCGCTTCGTCCTTGGGCTTTGAATAGTAGCCTCACGAGGTCCGCGTGGGCCCAACTGTTGGTACGTGGAAGTTTGCTGTACGTCGAGTATATGTGTGTGTGTATATATATATATATATATATATATATATATATATATATATATATATATATATATATATATATATATATATATATGAGGTTTGATCCCTGGAGCCAACACTAGTTCAACACTAGTTTTATAATATATATATATATATATATATATATATATATATATATATATATATATATATATATAATTCACGAGTCTTGGAATCATGCTTAGGATCTTTTTATATAAATTTTTGATAATTGTTAGAATAAAGTATGAACTTAATAAGGATAGTTATGTGGGATGGTTGATCTGATCAGAAAAATATATATTTAATTGCTACGACTACGGTGTTGGATCGTCTACATAACCTCTTATGAGTTAAAATAACATAATTATCATCGATGGAAAGAGCAAAAGTAATTTATTAGAGACTCATCATCCTAAAAACTTCATTTACTAGTCTGTACGATTGATCCTTAATACGTTATGATGTGATGACTGCAAGATCTAAAGCCAAGGAAACACAAGCTTTACTCATGAATGAAAGAATAATAATAATAATAATAATAAACAAAAATCATGTTACAGAAAGGTAATCTAAGGTGGACTTGGTCAAGACAAAAAGAAGTCTTTGTTGGATGTAGATTTCTTGACAACCAACCATGATGGGATCTTCTTACCAGCTTGTCTCCTTTATGTGCACCACAGGTTGTGAAGAAGAAGGACCTTTTAGAAATTTATGCCCTAAGAAATCTCAAGATCAGACAGACAGACAGAACCTAAGAAATCCTTCAGCAGTTTATCAAGTTCTTACTTGGCCAAATGAGTTCTAACCTTAGGAGCATAAAATGGATGTTTTCTTTTTGTTCTTTTTCACCTCCCAGTAGTAGTAGTATTAGCATCGTGAGATGTTCACAATTCCAACATATCATCAAGTATTCCTTTTTGTTTTGCTTACTGTTGAGACTACGGTTTCTTCTTCCTTGCTCCTTTGGCACAGTGTGGAATGGCACGGCACAAATAATATATATATATATATATATATATACATATAGTGGAAGGAAGGAAGATATCTTCTCGTCTTTGATTAGTCGAAGATTTGTAGCAATCTTATCATCGATTTGTTGGCGTGAAGGGGACAGTGGAGGATCTATCGCGGGGCCACAGCTCGAAACCTAACTTGTATCGCACTAAAGCAGGTTCCTTTGGGATGGAACTCAATGGAGCCCCTTAACAGTGCAGCACCTCCATTGATGGATGATTGACCTGCTCAGAAGTTACCAACGTACACGTATTAATATATACTCTAGCAGTAACACTGTCGCCATTGCCGGCGGAGCGACTGCTTTCTCTCTGGCCATTTGTTTTCGGTGGCGATACTGCCTTGCCATGAAAGCTTATATCCTGCAATCCTGTCCGAAAGCTAACAGCAGCAGCCGTTTGGAAGCCCTACACAGTGTGTGAGGCTTTAAATTCTTATATCATAAGAAAACGAAGATATATTTATCTGTTAAAGCCTCGTAATCTTCTTGTGCTCTTTTGGGAAAGGCAAAAATGCCTGTTTGTCTGTCTCTCGCCATCTTTTCCATCGTGCAAAGTGAAGCGAAGCCGATAGACAAGTTTATGATCTTGACGTTCGGTAAACCATTTTTTACTCCCATTAATCTGGATTCTTTGCCCTAGTGATCTCGTGCTCATTCTTGTGGTCTCCTCGTTCATGATTCCCTGGTAACCCCGATCTTGTTCGCTTCGAATTATTCATGGAAATGTTGTTGATGCTTGATGTTTAGCATCATCCAATCGCTTTAAATCCACCTTTGTGTCCTTCAGAATCTATTAGTTCTGAACAAAACAAACTGATACTGCGATCTTAGTTTCTGAAACCCCCCCCCCCCCCAAAAAAACCATATGATCTTGGCGAGAAAACTGATCCTTTCGGTGGATGGAGGAGTAACCTAATGACTGGAACCCAATCCAGAAAAGACCATCTAAAAATTCAACAGAAATAAATGCATTCTTATTCTTTATGTTACACGACTTCGTCTTGAGCAAAAATTTGTGTTACGCTGGTACTTAATATATATATTTTTTCCAATGTCTTGTTGCTCATTCTTCTCTCTTCCATTTCCTTTTTGTTTGCTGCTGCAAAGGACCCAACGGACGGTTGCAAAATAAGAGGAGGACAATGTGTGCTAGAATTAATTATGTGACAACAAACAAGGCCAAGAAGAAGACAGAAGAAGAAGAAGAGGAAAAGGTAAAGAAACAGTACACGGTTTGATGATTCGGGCGACCGAAGGATAAGCTTGGAGTCCACTGTCAAGAAGATTACTGAGCTTATTGGTGGAGTATGAAGCTTTTTGTCATTAGGGTTCTTGTCGTCACACTCAACACGGCACTCATCAACTTTTTTCTGTGGCTTTTTGGTACTGCGTAAATGCTGACATGATCGACATAGCGTTCATCCAAACAAATAAGTCCATCGAGAGTCTCGGTTTCATCACCGAGCTTGATGAAACCATGGTGTAGGGTTCTACTCTCCACCCTCTCCGTCGTTGGCTTTGAACAGTGGATGAATGCTCCATCCTGCCGACATGATGTATCAGTCAAGCCAATCATCTGACTCCATCAACAATCTCTCTTTCATCCACACTTGCTCTTTATAAAAAAAAGATCAGATTTCATTAACCATCACAAGTAATTTATCTTTATCATCATCAAGACTTGATCTCTCTGATCTTTACCTGCAGTTGATATATATATATATATATATATATATATATATATGGGTTACACATATTTTTATTGTTTCTTTGGTTGGTCGATTCAATTTGTGTCTTCGATTTCTTTTTCCAAGATTATTTTGTATTTGAAGATGGATTCATGTTAGGATTTATGCTTCATGTTATGTGGAGGGGTTCTCCACCCAAAAAGATGGATGTATTTTGGAATCTTTGATTTGATTTGTTATCTTTGGTTTTGGTGGCTGTTAGTTCAACAAAAGTAGAATGACTTGAGAAAGAAAGGCCCAAGCACAATTGATCCTTAATCTTTTTCTTCCCTAGTGTTTTTTTTTTCTTTTTCTTTTTTTTTCCCCTCTTCTTTTGTGGGGCTAACATAAAATATGGGTATATGATCAAAGTTGACCCTTTGGTGTTGCAAGTTTATGATCAAACTATTTTCTATATATTTATTTCAATAAATTCAATAATTATTTTTTTTATTAAAATTTGAGATTCAATGATCTTCCTTTTTTTTTTTAATGATGACAACCAATTAATAATGGAGTCTTACTCAGACTACTTTTATTTATATGACATCTTAAAATATAATAAATTTAAATTTAAAATAATAATCTTGTAGTGCTACTCTTAGATTTAAGTTGAAACAATTTTGATCATAAATTTAGTAATTTTTAATAGTAAAAATTAGATACATAATTTTAGTTAAATAACATCGTAAGCCATGATCATACGTTAAAAACATTATAAGTTAAATATACCATAGCTTAGTTTTATTATTCAATATCAAAGGATAAAGATAGGTATAGTACTAATGTATCAAAAAGGTAAAGATTGACATAATTAAGACACACATGAGAAATATATAATCTACTCGAGTGGTGCATCAAAGATATTAAGTCACATATGAATATTATCTATGTCAGTCAAAATCTAATTTTGACGAAGCTCAAGATGATTCGATTGAGTTACTATAAAAGTATTATAATCAGGCCTCTTGTGAAATTTTTTTTTTTTTTTTTTGAGATACCGAGAGAGTCGACACCAAACGAAAAAAAAAGAAGAAATTTACATATGTAAATTATAATGCTATATACAACATAATATATATAATATGTAAGTTATGACACAGTCTGTGAGGGGAAAAGTAAACTACTTTTGATTGATCTGCTTCTTCTTCTTCTTCTTCCTTCCAACTTGACTTCAATCATTTTTCCCTCCCTCCCTCAATTTCTTGCAACTTCTTTAGGTCAAATCATTCATATTCTATATTTTTAATGGCATTTTACACATCTATCTATCTATCATCCTACAACTTGGAAACAAATATTTGCCCATTTCCATCCTTCCTGTTTTTAATTAATAGTCAGTCATCCATAAAACTTTGGTTAGTCACTTTAAATATGACATATACTATTTTTATTAATTGAAATAAGATTTTATTATTATCATCATCATCATCATCATAATGTCTCAATCGGACGATGGAGATTGACCGCATATAAGGCTGTGTGTACTTCACAAGTCTTCTTTGGATTTTATCGGTCATATATAAATAGTCTTATATTTACGATACATACATACGGACACATATTTATATGAAATTTATTTATTTTTTAATAAGGTTAAATTAAGAGGGAAAACAAGTTATATATATATATATATATATATATAACTGTAACAATACAAGGAACAGAAATTGGAATCGTTACGAGACCCTTCAATTCCTTCCCCCGCTCCCCCCCTCACCTCTCTCTCTCTCGCTCTCTCGCTCTCTCTCCTTTTCTTGGACACCAAAGATCTCGGTGCAATATTTCTTGGACACCAAAGCCAAGAAGGAGTACCGATTCTTCTCTTCTCTTCCTGATTCCGATCGGAAACCCAATGCCGGATCGTGAAAGCTCCTACGATCGAATCTTGTAGCTGCCCGTAGCGCGATCTCCGCCTCTGAATCCCTCGGCGATTTGGTAGCGCGTTCTTTTGGATAGAGGCGTCGGAATCTGGTGTCGCCGGCGCTGCCACGTGGACGGAGGCAGCTGGCGCGGCGGCGTCGGCTACGACGACGATGCAGGTTAGGTTCTCTCTTCGCACGAGAGGCATCAAGGTATTGAGCAGCAATGGTTCCTCGACTTGATGAAGGTGAAAGCTGCCGCCCGTTACTTCTCCAACCGGACCATCTTTTACACCGTCCTCGCCCTGGCCTTCCTCTTGCCGTTTGTCTTCATCCTTACCGCCGTCGACACCCTCGAGGGCGTCAACGATTGCTCTTCCTTGGGTAGGTTTCGGAAACCCCTTCTCGTGGGTCTTGAATTCGTTGCATTTCGATATCTTGGATTGGTTACGTCGGCGCTAAAGGATCTGACGTCGCAAGATTGAATGATTTGCATTTGGAATACTAAAAATAACCTCATTCACATGATTCTATATTATACTTGCTGATTGCCAATCTGATTACTGGTGATTGTTGCCCCTTTGATCCTTTTTGGTCGATCTTGAATTTTATTGCCTGTTGTCACGCTGACATATGTATATTTGCGCACCTTACCCTCTGACTGACAAGTTTGTAATTCCGATGCCTCACTCCATATCCAGGATTCTGTATAGGTCTAGTGTTGGTGTTGCTTCATGCTGTAGTTTCTTAGGTTGTTTTATTACATTATCAATTTTAGGCTCTTTTTATACTTGACCTGATTAAATATTTTCAACAGATCCTTTCATCTAATTTTGACGGGAATTACTTATCCTTTTACCAGAACACAAAATTCATTGTTATAGGTGTTCTTACTTTCTAGGATCTTGCGAATTGGTTTTTCTAGTAGTTTAGCAGTTGTGCATATGCATGGTTTTCTTTTCTTTTCTTCTCTTTTTCAATTTTTGTGTGTGCATGGGCATCGTTTTCCTTTTTTCTTTTGTTTTCGTGCATTTGGGTGAACTCCCTTCTTCCCCAACTGAACAGTTGAGACAGTTCCATTTCTTTCCTTTCTCCATATTTTTCTTCTTTATGTATTTTCGTATTAGTTTTTGCAGGGTGGGCGTGGTCTCAGTCAGGAAATCTTTTTGTACTCCCTACATAGTTTCTGAACTGTCGTTGCATTATCTATTTATGTTTCGCGTTAACTTCATGAGCTAATGGCTTGTCCATTTTCATATTTCTTTGATGATTTTGTTAAGTAGCACCTACGGAGGTGCATTGCCCTTTTAGTTTCAATTGTTTATTCTCAATTGATTTTTAGTTCTGTTGTTTAAAATTTCTTGTCTTTTCGATAGCATTCCTTTATAGACATTTTTTTTTTTGCTATATTTTAGTTTCCATTGCTGGTGCAATTTTAACATCGTTCTCTCTTTTAGTTTTCATTTAAACATTTACCTTGCTGTCTTAGTTATCAAACTTATGTGTGTTGCTATTTGTTTGAGATACTACTTTCTGCATAGATCTTTTCTCTGCTGTCACTTTAGAGGAAATTCCACATGGAAACTCTGTTAACTTGTTAGAAGTAAGGCTTGCTTGGATATTTTCTTCATTCAACATTATCCTTCATCATACGTGGCATCTTATCAGATTTTAGATCTCTGTGTTCCGCATATATATATATATATATATATATATATATATGTTTCCTTCTCTAAATTTTGTCTTTCAGCTGCCTGGATTTTGCCAAAAGCTGGTTACCATACTCCATTTGAAATTCAGACAGTATTCACAAATGATGTTAATTGTGCTCTTAAGCAATCTGACAATGTTTGCATTGGAGTGTCTTGTTTCTGTCTCCTATAATATCTACATAATTACTTGTATTGATATTCGGATTTCTATGTTTCGCAATTGGCTGTTGTCTCCACCTGTTTGCTATGGATTTCTCTTTAACCTGCTACTTGCAACATGCTCCAGCTGGGTTTCCTTTAAAACATGCCACAAGCATGTCCATATAGTGAATGGACACAAAAATTTAAGAAGATTATTCCAAGCATCTAATTAGTTCTACTTTTCTGATTCTAATTTTTTGTTGCTGAAGACATAATTTGAATGCAACATTTGGACATAATTTTGATGCAACGTTTATAGCTCATCAATTTTATTGGTAATATTTTGTTTGTTTCAGATTGTTTGGGGAGACGGCTAGGTCCGAGGTTTCTTGGTCGGAGTGGTGATGATTCCACGGTAGTGTTTTCTATTCTTTGCGATTTGAGTTCATGATTCATGGATAATTATCTCTTTCGTGAAGACGACGTCTTACTTAGAACCACATGAATGCATTTACAGAAGTTTATTAAAGAATTGTACAAGATACTTGAACAAATAAACTCTGAGGAAATTCCGGTCGGTGAGAAGTTTCCAGAAACTTTCAGTGAGTTTCTGTCTGACATGAAAAATAAAGAGTATGATGCCAAGACATTTGCCATAAGACTAAAAGCGACGGTATGCTATTCATTATTCCTTCGTTTGTTACGTTCCTTCCCAGAACAAAACTTAAGATGTTCAGCAAATCTAATCTTGCTGGATTAATTGGTCATTGAACTTTTGTGCTTTTAGATTCATCGTGTTACTGTACTTTTTATGAGATTATCCAGAGGAAAGTTATACTGCTTGTAATTTTTGCAGGATTATCAGAACTATTCTTTATTTTGTTTTTCTTCTTTGAGGATTTTAAATTTGTCCTTTGTTTCTTCTTTAGATGTCGGAGTTCTCATTAGCCCTTGTGTATCTCTTCCTTGTTTATCTTTATTTAGAATGTAGATACTTCCTCAATACCTATTTTCTAATGAACCTTCAAGCGTGGATACCTTGGATGATTTTTCATATTATATTCCCATACTGGTATTCATAAAATGTTTCTATGTTTAAGGTACAAATTTAATCTAAATAGTGTTTTTGTCATATTTCAAGTATGAATTTTCCATATATTCTATATTCTTTATAAACTGTTTCTCTCTGTGTCTATTTTCTTCCAAGTCATTGAATGGAATATTAACAATGTTTTTGTTATGGGCAGACATTCTCTACTAGTTTTTAGCTTCGAGATGTCCATCAAAAATATATGCTTAGATGATCTTTGCCTTAATTCTCCTCATGAACTACTAGATCAACCCTACCCTACCCTACCTATATAAACATACATGAAATGTACAAGAATAGATAAGAGTATGTAAAAAATGCATTTGCATTTTACTAGTGTCAACTGACTTGATATATAATACTGAATATTATCATCAATTGACTGCTATTATCCAACACAATGCTGAAACTTACATGATCATTGCATAATTCCATGATCTTTGAAGGTACTTATGTGATTCTTATTTTAGAAGTTATTGTCTAATCCAGCACATCTAAAAACTACCGGATACCTTCATGTCCTTCTTCAAGTTAGATGTTGTCTGTTCACGAGAAAAGGTTTTATGGTGTCTGCCTTTTTGTCACAGGCACCAATGATGTGAGAGTTACATGAATCCTCTGTAGGTCCTTATTAGATTGGGTTTGAAAATGAGCAGATCTGGGATCGAGAAGTCCTGTGTATATCCATGTCAATTGTTTACATATAATTGATATTCCTGTCAAGACTGAACTGGCATGTCTTTAACATCCATGTGACTGAATTTAATATTCTTTAGCATATCCATAATAAAAGTGATGCAGTTTCTAGAATTAGTTTAGAAAATATTGCAATTCTCAGAGCCAGAAAAAGTTCAAAGTTTCTTTCATTAATTGAGTTATTAGATTGAGAAATCCTAATAAAGACTTTTCTTTTCATCTGACTAAATAATATTTTTTATCTGATCAGATGTAATTTTTTTTTTATTTTCACATAAATGTGGTCATTGTCATCTATTTTTATTCTGTAGATAAAAATGCTAGTCCTTCTCCGATCCAATCATTAAGAATTTATTTTAGGTGGTTGTCTAATTCTGACTTGTATGTCCCTTGCAGATTGAAAATATGGACAAAGAAGTTAAAAGATCAAGACTAGCAGAACAACTGCACAAACATGTTGTAGCAACTGCTATTCCAAAAGGCATATATTGTCTCACATTACGCTTGACTGATGAGTATTCATACAATGCCCGAGCACGTAAACAGTTGCCAGCACCAGAGTTGCTATCTTTGCTCTCTGATAACTCTTGTTACCATTTTGTTCTAGTCACTGACAACATTCTTGCAGCCTCAGTTGTGGTCACCTCGGTCGTAAGATCTTCATTGAATCCTGGAAGGGTTGTTTTCCATGTCATAACTGACAAGAAAACCTATCCGGGTATGCATTCATGGTTTGCCTTGAATCCTCTTTCCCCTGCTATAATTGAGGTGAAAGGTGTTCACCAGTTTTACTGGCTAAGGAAAGAAAAGGTACCTGTTCTTGAAGCTATTGCAAATTACCATGGTGTTAGAAATCACTATCATGGAAATCATATTGTGGGAACCAATGTTAGTGAAAATCCAAGGGTCTTCGCTTCTAAACTGCTGGCAAGGAGTCCAAAATATATATCTCTGCTCAACCATATGCGCATATATCTTCCCGAGGTAAATTAGTCTATGTTTGTGAGATGCTTTTACTTTGATATTTTTTCTACAGTTGAACCGGTGATTCTGGAGAAAGGGTAAAGAAAGCTTTTTGACACTTCAAAACCTAAAAGCGATTTCACGAAAAATGTTAATAATATGATCTTTCTAACCTTTTAAACAGGTATTTCCAAACCTAAACAAGGTGGTGTTTCTGGATGATGATGTCGTTGTTCAGCGTGACTTGTCTCCACTATGGCTGATTGATCTTTCTGGAAAAGTAAATGGTGCTGTAGAAACTTGTAAAGGTGAAGATACATGGGTGATGGCTAAGAGCTTCAGGACATATTTCAACTTTTCTCATCCCCTCATAGCTGATAAATTGGATCCTGATGAATGTGCATGGGCATATGGGATGAATATTTTTGACTTAAATGCTTGGAGGAGGACGAACATCAAAGAGACATACCATTTTTGGGTGAAGGAGGTAATATTTGGACCCCATTGCCATCTCATTGTTTGTCTTCATCTGTCTTACTTTCTTTATACAGAGGAACCATTAAGATTCTTTCTCTTTTCAGTTTTCATTGAATTTTACTCCATGTTGCTCACCAAACAAGCCTATAAGCTTAGTTTAATTAACGTTAGAATTATTCTTGTCATCCTTCATAGAATGTCAGCTAAATCTGGTTTATCTTGGTACATAGGGTTGGTGCTAATTTTGCAAGAAAGCATTTCGATATAAGTTACTGTTTTATCGGGCATTCGCTGCTAACTTCTTTCTCCTTTATTTTTTTTTTGTGGTTGGCAGAATCTAAAATCCAATCTGACACTGTGGAAGCTTGGAACACTGCCACCAGCCCTGATAGCATTCAGAGGTTATGTGCATCCTATAGACCCATCATGGCATATGTTAGGTTTGGGCTACCAGGAAAAGACAGATGTGGATAGTGCGAGGAAGGCTGCTGTCATTCACTACAATGGACAGTGCAAACCATGGCTGGAGATTGGATATAAGCACCTCCAGCCATTTTGGACGAGACATGTAAACTATACCAATGACTTCATAAGGAACTGTCATATCTTGGAGCCTCAATAACGACAAGAAAACTGGATGGCATAAACAATATCATCCGGAGACAAACGTGATGACTCATAATTCACTCGAGATATTGGCAACCCGATGATTAAATCAATAATTCAGTTACCTCTGCAACATAGTGATCGGTATTTCTCGTATCAAAGGTGCTTCTTCAGAGTACATACTGAAACCACAGAGGCATACATAGTGTCGAGCAACAAATGGTGCTCTTATCGCTAGTGGTGGAACCATCAGATTGCACGACCAGAAGTGAACAGTACATACTGAAACCACAGAGGCATGCAGATTTTTTCTTTTCCTCTTTTTTTTTTTTTCTCTCAAGTCTTTGTATTAGTTTTTCTCAATCTTTTCTGGTTCTATACTAGTCCTTTTTTAAAATGTAGAGGACATGCATATTCACGTCACAGTAACCCCGTTTCCACATTGGGAAACTTTAGGATGTCTTCATGCGACATTGAAATGTGCAGTTAATTCTTTTTTGCATATATTTGCGTTGACCATAATTGTCCACTAGTCTTAATGTCATTTGTTCCGTTAACATGCGATCAATCCTTTTTTGTATAGAATTTTTTTTATTATTATTTATTATTATTATTAAAGGGAGGGTAGGTGGTGAAAGAAGTTCTTTATCAATTAATTATACTAGACGACATTGGATGAGATGCTTAAACTCTTCAATATTTGATTGATTTGGAATAATGGCAGAGACAAATGAGATATTAGGAATAATGGTACGAGTGACACTAGAAGTAGGATATTATATTTTATTTTTGATCTTAATGAACTATGTTGAGTCAATTGTGGCGTAGACGCAACATTGCTTACTTATTAGGGAACCAACAAAAGTCTTATGATTTGAACTTTGGAAGATGGCACATTCTCCATCTATTTCTGTGGTTTTCCAAGCAAAAATGATGGAGAAGCAAATAAGAATGTTAACAAAGAGAGAGAGAGAGAGAGAGAGAGAGAGAGAGGGATCAATTATTGTATAGAACCATAAGAATGATATCCATCTAAATAATAACAGATACTATCAATCAAAACAAAGAGAGGCATGGAACTCATCAAATAATTAGTAATTCAACCTCTTATTGCTACTCTAAGACATGGAATCCAATTTTAGGCAGAAATATAGATGTGAAGTAGAGCCAAAGCGCTGCATGTTCTATGCTCTCGTTTGAATCAATTGTTTTTCTAATTTGAACTCCATTAGAAATGGATTGTTTTAGGGTCCAGTGATTATTGATGAAGTTTTTTTTTTTTTTTTTTTTTGCTTTTTACACAAAGGAAAAAGATGGATCAATCAATCAATCAATCAATCAATCAATCAATATAGGTATGAATTTTTCGCATGTTATATACTTCATATGGGCCATCAAAACAATATATGGACCTCGTAAAAAAAAAAATGCCTGTTATATTATTGTAAAGAAAAAAAATGTAATGTTTTCATATGATTAATCATTCATTGTTTGCTTATATGTAGGTCATTCAGGTTATTAAAGCACATATATTATATACTCCTTCAGCTATTCACATCCTTTTTAGATTCAAAAGGATAACTTGAAGTATGATGTAAGGATCAAAGAGGAACAGTGCTGAAGAAGAAGAAGAAGAAGAAGAAGAAGAGATGGTTGAATAATGCTTTGGATGCAGCACAACACAGCCTTGTATTTGTTTGCAAAAGTTGTATCACACTTGAAGAACAATCCCACCAAAGTCGTCCATCTTATTCGTTTAATTGCCTGCATTGCACTCCTCTACTTGTATCGTCGGCCCTTTAAAAGTGCACTTTTTGGGATCTACTTTTTACAGCACCCAAAGACAGTAAAGAATGGTTGCAGATGCTACTACTGCCTCGGTGCTCGTAGAATGAGACAGAGGTGGGGGCAGTTGCTCTCTCTCTTTCGTGCAGGTCAAAGGACTGTGAAATCATAAATAGAGCTTTTATGGTGGCCTGTGCCATCAGTGCTTGGCGCCATTCTGCTTCCCTTCTGTGCCATCCATGTCCACCACCACCACCACCACCACCACCACCACCACCACCATGTACATTATTATCCTTTCCTCCGGTAGAACATCTAAAGCCTGGTGACCCATCCCTGAACTGAAATAAAGCCCCAGCAGCAGTAGTTTCATGGCCATGGCCACCATAAATTCCTGGAAGGCAGCAGCCGGTTAACAGCTTCATGCCTTCTCCGTGACTAGATTCGAGCACGGGACCACTTCATGCTCTTACATCCGGCGAGTTTGATCAGGGAACGCGGGTAAGAATGATCGAGCATTCAAAGCCGATGCAGGCTCGTCACTCGCACCCACAAGAGGAAGAAAGATGCGTCTTTTGGAATGTTGGTGGTGGTGATGATGAAGAAGATGAAGAAGAAGAAGAACCGAGCTGTTGTTGGATCTGAGAAATAAATCAGATGATCCTATATTTGCAGCTGAGAAATAAATCCTGCCAATCTTCGGTGTGCAGTGAGATGAAGCAGCAGCTGCTTGTGGTCCAGAGCGGTGCTTCTTTGGGATGGCAAACCCACAGTGGCCGGCCGTCTTTGTTTTCGCATCTCGTGCTTTCTTTTCTGAGGCCCTAAACGAAGTGTCAGTGTCAGATCACAGGCAAAGGAATCTCCATCAAACCTAGGATTTAAATCCACCTTCGCTCTTACTCCCCATCATCAAGTTCTTGTGTCAACTGGAAACGCGGTGGCCAAAAAAAAAGACTCCTTCGGCTGACCTCGACTCTTCCGCGAGATCTGGGCCGCGACACAGATGGCGGCATTCCCAGCTTCCACCAAGTCTCGGTGGCCGCCCACACCAGTCCACAAATCGTCAGGCTGGAAGCAACATGGGAGCCAACAAAGATGATCTTGTCAACAACAAAAAAAATAAAATAAAATCCAGCACTAGATCGATCCACCTCACCCTTCCAGTGGGAATAAGAATTGTTTGCAGTAGGAAAAGAGAGGTCAAAAAAAAAAAAAAGGATCGGTTGGTGTGTTCTCCGGGAACCGCGCTTGCTCGCTCGGACGTGCAGGGTTCAAGCGGAGGAGAGAATCTCTGAGCCTATAAAGAAAGGGAATAAAAATGCCATTGTGACCGCTGCTGTGCTGCCGAAACCCAATAAAGGATTACTCACTGAAAGAGTACAAGAAGAAAGCCAATCACAGGAGAGAGAAACAGTGAGCGAAGCCATCGAAAGACCAGATGTCGACAAATTTCCTGTCACTGTTCTTAGAAGGTCGTTCGTTGTTGTGAGAGATTTTTTCCTTTATCTCGGATCTCTCTCCTCTCCCTTTCTTTGTGGCCCAGGAGGGGCATCGATATCCTTCCATCTGCGGCAGCGTCTCCTGCCGATGGCCAACTCCGGATGCCCGTCTCTTCACCTTTAGCGTCTTCTTTTGATCCCAAAAAAAATCCGGTCCTTTTTTTATGGCCGAGACCCTCGGTGCTTGTCGTCTCCTGGCGCTCGTACGGGTGCGGTACGACGAAAGTTGACGTTTTGCCATGGCGGAAGGCCCGCGGCCGCTTGGATTTTTGATGTTCCGCGTTCTGATGCTGAATCCGCTGCAGCGATGTTCGCGGCGATGTGGGCGGAGGTAATTTTTCCTTCATCCTTGAAAATTTCCTGCTCTGTTCCTTATTTGGTTTCTTGATTTGGATTCTGATAGGTGATCATTTGGCTATTGTTAAAAATTTCTTCTGGTGGATTTGCTTTCTGATGAGGGTTTTGATGTCTTCGAGAACATGCTTTACTCCAATTCTATTCTCAAAGAAATGGTTTTGTTTATTGCAAGGTATGCTTTGTTCTTATGTCTATGATCATGGAGTTTTTAAGTCCCTTTTCCATTGAATGAAACCAAAAGGTTTCTCTTCATGTCGATTAGTCATGTCCTCTTCTTTCTTGGTTCTTTTTCCATTGGTGAACTTTTGTGATTTTACAGATACCTTGTTTGTGTTTCCAGTGGGCTAACCAATGCACCTCTTACTGTAGATTCACATGATGTGCATTCCACATTTTATTCTACAGTTTCTTTGGTGGATTTTCTAGTTTCCAGTTTCCAGTTTGTAGTCATGCGGGGACTGCAAGTTTCCAAATTCTGGCCGCCAGACTTGTTGTTCTTGTCACTGCTTTGACATATTATGTTTTAGCTTAATGCTTCTTATATGTTCCTTAATTTACTTGACACCCCATGGTTAGGTCCCTCCGTGACTGGGAAAGCTGAGGCTTTCTTCTGATTACAGTCTTCAAGAGCATGTTTTTGACCAAACCGACCAGCTTTGGTGGTTATGAAGTCGAGCATCGACTTGAGGGCGTCGAAGCCTAAACTCCAATTCGAGTTTCGAAATCATACTTTCTTCTAGCTAAACGTGCTTCAGATAATTCGCTTGCTGATCGTTGCAGCCATGTTGAACAACTCTATCCAGGATTTAATGGGAATCACATTCAAGTAGCTGTAACCTGGTTTGCTAACTGGATTCGTATTCCCTCCCTCTTTCCGGTTCTCCAATTAGTACTTTGGTAACCACAACGTCCTACATTAACTATTCATGTAAGTAATTTCTTTCTTTTTTTTTTTTAATATTACAAATGTTTGGTCTTGATGAAGCTGATGATTGCTGTAAGTTTCCATGGAACTATGATGATGATAGAAAATTAATGAAGTCCTGTTTTATTCTTTGCTATAGATATCATATTGATTTGTGCTCGTGATAGCCATTCGAGACAGTGATTTGCATAGGCTGATCCTTTGACCTATCTTCTACCATTCATTTTCATCTTGAAATTATGGAGAGCTTGTTGACTATTATGTTTTCAGTCAAAAAAAAAAAAAAAAAGCCTTTATGTACATAGTTAAACCCTTTTTAAAAAACCCATGAATAGGAGGGTTGCACCAGTTGCAGACAACTGGTATACATAATCTTGTGAAATCCAATATGGCTATAGATCTCTATTAGTCAGCTTGTTTGGGGAGAAAAGTCCTTTGCAGTGGACCCCAAATAGTCAGGGATTTTGTCATGCTGTTGTGTTGTTATTATATTGGAGAAATCAATATAGGAGCTGTAGTTTTTTAGAGTTTAGTATCATTACTTCCGTGTGCAATCTTTTCCATTTAAAATTATGCTATGATTGATATTCTTAATTTTTTAGTCAGATTCGAAATAGTTTGGATTTATTGCGATGGAGTTATTGCTGATGTTCTGGAGGCCTTTTCTCCTCCTTGAATAAGAGAACTAGGAGCTACTTCTAATACAAAGACCCCTTCCTAACTTTTGCACAAGCGTGGACCTAGTTAACAGAATCTGCAGAACCCCGTGGTTCCAGTATTCCGTCTCACTGTGACTTCTTCTTTTATTTCATAAAAAATAGATTGTATGTTCCATTTCAGTGGAAACTATCCATCTTTTCATGCGTCTCTAGTGCTGTAATCCTTTTAGTGATCTTTAGTTGTGCCACTCCTGCTTTGGCAACATCTGTAAATTTGGAAGTCCCACATTGTTTCCTTGGCTACATATCTTTTTCGTAGTGTCACACATTTTTATGTTCAATACTAAGTGACAGTTATTGGAGGCATGAATGCCATATAGTCAGTATCAAATCATGATATATGTACCCTGTCTTGTATCTATTTTCTTGTTAAACAGACACTCAGTGAAGATATGTAAGCATTGTGATTGTTATCAACCTCATATTCTATTTTAAGAAGAGATTATGGTCATTACTAACTAATTTTACTTTAGTTTGATGCTATTGCTACTGGTGGTGACGGTGGTCCATCTCAACTGCATATATCATTCTTGTTAACCACCAGCAGACGTTCCTCAAGGAGCAAGGAAATTTTTTTTTTTTATGTTGAACGTTAATTCTTTATAGAATTTGCATATAGGCATTACTTTGCTACTTCATATAATGAAAATGAAAGCCCTTCTGACATTCCCATGTTCATGATTCATGTATTATCCATGTGTTTTCATAGATAGGAAACACGTTGAATCCCTTTGGCATCATATTCTTACTTTTCTTTGCTGACTGTCTTTACAACTTTCAGGAATGGCAACAAAAGTGCAAATTAAAGGTTACCTTCCAGGCTATTATCCTTTGCAGGATGTTAAGGAGGATGCAAGTGGTTGGACTAGTTGCTATCAGGATAAGAAATTAAGTGAGCATCTCTATAATAGTTATATGCCAAGGTCAGTGAACGATTCAGCACAGGATAAAGAAATGTTGAAGCGGACAATGCTTGAACACGAAGCTATTTTTAGGAAGCAGGTAAAGGTTGAATGTTCTCGATGACAATTTGAGAGAAATTACCTTAGAGTTGAATTAATTTTTTTTCATTTCAATTTTATCATTCTTGGGTGCACCTCATCTCTTTCTTGGGTGAAATAGCTTGGTTATTCCATCCCACCGTGCTTAATGGGTTTGATAACCAAGTAGTCCCAACAAACTTTAGTTGATTGTATCCAATTGTGTTTAAATACATGTCAATTGTCTTGTACTTGGGTTGATTTGGATCCCCAATGCTCTAATATACGACCCACGGATGAGATTTATCTTATTTATTCTGAAGTTCTTTTTGGAAGTTTCCAAGTGACGAATTTCAGCTTCAAACACTTATTTGATCGCAATTGTTGATCATAAGGGAGGCATCTTTTTTAGCTACCAATAAGCAATGAGAATCCTTCTTGATGTAATCTTAAATTAGCTTTGAGCCAGAAAATTTTCGTTTAGTCTCAAATAGATTTTGAGATTGTATTGTATCTTTAAAATCTTGATCCAGTTTCTTCTAAAGCAAGAGGAGTTTACCATCATTTACATGAAATTGCTTTGCCTAAATAATATTTTGATTGACGTAGCTTCCTCCATTTTGGCTTTTTGTCATCTGCAACTTTTAACCTCTTAATAACTTATATCTTGTAGATCATCTTGAATAGTTTGGATAAAATAATTTTCGTTTCAAATTGAATCCTTTTCTAAAGATTTATAGTAATTTGAAAATTATAAGTTTCTTCGGTACTTTTTTGTTTGGAAGTTTTTTATAAACTCAAGAAGGCAGGAGTTTCCCCTGCTTTTTTTTATAAGTTAAACGGTCAATTGAGGTTCAGAAGCTCAGACTTCAATGTGTAGGTCACTTGATTTAAAATTGATGATTTTCGAGTCTTTCTTACTGTGAAACTTTTATATTCTCAAGTTTCAGAAATAGTATGAACTCCTGCATATGCTGCTTCTGATTCCAAAATAGAATAGAATGACTGTAATTTTTAATCTCATTGAAATCTGTTTCCAGGTTATTATTAAGTTCAATTTAATTGAAAATTCTGCTATTTCCTCTGGTCACGACACTTAGAAACTGACAAAGAAAGGCCCAGTCTTCTTTTTCTTTAAAGGATAAGCAGTTCAGATATGATTTAACCCAAGACCTTGCTAATAACAGTCAAGGCTCTTACCAACCAAGCTAGTTGACATGTTTGGAAGGCTCAGCTTATCGGACAGTTTTTTCTGCCTTTTGTCCAAATATGGGACCAAGTTTAATCAATAAGGAAATCCAAGCCAAAATAACATATGCCGAGGGAACATGGAAAATGAGATTTGTTTGGGAAGAAGTAGGCTCTTCTTGTTGCATTTGTCAACTGCATTGAAATATTGTTGCATTTGTCTGTCTTGTTATTTTCAAACCTTTCATGCAGTTTTTGTAATAATTGTTGTTGCCTTTGTCATTCAGGTCTATGAACTTCATCGTCTTTATAGAATTCAGAAGGACCTAACAAATGAATATCAAACTAGAGGGTTTTATGGATCATCCATACTGGCACAAACATCACACTCAAACTCTTTTTCATCTCTAATGCATTCCGAATGCAACAAAAATATGTCATCACAGAAGTCTCACTTCCCTATAGCAAGGATCAGTTGCAGAAAGACACCTTTTGGGGGCACTGAGAAGAACCATTTTTGTTTCACAAGTGAAGGTAGCATTCGATCTGATCAGATCCCAGCATTGAATGAAGCTTCTCGAAAGGACACCAAGGCACTAGACTACCAGTCTCTGAGAAGGAGAATGTTTGACCTTCAACTTCCAGCTGACGAGTATATAGATATTGAAGATACTGATGGATATGGTCTGACGAATATTGCTGAGGTATCATCTAGTGCTAGTATTCTCAAGAATGGAACTTGCTCTCTGTATTCTGAGAATGATGTGAAGCTCAGTCTAGGGAGCAATCACAGAAAAGACTGTCACATCTCGAACTCACCAACACAAATCTGTAAATCAGCCTACAGCATAGTTGATTTAAATAAACTTAAAACAGAAGTATGTTTTGAAGCACCAGTAAACTTGGAATCTGTTCAATTACTTGTATTGAAGAATCACAGTTCACGGAATCAAGAGCATCATTTATCGATTGGATCAAATACTAGTTTCTTGGACGGGCATGGTGATCAACAGGTTATGTCGGACTTGTATACAGATGTACACACAAAAAGAGAATGGCCATTCTTTAATCATGATTCTGGTAATTCTTCGATTCCTTGACTTGTTTATGTAGTCCTATTCATTGACTTGGTCTAAACCATTATTTACTTATCAGGTGTCTCATTTAAGATGGCATGATCACAAACATTTAGCAATAAATATGATGTCCTTGTATTATTTGATGCTCACTAAGATGGCATGATTACATCTTCCGTATTAGATGTTCATTATTGTGCATTTGATTGAATGCTTACTTAACACCGTCTGTTTTGTATACATGTAAGTTTTCATAATCAATCACAATTCTGAAGGATTTCACTAGTTAGCTGACAACCAGCTTAGGCTTTCTAGAAGATATATTAACATGGATATATTTGTGGTGCATATCTGTTGGAGTATTTATATCTTACCCCCATTTGGCTTTTCAGAAAAAAAGGAAGCAAGGTACCCAAAGTTTTAATTTTGCCAACACGGCACATGGCGTGATGTGCAGGCATGATAAAGCATGAATTCCATGCTGGCTGCACAAGCCAGAAGTGTGCTAAATGTTGTCATCCTTGGTATGACAAAAACATGCCTACACCATGCTGGCACGATAAGGCATGGACCAATTTTCCAAAACTCAAATCCATGATCATATGAACACCGAGATCGAGATGTATTGACAATTATTTCTTTTTTGCTGATGAGGTCAAGAGGTTCCAAGAGTGTAGGATAAATTGATGGCTAGAACATAAGGACAGTATATCTCATGATTCGACTGGTTTCTTAGAATATCCACTGCAGAATGTTAAGAAAATATATATTTCAACCATAGAATTTTCAAGCAAATTATAAGTTTACCAACTGCACAATCATTTAATTTCTCTTATTAAACCACTATAATAACTTGTAAATTCTGCCTTACCTACCTTTTAGTTGCTTTAATTTTTTGTTACTGTCCTTTTTCTTTGTGTTATGCATAGTATAACTCCTGCTTTCAGAATTTGGATGGTTATACTTCTCTGACCTGTTCAAACTTCCTTTTTTCTCTCATCATTATTTCTTGGTTTTTGATACACAGGTAAAAATAGGAGCACTGTAGAATTTTTTGCTCAGACCTCCAATAATGGAAATGTGGGAACATCATGTGAAACATTACAATCGAACATTAAGAAATGTCCAAAAATTTTTTCATTTGATCATAATAACCCAGGGACATGTTCTAGACAAGAGCCAAATCATAGTATCCAGACACCCGTAGGAGTCCCTCATTGCACCTGCTCAAATTCCACTTTGTTGTCTCCTTTAGTGCCTTCTTCAATCACAACTAGCGAGATCAACTTAACCAGCTGTGCATCTTCATTTGTTTCATCTTGGAGAAAACCTGCCACCAGCATAAACAACAAACTCATTGCACTTCAAGCACTTCCATGCTTCAGCGGATCATCAAATCCTAGTAATGAGAACCTGAATTCCAAGATAGATGCTCAAACTCCCATTGATTGTGAAAAGTGGCAGAGTGATGGGAACCAGAACACAAGCCTCGTTTCTGGTACTGGAGTGTCTCATACAAATGGTTGTCACCATTATCTTCATCTGGATTCTAATTCGGCATCAGCACCACATCCAAAACTTGCATCCAAGCCAGACCAGATTGATGGTAGCAACCAAGATCTCCATGGTCATTTACCTGGAAGACATGTAACGAGTTTCCTGAGCAGGGATATAGGCACTCCAATAAACATTAACCTAAACCAAGCATTTGCAACTGGTGTTGAAGAAAGGCTTGCTGTCAGACAGGATGCAGTTATTTGTGATGTTGACAGCAAATATGACAAATTGTCAGGGGGTCTATCTTGTCTTAGAATAAAACCATCTTCTAATGAGTCTGTTTACTTGAAGAAACATGCCGCCAAAGTGGATCTTAGCATCTGTGATAGACACCCTCCACTTAGTTCCAGCTTGATGGTTGTTGCACCGCAAATTGAGAGGAAAGGAGAAATGGAGCTAGAATTTTCTCTATGCAAACAACAGGATGTGGCATCAAGTTCTCAGTTTAAGGATAACAAGATGCAGCAAAATCAAGTTTCCGATAACTATGGGAAAAGAATTCTTATTGATAATACAAGTCAGCAAAGCAGCATGCTTGCTTCTGTTCAATGTTTGAAACAACAGCATTTAACTGACAATGCTAAGTCTATGGAAAATTATAACATGATTTTTTCAGACTTGGGACATGAAACAAAAGTTCTGAATTCACAGGAAAAGATTCACATTGGTTGTTCGTTTATGGAAATATGTTCTGGAAAAAGCCGTGCAAGCTTTAGGAAACACATAAATCTGAACGCTGATTTTGCATGTACGGATGATCCTATATCTCCAGATATATTAACTCAAGGTGAGATTGTAGTTCAGTCATCACACTATACACCAAGATTTGGTGCAAACATTCCTTCTGGCATTGATTTGGAAGTGCCCATATCTCAGGATGAAACTGTTATTTATAATCAGCATAAATACATTCCTTTAAGCAAGAATGATGATTCACATGAAAAGGACTACTTTGGTGATATACTCGTTAGATCTGCTGCAGAGAATTTAGTTTCTATCTCTATGGATTGCAGGGGCCATTCAGATGAAATCAATTCAGACCAGTTATCTCTGCCTGGACTCGACACCTTGTCTTGGTTTGCAGAGGTTGTATCATGCAGTGCAGAAAATCCAAAGCTGCCGAGTGATGGAGGAGATGTTGGAGGAGATATCGGTACTCAATCTTCAGATGATCATGGTTATGATTTCTTTGAGGTCACCACACTGAATCTTGAAGAGATTAGGATGGATAAACATTGCTCTAGACCTAAGGAGCTTGTGAACAAAGATGAAAAAGAAGACAAAGACGAAAAAGGTGCAGCTTCACTGCTTTTCACAAAGCCTCGGCGTGGTCAGGCAAGAAAGAGGCGGCAGCGAAGGGACTTCCAGAAAGATATCCTGCCCGGTCTTGCATCACTGTCAAGACATGAAGTATCAGAGGACCTTCAAACCATTGGGGGAATGATGAAAGCATCAGGTAGGCCTTGGAAGACAGGTTTAACTAGACAAAACACAAGTCGAAATGGCATGAACCCCCAAACAAAGGGAATGAGGCGGCCTAGAACATTGGCCATTACCACTGAGGAGATTAAAGTCAGCCCCTCGACACATTCACAATCCAGCAATTGCGAGATAGGAGTCAGCGAAAGGTGTATGATTGGATGGGGAAGGACGACAAGGCGATGTCGCAGGCAGAGGTGCCCCCCTGGCAGTCCCCCTGCTCCATAAGGTTGAAAGCAAGCACCAAATTTGCCATGATTGTTCTAAATAGGAACTCGGATCAGAGTTCTTTGCAGTGCAGGTGGAAGATGCTTGCACTGGTGGTTTACATATGTTCTTGATAACAGCTTGTACATTTCATAATAAATGCTGCATTTTTACCTGAAACTGAGAAGAATTTGACTGTAAAGAACTTCATTAAATCAGTTAATTCCATGAAGTCTAAGCTCATTAAATCAGTGCTGTTGAGGTCTGAACTGCTGATATATATATATATATATGTATATATATATATATATATATATATATACACCTATTTTTGTCTATAAGATCTCATTGCAAAGCATCAGAAAGCTTTTTCATGGTTCTCTGAGACTCTAATTTGATACCCGAGTATCATAAAGATTACACTCTGTTCAAAGATTCCTTATTGATATGATCTCCAGTGTGTGTATATGCTTGCAGGATGAAACTATCTTAATGGAAAGAAGGTGATTGTTTTCAGAAATAAATCTCAGAAATTATTTCCCCTAAAATCCAGCAATTTATTGCCATATAATAATCTATATTTTATTTCTGCTGTTGTTTGTTATAATGTACAGAAACCAAATAGTAGGGCTGATTGTTCAAACATCATCATCATCATCAATTGTTTGCACAATCAAATCTCAAAAGTTTGAACAACACGCCATGATCATGTAGATTATTAATCTAAAAATACTCAACTTAGATGGCAAGGCACACTAAATGTGATGTCAATGGCTAGAAACACGAAAAAACAAAAAGGAAGCTTCACATCCAAGTAAATTAAATCCACAATATGATTTTAATAACTAAATCATTCGATTCGACCATTGGCTCAATTTATCATGTGATCGATTTCAAAGAGAGTTGACAAGAGTGTTTGATGAGCATGACTTGGGATCTTTATTTTATGGCTACTCATCCAGCTTCATTGCATGCTCATATGAGCTAAGCATGTACTTAAGGGAGAAAAAAATATAATTTCCATTTTGCACTTTTACAAGGCTATATGATATTATTGGGCATTCTTTGTTTCCGATATAATTATAATTTCGTCATATTGTTAAACCCACTTTTTTTTTTAAAAAAAAAGGAAATTATTATGAGCGAGGTGTTCTTCAGGCCGTAATAATCGTATTTTTGTGTCTTCGTCACCTGTCCTTTAAAAAAAAAAAACATACAAATTTGATCCTAATAAATCGGAAGTCAACGACTCCATTCACTGTCGTAGGGCCGGCATTTTCAAAGTCAACGAACCGGCATGCGTTTGACTTGACTTCGAAAGGGGTGAGCAAAACTTTTCCGCGACCAAGAACTACCCACGGCGTCGACCGCCTCCCGAGATCTCCAACTGCCGATTCCACAACCGAATTTGTCGGAACGTCATCGCGATCGACGCACCGGTGAAGAGTCGAGGCCCAAAAGGCCGTTCCTTTTCCACTCAGCTGCCATGGGGGAGCCCCGAGGAGGGGCTCAGCGGCCTCCGCCACGGCCGGCGATAGCCCTCCCTTCACGCTCCTCCATGGAGAGCCTGTTCCGCCCCGGCGACGTCAGCCCCGGCCTGTCGTGCCTCCTGGCGGACGCCGACCCGGAGTATCCGTCCTTCTCGCAGCTCCTCGCCGGCTCCATAGGGCCTCTGGCGTCGGCGCCGCCGCCATATTGGTACGAGGCGAGAAGGGAGTCCGGAGGAGGAGCAAATGAAGTGGCTTTGAGCCTGGGACATAGCCGACCGGTAAATCTTACGGCAACGCGGCCGCCGCTCATCACCTTCCCTTCGGGGACTAGCCCATCGAGCTTGTTCCAATCTCCTCCTTCGCTCTTCTCCACTGTGCAGGTGAGCATTCGAAGCTTTTCCTTGCACCAATTGTTGTTGCAGGTGAAGGATGTTTTGGATTAATGCTTTAGTTAAAGAGGAATTTGTGCGTGGTTTTGCAGAACCAGAATTAACTATTGACTTTTGTCACTGCACAAGTTCTTAAGGGCGATCATATACTATTAAGTTAAAGAGACAGTCTAATAAATTCAACACGAAGATGGAGATGAAGTCCCCCTCATCCTTCATCTGTTCAGGTCGCTTTTGGGTCTGATATTAAAGTAGGCTTTAATAAGATTACCTGTTCTTTCTTCTTTTGGGTTAGTGGATCTTTGGCAGTTTGAGATCAGCAACGACTGGTCTAATTCTGGAGGATGACAATGTTGTGTTTTCCTCTGAAATGGGCAAATCATCCGCAAGGCCTAAACCTGTGAATGTTGTCTGATGCTTTTTAAGGATATTGTAGAACACACATACACTTTTTTTTTTTTTTACATGAACAATATATTTGAGATGTTGTAAGATGTCTGAAATAATCAGTATAATATCTGTATCATGTCATATATGAGCATCTATTGTTTGGAACTACATGCATATTTGAGATACAAATGTGGTTGTATACATCATATTAACTTGCGAGATTGTTGTAGTTTAGACCATTGGTGTAGGATGAATATTATTTTGCTCATTTGGAAAAATAATGGCAAATAATTACATCATGTTTGTATAATGAACTCATGCAGGGACAGTATGGAACATTGAATCAGCAGAACCAACCCCAAGCTACAGTTCAGGATGCACAGTCTCATGCATATGATCCAACTTCGTATTCTTCGACTCTCTCTGCAGCACCAGCAGCAGCAGCAGCCTCCTCCTTGAGACACCTGCCGACACCTTTTAATCTCTCCTCAGCGCAGCACCATATTCCATTAAGCACATTTAACTCTGCTACTGAATCTGCATATGGTGATAGAAGATCTCAACCTTCAACCCTTGTTGTTGACAAACCTGTTGATGATGGCTACAATTGGCGAAAATATGGGCAGAAGCAGGTGAAAGGTGGTGAATATCCTCGGAGCTACTACAAATGTACGCATCAGAAATGCCCAGTTAAGAAGAAGGTCGAGCGTTCTTTCGATGGGCAAGTGACTGAAATAGTTTACAAGGGACAGCACAATCATCAGCCACCTCAGCAGAATCGGCACGCAAAGGAAGGTGGTAGCTTGGCAAGCGGGTCTAATGATTCAAAACCTGAACCTGCTTCACAAGGTCTCTATGAAAGTTCCAAAAAATTAAGCGAGACTACATACAAGAGAATCTTGGAATCTGATCATGACTCAAGCAAGTATCTATCAGATTCTAGTGATGATGAAGAAGCTGGAGAAACTGCAATGATGACAGGTGAATCGGATGAGAATCAGCCAGATTTAAGGAGGTAAGATTTGTGACTGTATGATCGGATTGTGTGTATTTTCCAGTTCAATCCATGACGGCTTCTTGTTTAATTGGCCAGGAAAATGGACATCAGAAACAACCAATCAGCATCATACTTTACAGTGACAGAGCCTAAAGTTATTTTACAAACAACAAGTGAAGTTGATCTTTTGGATGATGGTTATAGGTGGAGGAAATATGGGCAAAAAGTGGTGAAAGGAAATCCTCATCCCAGGTGATACATCCTCTCCGACACCTGATATTTTTTCCACTATAAATATTGCGGTCGGTGTGGAGAATGGAGTTCAGCTCTAGAATTCAGAATATGTCTAAATGGATGCAGCTTTCGACAATAATTTTTAGGAACAATTGTCTCTTTCTTGTTTGATCGATCTACTGCTACCAAATGTTGAATCAAATATTATAATTTTATTGCTGCTGCGAAGCCTCTTGAAATAACCTTACCTTTTAGATTTTATTTTTTATCAGGAAATTTTTCTTTCCATCTTGATATAACCTTAGCAACCTTCTCAAATACATTCCTTCTCATGATTTACCTTTTTTGTATTATCGCATTCGTATCATATGTATGCTAATGCATTTCTTGTCTTATGAATCTTTCAATTTATTCTCTCCTCTTTTTTTGGATTAGCTTCAAAACCATTAACCTCCTCTGCATCTTTTACATGTAATCTATCTATAGCTGCTATTCCTTGAATTAATTTAGAATTTGATGAACGATCAATCAGCTAGATTACAGCTAATCACAGGGGATAAACAGCACAGCTATTTTCAAAACCATGGACTATTGCTTCTTCAGTTTCCTCTGTTTAATTTTTGTAGAATGATTATTTCTTGGCATTAAGGTCCGTTTTACTGGAAAACCGTCTCAGAACTTGTTTTCCGATTCACCATAATCACAAGATTTGTGTAAATTTCATCATCTGTCAGTTGGCTTATCATGACACTAGCTTTCTGATTGATCAAGATCGAGAGCAAATTTGTCACATCCAACTAACTTTTCAGAAGGATTTCATGAACTAATGATCTTGAGGAGTCTTTTGAAATGATTGTTACTGTGTATGGCTCTGGCAACGGAACCACTATGGCGATGTGCCGGCTTCAACTAGACTATATCTTGTAGTCCTCAGAGATCATCTAAAACTTCTGATGCAAATGCAGGAGCTACTACAAGTGCACTAACTCTGGATGCAACATTAGGAAGCATGTCGAAAGAGCTTCAACAGATCCTAGAGCTGTAATAACAACATACGAGGGGAAACATAACCATGATGTGCCAGCAGCAAGAAGCAGCAACCACAGCATGCTGAATGCCAATGCTTCTGCAAGCATGATTTCTCCAAACACTCTTCATAACCATTCTAGAAATCAGGTTTCCCTTGGTAGCACAGATGTAGGACACAATATCAAACGTGCAGAGGCGATCCAGCTGAAAAGAGAACGTGATGGTGTCTAGTTTTCCAGAGTGACTTGTGCGAATACTTGTAGGATTATTATTGTCTTCCAATTTTTTCTGAAGAGATGGACATCATGGGAGGACTTCAATCATCATCCACATCACGGCATGTTTGAAAAAAAAGAATGTTACTCATCATCTCAATGGCGGCGGGGTTGGAAAACTCGATAAGATCTGTGTTTGAGAGTTGTGCAGCCTGTAACCAAAAAGTACAATATGTGTTGTTTGTACTAGTTGTTGTATTATTCTTGCATTCTACATCTTTTATCGGTATCGAGTTCAGAATACTGGTTTAGCATTTTTGTACAGCTTGCGTCTTCTACACAATAAAGTAATGGCATGTAAGTGAAGAATTCCTGAATCACTTGCCATCAGATAATAAGACATGGATGATTGATTTATTTTTCTTCCAAGAATTGATGCATTTTAGGCTTTTCACTGATCCAGTACTTATTTCTGAATATTGATCAGGCTGTCACCAATCCGTTTGTTTGGGTAACATATTGAATGTTAATTACCCACACCTGAGGATCCTATGAAGAGAATATATATAATATATAACTAACATTATTGGGTAAATTTAAAAAAGAAAAACTCTTCATTCTGATTTTTCTGAAAGGTGGCCCCTCTTTTTTTCTTCCCAATAATCTCAAAAAATATCCCAAAAGCAATCTCCTATCCTTTGCATTGGATTGGCCCATAAGGTAAGCCAATCATAGTCCCTTTACAGTATTCTTGTATAGGCTTATAGCATTTTTCAGAGGTGTTAAAAGCACTCAAATCCTAATAAAAGACCAATCATTTACATTGTTTTTAATAGGATTAAAACAATATACATGACAATAAAATTAAGTTCTAGTTTTTTTTTTTCTAAATCAATAAGAATATCATTTTGAAATGGTCAAAAGTTGATTTGTATTAACAAATTTCATTTTTATAGGTGCGAAAAATATTCAAAAGCACTATAAGTAGCATACAAGTTAAGTTTTGTTTTGTATGTTTTTAGTTTAGACCAACAAGTATACATATCTGAAACTCATAAAATATTTTATAAATTTTCAATAAATATAATAAAATTAATAAATAAATATTTATGAGAATTTAAATTAATTAAAATTAAATTACAGTATTTTTGAATAAGGTTATAATGTTTTCAATTAAGCAACAACAACAAAATAAATAAATCACTCTGCAACTCTATTTAAAGATATATATTCAGTTTGGTTGAACTGAAAACATAAAAACTCATTTACTAGTTTAGTTTGATTGGTCCGATCTAACTAAGGTTTGAGTGGAAAATAAAAAAGGTAAAGCTATCGATTATAGTGAGAATATTTTTATTATTTACAAAAATAAAAATAATCTAGGTAAACGAGAGAGACGCTATCAGGAAAACACCTAAAATTTGAAACTATGTTTGGATGGAAAAATCATCCAACACTATTATGTTCAACATATTGCTCCCACCATTCCAGAGTCTCTGTGGACAATACATGTATAAACTCATATGAGCGCTTTATTAGTATCAGGGTTTAGTTAATCGTATCTGATAGGGCTGATAATAGGTCGACCTAATCATCCAGTAACACAACAGTCCCAGGGCCCCATCACCCTGACATATCAGAATCAGGTGACACGGAGGCAGCCGACCTGGGACGGCGACAACCAACCTAGCACCATGGCAACCGGCCTGACGTAGTGGCAACCGACCTGGCACCATGGTAACTAACCTAGCGCTACAAAGTCCGAGTTTGATAACGACAAGAAGGAGGTGCGGCGTGCAGCGCTGTCTAGGATAGATTCAATGCTCGAGGACCTTGGAACCATGTAAAAGCCATACGTCAGCTTAGCAAAAAACACTAGCATCATTAAGTAATCTGGTACAGCTATCCCTTGGTACGTAGGTACAAAAGTCATCCTTGAAAATAGCTCAAGGGACTCGAACCCTCTATCTCATTTTATATTGAACTCTTAAAACAATATCGGTCGAGGCACTGACTTGATCGTTGGAGGGGTCACATCGAGCGCCCCCCACCCCGACGAGGCTTTCGTGCCGGACCTCTCGACAAACCTCCAAGAAGGAGTAGTCCAAGATAGGCTCTCGAGCACACTAACCGAGGTGCGTTCATGAACAGGGCAACCAACCTCTCCCTAACTTCCTAACCTCTCTCGAGCACGGATACGGACGTGCTTGTGCACGTTGTCAGAATCAAGTTCCATAACACTATTCGAGGTCCTCTCATTTGCATATTAGAAATTAAAAGTCTTTTATGAGTTAGACTATCTTATGGTTCTGGTATATTATCATCATATTAATGTTCTCCGTACTAATAATCTTCTGAGGGTAAAGATTACGCCTTGGATACGTGAGTTGACATTGGCACTCGGTACTTCCATGGACGGCACAAGTACAGAATCATGTGGTTGCCCCCATCACGGTCGCGGATTCGCTCGGCCCCTCCCTCCACCTGTTCTTTGGTTTGCTCGCGTCCTTCTTCTCGGCTGCGCTGCAGAACATCTTCTTTTGGTGCGGCGATTCCCCGGCACACCCGCTTGTCTGCTACCCAAGGAGAGGACGAGGCCATAAGATTCGTTTCCCAAAAGCTTCTTCTTCGATCCCTCCGCTGCGGGCTGACCTCTCGTGATGGCCGAGAATGGTGGAAGAAGCCATTATTGCAGACCATGCCTTTCTATTTTTGTTCTATCTCACACTCGTATTTCCATGAGGAACAATGTGTCACTTCGTCCAAACTTGCGTCGAGATGGCAGTGTGGTCGAAACATAGTCCGAGGGAATAATAAAAAGAAAGAGCACATGAACGCGCAAGCGAGGAAGATTAATATGATCCGTCACTAATTTTTGATAGTATAGTAGAATGCATACTGATGCATGTTTAGGTGAATGCAATGATAGATGTAATATATTATTATATTTTACAATAATTATTCCCATAGAATATATACTTTTTTATCTTTTCAAATCAACACTTTCTTTTAGTTCCGGAGAGAGAACTCTTTCATCATTTATTCCTACATATCTTAAGCAGTCGAATATAGTGTACTTGCTACATTACATGAAGTTTCTCTATGGTGTGGGGTGACTTGTATCAGCACCATTTTCCTGAACTATTTTCATGTTTTCCCTTCTTTTCCTTCTCTTGATACAGCGGCATACATATTTGTGCAGAGGCCATGCTGTAGAACAGCCTCCGGAAAAAGAAAGATCAAAAGTCACAGTTCAAACCATACTTTTAAGTGGGAATATCTTAGAGTTGGAAGCTTCAACACACAGAGAGAAAGAGAGAGAGAGAGAGAGAGAGAGAGAGAGAGAGGAGAAACACAGAAGTCAAAGAGGCAGAGAAGACCTCCCGAGAGAGAGAGAGAGAGAGAGAGAGAGGAGAAACACAGAAGTCAACGAGGCAGAGAAGACCTCCTGAGACAAGAGAGAGCGAGAGAGGAGAAACACAGAAGTCACAGAGGCAGAGAAGACCTCCCGAGAGAGAGAGAGAGAGAGAGAGAGAGAGAGACACACACACAGAAGTCAAAGCGGCAGAGACGACCTCGACCACTGCTCCTGAGAAGGCTTCGACACCCTTCGCTTGAACTGTTTGCAAGTGTTCAGTGTTTGTACAGTTGGAGGATGTGAAAGCGAGGTGGTGGATGAGAAGACAAGGACACGGTCCACCGATTTGAGTTGACAACACCACCACCATCTTTCTTATCTCTTCCGAGGTTGAAGCGTTCCCGTGGGGGGTAAGGAAGACGAGGGTTTTGACCACGTGGGAGGAAAGAGGCTTTGTGGAGTTGTCGAGCTTGGGATGGAAAGAGGGAATCCTCCTCTTCCACTCGCCGCTTTTTTTCCCATCTTCTTCTTCTTCTCCGACACCACTGCAGTTGCTGTTGTTTTGATCGGAAACCGAGTCACACTTGCTACGTCTCTTCACTCTCCTCTTCGCCATCATTAATACTGCCCGCAGCAGTTCGAAGACATCAATGGCGTTTAAACTTGCCCTTATCGATCTGAAGCCGAGGATAGCGAGTGGCATCTGCTTCTACCGGTCACGGCAGGTGCGTGGGATTCAACTATTCCCGCTAAACTCTTTTCTTTAACCTTACTGCTTCCATTTCGATAAAACTGTGTTGACGGACACAGACAGGTGAAGAAGGGGAAGCTGATGTCTTCCTTCGGCAAGGTAAGCTAATCGACTGTCTCTTGCATCGATCCTATTCATATTCTTCACTTCTCAAAGTCTTGCCGCAATCGAGCGTACAAGGTCTTGAGCTTTTGGTGCAATCATGCTGTGTTCTCAGTTCTCTCTCTCCCTCTCTTTCTGGTGGCATAGAATCCTGTCGGTGTTGAAATTATCCGTTTTGGGATAGAATTTATGAGCCCTTGATTCGTCTACTTTTCGATCTAATTAAACGTATTTATTAGAAAGTTTTTTTTTTTTTTACACCCGTAATTTTCATCTGATTTTTTTATATTTATTTCTCGAATTTGAGATAATGTCATGCATAATTTGTGTAATCCACTTCGGAGTTTGTTACTAAATTTTTCTCCTTAATTCTAATAATTTTGTCGGTTTTCTTTATAAAAACCTGGGTTCAGTTTTCTTAGCCAAAAGCAAAGACTAAATTTACATCTAAAGGTCTGATGCAGCCACAATTTGGATTTCAGTTTAATTTACTGGCTTCAACACCCACCCACGAAGTTATAATTTCCAGAGTCAGCGCAGAACAAAAGGTTAGAGAGGTCGACGTATGTTCCATGGCAGAGATCTTAGCAATGGTATCATCCCACGAGAAGAAGCCAACCCTCACACCGACAACCCAGAAGAACCCATCTTTTCTCTCACTCGGAAGACTTGGGTTTGAGGGCGACGCGGCTTCCTGCGCTCGACCTGTTTGTCTATTTGCCGCAACGGAACAACATGAGACACGAGCGGCGCCGTAGGCCAAGGCTGGCGTTCCCATGCTGGAGGCCGGATGACGGGCTTTAGGCCCAACCATCATCGGCTGCGGCTCGATGCAACGCTCACCTTCGCTGCACGTAGGAACGGCAGCAGGTTGGATGCTTTCAGCAAGTCGGAAATTTTCAGGTAACTGCATCGATCTTACCCGTTTTTATGTTGAATTAGGATGCCTGTTAATTGGGTTCATGACAGTAATGGATAGAGAAATAAGAACCCATGTCGGATTTGACGGTAGTTGTTCAATGTCGTATATGACCAACCAACACAATTATAGGCCATTAAATTTTTTTTTTTTTTCTTCTGGGTTTGCATGTGTTTGAAGATTTCATAATCCATTCTTTCAAATGATTGTTCACTAGAACACTACTGACCTTTAGCAAACAAAAAAGAAATTTTTTTTGTGACCGAAAGCAAATTCACATCAATGGCTGTGGTTCTAAACGGAACATATTTTCTTTTCAAAATCCTTTTTTTCTTTGTGATGAAATGTGTATATCGAAGGTCTTTATGAACTAGGTATCAAGATATTGGTAAATGACTTGGTCCAGTTTTAGTTTGATGTTAGTAACTTGACTTTGAGATTTATATCAAATTTGCTCGTGAAGTTGTCATTTGTCAGTGATCCATATGAGTTGATGATGACGGGTCCTTTAGGAGATATGTTGCGAAAAAGTTATTATCTCTTGTTGAAAGAAGAAAAAGTTTGGTGAATCCTCTGTTACTATTAATTATCATATCTCTGTCACCTGCTTTTTGTTCCTAAGCTTCATGTGTAGGACGGGCTACCCTGGAATGCCTCATTAGGCCCGTCCAATTTTGCCACACCCTATCCTCCTCCTCCGGTGCTGCAATATGCTGCTTTCTACTTGCTGTTCTTTACAAAGAGCATCTGCAGCAGCTTTGTGCACCTCTTTACACTGGAGACACACACATTATGAGTGGGCAAAAAGTGCACAGTATCTCTGACACAGTCACATTCCCAATCTTCTTTATCAGATTTCCTTTCCCTGTCAAATTCCTGCTGAAAGTTCTTCTTCTACTTGATATGCTGCACCATGCTTTATTTCTGCTTGTTGCTCTTGAGCAAGATTATGTGCGGTCACTGTACCTCCTTCTTTTCCAGACCAATTCAGCCTGAAAGTTCTACTCCAAGTACAACCTTCCTATGATCTGTCTTAAACACCGTGCTCCAAAAGAACTACAGCCCAGTAGGACTTTGTTACGCTTCCACTCCAAGCATCATAAAAGCACACGGTGGTGTTGACCCCGCAAACAACATGCATCTTATTCATGCCCTTTGGGTACTTGTGCTTTCCCTGCACAGTCTCTGGTCGATGGGCTTGATGGCAAATGGCACAAAGGCATGGGGGGTGGGGATAAAGACTGAGCACAGTAAATTCATGTGAAAGTTGTAGCATCTGATCTCCCACCCCGCTCGGGCCGCGACTACTCCCTGTGCTTCAAAGATAAGGAGGAGTCCATGCATCATGCCATCCGTACGTGCCATGAATGCTTTGCTTTGGTACTCCCTCTCCTCCTCCCTTTCTCAAGAGTAGTAGGTGTATGAGGGAGGGATGGTTTCTGAGAGAGGGGTATATTGTTAAGTGAATAGGGCAGAGGAACCATTTCATTAAATTTTAGAAATTGAGAATGTATTTGATCTTAGTTGGTGGTCTTAACTGAGAGCACAGATAAGTGTCGAAGGTGCTATGCTATAGTCCAAGCTCAAATGCTAACATTTTACTATTCTGCACACTGAATCACCCTGCAAAAGTTAGCCTTGATCTGAAGTCCTAAGCACATCGAAGAGGAGTAAACAAACCATCATAAATGGCCTTCTCTCCCCCTTGGGGCCGTGTCTTGGATACAGCACAACTCATGCATGAGTCATTGTTGTTGGAGCTGTCATTATAATTGGAGAGACCACTTACTTGATTGATTGACAAAGGCCACTAGCTCACAAAGCCCCCACCCCAGATCTAATGCCGTTAGCTGTGGCCGGCTCATAGAACTTTGGAAACCCATAGGTTCTTTCTTGGAGCAATGTCAGTTTGTGAGATTTCAAGTACATGATTTCAGTAAGCAAGCCAGCTGGAAAGTTGTACAGAAGAAAAAAAAAAACTTCATATCTGCATGCATCTTGTCCATTATGATTTGTTGCTTCCTTGAGGTTTTCTGCTGTTGCTTCTGGGTACTGCTTTTTGACAGTGTGATTAAAGGAGCAAATGCATGTCCAGCATGCACGCAGAAACATTCATTCACCAGCCTTCTCTCTCTCTCTCTCTGAGTAACAAGTGGATAACAGTTTGTCTACCTTGTCTGTTGTTGCAATATTCCTCTACTTTTGACTATAACTACACATGGTTTGTATCTGGACTTTCTTTTTTCAGCTTAGCTTTGTTCTGATTGCCAAATATTTCCTTCTTTTAATTTGAGTTGTGGACTTTTTCATGTTAGAAAAATTTAAATTGAATTATTTATGTCTAATCTTCCTTAATCTGTTCGACCCATATGATCTATTGCATGTACTTGTTAGATAGATAGACCTGTTGAGGATTATGTTGTTTATCCCCTTTTTATCTCTCAAATGTCCTTTTTGAATCTACTGTTCCTCCTCTCTTAGGGCTATGCTTTGTTTCATCGACCCGCAGCTTTGTTGGTTGTTTAAGGGACCACACAATGAGGGATGTCATTTTTGCTTGACTAGATTTAAGTTTTCGCACAGCATAAAGATGGCACTCCCTCCTTGATGTTAACTGCTGCTTTCTGCAGGAAACTACATGAATGTTTATTTCCTCACATGCTGGGGTTTCCTAGTAGAACAGTGTGTGAAAGAAACTCCTCAATTAATTCACTTGTCCTCGGCTCATCTTTAGAATGCAGCTGAGGAGCACACATTTGATCATGGACAAGTGAAGGAACAGGAGGGAGTCATCCTGTGTCATTACACTTGTGTTTTGGAACTCGTAATAAAATTTGACATCATTCGAGGGATCCTCGTTCCCTGCTTTTGTGAGACAAGCGTACCCGTTCTAACTCCATCTGTGCTCTTGATACTTGATATTTAGCATTCCAGACTTACTGTTCATCGTAAGATCTGTAGCAGTGTAACTTCAACCTTACCACTGCCTCCATGCGGTGTCATGGATAATGTCTTGTAACGATGTGATCGAGTACGTTAGGATATGGCAATGCAAATTGCATTTCTTCTGTCCATGTTTAAATGCTCATTGTTGTGTGTGCTTTTTTTTTTTTTTTTTGGAGTAGGGGGAATGATGGAAGAAGACACTCCAACAAGACGGCTATCCCCGTGAAACACCGCGAGATACACCACCTGAGGCTTCTGCACACCAAGGAAGGCTCGTCTTCATGGAGGAGCAGGAGATCACAGAGTACCGACCAGCGCAGCACTTGGTTCTTCTTCTTCTTCTTCCGAGCTAGCATCCCATTGAAGCAACTCGATCGAAATTAACATCACATCTTTCTTCCAGACATGAGAGGCACAGAGCACCAAGAAATTTAACCAGTGAAAAGGATTTCTTTTTAATGCCCTCGATGTGTAATTTGATGGGGATTTGCGTAGAGGCAGGCAGACAAAAGGCATGACTTTGTTGGGTCATTCACCTGCTACCATCCTATCCATGCCATGTTGGGCAATAATTTCCACATATGTTAGTCCAACATATGCCATCGCACTGTTCAACCATATCCATGGCTGAAAATAACATTTCAACCATATCAACAGTGGATGTGATGAGCTGATATCTCTCTTCTATTACCTCAAAAATGGGAGATGTTTTTTACAGTGTTGTGCAAATTGGTTCGGATGATACATAAAATGGTTGAGATTTTCACCTTGTTTCTGACTATTATTATTATTATTATTATTATTATTATTATTATTATTATTCAGGAGCTTGATTTTCTCCATGTGATATAGGTTGCATGTTCCAAATTATTCTTTTATTTAATTAAAAAATTTACAAATCGCAAAGTCCCGTTCGTCTTTGGTAGATTGTCTATGTTTTATGCTATCGATATATAAAATCTCAAAAATAAGATGGTCCATCATAATAGCATAGCCTACCTTTTTTTTGGATTCCTAAATCCACCTAACATTTACCTATCCTACCTACCTATATCCTATTAATTACTTCAACCAAAGTCTCTCTTTTATCTATACCCTAATAATAATTTTGCTGGTCCCCCATCTATTCTCCAGTTTCAAATTTTACAAGAGCAGCAGATCCACCAACAGTAAAATACTTTGCCTTTCTTGAAGTAAAATACACTATATTCCAGCAGCGTATAGGTAACAATATATCTTTTTTTAAAAAATTGCATCTCCATTGTGTCCAACCATCACTGCAAACATGTTTTTTTTTTTTTTTGGTCTTTGGGAGTGTTAGACTTCAAATCATCCATATTTCCTCCCTAATATTGAGATGAAACTGATGAAGCTCACTTTAGTATCACTCGGAGAAGATGGCCGGAGACAAAAAAAAAAAAAAAAAAAGAAATGGACAGCACAGGTTGGCCACCGGTTGTCCGTCTTCTTCACACTCGCGGCTGCACGTGGACAAGACCAATGAAAGCAGCAAATCGGACGGTCGTGATTGAGACCCGCGCCCCGATCCCGCCTCGGACGAGCACATGGGGTGGAGTTAATGGCGTGATGCCGACGGATCGCATGGGTTGAACCGAGTCGAGCCCACTCACTCGCACGAGTGCTCCCCCCCCGATCCGATCCATTCCATTCGATCGTTGCCATTTCGCATCATGGGCCATCCATCCCTGTTTGGACCGCCATGATCGTTTTATTTTTCAATGTTCTAAAGCACTGCAGAATTCTAAATAAGATTTTAACTATCAAATTTAGTCTTAAATTCTTTTCATTGGTTGAATGAAATAGAGTATGCTTTTATAAATTGATCATGTAACTAGTTTGATCGATAAATATGTTGATAATTCATTGTAATATATCGGATTCAGTCTGCCCTCATCTCTTAGTCTCTATAAACTATATATATATATATATATATATATATATATATATATCGATGAACGTCAAATCTCATTCAACATCGTCATCTCTGTCACAGTCACCGAGAGACAAGCATACGAGCTGCTTCACAGTAGAATGATGAGGATGATAAATATGTATCTATCGATTATTTTTCAACTTTATTGTTCTTTTGATTTTTTTTATAAAAAAGAATAAATAAAACAAATTAGTCTAAATTTGATCATTTCCTCACTAACAACATGAGATATCTTTTGTGAGTAAATGATTCTTACAAAGTACAAATGCATGTTGAATATGCGAGACCTCCAAAGAGTTGGCAAAATATAATCCCATTTTTGGCTATATAATTTATTTCATCTTATATATAGTGCATATTAATTTTATTTACACTCCGATGCCAATAATTTGCATAAATAGGCCTAAAGTTGATCAAATTAGCCAAAGGAGAATTCAATTCAATCATAAAGTTATATATATATATATATATATATATATATATATATATATATATATATATATATATATATATATATATATATATATAATTTCTTTGGCTTCGTTGGTTTCCGCTTTCATTCGAGACGGACACACACGCCTTCTCTCTCTATATCTTAACCAACCCACACGGTCGGAGTCACAGCAATCCCGCTTCTTCTTCTTCTTCTTCTTCTTCCGCTTCCTCGCCTCCCCACCCAACGGTAGAAGGGCTCTTCGTTCTCTTTATCGGTGTTGCTCGAGGAGGAGGGAGGAGGGAGGGGAATGGAGAAGAAGCATGGTGTGCTTTCGGCTAGGGGGAGGACCAGATCGGAAAGGCCCCGGCGGATGGCGGAGCTCCTCCTCCTGCCACGGCGGTGGAAGCGGCTGGGGCGTGCGGCTGATCCGGTGGCCCCGAGGTCTGGGACCCTGGCGCCGTTGATAGAGGGGCCGGACCCCCGGGAGGAGGAGCGGGATGCCGCGCGGAAGGACCGGGGGTGGGGGCAGTGGGTGAGGGGCCAGCTGTCGCGGGCGCCGTCCATCTCCGCCGCTACTGCCGCCTTCCGACGGACTGACCTCCGGCTGCTGCTCGGAGTCATGGCCGCGCCTCTCGCTCCCGTCCACGTCTGCTCCACCGAGCCGCTTCCGCACCTTAGCATCAAGGATACACCCATCGTGAGCACTCTTCTCCTCCTCTGTTCTTTACATAAGTTTTCTACAAGAGAATACTGCATCAGATACTCCTATGGTAATTGTATCTGATGAAATGCCTCATCACTCTCTTCCCGTGATGTATCCATCTTTGTTCCATTTATGACTTCTTGATTGAGAGCATCTGTAAACCCCCCCCCAACAAAAAAAAGAAGAAAGGATCATTTCTTTTGTTTTCGATTGTGACCAACTCTATATGTCGATTTGTTGCGGTAGGAGACTTCGTCGGCGCAGTACATACTGCAGCAGTTCATAGCCGCATCAGGAGGTTTGAAGTTGTTGAGCTCCATCAGGAACGCGTACGCGAACGGGAAGGTGAAGATGGTAGCGACCGAGTTTGAGACGGCGACGAGGGTCATCAAGTACAGAAATGCAACCAGGGATGCCGAGGCCGGTGGCTTCGTGCTCTGGCAGATGGCGCCTGACATGTGGTACATCGAGTTCGCTGTCGGTGGCAGTAAGGTCCATGCCGGTTGCAACGGCGAACTGGTTTGGCGCCACGCACCATGGCTCGGCGCCCATGCTGCCAAGGGCCCTGTCCGACCCCTTCGCAGAGCTCTGCAGGTACAGAGCCAATCGACGGAGCATCGCCCTGTTTCGTGTTTTCTACTGTATTAGTCGCTTGATGATTCGGTGTTTGCCGTGTATAGGGGCTCGATCCATTGACAACAGCGAGCATGTTTTCCAACGCACGGTGCATCGGGGAGAAGAAGGTCAATGGGGAAGATTGCTTCATCCTCAAGCTGTGTGCAGAGCCGCAGACGCTCAAGGCAAACAGCGAAGCACCAGCGGAGGTCATTAGGCACGTCTTGTTTGGATATTTTAGCCAGAGAAGTGGGCTTCTCGTCCACCTCGAGGATTCGCATCTAACTCGAATCCAGTCCGGTGCTGGTGGTGATGCGGTCTACTGGGAAACCTCCATCGACTCCTCCATCGATGATTACCGCCCGGTGGAGGGTACCATGATTGCTCACTCCGGCCATTCCGTCGTCACTCTATTCCGGTTTGGCGAAGCAGCCCTGAGCCACAAGAAAACCAGGATGGAGGAGGCTTGGACCATAGAGGAGGTGGCTTTCAATGTCCCCGGACTCTCCATGGATTGTTTCATCCCTCCATCTGATTTGGAGCGTGGGTCCGTCAGCGAAGCCTTCGAGCTACCTCAAGGAGTGGCCGGCAGTCATCATGCTAAGGTCGCAGCGGTGGATAAGCCACACGACGACGATGCCGACGGTGACATCATGTGGAGGTGGAAGTCCGATGCTAATACCGTATAAGATTTGTTGAAGATGAAGTGAATTGAGTTGTCCACACCGACGAAGTCGCACTGACCGACTGACCACGAAACATAGGGGTGGTGGTGGTGGTGGTGGTCTTCTGTAGAAGCTAATCAATCATTCGGGGAATTGGAGCTTTGTTTGTCGATATGCTGCAACCCAACCCCCCCTCCCTCCCTGTGAATAGAGAGAGAACCATAATGGTCGGGTGCTCTTTAGTAGTAGCAGCAGCATTTATAGAACAGTGCAGTTCCACCTCCTCCTTGCCTCGACGACTGACTGGTTTCACCAAGCTCCATGGGATCGGACAGAGGTGCTTCTTCCATTCTTGAAAGGAGGAGGCTGCTGATGGTATGGTGTCTGCAACAACTTGTGGTGTATCATCAGCATGTTGGTGATCGGCTGGATGGCCGGGGGTTGAGTTATCGTGTGTGCTTTTCTTGTTTATTGGTGTGGAAAGCATTCGGGTGGTGGGGAAGGTGATAGATGTAACACCGGATCGATTGGGAGAGGTTTCCCAGACACCCACTTCATCCATATTAAGATGATGATGTGAACCAAACCTATAGTAGTAGCCACCTTCCCAAAGTGCTGCTTCTCTTCTTTTTCCTACTGTGTGACATCAACTTTACAGTCTTGATGTAGCTGTTGTTGTTGGGTCCGGGATTCATCAAGAGCCTGGTGCCTCTTTATCTTGGTGATGTTAAAACTCACTGTCTTTGGTGGTGGTTTGCAGGCCAGGAAGAATGGGTAGTCGATAACTCCCAGGCAACGTGAAGATATCATTCATTACCTTGGAGCACTGTATGGCCTTCTTCTTCTTCTTCATCTCTCCCTCCCTCCTCTTTAATTCAGGTACTGCTCGGTGGGAATTTTTTTTGATATCTACTTGTACTGGCAGCAGCAGTGCATCTCACCCACTGCTTGTTATTTTAATTCTCACAAACTTGCTCATCATCATGATGCTGCTACCCAGCCATGCTCATTGATGACCATGCTCACCTTTTTCCTTACAGGCCATTTGATATACTTTGATGGGAGGGAGGGAGGGAGGTGTGTCCTAAGAGACAAAAAAGAAAAAAGCTACATGATTTAAGGAGCACAGGTACGTAACCATCACCCTTCGCATGAGCTTTAATATCCTTTCATCATCATCATCAGTAGTAGTAGGTTGCACAACACCAAGACTAATGTCTCCACATCCACACTCGAATCCATTCTATCCTATACTTTATATTGTGCTCGATGATGTTCGAGTCTGAGAAATGGATACATTTCTCATAAACTTACACAAGTAGGATACATCCTCTGGTACTAGAGAAATGGAGCACAGGGACATGCTTGGCTGCCATAAACTTACACAAGTAGGATACATCCTCTGGTACTAGAGAAATGGATATCACACAAAGCATGTCTTCTCTTCTGCTAAACTTGACTGCTTGAGATGAAACAAGCGCGTGAGATTTTAAAAAATAATAATAATAATAATAAAACATTGAAAGGCAATGAAGTGGATAGAAGAAATTGGGATAAGATTTTTTATGCATGGCTTAAAGCATTGTCGACTTGCATTTGTTTAAACTACTCCTTCATCTTAGTTAAAGCATGTCATATTTTGTCCATCCAGCTTGAGGACTGACTCCATATGATGCAGAAAAAGTTGCACATCTAAAAAGAAGATTAAGGAAATAGGATTCTAAAGGAAAATGGTTTTGGTAAAATGCTAAAGCAATTATTATAGCAAATTCTTGTCCATTTTTTACACTAACTATCAACTTTTCTCAGTAAGTTTTCCCACTCTTGCTGTTGTGTGATGGAAGAAGATTCATGAAGCACTGAAGCATCAAAATACTCAACAAAAGTGATTGATTGATTCCCTGTCAGTGGAGTCTCAGCATAGAGGTTTTGAAGATGATGAAACAGGACATGCTGCCAAGAGACCTTCGAATCTTAGTCATGCAGATCATATCACATCCCCCTCAGCTGAACACCAAGATATATTTCATGGAAGATTCACATCGATACATGAAGCAATATATGATGTCATGAGTAAATCAAGCAGAAACAAATTTGCGGGAAACAGAGTGTTGTCTATTGCCGAAGCCCGAAATCTGATCACATCAACTTTTGATTAGTGAAAATAGCAGAAGATGATGGAGAATATGATGCATTGTAAATAATAGATAATTACTGATTTATTGAAGCAGTTTCCACAGCTTCTTAGTATAATGTATTACGGCATACACACCACATAGGAGCAACATACTGGACATGAAGATTGCAATAGAAAATCTAAATGTGGAATTATCATAGTAATATTGTCCTCCTTGTTTATAATGATTTCTAAATGTCATCTTATTAAGTTCATCTTGGATGCATAAATTGTTACTTACATGTGTCATGTAAACCAATCCATCACGTGTGTATTGATTCTTGTGATCCGTTGTACAATCTCTTTTAATTAATATTAATAATAATATTTTATCAATTTATATTTCATGATAACTATATATATATATATATATATATATATATATTGTGATGTTATTGAATATGTGCAATGTAGATTGGATCATGATGAGATCATGATAATGATGTCAATTCTTTTTAAACATAGATCCTAAATATTTCTAGTTATAAATTACTCGAGAAGGACATCGAGATAATCGAACAAACCGATGTATTATATACCCATCCATATAATAGAGACAACTGGTCTCATAATTACTTATATGGGGGCACTAGGGGTATAGTGTATTTACTCGTTGGAGAATGAATTCACTGAATGATCCACTTATGGAATGATAGATGTTTAATGATATCTCATCATCACGATTCCGTAGTTCTGGTTATGCATATAGTATTTGGACTTGATTATTTGATATCAAACTTATGGGTTTAGAAGTTTCAGATTTCAGGCTTCGTCGTACACTAAGGATATCTTATTTGAATATTTCATTCATTGATACCGAACTTATGGGTTTGGAAGTTTTAGATATAATACAATTGATTATTGGGAATGATAATCAATTTTACGAAGACAATTGGGTGTCAATAAAGGATCATCAACTCTCGGTATCATAAGAGAAATATCCCGAGTGTTCTTACTCAAGCAAATCTCTAGCCATGGTCGATCGGATTGATAGAGGAGTTCTTTGGAAGAATTTGATAAAAGTGAGACTTGGATGAATCAGGTTGACAGAGAAGGAGTTATCTGGGAGCATCCGATAAGAGTGAAACTTAGATGAATTTCATATGAGCCTAACAGCACCATACCCAATATATGATCTTTGAGATATTAGATGGGTGATGAATTATAGATATGTAATAATTGAGGACAAATAAGTCCAATAGATTAGATCCCCCTATATCGACTATGGTATAGTTACTTAGTACATCCATAATCGATGAGTGAGTGAATTATTACGGAGATAATAATTCACTGAATCAAAAAAAAGTTCTAAGTCAGAAGAGGTTTTGACAAGTGCAATTCATAGCTAACTTGATATTGGACCTAGAGGGTCACACACATAAGGTGAACGATATGACGAATAGAGAATTGGATATGAGATATCCAATAAGTCTCATATAGTCTTTTAATGGATCCATTAGGTGAGACTTAATAGAGCATAAAGCTTAGAGTGATTATTGGATGGGGATCTAATACTCATTAAGTCAATGGTTATTGGATGAGGATTCAATGCCTATTAAGCCATTACATAGGATCCATTAGGATTACCTAAAGGGACTCTCTATAAATGAGTGTAGTTCTCCAAAAGTCATAAGCTAGACTCTTTGGAGCCGTTGGCCTCCCACCTCATTCTCCCATCTCTCTCCGCCTCCCTTGCGTGAGAGGAGAGCAAGAGGGCTGCCCCCTTCTTTGCTCATTGTTTTTATCGTCGTGCTACATGGCGGAGCACCATTATGAGAAGAGAGTTCGTCGCGAGGAGGAGAGTCATTGTCGCTATTCATCGTGTAGACTTTCGTCAGAAAGGAGTTCACGAGAGTTTCTTTATCCAACGAGCCAGGATCTACGTGTGTGGGATATACGAGTTCCCCAACGTAAGAACGCCTCATCCCTTCTTGATGATGTTTTGAGTTTTATATTCTCGTCCATATCCTAACAATCTGATGCTATTTTATTTGAGAAATTATTTTTTATTTTGTTTTCGTTGAATAGGTAATGCCTCCACATCAATTTTTCAACCTAAACAGCCAAAATAAAAAATAAAAAAAATAGATTTTAAAATTGACGGATAATGTTGTAGAGGCTTACAGCATTGATTTCCTTCTCTCTATCACTCTTAGCAAAGCTTACTAAGTCGTGTGGGAGATTCATCAATTTAAGCGTGGAAGACTCTTTGTAAAGATTAAAAAGTAGCAAAACAATATACTTACCCTTTGTTATTATTCTAGTAAAAATTTTAATAGTATATCGTATCATAAGGTTCTAAACTGGAACCCCACCTTCATCATTTATTTATTTTTTATATTTAAAAAAAACCTTAGCTGATGGAAGCCTTCGAATTCTTAATAAGTTTGTAACAATGATTTTATTACTTACCTCCTCCTTATCGAAGCTTCCACTTTCTCGATAAAAAAAATATTAATTTAATCAATGCTCCCATCTTCATTTGATATAAATTCTGATATTATACATACGTATAAGTATAACGATTATAATTATATAAAAAAATTAATATACTATACTGAAATCAAATAATGATAAATTAGATTTACGATATATATTTTTCAATATCATAAAAAAAAACACTTGTATATGACATGTGTAGGATATTGTCATCAAATCAAAAAGCCACAATAATGTTATTTAAGAGAACTAGATTCCTCTTCTCTTCTCTTTTTATCATTCACAAGATCACTATTAGTAATATATTAAGGACCACAAGAGATTTGATGATCTCCTAAAGAATTTTACTATAATTAAATTTTCTTTCTATTAGTCAATAACCATCATCAAAATCCAATCAGATCAAAAATATATCTTAACTAATTAGATAAGATCATATAATCTAATATTTTATCTACTAATTGGTAAGATATAAAATAAATCTAAAATTAAAATAAATAAAATAAGATTTTATTTGAATAATGTTACCTAATTGAACTTTAAAATTTTTTAAAAAGTATATTATATATGGCCATGAATTTTAAAATAAGATATTAAGTCAAATAAGCATAATTATACTACATTAAGTCCAACTATTAATATGAGTTATAGCAATTATATATCATCAATATCATACTCCTATTAATATGAGTTATAGCAATTGTATATCATCAATGTCATACTCTTATAGCAATTGTATATCATCAATATTATACTCTCTTGTATGTAACAAAAAACTATTAGCAAATCTCAATATAATTCATGATGATCTCTATAATTTATTTTATTAAGATAATTATATTATTACATTTAACTATAATATACATAAAATAGGATAATAGAAATAAATAACTTTAATTAAATAAGAAAAATATCGATAATAACATTTATCTAAATATATATCATAATATCTTTTATGACTCACAAACCTCACTTTAAGAATATATTATTTAAAAATTTTAAAATTATAAAGTTTTAGTTAATAGATGATCGATACTTATTTTTTGGACTCTCTTTCTAACCATTAAGTATTTTATCTCAATGTGCTTGGAACCACTATAGTACTTATTATTGTTAGAGAAAAATTACTATCATACTATCACAAAATATCTTCAATAACTTATTTATTGAGTTAACCATGCCAAATCTTTTAAAAAAAAATTATGACATAAGCATGTCGTAAATTCAACTTCCATTATTAATGATGTAAAGTGATTGCTTTATTTTTTAAAAAAATTATCTCTCTAACTAACATGAATATAAATCTTAAAAAAAAACTTTTTTTACTGTTGAGGTAATTTGCAAGATCATTATTTAAAGATAAAAAAAATTATAAAATAATTATGAGACCAATAATGTTTTATAGATTTGAGTATTAGATAATTAAGAAAAAGTATATATAAAAAATTTATGTTATCAATACAAAAATATTGAGATAGATATGTACTAAGAAAGATAAGAAAAAAAATAATTTTTATCGTTTAAACAAAAGATAAGATGAAATAATATCATTTAAGATAATATGAATGTGTGTAGAAGATCTTTGGATGTGATATATAAAAAAAATATGAAATAATTAATATTAGTGATTTTAGAAGATATAGACGAATACATAAAAAGACATGATAGAAAATATAATTAAAATTTTAAATATTCTAAACTTAATCAAATAAAAGATCGACATAATCATATATATATATATATATATATATATATATATATATATATGCAGTGGAAGCCGATGGAAGCCGCTTTGTCGGCTACAGCGACGGCACACAGTAATATGTATGCGGCGCGTGACGACGGACGTCGTCGGGTGGTGAAGTCCGCGTCACGCGGTGTTGGAGGCCAATCTCGCGTCCCTTCGCGTCGCTGCGGAATAAGAGACGGCCATCATCCACCACAATCCAAACAAAGGTGCCGAGGGAGAGAGTGAGAGGCATCAGGGATTGGTCTCCAGTATCCACAAGCCAACGCTTCCCTCTCTCCGTCGTCGGAGATCGATACGTGCTGCGTACCAAAGAAGAGAGAGGGAGTCGATGATTAAGTGGTGGGAGCGCGTGGCGGAGTTCCCAGTGCGGCGAGTCTGGATCGGCGTTGCCACCCGTGTCGGCATCCGGAGGACCGGTAAGATCGCAACCCGGCATTCCCGGCTTAGAAAAGCCTCGTCGGCTTCTTCTTATTTATTGTCTCACCTTGGAACAGGGGTGAGGAAGCTGAGGACGTGCACGTAATGTGGGAGTTGCTGCGAAAGGCCGACCCCGAGATCGGAGGGCGTCGGTTGGGTGGCAGGGCGGTCCAATGGCGGAGGCGGAGATGGAGGCGAGGAGGCGGCGGCGGCGAGCTCTGGGCCTTCCACTGGACGGACTCCTTGTAACCTGTGTCGCAACTTGTGATTGATTCATTCCCCGTGCTATATATATCTTCTCTTAGCTTCCCAATTTTATCCACCTCTCAGGGCACAAGTTTTAGGTGTAACAATGCATCACCATCATCGTCTCTCCTCAATTCTACATCTTCCTTAACAGAGGCCGGAGGACGAATCAAGAGCTTTTAAGATGGCTTCAAAATTTCGACTGACATATTACCTCCAGGTTTTTTGCTCATCCATAAACAAGACACAGTCGAGCACTTGAGAAAGATGCAACAACTATTAGTCGTCGGACATTTTATGACTTCATTAACCACCAAAAATGTCAACACCAAACAAAATGTGTGTTTTAAGTATTACATACAATCATGATGTACAAAATGTGTTTTTTAAGTATTCATACAATCATGATGTACAACAACAAATACGTGAATTTGATCTTGACATATACGGTGAGTGGTTAGACGGCACAAAATGCCAATCGATGGGGTTGGAGAACACACAGAAAAAAAAAAAAAAGCATCATTATGTCAGCTACACAACAATCTGAGCTGCTCCACAAAATTGCCCCCCCCCCCAAATAATTGTAGTTACTTGTCCGTTACTCTTTCTTCTAAATCCGGGGATGATCCTTCCAACTAGATTAGCATCGTGAGTTGAACTGTATCAGAAGAAATTTACCTCTTTTTTGCCATAAGAAGGTGTGGGAAACTCATGGAGCGAAAAATAGTCTCCTCCACCCAATTGCACAACAACATCCTGAGTGTTCCCCGAGGAGCAAACTAGACTTGAGAGAGGGGATGGACTCGGAGAAACTTCGAGGGTGAGACGCGATGAATGGTGGGAGGAGGCCGCTGACTCAGAAACTTCAGGATGAGATTGATTGTTCCCGCTGTTGATAAAACCAAATAAAAATTTAACTCCTTTTGCGGTATGGAACCATAAAGAAACAATACCACGTCTCCTAACTTGACAACAAACTTACTCCTGGTTCGACGTGTGCTTCCTTTTCGCGCTTGGCTCACTTTTAAATTTACCTTTGTCTCTTGAGCTTAAAGCACTATCCTGTCATCATAAACATATTTTTTTCAGCTTTTCTAGACATATAAAGCTAGAATTACTTGGGGGCAAAAAAAAAAAAAAAAAAAAACCTAACGCTTACAGATTTGATCCCTGCAGAAGTCTGAAGATAACCTTGAAAATTATGGCAGTGGCAGTTTCGTACAAACGGATGCCCAAGCAACATGCCAGCAGTCGGCCTCTCTGCAGGGTTCCTACAAAAGCAACGTTGGACGAAGTCCTTGCCCTCGTTGGACAATGTTTCAGGTATTGGTGGATCTTTATTCAAGACCTTAAACATTGCCTGAGGCTGCAATCATCACAAATAAAATCAAATCAGATGCACAAGGAAAAGGAACCTACGTCTTTATTTTTTAAAAGTGAAGCAATAAGGACTGATTTAATATTTACATGCCAAGTTATATAGACATCTATCGTTTTGTCACGGACAAAAATATAAACAAGGTGTTTGACGTAATACTCATGCTTGTCCGTATCTTTCGGTTTTTATACATGCTTTGTACAATAAGTAATAGGTTTGCAGTAGACTTGGCAGCCTTAGTTTGATTAGCTTTCGTGATCGGTTTCGGCTTGTAAATGAGAGTTGTGCAATGTGGACACTTGTGGAGACTTCGGTCTGTGATGGACCTTGATCCTTTGTGTGCAATCGTTCAGAGCTTGTAAAGTCCATAGTTGTAATTTGTATTGGCTAGATAAAGTGTTTGCTAAAATGGTTGCTTGTGGACCCCGTGGGAAATCCTTTCTCTAACTCGTTTTCTCTTTTGTAGGTCCTAAGGGACCGTAGGAGGTTTCGTGGGGGGTTGACCTTTGCGGACGGATGCGCAAGGGTGCCGCACGACTTATGCAAAACCAGCTAAGTTCGTGATAGTTTAGCAATAGGAACAAGAAAACACATCTAAAGTCTTGATACAACAGGCATGGGAAAAAATATGAGACAGAGAACAAGGATAACTATGAATCAAAAGGGTTAAAAGTCACCTAGTTGTGATTTGAACAATGGGTAACACCAACCTCAAGAATAAATTATATCCATCTTAATTTTTTGTAATGATCTAGAAATGGAAAGCAACTGAAGTGGACAAAAGGAAAACAAAACCTCTGCAATGGCACTACGAAAGATAAAGCTAGTTGGACACATAACATGTATGTGCCACATAATCATGCATAAATCTTTATGCACAACACCAGTGGTTCATTGTAACAGTATATCCATTGTCTATGGCTTGAAATGTAAGGAATCTGCAAACACGACCTAAATTGATGAGCACATATTATACTTAAAACAGCTTTGGCAGAGAACTGTGATCAGAGTCAATCCAGCCCACCTTGATGCTGACTCAACTAGTTTTCTTCCATGTATCAACAGGAATTTATATATCCTAATAACGTTGAGTATATTATGGCTACCACTGCGGAGCAAGAGGGAAATTCATGGTGATCCTTGCAGCATATGCACTTTACTTCTTTTTTGTGGCAGGGCTTTCGTTAACTGCAAAAGAGACTACAATTGTCACCATGCAACTTTAAACTAGATCTGCAGATCTCAAATTTGCAATTACTTCAATATTCGATTAAGGTAACCCATCCTTCCTCAATCATAAATGTGACACAAAAACTAGACCACCAGCCTTATTCTGTCGCCTTGTTAAAATGGTGCCTCCTCTTTTTTTTCTCTGTTCTCTCTTTGGAATGTGAATATTTTAACTGACGTATGATCCAGATCTCTCCATTTGATATCCAAAAATCCACTTTGAATTATATCCTCGAAGTTCCCAAGTCTGCGCTTCCTCTTATTCATAAAGATCTCCTAATCCTCCATTCTTCTTATTCAAGCCCACTGAACTTAATAGACTTCAGGCAGCAGCGATGTTGGTGTCCCATGTCTGCTCAACCTGATTAGCCAAGCTGACCTTCAGATGATAAGCACATTTAGGAGTTGGGTTGCATCCAGTTATGAGCATATGACCATTAATCTGATCCCACTTGCCCAAATTGCATACCTTATTCCTCACCACTAAGTCATCAAAGTGGTGTTCATCTAGTTGAAGCTAGATCACAAATAATTGCAAAAGCATTTAAACTTTAAAAAGTTATGTCCCTCAATCTTCCATGAGGCAGAACATTTGCATTATACACCATTTTCAAGCTAAAAAAAAGAGATCTCATTTCCTTGAAATAAACACCAACTATGTCCGAGAAACAGAGCTGTTCCTGAGAGACTATCATATTAGGAGTGTTCATATACCATTTTTGTATTTTGTTATTTTTAATCATAGTGTGGCTCCTTGTCATGATAACCTGTGACTGTATGCGGATTGGTCAAATCACATTGATCTTTTATTGTGATGTGTTATCCTTCCTCCTATCCTCTTTACCCTACTCCATATTCTCTTTATGATACCTTCCTCTTTAGGCCTATTGCTATAGCAAACTAAGGGTACTTTTTATGACATATAGGCTAAAGAAACAGCATGCATCCTTTTTCATATAATCAACGTTTTGGGAAGCGGAGAATAGAACTTTTATATGTAGCTAGAAAATTACAACTTAAATTGAAAGACCGCAAGATGTCAACAACTTTAATAGAAAAGCTTACGGACCCCTTCTAGACCACTCCATGGGTGCTTCCCTGTGAACATCTCGATGATGGTACAACCCAAACTCCAAATGTCAACAGAAAGATCATAACCAGTTTCTTTGTTCATTGTAGCCTGCAACATCTGCAATTGAAAAGTAGATTCATGGTTCCTAAAATGATATGAATATGACACAAAATGGCTGGACAACTATTTTAAACTTTCAGATATAAACCATATATACATTTGAAAGGTGCTTCTACTTGGTTTAGTTTCTAGGTGCCGTCAACATAAGCTATGGGCCTGGATCAATTTCTTAAAAGTTATTTTACCTCTTAGGAAGAAAGAACTTAGCTAATCAAGGAGCTGTATATTTGTTACATTGTTGAATCAGTCAAGAAGAAATACCATCTACAGGTAATATAGAAAAGGAGCTTTGTGATTCTATCAACAACCTATATTTAGATGGATTACGTAAGATATGGATCTTTAACTAATGTTTTCCTGAAATGACATTCATACACCTCCCTTTCTAGGATCTTCTGGACAAGCACCTCACCATGGGAAGGTTTAATTTCAACAAAAACTGGCTCTTAGTACAAAAAAGAAACACCTTATATTTACTACTATTATATTATTTGAAATTATTAATTGTCAACTGTATATGATATAAAAAAATTGAATGTCAAAATTGCTATCCCATCCCTTCTCTCTTTGCATTCATGACACTGCAGAAACGGCAGACCGATCTTAGGCAGCTACTTCCTCTTCCAGTCCTTTTGCTGCCATCATAGGCCTTGTCACAAAGGTCTTATATGAAATTTTCTCTCTTTTGCAGCCACCACCATGAGCCAATAATCATGACACTGCTTCCCCATATCATAAGGTTCCTTTTTGTGATTATTTGTCAATCTGGCAGCAAATTTGATGACAGACCACCATCGGCATGACAAAAGCATAAACAAGGAAGAAAGTATAACAGATATGGGGAGTCATCTCATCAATTAGAGCGAAGAACCTTAATATTTAAATGGAGAAATTAGGGAGAGAGTTACTTCGACTGATTATGACATCACAGGTTGATTAGGAAGGAAGACTTAAAGGAAAGGGGAATCATCAATTAAAGGAAGAGCGGGGCTCAAATCTTAGATAGCAAAATTAGAGAGAGAGAGAGAGGTTTGACTGAATATAATATCATGTAGTCTTAACTCTTAAGTACCTCTTTTTTCCCCTTAACTACAGGAATCTGACAAAGTGCCACCTGATTAAGATAACCAGAACTGTTTCTCAATGAAAGGAGACCAACAGATAATAATGACTAGTATCAAAAAATTTTGCAACTATACTATTCTCAATAGGTATACTATTCTCAATAGGCAAACATGTGTAACCTTGTTGCTTATATAAGCATGATCATATCACCAAACAAACAAAAAAAAGAACAAAACACTCAGCCTATGATCAATAATTTATGTCAAAGAAGGAGATAACAAAATGTTAACTAGAAGTGAAAAATACCTCTGGGGCCATCCAAAATGGTGAACCCTTTAATGAATTAGCAGGTGCCGCTCCACTTAACTGTTTGATAACAAGATCAAATCGAACACTAGTCAACTTGATACACTTAAGTAATTGTGTGTCTAACAGAACATATATGTATATTGAAAAATACAAGGGTCTCCTCAAACAACAGGGCCATGATCAAATCGAACACTAGTCAACTTGATACACTTAAGTAATTGTGTAATTGTGTGTCTAACAGAACATATATGTATATTGAAAAATACAAGGGTCTCCTCAAACAACAGGGCCATGATGTTGGGCAAAACTCATTCTGAAAATGATGATTCACAATCTAATCCAGTCCAAGGAGTCAAGGTCTAATCATAGTTTGGAGTCCAAACTTTGGACTTTAGATTGGTTGAGCCTACATCAGACTTTTCAAATTACTCACACATTTTCAGTTTTCTTCATATTTTTATGTTCTAATTTTGGGATTTTGTCTTGTGTAGAATAAATTTCATCTCATCATTACTTTGGATTTTAGGTCCTATTTAGAAAAAAAATGATAAAAATAAGATTTCTACCTTATCATATAGTAATTTGGGTAAAAGTAGTAGGTATCTGAGATGCAGTTAGAATAACCATTCTGGCACAAGTGACCGGTTTAAGTCTAGATCATAGTCCTTACCCTGCAAAGATTTGTAAAAGTTCAAACTACTGGTTCTAAGAGCCTGCAGGTCCTTTAAAAGCAGCTTATACAATGCTTAGAGAAGAAAAGTTGTAAACAGACTCAAATTACACTCTCTCTTACTTTTGTATTATCTATTTAACAATTCTTGATTTTTTTTTCTGTTTTCTGCCACAGAGCTGGTTATCTATTCTTTTCAACCCTATTTCAGTAAGTTGTTGACTGATTTGAACTTCCACAGACTGGATGGCACCTATGAAAGAAAAGATTGCGAATTAAAATTTGATTGAAGCAATTTGGTGGAATGCACAGACTGCATAGCTACCAGGTGGTCACATTAGAACTATGTCCGACTCAATGAGAACAAAAAATTCAGATAGAACATTCTAAAAGTTTACTATGGGCAATAATTTTGTTAAAAAATACTTTGTATGAGTTGGAGCAAATTTGAAATTAAAAGACAAACTTACATGCTTTGCCATTCCAAAATCAGCCAGTTTAACAACACCATTCACGTCAACAAGCAAATTTGCTCCTTTGATATCCCTGCAGGAATCAATCACTGCTTTAAATCCCACTCCATAAAAATAAATAAATAAATCAATCATTGTTTACTATTTGTATCATGCAAAGTCAATAATTGCTAATGGACCTCCTAAATTTTGATTCCTTTTTCCCTACAACTCTAATTTGGTCAACCATCACAGTTTGTTTTGTAAATGAAATCCTAAAAGGGGTTCAACAACAAGAATAACAAGTCATCATATCAACCATCTGTGGTCAGTTATTTTCTCCATTATTGAGCTAGTTATCTTTACTGTTCCAACTTTAGCGAAACCTTTGCCTTTCCTTCATTAATCATCAAACCCCATCACCTTCTCATCTACCTCGTGCCACCCAACTTTATCCCCATTTTACTCAGCTAGGGTCATTACGAATGTCTAGATTGAGTCCAACTTTGATTCCTCCCGACATCAAAAGGTATTTTCTTTTTCTTAGTAATTCTAAGACTAAATACTCGATGCTTCTTCCTCTTCAAGTGCAAAGCAAAACATTTTACTAAGCAAGAAATCACTGAATGGAATAAAATGATTATATAAAATAATTAGTGCAAGGGAAAACATTTTCAAACTACAATATAACTAAAATACATCTGCTTGCTTCCAAAGACTGACCTGTGCATGATTTGTTTGCTATGCAAGTAAATCAGCCCATTAAGGATATGACGAGTAAAATTGCGCACCACCGATTCTGAAATAGCTCCACAGTACTGACGAACATATTTATTAATCGAACCAGGGTGAACATATTCTAGATATATGTAAAGCCGATTCGCAATCTACATATACAAAAGTGAACGCATTTACAAAGCTGCAAAATGAAGAAACATAAGAGCTTCAGTATAATCATAGATAACACTCACTGTTTCACTCCCATAGTATTGAACAATATTTGGATGCTTAAATTGACTAAGGAACCTTATTTCCTGCAGGACAGAGAACAAAGACCAGTCAGATTAAAACAAAATAACAAATGCATAACTTTGCATTTACAGAAGGTGGAACAACCAATACAAAGATAGCCATAGATGACATTTGTGTAATTTTAAATTATGAATTGTGGTTAGGAGTTAGGACAAAGTTATATAATATAGACAGATAGAATCTTGCCATTAATATTAACCAAGACTCATGTTTATGGATCTGATCAAAAGCAAACCCAACCGATTATATAAAAAAGAGTAAAGAAAGAGTGATTATTAGCAACAAAAAAAAGTATATTTTATAATTTATTAATTTATGTTGTCTGACCTTTTATCTATCTTTCAGGATTGGAAAATAATTAAGACGGAATACCTTTTACATGAAATGGAAATTAAGCATGCTCACTTGACAGTGTCAGCTGTCGTACCTGTTCCAACTGCTTCAAACATTCTGCTGATTTGGCATCATCAGGAATTATATTAACTTCTTTCATTGCACATAAAGCACCATTATGTCTGTTAAATGGAACCAATCATTATTAAGCATAAGTGAACTAAATCCTACCTATAAACAGTATATTTATATACCTGTTCGTGGCTTCATAAACATTACCAAATGTTCCACTTCCGATGAGTTTTCCTTTCTTCCACTGATTTGCCTTCACTGATGCCTCAGCTTTTGCTGCATTTTGGTGAGCAAAAGCTGATTGTGAAGAAGGTGTGGCTCCAGGAGGGAGAGGAAGCGGATGGACAATTACGTTACCACCATTGCCATGCCATGCAGCCGAGTTCTCTGGGAACATCTTTGCATGCAAAGGGGATGAAGGTGCACTAGGATTTCTAGATCTTAAGATAGGGCTTCTAGTTGTTGTACCACAAAGTGGAGAATGTTCAGGACTGGGAATTATTTTCTCAGGTAAAGTCTGTGAAGAGAAGACTGTCATTGTACTCAGGGAAGCGCTTTTTGGTGCCGGCCACAACTGAAGCCCTGGAGCGCAAATGGCAGAAGATGAAAAGTCTACGTTACTCAATTTCCCAGGGCTACGTACAGGACTTGATAACTTGCTGATTGGAATACTCCTAACAGGAATTTTCAACCTAAAGTTTATAGTTTCAGAGGAATTTGAGTCTTGGAACACCTTTCTCCTGTGACTAATAGTTAATTTATCCAACGATATGTCATCTTGCTCTGAACTTCTGCAATTTGTCTGGTAAGCTAACCTACTGCAACAGCACAACTGCAACTTATCATATATATATCCTCATGTACCAAAACCAAGAAGAAACCTAGCAGTCTTAAAGAACTATCGTGTAACCAATCTAAAAGTAAATCAAATGGCTTCCTTCATTTATCAGAAAACCATAGGCTGCCATTAAAAATAGAAAAAGTAGGCTAAGAGTTTACACGAACTATATCAGAAAACCATAGGCTGCCATTAAAAATAGAAAAATTAGGCTAAGAGTTTACACGAACTATAAGCTGCATGAAAAAGAAATAAGAATAGTAACGCATTCTAGGTTCATACCACCGCTTGCAGCCTCCTTCTACTGTCAGCAAAAGGTGAGGCCAAACTGATGCCGAATGAGCGAGGACCAAGAGAAAATTAAGGAGAAGGTATGTACTATGTAGTATATATCTTTTGCGTTGTTACCACATATTTTTCATTTAGTTCTTCCTCTTTTCTCTCTATTCTGTTGGTACACCGGCAGTGCCAAGTGACACAGCATATAGCTCCACCATGACAGCAAATTGGCACATCAATGCTGCTAAAACTGTCCTAAACAACCACCAGTGCCTAAATGGTGGTTAGTAAACAACTCACCCATCTATAGCCTACAATTTCTAAATAAATATTATAAGAATCGAAGCTATGATTGCTAAATTTATTACTTTGAAAGCATGGTAAACAAGGGATCATTGGACGATAGAGACAAGTTGAAGATAAAAACAGCTAGAACATAAAATTGTTAAAATGGCAACTTTTAGGGAAAATAGAACCAGTAGATATTTTATTTGGTTCCTCAAAGTCAGAGGAACTTAACAAAATGGTGCGTCAAATGTCACTATGATCTAGTTTATGTTATCATTCCTCAAAATATGGAAGATAAATGTGCTAAGGAACTTCATGCGATAGGATGCTTTCTCCTAGAAGCCTTAGGGAGAGAGAGTTCATAATCCTCTGAACCAGCACTTGATTAATACTTCATGCATCACCCATTCATAGAGTTTCATTTTGAAATATGAATTAGTCTGACCCTTTGAGAATGGTTTTATTACGCTAAATTTTGCATCAGCCAGCTATTCTAAAAGAATTTGGTTTTTTTTAGTGTTTTATTCCTTGCCAAATAAATATTTCCTTTGTTATTCTCTTGTTTTCATCACACCAAGGCACTTCCCCCAGTGTGTGTAACTGTATGTAATATGCAATAACACCAGAATGAAGATGCTGCAAGACAAATATTCGAACTCGAATTTGGTACGTAAACTGGAATAAAATTTATTGGATAAATAAAATAAAAAAGCGAATCACTAAACCATATCAAGTTTGTTCTTGTAACAGCGGTAACCACCATAACCACAACCAAGACAGTGCATTAAATACTGAATGGAACCATCACAATTAAAGAATAATCAGGAAATGTTGTAAGATTAACAGAAAGCAGACAGTTATTCTACTCAAGCTTGTTATGCTGCAATTGTGGAACATAATGGATCAAAACAATGATACACCACCAGTATAGGGAAGCAGAAGATGGTGGAAAATATAATAAGCAAAAGTCCATCAATTACCTATGCCAAGAATCTAAAGAATTATGGACAAGGTAAGCATTCACAAAAGTTACTTCCTATATGAATCATTAGGAAACAGAAAGAGAATAATGACCATTTTTGACGGAGGATAAACAAGTCTTGTATAGAACGATGAAAGTGAGACATGATGGCATGTGATTAGGTTTATAATTACAACTTCCAAGCACAGATGTGTAGTTCAAGAAAGCTGAGAATGAGAATCTATACCTCCCTACTGCAGATACTGGAGATGTGGTCTCAGCAGCTGCTCCATTCCCTTGATCATCCTCCGCCTTGTTCGACGCCCCCGATGGCGAGGGCAAAGGGAAGCCCACGGAGTTGGGCGGCGAGAAACCGAGCCCCCGGCCCGAGACCGACTGTCGATGCGGCGAGGCCGCGGCGGCCTCGGGCAGTGGGAGTGGGCGCGGCAGCAGCATGGGCGAGGACACGGACCGCGAGGGTGTGGCGTCGAGGTTGCTGTAGGACCGGGACACCGGGGTGGAGCTTGAGGTGGTGGCGACGGGGTCTTCGAGGGACAACGCCTCGATCTGGAGGTTGGTGAGGTGGCGCAGCTTGCGCTGGCGGGTGAGGCGGGGCTGGGGCTCCCGGCGGCTCCAGGGGAAGAAGCGGCCGTCCCTAGGACTGCGGCGGACGCCGCTGCTTGGGGAAGCAGAGGACGAGGAGAGAAGATGGTTGGTGCTTCTGCTCTTCCACCAAGGCATGTCGAGGACGACGAGGGCGGAAGAGGAAAGAGGAGGCGGCGGAGCGAAGAGGGCATTGGCGACAGAGCGAGGCTTACAGTAGTATAAATGGAAGGGGCAGGGGGACACTTAACCGGGAGCTTTGAGGGGTGAGGTGACATCGCCCGCGGGACGAGGACGGACGAACGAAGAAGAAGGTCGACGTCGCCGTCGAAGGAAGGCAGAAATGGAACGAGCGCGACTCTCTATCTCTCCCTCGATCACTCGGCACGCGGCTTTGAGGCGAGCGGCGAAGGATGGGAACAGAGTCAACAAGGTTTGCTTCTTTTTTTGTTTTCGGTTTTACGTGTTTCTGTTTTTTTGACTTGGACAATCGCAGGGATTCCGACTCCAGATACCGTTGGCAGAAGATAACATGGCAACATATCGCCCGATATATTGACGTATCGGGCCGAGAAGAAGGAACCCATTATTATTTTGTCGCGCGATATGCAGTCCTCCCAAAATATATATCATAGTTTTCAGAAATTATTAAAGGAGTAAAATTTTAATTTGATTCCTACTTTTTTTATTTAATTTTAAAATAACACAATTTCCATGACGGATCATTGATAGTAGTGAGTTTGGTACACATATATTAGATTAAAAGATCATTGAAGATTGATACTTTGCTTATTTTAGATTAAGATAGCATAAAATGTTCTGCACGGACACGGAGAAGAGGCGACCATTCATTCATTCATTGCAGTGGCATCCATCATCATCATCAACATGGATGTCAAATCCATGCAAGTTTGCATGGCACCCCAATACATGCTCGATGGATGCCATCGTATCCCCAGCTGGAGATGTAGAATTAATTTTGTGCGTGCCCGTTGACTTCTCGGGTCGGATTTTGTTTGTTTTGTTTTGTTTTGTTTTGTTTTGGGGGGTCTACTAATCCTTAAGTAATTTGATATTTCTGCACTCTTTTCTCCAATTATTCTTCCTCTCTCTACTGACGGGGAATACATATCACAACGACTCCGTATTGTTGAAGTTGAAGGTTTTTTTTTTTTTTTAAATTTCTCGACATGGCATTCATTCGTGTGTTACTTTAGAAGACTCCGGTGACAGTATTCTCTTCTCTGATGTTGAGCTATACTAATGCTCTCAAAGTTGCACCCACAAAAAAAACAAAAAAAACAAAAACACACACACACACACACAGTGGTTTTTAACATGGATTGATTGTGTCATCAGCACAACAATTGTCATTTCAATTAAAAAAATGATAATAAAGAATTAACATGAGTTGAGTCATCATAAAAAAAAAAAAAGAATTTATCTACTCATTTCAATTTTACCTCTGGATACATAGACTAGAAGCATAGGAAACCCCCTCACATCAGTGTTCCTTGTCATTTCAATTTGAATGGGTTTGTTTAACCCAAAAAAAAAAAAAAAACTCTACTAAATAAAATCCATCTACACTTGTTAGCTTCGATGACTTGTCCTTAATTAAAAAGAACTCACTGTTTTTTTTGTATGTGCAAAAAAGATGACCAAAATATTGAGGCATTGACACTTGAGAAGAAATAATTAGAAAACATTTTCCACATGTTCTTGAAATATGGGATGGAAGAGAGGGAGAAGAGAGAAAGAAAGACTTTGGAGATTTGACAACGAACCAAGTTTGAAAGTTTCATGAGTACTTGGTCATTCACTCCATGCATGGGGGGGTGGGGGAGAGCAAGATTTGGTCAGCCTTCTTCAACAAATGGACAAAGGAAGTGACCAGTAGTGATCTATTAGCTGTGGACTGCTTCAACAACAGAGCTATTAGCTACCGAATGAATGAATCCATGGAGGAGGAGGATGATGATGATGATCCCCATGGAGACCAAGTCTCTCTCTCTGTGTTTTTGCGAACAGGTCAAGCTCAAACCTACATGTTGTTTCTTATATTCTCTTTTTTTTTTGTGTGTGTGTGTCAGAAAGAAGCAGTCAAATCTTAACATCTGTTCTTTCATTGTGGGGACTCCAATTGCTTTTGATCAGACAGGAGAAGAGACAACAACAACAACAACAACAACAAAACATCATTTCTCATCGAAGTCTTGTCGATGCTATAAATCAAATGAAGATGAAAAATCTACAAATCAACATGCACAAGTAATTGTTCTCATTCAGAGAGATGGATGCAGATACCCAAAGGGACGAACTGGAACAAGAATTAAGAGTACTCGAATCATATATACCACATAGGGTAGAATGAATCCAACTCAACATTTAGATGCGGCTGTTAGGAAACGAGCAAGAAGACTCATACGTACGAAGGGAGCCATCGGTCAATTTAGAGAAGCTCGCACATCTGCCAGTCTCAGACGGAGACTCTATCGCCATCCCTCGCCGCCGCCGCCGCCCCGCCCTTTCCTTTCCTTTCCTCTCCTCAGTTGTGTCGTCGTGGCCTGAACTTAAAATAGATTAAATGGGCCCCTAGCACTCTAAATAGGCCCATTTAATTGCTGTCTGGGCTTTAATGGGCCGGTCCGTGGCCTAAGTTTTAAGAGAGTCCGAGCACTACGTATAATTATAATATATATATATATATATATATATACACACGCACGCTAAAACCCTAGTTTTTGACGATAGGTTTTTGTGCGAAGTGACCATGGCATGGCGGAGTCCGTTCTTTCTGAAGACCTCTCTTCGCCCCTTCTCCGCTTACCGTTCGATGAGGACCCGAGTTGGCGGCGAGAGCTTCGTCTACCGGCAGTCGATGATCCGCCGGCCGTCGACGGTGAGGCGAGATTCGGTGCCGTGGAATTTGTGCAGCTTCATCGGGACGGTGATCCGCCCTGTGAAGAGGTCCGCCTGGAAAGGGGCTTACACTGTTCTCGAGGTGAAGTTCCCTTCCTGCAATTCGAGTACGTCGTCTTTCCGGTGAGATCCTTGACCTTTCCCTCTTCCGCCTCGTTTTTTTTCCCCTCTCAATTTTTGATCGATCGTCGTTGGGTGCTCCTGTTCAGTATTCGTTAACGTGCATGGTTAGTCCTTCAGCATCGCTGCAAAAACGTTAATTTTACTGCCTATGCTATCTATTACTCGATCTCACCGATGATGTTACTGCCGCTTTTTAGGAGATTTCGTCAAGGGCCCCTATGAAGCTTCCTACATTTCTTCTTATGGGTGCCTGACCATACATGAATGTGAATCATGACTTGTTAGTCCAACAAAAGAATTTTCTAAGGCCTAAACTACGAATGCAGTGGACTTGATGAGGTGTTGTGAATAGACCACCACATCGACTTTGTACTATCAGCAGTACTGAGCTTGTGGAATTTTCAGCTAATGTCATTTTCTTCATATCTCATATAACATGAAGTTGCTGCTTGGTGCAATTAGCATTCTTCTCTAAGCACCTAATTAGATTTTTTAATTTAGGAACCCCGTAACAAATCATTTCTGTGATTCCTGCATTCCATCTGTTTCCATCCATTTTAATGTTTAATACAAGCTCCTTTATTAGTTTGGGTTGTCATTACTGTCATAGACATCAAACCACGGGCTTTCTTGGGGAATGTTAAATTTGAGATCTAATCCTGCAACTTGCACAACAATTGAGGCGTTCTTTCCATTTTTTAGCTGCTTAATTTGCCTATATCACACTGTTTCTGTCGGTTACTAAAAGTCATTTAATTCTGTGGCAGGATACTGTTGTCTTTGTCGGATAAGCTAGAAGAAGTATCACTCGAATACTTGAAACCAAATGATACAATCTATGTTCGTGGTCCTTTGGGTTCTTACAAGAAACACTATGAAGATGGAAGTCATGCAATCTTTTACAAGGTTTGGATGCCTTAAAAGCTACTTCTAACTTGCCCTTAGCACATATTAAAAGATTGTTCCTTTCAGGTTGACGTTCAAGATTTGAATTTCATTAAACAATATAGACAAATTCAGAAGCCCACGGAGATGGAGATTCCAGTAGTTTCCAGTAAGCTCTTTTATCCTTGATAAAGGAAACTTAGTCTAGCGGTCCCGTAGCAAATAATCGAGTCATACTGGTTTCTTTCTTTTGGGTGCATTTGAATAGGAAGAACATCTTCATCTTATCCGTGTCTTTGTACAATAAAAATCACTCTGATATTATTCTTACTAGTCTCTCCTGCTTGAGTAGGGACAGCGGATGATGGTAAAGAGTTGCGAGACCGCCTGCACTTATGGCAGGTGTTCTTTGGGAATCCACATGAATGGTGGGATAATAGGCAAAAGAAGTTATTTCCAGGTGCAGCGGATTTTAGACACAAGGATACTCATGATGGCCTGTGGCTCAGGCCAGACGACCCTTCTTGGGTAAGAAGGCAGCTGCAACTCTATGACTCGAATATCATGGTGAATCGTCGCCCAAAGGAGCACGAATGGCAAATGAAGGATTTCTTGTGAAGTTTGTACTAAGCAGTAGATGATCAATTATGGAGTTCATGTAGGTGGAACTGAAATATGGAAAGTTTGAGATGAAATATGGAAAGCACTGACAAGGTCCAAAATACCCATGAAGTTTGTACTAAGCAGTAGATGATCAATTATGGAGTTCATGTAGGTGGAACTGAAATATGGAAAGTTTGAGATGAAATATGGAAAGCACTGACAAGGTCCGAAATACCCATGAAAATGAACTTCTGCAAAAAATCCATAGAAGAACAGAAAGAGCTCATATGCCATAGTCACTGATGAGATAAAAGGGGGTAGCTTCTAATAGTGATCATCACATTTTGGTGAACCGAATAAAGTGGACTTAATCAGGAGGTGATGCATTGCTTGCCTATGGTTGGATATCATCATAAAATTGGGGATAGTTATGGAGAATCTGGAGTTCAGCAATTCCTGAGGATGACACAGGTTATAACATCATTATATATCAGATTAGACATGATGTATCAGTTCAACTTTACATGCATGTTAAAGTATATCTCGATGGGCAGAATTAGAGAAGGATCAGAAGTAATAGTAGATTCTACAGATCGGTGGTACTTCCTCCTTTAAGTTCTTCTTTCTTTTTGTTACAGGATCTAGCTTCGAACAGACTGGTACTGCTAGTAGCAATGAGCAGTACAGAGATTTTGTTTTTTTTTTTTTTTTTTGTATCATACAGAACACAAACTGATCCTGTATAACGCTCTCACTGTTCGCCTGCATCTGAAGTGGATAATTGTATGCTTTTGGCGAGTAGCTATTAATCATGTTCCCAATGTGTGTGTGTGTGTGTGTGTGTGTGTGTGATATGCAACTCTCGATTTGTTCGATATAGGTACAAAAAAAAAAGTGTGAAATCAAAGAACAGTGGGTGCCAATTTTGCTCATTTTAATATGGTTGTCGATTGTTTTATTCCTACAACATACATCAATGAATGTGAAGGGTTGACGCTCCAGTTCTCTCGTGTTCAATCTACAAATATTTGGATCAAACAGTGGCGGCAGAACCTACCATCTTTGAAACACAAAAAGGTCAAAGGTCAAATCGGCTTGACTCTGAAACCTTTCACTGCCACCGGAGAAGTTTGATGTGACTTTGAACTTTCAAAGTTACACAAGGTCAAAAAGGAGCTACAAATCCTTCTGAGGTAACATGCCCAACAACAGCTAAAAGAAAGAAATCAAATGTACAAAACGATCAAAGGTCAAATGTCCTAATCTGCCTGAAAAGATTTCCCACTATAGATTTGAACATCAGATTAAAAGTAAAACGAATAAAAGGAAATGAAAAAGAGTAACCAAACAAACCTATCAAATGACTTGGAAGTCATCAGGTTGGTTGCCTCCCAACTTTTTTTTACCCCGAGAGGATCAAAGTGAAGTGAACAAAAAAAAAAAAAATGGAGCAGACAGGTCTGACATTGTAATCACTACCTGAATTCTTCAAATTCAACCAGAGATGGGAGGAGACAGCTTCAATGCATTGCCCATTTTTCTTGCATCTAAACCGGAATCCTGTTTCGCACCCAACATGTCTGAGAAAGAAAACCTTCCCGAGGTTGGACGGCGAGGTCGGAGTCACCATGAGATGCAGCCAAGACAAAATGTTCAACAAGGCAGCAGCAGTGAGTAACCTCAGATGGCAACCACCTTGTCTGCAACTGACCCATGTCTATGAAATCCAACTGCAGGATTTAGATTTATCTGGCAAGTTCGACCCATGTAAGTTTAAACTCGCGTTCCTCACTCAGAGTGTTGATAGGATTCAGTACCCCTCGGCAATGGAAGATTTTTTTTTATATTTCAGGTGGGGGTGGAGATGCAGGGAACAAACAATATGCTGCTTGCTATCTATGGAATTAGTGAAGAAGTTTGATCCAGAGATATGGAGACACAGAACAAGCAAGCAATCCATCCATCCATCTGCACGAGGTTTTTGGTGTGGACATGGATTCTCACAGGAAGAAGAAGGGCAGCATGAGTAAATGCTATGGAGGAAGGAAGGAAGGAAGGAAGCCTCTCTCATCCATTTACAAACACCCCCACCACCGACCCAACTGGTCTGATGCAAGATTATACCGGTCAGTGTTGGAAAATAAAGCAGCATCTCCGGTGAAGTCTGCCATCATGAATGCAGCAATAGGAAGTCGGAGTGATAAGGTGGTCAATCAATCAAAAAAAAAAAAAAAAAGAAAGGCAACAAACAGTACAGTGAACTCATGGATAGATGGATGAAGAAGCTGTCACTCATAAACAGCAAAATGTGCAGAAAGCAGGAATTGAATCTTAAGATGAGTTGCAGCAAGGTCCATGGTGGAGGACCACTGATTCAGATGATAGATACACTGTTTGTTGTTGGTGGTCATGCCCTCAGCCTCGGTCAGTGCTCCTCCTTCCTGTCTCTCCTGCACATCCTGTCAGATTACTCCTCACCGGACAGTAAGAACAAGATGTCAAATTCCAACTCACCATGTTTTCGAAGAAAGATATATGTTCGTGGGTAGAACGAAGAAATGACGCTTTGAAACCCAGTGATCAAACAGTGCCCAGCAAGAAGATAAACCCTCACGATGCTCAGAGATTGAAAATGTAAGAACCAAAAAAAGAAATATAACATATAATCCGAGAGGAGCCTCAATACTCCTCTTTGTCAGCAGCATAAGCTACACTTTTTTTTTTTTTTGTGTCTATATAACCTGGTACTACCAGGCGTCGGTCTCTCCCAGCGGAGTTGTAATCAGCAAAATTGTTGTTCTCCCTTCACGAATCCATCTCTTCTCATCAGGTGGTACCTAAAAGCCTCTCTCTTTATAAATTTCCTTCATTTCCAGCTACAGCCCTCTGATTTGCCATCCTCCTCCTCCTCCGAGCTATCTCCGGCAGTGATCGAAAGCGCGTGAGCCGAGGAGGCAGCTAAATGAAGCGGGCTTTGCGGAGAACCAGATCGTGAAACACTCCGCCGCGAGGAACCAGCGTATTGCTTCCGAGGAATCCATAGGCCTTCTCCGACAACCGGTCGACCCGCTGTAGCTGAAGCATTATGCACCCTTCGAGCGTGCAGCCGATACTTCTGAAATAGCAGAATCGGAACATGACATAAAAGCCAAACGGATGAAGAAATGGGGGGGATCAAGAAGACCATACCGCAATCACTCCACACGGAAGTCAGAACTCACCTGCAGATGGCTTTTCACTTCGTCGTTTGTGAGCCCGTCCACCTTCATCTGTTCTCGTATCTGCTTGGGAGTTGCCACTGCATCAACAAACAAAGACAGCCAAAATCCAAGTAAAACAAGTGTGTTTCCTGCTAATATGGGTCTTCTTCTCCGTCCAGGATTTTAATCCATTCAGAAAGAACGTTCACCCATGTTCTGATTCCACTTCCACTGAAACCACACCACATTTCTTCGACTCTTTTCTTCCATCCACTTCAAATTCAAAGGTAAAACAAACAAAGCTCACAAGCTTTTTTTGACAGATTCAACATCAAAGGCAAGTCCTTGTGTACTCCTACAGGAAATCAAATATCAGCAATTGGCTCACCTTGAGCACCGCCGAGCTGTTGGATAGCGAGCACGAACCGACGATGCAGCTCCTGCGACCAGCACCTCCTCGCCTTCCTCGGTGCCTGCTGCTGGGGCTGCATGTTAAGTCGGGGGGTCGCGGTCGCCGGAGATGGCTCCGATGCTTCGTCGACAGCTTTAGAGCCACATCCTCCGGCGCGGTGATCCTCGGCAGCCCAGGTTACGGGGCCAGGGGTGCTGTCGATGGCAGGCGACTGCAGCGACAGGTCCCGCAGAGCGGGTGGAGGCTTCTCCTCTTCCTTGGAGCTCGCAGCAAACGACGACAGACGTTTGAAAGGCACAAATGCGCCCCCGCCGTTGCGATTCTTGCATTCCGAGAAGAGGTTGCGTCCGTCCTTCTGCGATCAGAAACAGACGCGACGCGTTTTCAAAGATCTCGCAAAGGTATACACAAAAAACCTTTATTTTTCTTTTTCCACCATAAAGATTCCTCCTCTTTTACCTCATCGGAGATTATTTTGGCGTGGGCTTTGTCATCATCATCATCATCATCATCATCATCATCGTTCTCGCTGTGATTGTCGCTCCAGAGTTGGGCGGAGCTCATCCACTTCTTCTTATCTTTGCAATCCGTTGCCGCTTTTACCCTTCCATCATCCTCAACTTTACTCTTCATGGGTATGAATTCTTCGAAGACACGCCCGAACCTGTCGCCGCGGCATCGCTGGATCTCCTTATTCAACCCCTCGATCACTGCAACCGACAAGAAATGACATCGAGATCGTAAAAAAAAATCGGATTTTTACATGACAGCAAGCCCAACCAACAACAAAAAAAAAAAAAAAGAAGAAGAAAACGATGGAGAAAGGAGGGCATCCATTACGGACCCTCGCTGAGGATAAGCATGCAGAGAGGGAGCTCGCGTTTGAAAGCTTCGATCTTTCGCTTCTCTTCCTCCAAGCTCTTGATAGACTCCTCGAGCCTCGCGGCCCGCCTGCCGTCCCCGCTCCCGATCGCCGACGCCTCATTCAGGAAGCCACCCACGATCCGCATGGCGCACAGCTTCAACTCCAGCCCCATCTCCTCCACCACCACCGCCGCCGGGCCCATCGCCGCTCCACTTCTTCTTTCCCCTCGTTATCTTCTCCGAGATTTCTCAGACGAGCACAAAGACCGACAGCAGAGGAGGGCGGAGAGGAGACGAGTGGCGAGCATTATATATAGCCCAACGCAAAAGATGGGAACACGGCATCGGGCCGGCCGGTCCGATCCTACAGGAGATTCGCGAGCTCGACTCGTCGCGAATCCCCCCACGCCACGCGACCGAACCGGGCGGGATCGGAGATACCACCGTCTCTCCCACGCGGTGTGCTCTTTTATTATTTATTTATTATTATTATTAGTTAATGGTTTTGTTGTGGTCGAAAAAAGACCCACCAAGATTGTTGAATAGTAAGTAGGTCATTGTAATAAGTAAATATTAAATTTATGTAATTAAGATGATAAAAAAAAATCTGGTAACAAACCTAGCTTTATGAATAATTAAATTTGGACTATTACAACAAAAGTAAATTCGTATCATCTCATGCAATGGTCTTGACAAGCTAAATCTTCAGAAGAAAGGAACCTCGAACAGCTGAGATGCCATCTTTTATTGCCATAATTGCATCACAAAAGATAGATCCCACACACAATAACTGTTATGTAATTGTATCAATCTGCTAAATAAATATGACATGCCTCATCGTCGTCATACCGCGGGGGGCCTATTGCGTACACAAGAATTTGGGATCTGGTGTTTGGCACGTTGCAAGATGCAACAGCGCGCTGAATCCTTGACGAGCCAAATCCCCACGTTATTTTTTTTTTGACCGACCAAAACTTGCAGTTCCATCCAGAGCTCGATACGTGGCGATAAGAAAAAGCCAGAAAAAAAGGGGATTCTCGGGGAAATCAGTGTTTTCTTCACATTGCCGATTGACCTGCCTCCTTATTGGACGTAATCGTGGACCCACATGCGGCCCCACCTAGGTCCCGTCACTATCCCATGTGGGCTATTGCCCAGTAAAACGAGAAGCGTAGGTAAAATGAGTAGAATCTTGATATATATATATATATATATATATATATATATATATATATATATATGAAGAAGATTTCCATGAATTTACTAATGTAAGAAATATGTTAAAGATAAAAACTGTAATTAGATCAGACTCACCTAAGAATTGAATCTGGATCTCATATAATAAATCATGCTCGATATTTTGGGTCACATTCGGATCAGATAATTATTATTAAATATTATATTAAAAAAATTTAATCGATATTATTACATTTTAAATAGTTAATCAATGGATGGGATATAATATGATTTGTATAATTATTATAATTATTATTATTATTTGGTCATATGATATGATGCTTCGTATGAGAATCTTGGAACAAGAAAAGCTTATTCCCACGTGAGGTATTCTAAAGGAGATCAGAATCGATCCCTACCGTTGAGAGCATTAGAGGATCACGGAGTGGATAACATTTTTGTCGAGGCTTCCCGTTAGCTCATCTTGTTGACGATAGATAGCTTTGGGGAACATGAAAGGTCACATCCATCGCTTCGACCTTTCTTCCTTCTGAATGCAATGCAAATTTAGGTAGACAGAGAGAGAGAGAGAGAGAGAGAGAGAGAGAGATTCCATGGCATCACAGTTTGAAGGTGGGGGGGGGGGGGGGAGGCGGACAAACACCCCTCCCTTTCTCAAAAGCCAATTCAATGTGAGTCAGGACCAAAAGATTCACAAAGAAAAGCATAGACGTACATAAAGATGAGATCTTTTGATTCCATGGATTAGGTGGTTGAAGGAGAAGACTGTTTATTTATTGTAAACTATTTATCGAATCCGCTTTTCTTAATCAGATCTTTGGACAATAGAAATCTGCTGGTATCAGTCGCTCCAAAATACAAATGATAATAAAAAAAAGACTGCGACGGGAACGCATGTTTCGAGATTAAGTCAATCGGATTCTATTATCTTACTTACACTTACTCGAAGTTGAATCAGTTGGATTATTCGAAAGGAGTGATTTAGAACTGCAAGCCTGCACTTGTAGTAGTTCTTCTGCGATGGCTCAAAACTGGGGGTTTTTTTTTTTTTTTTTTTTTTGGCAAAGGCATACTTATCCTCGCAAGGCACTGTCCGGATAATGTGAAAGCTTCTCGTGGGTTAGGAGGACAAAAGATTTCTGCAATCTATCATGTGAGACGACATGTCTGATTTAATGATTGGGCATTGGATGCTGAATTAGATTCCATTCCATCCTCCCCCCCACAACAAAACCTGAAGCAGTGTGGTTAGGAAAGGAGAAAGCAATTGCACGGAATGGAGTAGAGAGATAAGAATACAAGATACCCACGAAGATGTTGCTCGGGTTCTCTGGTTTGTATGCTTGTCATGTTTCATGCGATTCCAGGTGTCATGTCGGATGGACCCGATGGCCATTTAGATTGGGACAACAGTGTGCTGTGCTGTGCTGTGCTGTGCTGTGCTGTGGGATCATCACAAGGCTCAAGGAAGGGAGTCTTCTTCTTCTTCTTCTTCTTCTTCTTCTTCTTCTTCTTCTTCTTCTTCTTCTTCTTCTTCTTCTTCTTCTTCTTCTGTGGAGAAAGAGTGGCCTTTCGAGTTTCTCATACTTGTTTCTATAACACACTGAATTATGTATTCCATGTCAATTATATTATCCTCTCTTTTCAAAGACACAAAAGCATGGGAGGGTTGAGATATGTCGAGTTTTGGATGGAGATTGAGGATGAGTTGTCGATTGTTAAAATAAGGATAAAATTGACACCGAACCCGTGGACGATCAACACGCACCACCTTCTTTTATCTATCCGACACTGCTGCTGGTTATTGAGGGTGATAAAAAGGAGGAATAAGTTACTTTTATATCAAAGTCCACTCCCTCATTCAAACAAACCCATTATATCTCATAATATTTTCACTTTTATATGAATATATATATATGTATTATGCTTTCATGTATCAAAAGACAAATTTGACACTTTCATGCTTGTAGGCCTTATGCAGTGTTTCTTTCTTCCCTTCCCTTCCCTTCCCTTGGAAGAATGGTGGATGAAGTCACTCGCTTCCCAAAGCAAACTTTGATCCACTGCTGCCTTCCTTAAAGGTATTCTTATTTTGATATAAAGTATGGAATCTATGCCTTGGGGATACTTCCAAGGAAAGATTTGTTATGGTCTCAGCATCGTACGCCACCAAGAATCCACGAGGCTTGATGTTTGTTTGCCGCTCGATGGGTTGAGATGTGGACATAGTTGAAATGTATATATATATATATATATGTCTTTCATTTAATCAATTACATATCTGACTTATATATATATATATATAATTTTGTGAAAAATTCAGCATCAGCATGAAGCTGTAAACCCTCTGCAAGTATGTATAAATAATTAAAGAGTAGTGCAAGAAATTTGAAGATGCATGCGCAAGGAATTTATAAGACAAGAGATCAAGCAAAATCTATATCAGATATCGATGTGTCTGAGAACATTTCAACCCTCTCCTTCCCCCCCCCCACTTTTTCCTCGTTCCGCATCTCTAGGAAGTAGACGTCAAGACATCATTTTTTCCTCCTCCATCCATTCTGGCACAAACCCAGATCATGATCAGAATCAAATGAGCTCCATAGCAATCCTTGTTTGATCATGAGGAGTGATAGCATTTCTTTACCTACCATTGAGGTCAACAATGGCGGCACAAGCGTTGCAGAGTCCATCAAAAATCCCGGTACATGTCGAACATATGGCTTTCGCTGCACCCAAAGAAACATACGGCGTTCCATGGGAAGAAGGATGAAGTTGGCATGACCTGTGAGGGGGACACGATTCTTTGCTACTGATCTCCTCATAAAAATGCTAGATTCTGAGTACCGATTCCCCTCGTCCAAAGCGGGAACATTAAATCTGTGCCAAGACGAGAAGGACATGTTTAAAGCACAGCCTGCTTACTTGAACACAACAACAACAACAACAACAACAACAACAACAACAGGGAATCCCATTGGATATTTTATTGTTTACTTTGGTTGCTGGATTCTAAACCATGCAACACACCAGGCTGCAGATTACGGAATAAACAGGTTGAAGGGACATAAGTGTACCAACCCATTCACACACTACTGTGTGTGGATTCCATGGATGGTTTGGTTGATTACCATAGATGCTCTGCATGGAAAGATGGGATCAGATGGGATCGATCGTTCATCAAAATATGTCTCAATCAATTTAGCTCACACATTAATCTTGTATCATACGATTGTTAGAATAGGGTGTGAGAATAAAAACCTCAATTAAGTTCTTCCATTCACCGTTCATTTATACGGGTGAGAAGGAAGATTTTCTCTCAACTAATCTACGAGATTTTATTATTTATTTGGATAAATCATGTCTAAATCATATTTAGATCATATCTTAAATCTTATCTTCTATCATACCCCCGCAAGATCGAGCTCCTATCAAGGACGCCGACCTTGAACTGATATCAATGAATCTAAATGAAGGAGGTAGCAGTGTTGTCAACCGCGGTGAAGGTATGACGACGTTTGACTTCGATGGCGATGTCAGCCTGACTGAAAAGGAGGGTGCAAGCATGGCAGAAAGAGGAGGTCCGGTACAGGGCGGGCGCAGTAGAATGGATGAAGCAGAAGCTATCGTTAGACAACGAAAGAGAGAATAGAGGTGCTAGACCTAAAGAGAGATGGGTCGAGATCACGGCAACTGTGGGCAAATGAGCGAGAGAGTGATTGCTGCAGAATGCGACAACCAGTAGAGGAAGACTGTAGCGTCGACAGATGAAGGATGAGGCTGCAGGAAACGGAAGGGGGAGTGTATCGGCTACCGAAGGAAGAGGATGAGCGGTAGCAAGAAGAGCAGGAGAGGATTAGCAGTAGATGTCAACGTTGAAGATGCCGATATCAGGCGAGGAGGAGGAAGCCAACTGCTACGACTACTGCTGCTGTGTGGGCTTGAACACTTCTATGGCGAAAGAAGCAGGGAAGCGGAAGCAGAGAAGCGGTGCTAGAGGTTAGAAGGGAGGGAGAGTAGCCCTCGTTATAGGAGGTATACAGGAGCCGTCAAAAGAGTGGAGGAGCGATCACAGGAGAAGTCAGTCGTGGATTATAAGGCATTGGCCAGAGACACAATGGCAACAGAGAGGAGTAGAGGGAGCCACAGCGTACGCTTACCTCTAGTGTCTGATATGGTTTTGGCAGTAGGGCGGACGGTGACGACGTCGTGAGAAGAGAGGCTTAAAGAGAAGGATTGACATATATGTGCTACAGTTGCAGATCCGATAGAGGAGCAACGAGAGGATGATCGGACGATGCCAATAGATCGATGCCAAGTTCGTTGGTTTTTGTCCAACATGGCGGTAATAGGTTCTAGTGAGGAAGAGAAGCACTCGGCAGGGTGTTGGCATAACAGTATGGGGCCGACGGTGGAGAAGGTGAAAGAGACTTTTTTTTCTCTTTACCGAGAGAAGAGGACGAGGAAAGAGCACACCGTGTGAGAAATACTATCGTTGGACAACGAGGGCTAGGAAACTACGATAGGTGCCATGGGAAGATAGGGCAATAACAGGATTAGGTGCTGTCGACGGTAATAGAGGAGGATACAGGGGGGGAAATGACTATTGTGACTGGGGCGATGACAAGATGAGTGCGGCTGGAAGCAGCGAGTAGAGATGAAGTTGCAATAGGGAATGGCGACGCGATTGTTGTTGAGGCTGTAACAGCGTAGAAGATGTCATGGCTAGAGATTTGGCAACATTGTCGGCCCTCGATAATGAGGAATACGTCTCTCTCTCCACATGTCAGCTTCCACAGATGCACGACTGGATAGGATGGTCGCCCGGGTCGTTGGACCTCAGAGGGCTACCACCGATAGAGGAGAAGAATCGACACTAACGATAAAGGAGTGGAGCTGTCGATAGTGTCGACGATTCCTCGGTCGTTAGCAAGAGGCCAACGTTTGATAGTAAAAAAAAATAATCTCTCTTAAAATAGAGAGAGAGGATGAGAAATAAGTAAGAAAGTGTCATTGGATAACAAATAAAAAAGAGATAATCTTTCTTCCAGATACAAGGTCTCTTATACCATATTAGAATAAGATGTGAGAATGAAAAGTTCAATTAAATTTATTAATTCATCGTTCATTTATACATACGACACGAGGAGGAGAATTTAACTCTAACTTAACTATCTATCAAAGATATACTTTTAAGATAGAGACTACAGCCGAATGGTAACGTAAACATCAGCTTTTTCCGTCATGTCGTCCAGAGTGGGTCTCTGCAAAAAAAGTTGATGTTCCTGTGTTATCCTCAGAAAAGCTTGATCTCAAGAGACTTTGGTGCTTAGGCACGTCCCTCCCTCCCTCCCGAATCAAAAGAATCCAAAGCCTCACTTTCCGCGCAGTTTATAAGTTTTTCTTGTACGTTTCAAGACTAGCAACACGGTGGTCCGTTCTTCCAATTCATGACTCCTTCCCACGAACCATCTCCTTGAGGGATGATTGCAGACGGATCATGTCATCCAGACGACCGCAGCTGCTGCCATGGATTCCTCTCCTTTCACAAGGCCAGAGAGAGAGAGAGAGAGTGAGCATGAAATAGCTGCAGACACTGATGATACATACCCACCAATATGATAGAAATTAGCTTCTTTGAGCTATAATAGTTCTTGTGCATCCATCGATCAACTGCTCTAGTTTTGGTGTGTACAAATTGGTCCCTGATGGCTGGATGATCAAGTAACCTAACCACAACCCCAATATGCTTCGACCAAAAAGACAGTCGATAGGTTAGAGTTGACAGAGACTTGCAACTCGAGAAATGGTCGGCCATGCACGATCTTGCGTGACAATGGAGCCTTGATTCATTTGCTTTTGACTTCTGAAGCACCGTCGGCTTTTAGCGCAGGCAAAGGCCATCCATCCTTCGAGGACGACAAGCAGTCAGACCGGACCTTGTCCTCGCACAACTTTAAGGTTGTTTTCTGTGTTGGAATAACTCGCTGGCTTCACATTCAACATTGTTTTCTTCTCTCTCTCTCTCTCTCTCTTCTTCTTCCAACCTTCTTTCTCCTTCTCTTCCTCATCCTGGGCTGTGTTCGTTTAACTGACTCCATCTTGCCAAAAAAGACTGCCATTATCAAATTTTGTTCAAAGCCTGGCGTGTGATCATGATGCTGTCACCTTCATTTATTTTTGGATGTTACACGCTCTTTTCTTTCGGAGAGTATACAAAGTACATTTAGATTTGCTCAAGTCAGCATATTAAAAGGCAGCAATTTCCCACAACCAATTTTAAGAAACCACAAGTGGTGCAGCATTCTGCACCGACTTCATCACTGTCGTCATGATAGATCTACAACTTAGAGCAATGCAAAAACATGAGCATTCGGAGTGCAAAGCTCATGGTAATATCCATTACTGCACCCCCAGGAAACAAATCTGCAACATCTTGGATCCAATAAGAGCAACTCCTTCATCGGTTTAGCTCCTTCATTGGTCGTGGAGACCATTTGCTCCGTTATTAGAGATCAAAAGCTTGGATCTTTTTGAATAAGAAGTATTTAGTAAATCTTCTGTCTAACTTAGATTATTAATAGTGGTATATCATATGAATCAAGTTATCTTCCTTCTCCTACTTTTGAAGGTGGAATTAGATAATTTTTCACCTTCTTTATGGATTTATACTTTACTATCAAGACTAGTGGAAAAAAAAAAGCTAGATGGAGGTCAAACGAAGATTAAAAAACACTAATCTCCGTCAAGTTTGGACTTCTTTATGGGCCTTCACGATCCCAAACTTAGAACCATATATTGAACAAAAAAAAAAAAAAAAAATCAACAGCTTCCTTGATTGATTCCGCTATTGTTGTCATGCAAATTGAATGAATGGATGATGCTACCAGCCCAGATGAGCCAATTTTTCTTTTTCTTTTTTTTTTTTTTTGGCTATCTGCAACACTGTTGTTTAATGGAGCGTTTCTGTATCCGAAGAAGACAAAGCAGTGGAGAGCTACATAGGAGTATATTGGACAAACACAGAACGGTGTCACAAAATTGTGCTTTGCTTAGGAGAGAGTCACCAAAAGAGCACAGAACAGAAAAAAAAAAAAAAAAAGACAAGTAGGTGGTGTAAGTGGGTGGTTCTCCCAGTATTTTAAGCCATAAGACACACAACAAAATGATTCAAAAAAGATCTGCAGTCGATAAAATGATTACCTAATAGTGGTGGTGAAGATGTGTTCATCACAGGATCATTAATTATTGTTCATGACTGATAGATAGAGTTAATACATGCAGAAATAAAGACATAAAAGTGGATGACTTGTGTTTTTAGTAACATTAATCCTGTAGATTTGTGATGATTTCCAGTCTTTTCGGTTGTTGTCTGATGCAAATTGTTGGCATAAACATCAAACCGTTCTTATAGTTTGATTAGTCTCAGATCTAGAAAAATAGATAAGATTAAGATCTATTTTATGTATTATTATCGATTTCAATTTAGATATTTTAATTAATGATTCAAATTAAATATAATTAATAAATCAATTAATCTATGAGGCTCGACACATAAACGGAAATCAGTGGATTGGGTTCAGATTTTTACTGCTAAATGGTTCTTTAAACAACTATAAATAATAAAAAAAACATTTCTTGCATTGAATGTGGGAGATGACTCCTTCAAACCACAGGCTGACTTTGACTTTTCCACTCGCCTCGGGTCAAATTACATGACCTCTTCTCTAAAGTCAATAGCCTTTGTTTGGTATTTGCAAACATTAAATTATCCATGAATCTTAGCTCTGCCATGTGTAGCTTTTTAAAGTGATTGGAATTCACTACATGATTCACTCAGCAAAGATAAAATTAGATTACATCTAAAACTTTCTTAATTGTTCACTACAAAAAATAGTTATGATTACGATAAAATCATCTTATTCCACAAGTTATTTAACCTTATCCGTTTGCTCCATAATACCGCTAATCTCTTCTCTTCGTGCGACATTGTTGTAAAAATAAACGACCCTTATCAATCCCTTTTGTACTCACATACTAGTTTTTTTATTTACTTTGATGAAAACAACATAAGAGAAAAATATTATTATTTATTATATATTAAATATAGATGATTTAACTTTAATAGGTCATCATCCGAATGATAAAGAAGTCATTGTTTATACTCTCAATGGTTTAAGAGATGAATACAAGAAAATAATGATAGCAATTCGAATACTTAACTTACTAATATCATTTAAAGAACTATATGACAAGTTGATTGACCATAAAACTATATGAAATGAAAAAAAAAGAGGAAGATAAGACCAATTATCATGGCTCAATTCAATCATTAAAAAAAATAATCAAAGCAATAAGATTTTCAATAAAGAATTAAACAAGATATCTCATTCGACATATAATTAATATACATACGCATCATTTGACTGTCAATTTCAATCTAAACAACTTAAAAAATAAATTCAACTATAATTATCCATAGTTTTAGCATCTCAACAATAATAACCAACAAAAAGTCATATATAAGCTCTATGACAAAATTAGACACAAAGTAAAACTTTATCAATCTTGACTCTACCCTATTATTATACCCAACTGGCCTCAAACAAATATTATGACTACTCCAATTGTTTGGATATCCAAGCAATTAGTTATGACTATGATATTTTTCATTATGTCACTTATGATTTGCATAATTTACTCATCCACACTTACTATGGAGTTAATTAAAATATCATCATTGATGAGAGTAACATAATCCATAACACTCGCATTAGTTCTATAATACTTAATTCACACATAAATATTTTTACACTCGATGATGTTTTATATGTATCTCACGTAAAATAAACCTTATTTCCATCTCTAATTTCTACGAACAAGATAATACCTTTATTGAATTCTTTTTTGACTCGCTTTGTATAAAGTATCTAAGCACTTGAATATCTTTTGCAAATCACCTAACAAATCAATTTTGTTTTAGATGTTACTCTAAATCAGCTTATTTTAAATGCATCGATGTAAGATTGACATCTTTGGTAAAAACTTAATCTTACGGAGATATGATAGAAGGCAAATATGAAATAACAACTTTCTAATTCTTAGATATTCTAATTCTTAATCAATTTATTATTTAAGAATAATTTATATATATAAATCGAACATATGATTAAAAAATATTTTTTCTCAAAATTTATATAAATATAAATTATCTTAATAAATAATATATATTTTTCTCAATAAAATTTTCAATTCCTCACACAAATAGGCGAACCTAAGTCGCCAACCCCTTTAAAAAGAAACAATCCTAAAATATAGTAGTTTGCTCTTAAATCAAAAGCAAAAGAGAGCTTCTTTAAGGATTAAGATGGGGAACAAAATGCAAGATCAATTTGGGGAGAGCTTAAAGCAGCACCATAATGCGTAGAACAAAGTAGCTGAGTGAGTTGACTTTTGGGCTGACCGACCCTTAACAGAATGGCGAGAACAAAATCCAACTACAGATTCTGTGTTGGGTTTTGCTTGGCGAGAGTGGCATCGCAGCCTACTTAGGACGCCGACGAGCATCCCGTCCCGTTGTGTATGGACTTATTAAACAGTGGGCTGATTTGTTTTGTTCTGTAACACAAGCTTTCCTCTCTCTCTCTCTCTCTCTCTCTCTCTCTCTCTTATTACTGGGTTGAGGGGGAGGAGGGTGGTGGTGACTGTAGTGGGCAGAGGGGAGGAGCAGGACCTTCTTTATCATCAATGCATGGTCATATGAATTGAGCGTTGGAGTAAAGATGCTGATGGAAGATGGTCTGCTTGAGAGAGAGAGAGAGAGAAGAGGTTTTGAGAAGGAAAGGTGTCTTCTTTTTTTTAGCTTGATGGCCACAGATCAGGGGATTCCATGGAACCTGTTCAGTTGGGGGGTCACCTTTCTGATCTGTGTTGGCTGTGTGTTGTTTCTCTCCGTCCCATTTCCGTTGCCTCCTCCGAGCCCTTGTTTTGAGTTGAATCCGTTCCTGTGGGATTTGGCTCTTTGACCTCCTCTGAGATGACAGGGGAAAGGGAGGAAGGGGTTGCATCTCTCTCTCTCTCTCTCTCTCTCTCTCTCTCTCTCTCTCTCTCGTTTTCCCTTTGATAGCTAAGTTTTGGTTTCAGACTTGTCAAAGTTGTCATCTTTGGGCGTCTTCAGATGTGATTTCAGAGTTAAGGGTTTGAATGTTCCCCTTGTCGACTCTCCGCTCCGCTGCAGAGTTTGTTCTTCCTTCCCTCCTTTCATCCTCAAAGTCTCATCTTCATCATCTCGGGGTTTGATTCTTGAAACAAAGGTCGGACCTTTTCCCTTTTTGTCCTCCTCCAGGGTTAGGGTTTTTATTCGAAGCCGATTGCCCATTGGTGTAGTTGCCTGGGAGAGGTTGGATGAGCATCATACATGCATCTCTGGCTATGGAAGCCCATCTCCCACTGCGTCGCCCTGCTCCTCGACAAGAAGAACCGGTGGCGGGACGGCGGCGGCTTGTGGGACCGGCCCTCGATGCTCCGGCAGCTGCAGGAGAACGAGCTCCGCGATGCCCTCGAGGAGGCTTCCGAGGACGGCTCCCTCTTCAAGTCCCAGGGCATGGACCCCGAGGTCTTCGGCAACCCCCCATGAGGGCTCCTCCGTCAGTCGGTCGAGGTCTCTCTCCCGCCTCCACGTCCAGAGGGAGTTCCTCCCTCGCCGCCGAGCGCTTGTTCCTCTCTGCTGATTCCATTCCCACCCTCAAGGAGGCCTTCACCAATCTGGTCACCATGTACCCGAAGTACCAGTCTTCGGACCGGATCGATAAGCTGAGGCTGGACGAGTACTGTCACCTATCTGATGCTGGCGCCAAGGTATGCCTTGATTACTGTGGTTTTGGCTTGTTCTCCTACCTTCAGAGCTTCGAGAGCTGGGAGTCCTCGGCTCTTAGCCTCTCGGAGATCACTGCAAATTTGAGCAACCATGCTTTATACGGCGGCGCCGAGAGAAAGGCACGGCCGAGCACGATATCAAAGACCCGGATAATGGAGCACCTGAACGTTCCTGAGAACGAGTACGGCCTAGTTTTTACCTTCAGTAGAGGTTCTGCCTTCAAATTGCTGGCCGAGGCTTACCCATTTCACACAAACAAGAAGGTGTTGACAATGTTTGAGCATGAGAGCCAGTCCGTGAACTGGATGGCCCAGAGTGCGAGGGAGAAGGGAGCCAAGGTCTGTGGTGCTTGGTTCAGATGGCCGACGCTCAAGCTCTGCTCCACAGAGTTGAGGAAGCAGATCTCTCACAAGAGGAGGAAGAAGAAGGACTCTGCCGTCGGGCTCTTTGTGTTTCCGGTTCAGTCCAGGGTGAGAGGGGCAAAAGTACTCTTTACCAGTGGATGGCTTTGGCTCAGCAGAACAATTGGCATGTGTTACTTGATGCCGGTTCTTTGGGTCCGAATGACATGGACTCTCAATGTTCCGACCGGATTTTATCGTCACATCGTTCTACCGGGTGTTTGGGTTGGATCCGACAGGTTTCGGATGCCTCCTGATCAAGAAGTCTGTGATGGGAAGCTTGCAAAACCAGAATGGCAGTACTGGATCTGGAATGGTGAGGATTGTCCCTGTGTTTCCTCAATATTTGAGTGATTCTGTGGATGGAATTGAAGATGAAACGGTCGATGTAAATGATGAAGCTGATCGAGGATACCAACTGCCTGCTTTCTCGGGTGCTTTCGCATCAGCGCAAGTAAGGGATATTTTTGATAGCGAGATGGAACAGGACAACAGCTCTGACCGTGGGGACGGGGCAAGTAGTATCTTTGAGGAGAGTAAGAGCCCAGTTTTTAGTGAGGATGAATCATCAGACAGTTCATTCTGGATTGATTTAGGTCGAAGCCCAGTCGGATCAGACCATTCTGGGCAACTAAAACAAGGGGAGGTTGGGGTCACCAATGCCACCTTCATGGTTTGCCGGAAGGAAGAAGAATAATGTGTCACCAAATGTTGCATCCAGGATGTCAAAGAGCCCTATTTGTGATGACCATGCGCTATCCTTTGACGCAGCTGTCTTATGTGTATCACGAGAACTAGACTATGTGAAGGGAAGACCTAGAAGAAGAACCTTTAGAAAATGGGTCAAAACATGCAGGCTTCCAGCATGTCAGTGAGATTGAGGAGGAACCCAAAGTAAGAGCAGCAACAGGAAGACGTGCTGTAAAAAAAAATTGTTCTTTGGCCAATTGTTAGCTCAAGTGCCAATTTTGAGCAGCACACCACCGGTCGTGAAAATGGCGCAACCTCTGAGATATATCCTGTAGGGCGATATTGAGGTGAAAGAGAGTGGCATAAGTAGGGAAACAGAAGGTGAGTTCCGACTGTTAGGGAGGAGGGAAGGAAATAACAACAGGCTTTCAGGTCAAAGATTCTTGGGTGCGCAAGAGAATGAGCGAGCCTCGAGCATGGATCACAGAGTATCCTTCAGCATGGAGTATGATAGAACTACGGAAGCATCCTATCATAACGCTGATGCTGGCGAAGTGTGCGTACATGCACTAGGCAATGATGATGATAATGTCATTCAAGATGGCGATGATGAGGATGGTGAGGAGTGGGGCAGATTAGAGCCTGAAATTATTTATTTGCAGACATCTTGATCATGTGAACATGGATGGGTCTCGATAAAACAACAGTGAGACTGCGTTATCTGATCAACTGGCTTGTGACGTCATTACTGCAGTTGCGATTAGTGGATCCGGCGGGGATCTATGGCCCAAAAATTAAATACGAAAGGGGTGCTGCTGTGGCATTCAACGTGAAGGATGGTAGTGGAGCAATCATCAAACCAGCAACTGTTCAAAAGTTTGGCCGAGAAAAATGGTATTTGCTTGGGCATTGGCTGCCTTGGTCATATAAGGGACATGGACAATCAGCAACATCTGCATGGAGAACTTTTAACTGATACTTCCTCCAATCATTCAGCAAGTAGCCGCGGTGATAGTAAGAACGCTGTCATTAGAGTGGAGGTTGTTACTGCTTCACTTGGATTCCTCACAAACTTTGAGGATGTGGGGGTTTGTGGCCAAGTTTCTGAATCCTGCATTTGTCGACAGCCATAGATTATCGACCATTGCAGAGAGCCCAGAAACATAGCCACTGAAAATGTTGGATTGAAGTATCTTTCTTCCGATATCTGAGGGTGAATCGCTTGTTGCTCAAACCAACAGATACAATCATGAGTGCTTTGAAGGTTTGATCAAAAGATTCAGATGATCAGAACAAAGGGAGAAAAAATATAATCCTTTTCCTGTATTTCTTGTGCATCCTCTATAATTTTTCATCTGCAAGAAATGATAACTTATGATGTTTCAGGTGATTTTTTTTTTTTTTTGTAGGTTTCATATATATATATATATTTGTTTGACTGTAGAGTTTGCGATACGTACCTAAGTTTTATGAAGAGAGCTTCTGATCTGTGAAAGGATGTTTGCAAATCTGAAGTTACATGATGGGCAGGTAAAAAAAAAAAAAAGGTCTGCTGCATTGGGAGAATCTCATGACTCTGATATGAGGATGGAGCAGTTTTTAGCTCTCTCCATTTTTCTCCTATCTGCAACAGTTGCTTTGTTGGGTGCTTTGGGAGAGCTGCAGGTGGATAATGTTCTCTCATTTTAGTATGTTCTTAGATCTGATCCAATATAAATAGATGTTGGATTGCATGGTTGCTCATAATATTAGCCCCCTAAGTGCAAATATCTAATTGATTGTTTCCAGAATGGCTAGGTTTTTTTGGATTGCTGATCTTGATGTTTTTTATGCAGTTTCTTCTGCTGCTTCCAATTCATCTTTGTTTTTTTTTTTTTCAATCTTCTTTTGTCACTACGCTTTAATGAGTGGTATTTGGCATCAAAAGAAGTTTTAAAAATCTAAATCCGAGACTTCTCAGACTGTTATGATACCGAAATATTATTGAAGATTCACAAAATTGCTGCTGTCTGCTTGGATTGGCATAAGGGATTTAAAAGAACATCAACGAAGAATAATTTTTGGGAAGGTGGATTGGATTGCTGCTGCAGAGATTGTTGTGGGATGGATTTCAGGGAAGATAAAAGAACTACCCCCCCATTGACCGACCATTGACACTCCGATGGGTCAACTGACGCTGACCTTCACGATGTCAGATCTTTGCTTGCTGGTTGGGGCTGACGAAACTAACGACAAATTGTCTTGTGACATATGGACAAAAGGTGGAATTAAGCTACGGGTTAGCAGTTTGACGAGGTAGCAGAGGCAGCATATAAAAAGTCAAATGTGCAAACTTCAAATAATTTTAATAACAGATGAGGATGTTTACCAGAACGCAGAAAGTGACACTTCATTCTTATAAAACTCAAAACTGGTGAAACAATCAAAAAGCACTTGCAGTGTCTCCTAATCTTCCAGTCCATCCTTGAGCAGGTTCTTGTTGTTCTACACCAACCACGAATCATCCATTTACCATCCATGCAATTGATCCTTATTTCTTCAAGTACCTGCAAAAAAAAAATTATAATGTAACACGTTTTATGCAACAATGGCGATGGTTAATATCATTTGACCAAGATAAAAATAATATGCAGAAGATTAATCCTCAGAATGAAGGCACAAATGCAATCTAAAACAACCAGCATTCATGATCTGCCCTTCCTGAGAAAATGAATTCGAATTCTTGGACCGGCACTCATCACAAGTTGTGGACTACCACTCCTAAGGAGAATTGGATTAGCCGGATTGCAGTTTTCACTTTTTCTTCCAGATAGACTGTCATACAGAATTGAGAATTCTAATTTGTTCCAACTCTCATGATTGTCAACTATTTCATGGCTTGAACACAGATACAAGATGTTTGGTAGGATCCATCTTGCTAGTAAAAATAAAAGTCGGGTGTTTATGTTTGAATTAGATTGGTCTAGGATTTTCTTCTCAAACATTCATGCCAAACATAGAAAAGCACTTGCACCATACGGTCGGTAACCTTGCAGAAGACAACCATGTCAGCCTGCAACAACAAATGGGTATGATTAATTCCGTACCGCATTAATGTTGCTTGGATAACTTCTAGGTCTAGTGTTTGTTAATTATACGCTGTCAACATAACAACTCCTTCGTGTTTCAAGGTTTATATGGAGATCAATAACCAAGTCTCTAGGTTGGATATTGGTTTTGTAGCTACTGTGAAAATTGTCTACCATGCAAAAAACAAAAAAACAGACACCGTTAACCAGAATCTAGAATACCAATTTATACCGATTATACTTATAAGTGGACCATTGTTTATATTGTTTTCAACACTATGTAAGTCAGCCATAATTATAATCAATCAGTTAATGATAACTAACTTCTTGTCCAAGTTTCTTGTTCAATGTAGCCCCAACAATAGAGATCATTGTTTTATTAGTTATGTGGTATCACGTTGTGCTTATATTTTCACCCCAATACTGAAAAACATCCATGAACAACAAGTTATAGTGTAAAAGATAATGGCTACAAAGAACAGTTTATTATGGAGAATCACCAAAGGAACTTGGTCTTCACCGTGGAGTCAAATCTTCTACCTTACATATACTTCACCATAAAATTCTTCAGAACAAGGAAATTTCTAATAAGCCTCGATATCAAATATTATGAAGAAATGATCAATCCCTACACAAGGAGAACTGATACAGCACAAGTTCAGCTCAAACTGAATTATAGTGGGTGAAGTTAAACTCTGACAATTTCACTCTTTAACTGATTTTAGAGGGTCAAACAGACAGAATTGGAGCATAATTAAATTTTATGAGTTATGTCCAGTAGGGATCTCAATTGGGAAGGAGCTAGTTTAAAATTCTATACTCATTTAATGAGTCTAACAGAAAATTTCATGTGATTCTATGTTGTCCCAGTAGTGCTACATTAGTAATGACTGAATGAATTCTTATATATGACTTGACAAGCTTACTACTGACACATGGAAACAACTATGCAGTTCAGACTCATTCTATAGAAGCTTCTGGGTCGAAAAGACATTCGACTTGTGACGATCGGTATCAAAGCAAGATGAGAACTCTGTGGCACCTTGATAGCTTCACATGGATCGGTAGCAATGGCCAGGATTGGCACGTATCAACTGAACGACTGCTAATTATTCATTTCTAGAAGCCCTATTATGTTGAGTCATCCAATACCGAAAATAGTTCTCTTTTTACCCATAAAGTGGTTTTTCTGACAGTGAAAACATGATATAGCTGAATTTGATGGTCACAGATCAAGTTTTTCTGGGAGTAGCCGTTATCTCTTCTCACGTAATACTAATGTCCTCATTCCAGTCCCTGGCGATCGATGCTTCCGTTGTGTTCTTGGTTATCATATTCCCCTACTACTTCCTATATCCTCTAAAAGCATCTTGTGTACGTATTATTTACTTGTTTCCCAACATCATAGCACCATCCTTGCAAATTTTGGTCAAATTGATCTTTCGGTCCTAATGTTCAAAGATTGCCACCAGACTGATCGGGTAGATTTGCATCCAAAAGCATTTGAAACAACCAAAAAAGAGTTTCAACAGAGGAAAGACATAGCATTCTGACTCTAATGAAACCCATCTTAAAGGCATTAACAGATGCACGATGGCGATGAGCAAACCATAAAAAATGTTTCATATGTCACCAAATCGTAACTAACTAAAGTGATGCATGAAAGAAGAATTAATGAGTCATCCCGTCATATTCAGAATGGAGTCAGAACAAATATTGCATATTTAAAGAAATGGGCAAAACCTAAGTGTTACAATAGAATTCAAAGCACTATTTGTAATACATACACTATCATTAAAAACATATTTTGGCCTATGTTATATAACACAGAGCTCGTGTACCACATTGAGGTTTTTGTTTTCATCTAATTGTTCAATTATCTTTCTGATATCTTTCCACTCCTATTAATTCACTATGGGAAGATCAATTGGGGAAAGAGGAAACCTACATCAGCTTAAACAGTGCTTCCCACTGAACGACGCCCACCCTGTCTCTTCCATCAACCATCTTTTCCATTTTTCCCTATCAATTTCCAATCCCAATTTTCTTATATCAACCGAATCTCGAAATAGCGGAAAGAAACATGCACAATAAAGAATCAACAAAAACAATTAAAACCCTAGTCATCGAACCACGGATCCTATGATGCACCGATCAATCTAAAGCGAAAAAAGTTACATCTTTCCAATAAGAACTTCGCAGCGAGAGGACTAACTAGCGATCTTGACAAGTGCGACAGAAGGTACCCTGAGAGAGCTCACAGCACGCTCTCGCGCTGACCGACAGGTGAGAGGTGAGACACGGAGCGGCCACCACGCTGTAAAGCGGAAGGAAGGACTGCGCGCATCCTAATGCTCCAAGAGATCTACGAAGCAATGCAGGAACCAAGGAGATTAAAAAAAAGAGGAAAAATAACCAGGAACATTAAAGCCTCTTAGGTTTGAGGCTCTTACCTAGGAGGGCCGAAGGAGAGGCGGTGCCGCAGGAGGCGGGGACCGGAAACAGACGCAGGGCGGAGGCGGGGTACGGGAGGTGGCGATCGGGGGGACGAGGACCTCGAGGCCGCAAGCATCGATCTCGAGATCGATCCGCGCCACGCCATTCGGAGCAACCGGAGAGAGATAGTGTGCGAACACTGCGGCACAATGCGGCGAGCGTTTAGGGTTTTAGAAGGGGCCGAGAGAACGAAGGCGGAGCGTGGACAGTGCCGGCGCAAGCCGGGTTGCTTCAAAGACTTTGAGGATATGATCCGATCCGGGAAGAATACAAATCTGGACCGTCCAGATCAGACCATGCATCCTTCTGATATGATCAACCCTGAGGCCTATTAAGGCCCTTAATGGGCCGAGTCATCATGGCCCTGTAGATCTCGGATACGTGCGACTTTTAAAGCATCAACACGAGCCCTTCACATATATATATATATATATATATATATATATATAATTTATATTTTTCTCATCCTTTTTAGAAATCTTAGATAAGCACTATCTTTAGGCACCTAGAAAGAAACCTATGGGTACCCAAAAGATTTTTCACATCTTATTCTCCCCTATCAAAATCTAGAAAATATATAAGATATTAATAAAAAATAAATCCTAATTCTTTTTTTTTTCTTCAATAAGACTCTTCCTCATACTAAGATTTCATGTCCTCTTTGGAAATTGTCTCTAATAATCTTAAAAATATTTATTAATCCTAATAATTTCTCCCACGATGAGTATTTGATTTACTTTTATATATCTTCTTAAGAGAAAAGAACTTTTGCTTTATGCTCATTCAAATTTTTGCCACTCATCCTTATTGATCGAATCTTTTGGAGTACCATACTATTTTGTTGAGGAGGTACAAGATTACTCGCCCTAGGTCTATAGCATATCACTCCGATTGAGCCAATATTTATTAAAATAATATATGAAATAAAACAAGCTAAAACATGTTTAAATTACTAAATAATATATAGATTTAGTGGTGTACATCATTGCAACCTCTCATTAATATGCTATATATCAGAACTTCAAACACTAACAGAATTAAAATGAAAAGACTAAAAGAAAGTTTATAAAGACTAAAAAAATATAGCGTTATTTGAATATGTTAGAGCAGAACTAAAAAAAACTAACATAATTAATATAAAAAACTAAATGAATCCTCACATACCCACCAACGTAGGGATACTAAAAATAAATGTAATTTAAACTTGGTAAACAAAAAAGTACAATTATCTTCAAACCTTTACTTTGCCGTATCAAGTTTGGTTAATATATAGGGTAGAGCACAGTAACAAAATTCTAAATTGGCAATGTGGGAGTAAAGAAAAAAAAAAGTTTTTTTTCCACTTTAGGTTCCAATAATCCCTCACAAAAACTTAATTTTTTAAATACATAATTAATTAAAACAAATAAGCAAATTGTGGGCTCCATGACATGTCTTTTGTTCAAAAAAATAACCATATTTAATGAAGTAAATATGCATATGAAAGAGATGAAATGAAGTGGATTTTAACTATGTTCTTTTGACCTAAAGCTTAACTAACTTAAGTTATTACATGAAAGATGTCTTTTGTAAATTTGCACATTAATGATCATACATGCATGAATACTTTATTTATTCATAATAGATTATAAGAATTTTTAATCGCAATTATCTATAGATTCTCGAGTCCTACTATAGACAAGTGTGTAGAGTCACATTTCATAAAATATATCACCTCCGGTCTTTTTCGAAATTATAATAAAAATAATCACCAAAGCATTAGGGCCGAAGTTAAACTTTATTTATACACTAATATTTATTTTTTTTATATTTTTTAATATGTTCATTGGTCAATTAATCAATTTATCATTATTACCTCATGAACCTCTTTCAAGGGATCTTCTCTACTATAGAGGTTAACATATCTCTTTAGCTATACCAATTTAATTGTTGGTATTTTTTTTCTAAATATTACAGAAAAACATTAAATAACAGCCCCCACAATTTCAAGAAAATTTACATAACAAAATGACATATTTCTTTGTAACTATAGCATTGACATTCTTCTGTTAAGCATGAGAAGCATAGAACAAAAATGATAGCAAAGCACGAATCAGTAAGAACACATTTAAAGCTTTGGGATTATGGCATTATTATTCTTTTATTATATCCTGAATAAAAAAAAGCACGTCCATATTCTAAATGGAACATTACTCTAGCAAGAAATTAAATTTACACACTTATAAGCAAACTAATTAATTCATATGCATCAAGATGCTCGCATATAGGAACTATGATCACTAAGAACATGTCTTGAATGATAGATATATCTTAGGTTTTGTTGGTGTTTTCGATGTTATGACAGAGGAGTCAGCACGGCTTGGTCATTTTCATATGCGCAAGTTCGCCCTTGTCGCCCTGGAGCAAGACATTTGATGCCTCGGGAATTCCTCCTTAGGTCGGTGGCTCTAATATTCTTCCTTTATGAATTCGCTTGGATCGACTTGTAAGAAGGTCCAGTCAGGACGAGGATGCTCGACGTGACTCCTTTGACGTTCAAGTTAGTGTTATTAGCTCCTGAGTAGTTTTTTGTATCTTTTTTTCAAAGGATCCCCGCTGATATCATCGAGATGGGACTTTATACTCATCAACAGGTGATTGTATGTACGACCGGTCTTACCTCTGTTAGCATGTCGAGTAAGACTAGCATGTGCGGTCGATCGGTTGATACAGAGGAGTGACGCAAAAGATATGACGTATCGTGCTATATTGATGGTGTGCAGGTAGGGTTATGATAATGTGTTGTCCAGCTGGCTCAGGTGACACCTTGATTTGTCTCCACCTCGGATTCTTATATCGACGTGATCGACAAGCTGGCACAGGCCGTGAGAGACTGGATTGACCCGTTTCATACTCTAAACACTCATGTAATCCTCGTGAACAAAAATAAATAAGATGGGAAAAACGCAGGCTAGAGATGCTCCTAAGAAAAAAAAAAAGAAAAAAAAGAACAAAAGATCTACCGTCTACGAAGACGTTGAGAAAAGGTATTGATGTATGTTTAGTACAGTAAAGTGCAGGCGTGGGGTTGCAGAGGAGGTGTTCGTGCAGTGACATTAAGTTTACCCAAAGTCCAACAACAACTGCAACAACATTGAGCTCTGCACCCCCTACGAGATTAATTACTTATTCTGCTCAACCTTCGAGGCGGCAGATTGGCATGGAAACGAACGCAGTTACCTTTGTTTTTTACCCTATAAAAAGAATAATAATAATAATAATACTATAGCAGATATATAAGTAGTCTGTTCCTTGCAGTCATAGGGTGTATGACTTCAGTGTTCGTAGCCATAGATTTCTGTGAGGCTTCTCAGGGCTAAGTCGAGGCAGGTAGAAAGCATGGGATCTCGTTGTTTGGAGAGAAGACGAAGGTTGGGGTCAGGCAAAAAGGAGGCAACCTTTTGAGCTCAATTATTGAGTGCTTGAGGTGTTCCAATTCGGAAAAAGCTTCGTGGTTTAATTTGTAACAAAAATGCATGAGAGAAAAGAGACAGACAGAGAGAGAGAGAGAGAAGGTTAATAGATTATTTTTTATAAATTATGCTAAAAAATATAAAATATATAGATAATATTATAATATAGTAAAGATGTTGATAACAGATGAGAGAGTAATGAATCTGATAGGATGTCCAACATCTTTCATTCTTACGGCCAAGAGACTTTGGACTTAAATACCATAAAATAAATATTTACAACAATAAAACAAAAAGATTGGAACGGTTTGGTTGAGTGTGCGCATGCAAAAGTTGTTTTTTCTTCCTGTCTACATCTAATTTAGATTGTGTTGTTCTCGAATATGCCTTATGGTGGCCCAATCTGTCTTCGAGACTCTCTCTCTCTCTCACTATTTGTATTTTTTGATTGCACAAAAAAAGAATACATAAAACCTGTTTTCCAATGTCTTGATACGAGAATAAAAGAATCTTTGAATATATAATTATTGTCATTTTATGGAGTGTTTTCGGAAGCTGGTCTTTTAAAATTGAGCTGTGGTCACAGAAAAACCACCAAATAGTTCTCCTGGTTAGTGCTTCAATGGAACTGTCAAATGCTTCCTTTGCATGACCACAGCAGGCCATCTTGGATCTTTCCCATGGGGTCAAACGATGCCTCAGCAGCTCCAACTTTGTCAGCAACTCAGCACCCCAAAGAGAGAGAGAGAGAGAGAGAGAGAGGATTCTTTTGCTGATCAAAGAGTTGAAGGGTTCGTAAAAGAACAGTAGGACTCCATCGAGCAGAAGAATCGGTGAAATCCTTGGAAGGGAGATTCACAATCTCACCAGCTTTGTGCACAACCACAGCTTTGTCTCCCTCGTGAATGCAATGAGCTTAATGTTCCACACGTTGACATGGTGAAACCAAAAGGATGTTCCAGCTTACAAGATTCCGCCTCCGACTTCACTCCAGGAAGCTTAATATTCTCTGCAGGCTGAACGACTCATTCATGCACAACTTCCCCGTGTTGTCAATACAGGATTTATATCTTCCTCCTGAAGGAGAATAGTAGTGCTTGTGGTAAATCAAAGCTGCATCTGACCACCTTTTCTAAAGCTCCCTTGTTGGTCTCTGACAAGGGTTAATGGGTAGAACCTTACACCGGGTGGTCGGGCATGATGGTTCTGCCATGTTGTACCAGTAATTTCCATCGATGGTACTTTGGTAGAACAGTTGATGGAAATTATCTGATCTGTTTCCTACGAAGTTTGTAATTTACCAAGTGAAGGAGGCTGCAGCTTTCTGTCTTCGAAACTTTTGATGGGAGTTCCTCCTTTATCTTTCACGTTGATGTCTCCAAAACCCTTATAGATTGCAATGAACATGATAGGCATCGATGGAGATTCTACATTTATTGATCCTTGCTAAATCCCATGTATGAAGCGGGTTTCGTGTACTGGGTGGGTGGGTGGGTGGGTTCATGAAACTGCACTTTTTAATCTTGTGATGTGAGGTGGAGAGCCGAATCATTGTGTTGTAAAGAGCTCTCTTCAAAACATGGAGATGCTACGATCCGTGCCAGTCCTCTGCGACTGAAGCCATCATCTATCTCCATTTGCACAGGAAATCTGTCAAAACATCTTCTTACCATCAACAGGCCTCACACTCCACTGGCTTTTTGTTAATTGTTGTTGCGCTGGTCGCTCTCCGATGTGTTTCCAGGGGGAGGGAAAGGAGGGGGAAGGGGTCGCTGTCATGTCCCTCTCACATCCCTGTAGCGCAAAACACATACCATTTCTTCCTCTCGGGTTCTTGTCATGTTCACTGTTCAAAGTCCCAAACCTCGATGACGAAGCTGAGACTTAGCGCTGTTCTTTATTTGCACAAAGTCCCAAACCTTAATGCTAAGCTGAGACCAACGCTGTTCTTTATTTGCACCTCCGGTGAATCTCGTTCTACCTTCTTTTTTCTTCCCTTAGTATTATCATAAACAGCAACGATGAAGAAGGAGGGAGAAGAGAAATCGTCGCGAGAGAGTCGAAGCGTAAGGACGTAGTGCTCCTAACACAGCATCAACCAATCAATTAATGGCAGGGTTGTTGTGCTCAGTGACGGTGGTAATAAAAGTTTGGATTTCCCGAGGGGATCACCGCGTCTGGCGCTGACCACAGCTTCGAAATCCATTAACAAATGACGCCACCTTTTGCTTGTTTAATCCCCACCACTCTGCTCGAAATGTTCTTCCTCCATGGCTGGCTACTAACCTTCCCACCGCGGGAACGGAATAAAACAATGCTGCGATTGCCCACCTTATGCAAGCAAGCCTACAAAACCTTGCCACTTTGCGCTGCTCGCCGCGGGATCGTTGCTCTTCTCAACCCCTAACAGTGTCTCTAAAGCTTCGGAATACGACAAGTGGATTTATCGATCCATCTGTATCACGCGCGTGGGGCATGTGGGCCTCGAGAATAAATTGGGACAGGATGAGGGAATACAGGAGGAGAGGGGACGACGACGAATGCTAGCCGTCAGAGGGGCCGGGATCGAACGAGCCCCATGCACGTGGAGAAGCAGCTCCGGTGTCGCCGGGCATTCCAACCCGGTGTCAGCCATGGCGACAGGAAGATGAGCTGTGAAGCCATTGCCGTTGCCGATACCTCCAGGCTTCTCCTCCACTTCCCCTGTCTCCACACACGTGTGGCTACAACATGAATGGCGTCCATGCATGGGAGGAGATTAGAACAAGAAACTTTAGGACTCTCCCCTTTTGATCTCAATGATGTTCTTCTTCAATGAGTTTATCTAGGCGGCGGCGAGATACAAAAGTGGCTGTGCCAGTGCGGGAAAACTGTAGCTCAGGAAGATGATGATACATGATGGATGCCCTTCGAATAGATCATAGATCATTTGGCTTTGGCTAATACTTGCTTGATATCTATCAGTGGTGTTGGAGGCTTCTTCGCTTCTTTCTTTAATGGCAGTTTCCCAATCCCTTCCACCAGATTCCTAACTCAGGCAGCGCACCTCAGGGGACATAGTGGGCAAATTAGGTCCAGTCTGTGGTTGTCGAATGAACAGTTCTCCTGCACTGTTCTCAAATACACCCCCCCCCCCCCCCCCTCTCTCTCTCTCTCTCCATCTCCATCTCCATCTCCATTAATTACCTGCAACGCCCCCTTCACAACCCTTTTCATGAAAGAGGAAAGAGATCTTACATTCTCTCTCTAGGCATCATCATACCTCTGCATCCTTAAAATATATACTCTCTTTCATGCCTAGCTATCTGGGAACCCTGCAATTCCTTCATCTCTTCCTGCCATCCTACGGCATTTATTATCCTCTAGCTAGCTCCTAGACATTTGCCATTCTCCTACCACCATCCTAGTCTTGTCACTCTCTCTCTCTCTCTAGCTTCTTTGTAGCTTATAGTCTGTAAACACAACACCTATGTAAATCATAACCCACTCATGACCTAATAATCACCCAAAAGCTTCTATTTATTCCACCCTTCCACAGCATCTCCTTTTTCATTCGTCACTCTAGTCCACCACCTGTCGCTGTCTCTCTTTCCCAGTATCAACCCTTCCTCGCTCTTCCAAAACGCTCCTCACCTAAACTTTAATTCTCAGCAGCAGAAGGACTGTCTTCATATTGGTTGTCTTGATCTTCCGTGCCTGCTCCGTTGAGCTTAAATGGCAACCATCTTTCCTGATCTCTCACTCCACATCAGTCCACCAGCGATCTCCGTAGACGGAACCTCGGTGACGGGGGTTTTCTTTGGGGAAGCAGCGACGTCCATCTCCGGCAGAAGCGAGGGCGACATGGGCCATGATCAAGCCTTCTTGCACCACGACCAAGAAGGTCGGGAGTTCGACCATGGCGAACCGACGCTGAGCCTAGGGCTGGAGGCGCCGGGGTCAAGTGTCGCTGCTGATCGCCACGACCTACGCCACCGCGATCACCACCACCACCACCACCACCATCATCATCACCATGACCAACTTCGTCACCCGCAGATCTATGGATTTAAGAGGAACTCACGATCGGCTCATGGAGGGAAGAGGAGCGTCAGGGCTCCAAGAATGAGGTGGACTACCACCCTCCACGCTCATTTTGTCCATGCGGTGGAGCTCCTCGGCGGCCACGAGAGTGAGCACCAGCAACTCAAGCTTCCTCACCCTAGAAGAAATCCTTCTTTTGTTATGGTTTGGAATAAGTAAAGATATGACCCTCCTCGAAACATCGATCTTGTCAGGAGCTACGCCGAAATCGGTGTTGGAGCTGATGAACGTGAAGGACCTCACGCTGGCTCATGTAAAGAGCCATCTCCAGGTAGTTGCCTGCTGATCGACGATTCCCCTTAATTTCCTGCCACGAGGAGGGCCTGATCATATGCTAGTAGGGTTAGGGTTCTGTGTTGCTGGGTCGGGACATCCCTACAAGTGAAAAAGGACAAAATGGCATTTCTTGAAGTAAACTTAGCGTGGTGGTCTGGTCTGTTCGATCCTTTCCCTTTGGTTAAGTCTGACATTAATCTTCATGTGCATGTGGTGGCAGATGTATAGAACAGTGAAGAGCACTGACAGGGGAGCGGCAGGTACTTGCATATTCCTTCTCTTCCACAAGAAACCTCCTACAAAATGTCTTTGGTGTTTGTTCTATGAGGGACGCAGATACCATCACTCAAGTCATCTCACTGATATCACAACCTCACTGGTGGTGGTGGTGTTGGCCTTTCCTTGCTTGAATTATTAGTCTGCTGTCTGTACCAGAGAGCACAACCATTTTGGATCTTAGTGGTGGGTGACATTGTTTTGCAGGCCAAGGTCAGGCAGATATGTGCTTCAACCAGAGGAGAGGAGGGATGGAAGAGGAAGTGGAGGGAGGACTGCCATGGGATAAAGCTGGGAACGAGATCACCCCTCCTCCTTGCAGTTCCCTCGGCACGCCAACCCCACCAACACCACAATCCAAGTCTCCTACTAGGTCTGTCCACTCCATCCACCTCTCCTCCTTACTGCATCAATCAAAATCTATCTATTGTCGGATTTAAGTGTTTTCATGAATAGTTTCTTATTTTAGTTTGCCTGTGTCGGCAATGTGCTACCATAGTTTGTTTGGTGCATTGGAAGTAAACTGTGATTTGAGTGCCAATTCCTTGGTTTGATCAGATGAGTAAGGAGGTAGGGCAGTAAACAATGACAGGTTTCAGAAACCTGTGTCTGTAGTTATTAGTTAATAGCGCTTTTAGTCGAACAAAGTTGTCTTGTTCCAGTTACCCTAGCAGTCTTTTACTGAGGGTGTGGTGATTTAAAGACGAAGGAACAGAAGTGTATCATGTGTTTGACCATTGGAGTTGGGCCTAGTGTTCTTCTTGTCTTGCACTGGCTGGGGTTGCTTTCAATAATTTTAGCAACGGTAAAGTATGCCATTTTTTAATCTCGATGGAAGAGAGAGAATTTGACTTCATTGTTCTAAATGTTTTTGGACCCATTTATCCCTTAACCAGAATGAGAATTGAAGAATTAATTATCCTCTAGCCAACATTAAAAGCATGTATATTACGTAGTCAATGAAGAGCGAGAATGTGTTCCATAACTTTTCTCAGCATATCACTAAAACCAACCAATAAAGAAAGAGAGAGAGAGAGAGAGAGAGAGAGAGAGAGAATTAAACCTAACATTACTGTGGAAATTTTGAAGTATTGCTTCTGAAGTAATTAACTTACAGTTCCTATTTATAATGTTTTCTTTTGCTGATCATTCACTACGTAAGTTTAGTTTCATTATGTGATTGTGTTAGTTTGGATAATTCTCCAAGTTGTAGGATATACTTCTCCTAATTAATTTTCCATTATATAAAAAATTGTTCTATATTGCCACTTGAATATAATATCAGGTTATCTGACCTTAAGTCTGAAAGATTTTTTTTTTTTTGCTTTTTTTGCTTTTTTTTCTAAGGCAAGGCTGATACTTATGTCTCACATATTTATTATCTATGAGGTGCTTAGGATGCCAGATTTTTCCTGTCCCATTTGGATCGAATGTTAGATTGTTGTAGCTAAAAACATTGACAAAAAGACAAACAAATGAATTGGAAACTTACTGAGAGAGTGATTCAGATTCAACAGTAATTACCGCACTTGCGGTTGAAATTGGATATATCTTTTGATTTTTGTTATATAAACCATTTAAATCCAATTTATATGTGTCTAAAATAATTTATATATTTTTAAAGATATAACATATAATATTATTCCTTTAATTCTGAGTTATAGACATCATAAACTTCTTGATATGTTGATTTATAATAAAATATTAATATAATGATACATATAATTTAAATTTTAAAAATTGATGGAATGAGATATCGTCATAAAAGCGACCATTAGTAGCAGCACAAAGCCACTACTGCTTAGCAAGGTGTCGTATGCATGCATCATCTCTATCCGAGCTTTGGTTCTTCTGATCTTGCCTAAGCTAGATATGCATCGACTAGTCCGACACTAGACACGCAATGGTCTTGTGGTTTCTCTTCCTCATCCTAGGGATCTTCGTCTCTATTGTCTCCCACTTCATCTGCGTCTCCACTTGTTGTACCTATGATGTGGTGGTCTGACTCTCCCTCAACTCTGACTTTGGCCTCTCCTATCTTTGACTCTCTACCATTGCTTCCTCTCCCTCGACAATATAAACCATTTTTCTTCTAAATTTAAATTATTTATATTATTATATTATTAGTTTATTATAAGTTAGTATGACACGTAAGTAGACTTTTTTGTCTGACAACTTAGACTTAAAAATAGAGGTTTATATGCTATATTTTAAAAAATATAAGAGTTATTTTAGTCGTAAGTAAAATCATAAGAACTTAAGTGATCCATATATAAATTTTTTTTATGAAAAGTACTAAGGTATGAATTACTACACATCAATCTCGTCTTTATTCTCCTATGGCATTTATCTTTGCCCACTATATTTCTGATTCAATTGTCCACTTTGTGTGCAGACAGCTAAATCCATCCGGAGAGGGGTATGCTTGGAACATTACATGCTTTCTAAACAATGACACCAAGGTAAATTGACAAAAAGTTTTTTTTGAGGTGTTTTGGAGGAAATTAAAATTACACACACAACTTTTCTAGGGCTGAGTTCTTCATATATAGAGGGCAGAAGAATAGCTTGTCTTGTAAGTGTCTGAGCGCACATCAAAGTTAAAAAGTGAACTCGATGATATAGTCTTTTTACAGGTACTAGTTTAATGGAGGTGGTGGTGGACATCTTTGTTTCAAATCAAATACTAAATCATGAGTTGAGTCACTATATTTACCATTGATAAAGCATTAAGAAACATATATATTTTTTTTTAAAGCTTTATTTCGTCTAGGTTATGAAGTCACAGGATGCAATCTCGTCTGTGTTTCAGCACATATCAATCACTACAGAATTAATCTCAAACAAGAAGATGCAATCCATTTCTTGTTGCCTGTGATCAGGTACTCATGGAGGATCAACCACAAGAACTGAGACCAACCTCCATGGCTCCCAGGATGCCTAACCTTGAAATCACCTTGGGCCGCCAGAGTTGGCAGATGGCGTACGCTGAAACTTCAAACGAGATGACTCTTCTCAAGTGTTTGTGAAGGTAGGAGGGGTAACCAGCTTCATAGTTTGATCATGTCAAAGAAAAAGATGGAAAGAGAAGAAATCCTGCTGGTCTTGAGAGTCGTGAGCTTTCGTTGAGGTTGGAGAACCAAGTGATGTGGATGTAAACTACTTCGGATAGCATTTGAGTCGATTACTGTGTGCTGCAAATGCGGGTTGGAGACTGTGCAGATCATTTTGAAAACATTTCACATCCCAAATAGTAGAAAAAACAAAAATCTTCCAACTCAGCTTTGTAATCCAGATTAATCTGCGGAATTCCGATCACCAACACAAGTCAAACCTCCTACCCTGCAAGAAGACGACAGAAGTCATCATTCAGCCCCGGGTTCCAAACAAGAAAAGCCCACAGAAAAAAAAAAAAAACGATACAGGATTGAGCTTCCGATTTCATCATATCCATGAGAAAAAGTAGAGCAAGGAGAAGAAGACTGTGGGCGAGTGAGAGCACACAGAAGGAACAGCGAAAAGACATGCAGCATATCGTGTCCCTTGGTTTTCATCCTGAAGCCGAGAGCTCTTTATATACCAGAGCTCTCCGGCTTGTTTCCAGCCTCAGGTTTCTCGTCTGCAACCTTGGCCCCCCCCATGTCGAGCTCGATAGACATTTGGAGCGCAGGGATCGAAAAGCTTCGCAAGAAACGCCATGATGGCGTCGTCTTCTCCTCCGGGGGTCGAGGCAGCGTCGAGAAAGAGGGGGACACATCTCTTGTTAGCTTCCCACGCCTGAGTCAGGCCATAAAAAGCAAGTTACTGCAGCAATCAGAAGAATGCATCGACTCCGAGACCACACTGTCGATTCTTGTAGATTGCTTCGGCCTTTAGATTCAGTTCTTGAGGCATGACCAGCTTCAAAAAAGTTTTGTATGCATGTATATATATGTCTCAGTACGCTCTCATATGTACTCCTGCTGTTTATATCGGTTAACATTTGCAATCATCCGATCTCTTTCTCTGCAGAACACTATCTTCTAAACTTACACTCCTGTTCTTGTTTTATAGCCACAAAACATCATAACCGAGAGTTTACATCACATTAAATCCTTGTTTTGAGAAGATACGATAGGCATCATGTTATGAACAACCTTAAATGAGGATGACAGGGAGACCACTTGGAAATAAGTTTGCTGGAAACGGTGGACTATGGACTAGGAAGATGTTTGTCGATCAACAATCTTTTTATGTGATTTAGCTACTAGTTTTAAGAAGGAGACCGATCTGCTTCTCATAATACAACCAACCAATGGTCAAAATATGGAGGTTTCTTGACCATCATAAGATATAATTGAGTATAATTACGCATACTTTTAGATTATTGACAAGGATTTGCACATCCACATATTTCAGCAAAGTACTGTGGATAGTCGATATCGTTCTGTGATGGCTGGAGGAATCATAAAAGAAGGCTCTCTCGCTCTCCTGGGCATCAGTGATAAAATATAATTCTAAACAACTCAGTTATTTTGAAACTATTCATATGAACATGAGGTTATTTTTCCCAGTTAGATGGGGATGAATTTTGTGTATGAATGAGGATGAGGGGACTTATCAGACTGCGAGTTAGGTTGTTAGGCTATGATTTCTTTCTTATTAAAATAAAAAAAAATCTTTTTTGGTTATTATAAATATGTATCCCATGGAGAATACTGTAGATTACAAATATTCCTTATTTCTTCTATTATCTTCTCATTGAAAGCATTCTTAGTTCTACTAGTATCTTCTTTCTTCATGAAGTTGGCAGAGAGTCGACAACAGGACAAAAGTCTGCATTAAGTCAACAATAAAGACAAGGGAATCAAAGAATGCCCATGCACACAAAAAGGAAGAAGAAGAAGAAGATACGGTAGATCCTTGCAAGAAAAAAAAAAAAAATCAATCATCTAGATCATGTGGGCGTCGATACGACGACTACGAGCAATTCCCTGCAGCGGAAGCCAGTGGGGCTGGGAAAACCATTGCGTGACGCAGCCAATCTGGGGGGCTACAGAGATAAGACCGTGGAACTCAACCCCTGCTTTCTTCCTCCTCCTCTCAATATATACTTAGCGAGACCTGTGTAGTAGCTCTGAACAGGAGCATTCTGAGAAGAAATAGCAGAGATGTCAGGCTTTGTGGGAATGTGGATTGGTGGAGTCATTGCCAGCCTCGGGAGTAAACAGCAGAGCACCGAGACTTGCAGCTCCGCCAGGCAGGAGGAAGACGAGGTGAAGGGAAACGAAGTGCTGCTTACAGCGGAGGAGCAAGTTGTTCGTGAGAAGCGGCGGCAGAGGAGGACGACCACGCTCTCGGAAGCCACCGTTTTCATGCTCATGGATCGGTTCGCGCCCAGTTAATCCTGTAAACATGTATGTAAGTGAAGACAGACTACTTCCTACTGTTTTGCATCTGCTGCAACTGCAGAGCAGGAGATGTGAAATGACATCTATTCCTAAATGTGTGTGAAATAATATATGGGGAGATATTGATATTATGATCACAAGGTATCAAAAGATCTTGTCTACGACTGCACACCCATTGATGATGAAGCAGAAGAGATCAGGACAAGCTAATGTACTCCTCTCTCTGCTGTCCTGATAAAAGGATTACTAGAAGAGATGACGATGAACAGATCACAGACACACACATCCCCTGCAGCAGCTTGAGCATCATCGCATTCCTCCGGTAACCCTGTCAAAGTTGGGGTTTGCTGCATGAATTCTTCTTATGTACGTAATTTTTCTTTGAATCCACGTACTTGACTTTTATATGAGGAATTATTGTTCACTCTGCCTGCTCTTCATTTCTTCTTACCCTCGCACAGTGAGACGTCTTCTCACCCACGCACCACTGGCTCCATGCCATCCAACAACGCGCTCTCCAAGATCCCGGACGAGGAGCCGATCCACGTTCCCACTAGCACCTCATCTCCAGCGACGTAGTGCTGCTCCATGGCGCCTCAGATTTAGGGAGGGAGGCCAACCTCCGGAACTTGTCGGAGTCCAAGCTGGAGCAGTCAGGGAACTCCTACGAGATCTCGAGGAGCTCCTCAAGAAAGGCGGTAGGCTCGACGACTGACGACCTTACCCCGACCGTGAGCTCCCGGAGCTTGAAGTCGACGACGAAGTCGGTCAGGTTCTCAAATGGCGAAGAGGAGGGAGGGTGGTGGAAGGGGCAGGAGCGCTCTGTGTGCATGGGTGGCAGGAGGTAGTCAACAGTAATCTCGTCTTTTATAAAATATAAAAAATTCTCTAAAGGTATATTAGTCAATTTTTTAAATAAATTGTACTTTTTTAAAAAAATTAAAATGCTTCCGTGCAAAAAGCAGCCGAGAAGAAAGAAGTGCGGGGAGGAGCGGAAGCGAATTCCGCCATCGAGAGCGACGCGCACAGTGTGAGGCTTCCACCCGAGGCTGCGGCATTAATTATTCTTCTCCGAAAGAATCGAAGAGGAAGCCATCGATCAATTGAATAGGCGCCGGAATGCAAACGGACGTGATGCGTGAGGCCGTGAAAGTGTTTTGATGCCGCCGCGTGCGGTAGTGGTCGGGTGGAGGGAGCGCGAGGTCCCACCTCCGACGCAGCTCCAGATCTGCGAAGGAGACGCCGCACCCTTTTCCCGACCACCCGAGACGTCTCTCCTACCCGATTCTTTTCGCCCGAAACCTACCTGCCCTACGATTGGGGGAGCCACACCTGTCACCGTCCTATCCTGCACTCACAAGGTGGGTGGACGAGCTCGTGTTCTGCAGTCACAAGCGTTGCTCTTTGGAACTTTCGACTAATTACTCCGACGTCGTCTTCCCCAACCAAATCCTTTTCCTTTGACACGCTCTGACGCTGGTGATAGAGAAAAAAAAGCAAGAAAACAAAAGGAATCGTCTTTCTTTTTGACTTATGGATTGCCGATTAGAGAATTAGGTTTCACGGCCACCTTTCGATATTTTAGAACCTTCATGATGGCTAGCAACAGAAAAGCTCCTCCCTTTCGGTAGCTGAGGAATATAAACGGGGGGATATGACACTGGAACGAATTGATCCAGGCTTCGATTCTAACTATTTTGTTGCTCGATTGCCGTCTTCCTGAGGTATTGATCGCATCAACAGTAAGTTCTCGGAATTCCTTTCTTGGTTTAGATTGCTTGGTTACCCAATCAAGGAATTGCAGGAAAATCTTCTTTCTTCTTTCGGATTCCTGTTTCATCGTGAAGGCTTGCGAATCTTAGATATTTACCTTTCTTGTTAGCATACTGTTATGGATTTCAGTAAATCATTTATGCGATCAGTCGTGTCCTTTGCTCTACCGGATTTGGGTCAAGTGCTGTTGATGGAGCCGTCATGTATGGTTGATCTTGTTGATCGTGGTTCTATAAATGTGTTATGAGGTTTCATTCTGCGGGATATGTCTGTTTGTCCTCCTCTTGCAATTCATAAGCTTTGTTTCCTACCATGAGGCACAATTTTTAGATATGAGACGCTTGTTGTTTAGGAGAGTTTGTTTTTGTAAATTATTTTGCTTCCTTCTTTCATTAATGGGTCTGCAATTTATGAAGCAAGGCTTTTGTTGGCTGAAAGATGAACCAATGCTTTGTTAAATTGCCCCACATATCAAAATTGTGATACCCATTTATTATTTTATTCTCAAATTTGTTTGCTAAGTTTGACTTACTTTGTGCAGGCAAAATCTGCTGGTGACAATTAAAAATCTAGCTTGATGGTTTGGTTAAACAAAATCTTTAGAGGGTCCAATCTTAAAATTTCAGCTGGTCAGAGTCATGGGAGTCATGCAGATGATGTCTTTTGGACTGAACCCTCTAGTTCGATAGTAATCCCTTTTGCTTAAACTTTCCTCTCTTATGCTTTACTGAATTTCTCCATTATGTAATCTGATGTTTTGCGATCCATAATAAATTCAATATGCAGTCATAGGCACTTGTAATTTCTTTTTGAAAATGAGAATCTATGAAATTTGCAAACTTAGATCAAGCATTTACGATGTAATTAGTACATAAATATTTTTTTGCGGCAGAAATAGGGATTGGTTAGTTAAGATTTAGAACTGTATTTCAGTTTATTTAATAATTTGAAGCATAGAGGTGGAAGCACAGTGACCTACATTGACCATAGCCAATAATGAAAATGTGGTTCATCCTTTCAAGATCTAAATTCATCAAATCTTGTGATAACATTTGAGATATATCTCAAAAACTCTTCTACCTAAATTTAGGCACTTCTGTGTATTGTATCTGTACCTGAGCCCATCTTTGATTTTCTTTATCTTTGTTAAGAGTAGTAAGAAAGAAGAAAAGCAAATAAATCATGTACTAATTTATAAAGGTAAACATGTAGGCAGAAAGGTACGACATGTCTATGGCTTGGTGCTGCTTCTTCAATATTGCAGAACCATTATCTTGTGATGTCCCTCTCAATTAGTACTTTAAGTTGCCATGTTTAACAATCCGTGTAATGCACAAACACCAGAAATAAAAAGTTGCATCATTACTTCAGATGAAATATCCATTGCTTGTTCCCTAGTTAATGATAATACAGCTAAATAATGGAGAAGAATAGAGAGGTTTGCACATATTTTTTAAATATGCCAAAGGACGTTGTATAAAACTACTTTGTTAATATGCCAAAGGATGTTGTATACAGTCAAAACATGCATCCTTAAAGTTCCTGCTGTAGCTGTGTTGGGATGTACCAATTACGCATTGGATATTTATCACATACATGTCAAATACTTCAAGGAAGCATCTGATTCTTTGAGTTATATTAGTAAATATACATTTTTTAATATTTGGAATGAACTTCATGAGCACTTCTGAAAGTGATAATTCTATGAATAATATTGGAAAATTTTATTGTTTGAAATATACTTTATTGGTACTTCTTAAAAGAATATTTTTTTCTTTACTGTTGATACCGAAAACAAACAAGATGAATTTTTTATTTCAGATAGATTGTTCACTGTTCTTCGATAATATCGTTAATGAAATGTTAATTTTGTTATACTTCATTAAGGTTATTGTTAATTTTGTGATGCTGATCCATGTTGGTAAGTGAAATTGTTCTTGATGGAAGTTCTTCAGGGTTGCTTGTGAAGCTAATGGTGTCAGATATAGAGTATGCAATTTCTGTAGATTTTTGCAATATTGCACTTCTTCAAAATTTGTGGGGTTCTTTACCTAAGTGAAATCAACTTCTGCTCCTCACCTTTCTCCTTACCTTCCACTACTTCATGTATAAATGATCTGAGTAGGCTATTTTTTCCTATATCTTTGCTTGTTTATCTTACTTTATGAAATTCTGGATGTTAGGATGTCAGGCAGGGGTATGAAGATGAAGATGTTGATCATGCTATAGCACTTTCGCTATCAGAAGAAGACCAGAAGGGCAAAGCTATTGGTAAGTACTCTCACTGCTATAGTAATCCAGCAATTCATTTGTATTTAGAAAGTTGTCTGTGCCAGTTAATTGTCCCAGACTCTTATGGATGTGACATAAAGACAACTAGATTATCATGGAAGATCTTATCATTATAAGAGACTCCTTGATTTTATCCAACTTTGGGCCTTAACATTCTTAAGCATTTCTTCTGTTTTATTTTTTTGAGGGAAGTGGATATGTTATTTATTGATTGGCAAACCAAAAGTAAAATCCAGATGTTTGTTAACGACATACCATACTCTGCAGAAATAGAATATGTTGTAGGAATGAGAAGAATTCAATGGAGCTTAGCATCCTTTGGTCAAAAAAGGGAACATGATGGCTAGTCAGCAACTGATAAGTGATAACGTAATTCATAAACCACTATGGTTTATAACCGAGAGACCCTTTTTTTACTTGTTCTTTGGAACAACTATTGATTTTTTGTTTAACAAGGATTTCTAGCTGCGAGCCTTCATCTACTGCATCACTACCGATGACTTAGTCATGACATCTCAAAATTGGTTCATATACAATATTTTTGTTTCTAAGCATTTACAGATCTGCAACTCGGTACTGAAATTCCTTTTTCCTGCATGATTATGCATATGCATATACATTTAGTAAATGATTTCCTTTGTTTGAAGACTTCGGCTTTTGACCACTCAGGGAATTGGGAGTTGTTGCAACAGAAAGATGTTCAGCAACCTTTGGTATTATTAGAATATTTTACTCTTATATGTATACTCTACATTTTCAAATAGGTCCTTAGCTATGTTTTCATTAGTCAGTAATCTATGGATCACATCACATATTGTGGTCTCTACACAGTGGTCTGCAGAAGGCCAGTTCACTGACTGCTTTCTCTTCAATAATTTCCATCTTGATTGCAGCATCCTCTCCACATTAAGTAGTAAATAAAATTTATTATAGAGAATATACCTAATTATGCCTGTCTACTCAAGTAAGCAGGTACTGTATCTCACATAAATTTAATTTGTTTTATATATCTCTTTCAGTCCTAACTATCTGTCGTTAGCATCACTAAGCTCATGCTTTTGCTTTCACCAAGCTCATGCTTTTGCTTTTCCTAACCATGGAAGTTGCACTTCATTTCATTTATCTTTTTGCATGAGGCCATCAAATAATCTTAGTTTACTTATCTTTGATATATATTTTTTTTTCAAAAATCACACATTTCTTTTCTTTAGACAATAAATCTCATCTGGAGGAAGATGAACAGCTTGCAAGGGTTATGCAAGAGAGTTTATTTACAGAATCTCCTCCCCGTCGAAATGGACAAATTTATCAACCTTATCCCTTTTTCTTTCCTTCATTCTCCAGGTACTTGTTTCAGAGCTGTTTGCCTACTTCTCTTATCATTTTATTAGTTTCACAATAAATCATGACAGTTATAAATCTCTGTGCTATAATAGGAATCAACCTTTAAAAAAGTTACTACTAGCAGTGCATGCTAAATTTCTAGCCCCTTCAATTCCATTTAGAAGCTTAAGCCCTTAATAAAGAGTCCAACATGAATGACAACTTTTTAACAATCCCAATCTGATAGATGAGTCAGGATTTATTTGGCTGTCATGTTAGATATTTTACCAGCGCCAATCCATTTAAAACCTTAAGCCGTTAGAAAAGAGCCCATCGAACAGTGCATAAACGCCAATATGTTCTCAATTCTACTTCAACTACAACTTGTCATCTTGAATCTTTAATTCAGCTGTTTGATGCAAACTCGACATGTGGCATGATCCTCAGTGTGGGTCTGGTTTACATTAAGGTTTAGAATTTCAGAATATACTGTTGAATAAATCACGACAACCGATTTTTGAGCCTTTTCTATTCTACCCACAAACTTGGAGGCCATTTTCAGGTCAAAGTATGGGATTCAGGAATCTCTACCAAGTCTAGTGTATTAAAAAACTTATCTATGATATTTCCGGCTTGTGAGTAAATGTATCACTAAAAGCAGAAATTTTGAAAACCCATCCTGAAACAGATGAAATTAGTCCTGTACAAGTAATAGGATTATGGATGTCTACTTAATGGTGGGAAAGGATGCCAATCCCAAATACTTGGGTCATCATTGCTTCTTATAGTTGGTGTGGTTGCTAACATTTTACTTGTTAAGACAGGCTTTGACACCTAAATAACATTCTCATCCTGAAGACTACTCTAAAAGTGTAAGCACCCAAATTGTTCTTTTGGTGCTAGAACTGCAAAGTGGAAATCAAACTAAATAGTGTAAGATATTGCAATTCAATTAAGTTGCAAATCGACTTGACCATCCAAGAAACTGCATCTATAGCTTTAAGCAAGATATATCATGCTATGCAATTTTCAGTTGAAATACACTCAATAGCAATTTGCTTTCATCCTTGACAAACTCCTCTTGGCTTAGGATTGATTAAAGAACGACAGTGCTTCATTGTTTTGAGAAATAGTAACCTTAGATTTTTAAGGTGCTAAATAATTACTTTGATATATTTTTTATTTAGGAGATGTGCTGGATGTAACAAAGAAGTTGGTCATGGTCGCTATTTGAGTGTTATGGGTGCCATTTGGCATCCAGAGTGCTTTCGTTGCCATCAGTGTAATAAACCAATATATGACCATGAGGTGAAAAATTGGATATTTTATTGTTGTCATCTTTGGGTTAGATTATGTCTCAGTGGCTTTTTTGATGCAGTTTTCTATGTACGAGAATCATCCTTATCATAAGTCTTGCTACAGGAAACTGTTCCACCCAAAATGTGATGTCTGCAAGCAATTTGTAAGTATTTATCTGGCTATTGAGAAGAGCACTCCATAGTGAATATCGGTAATTATCTATATAAAATGGAAGCATATACAACCTATGTATAAAATTATGATGTATATCATTTTTCAAGCATGTTTTCAAATACCAATTGGACTGCTATCTACCATTGGCAGTCCCGGCCTAGTATTGGTAACGTAATATATAGCTTGGTTCTTTTCACTTGTTATCTTGATACTGTACTAGCCCAACACGTTGAAATTGGTACAAATTAGTATTCAAGACCGTTATTTTATGTAATTTAGACATCTGATGATCGTCACTGAAAAAACAATTTTACAGTACTTCTATGGAATGAGAATTATATTCAACCACGAGAACATCTAATTGCTTTTATGAAAAAAAAAAGATCTTTTTCCTAGGCCAAATGTCTCTCCAATTATCTACATACCCAATTAAATAGGGTCCTTGTCAAGCGGTTAAAGAAGCATGCCTCTTAAATATTGTTCATACTATTTATGCCAGTATTTATTTTTGTTCTGAATTTCTTTTTTCTGGGTCTATTGTAATAAATGTTTCTGCAGATTCCAGAAATTAGAGATGGCCGAATTGAATACCGGGCTCATCCTTTTTGGGGACAAAAGTACTGTCCTTTGCATGAGCGTGATGGCACTCCTAGGTGCTGCAGTTGTGAAAGGATGGAGGTTGGTACAGATAGTCATTCCCAGATAGCTCTCCACTTCAGAATAATTCATCTCTCTCCAAGATTTGTTATATTTTTAACATATAATAGCTGTTGCTGAATGTCAATTTCATTATGCTTTATTTATTTTAACAGATGTTCCTTATCATCCTCATTCGGTGTTTCTTTCTTTTCCTTATTTTGAGTTTCAGTCAATGGATGCAAAATATGTGACTTTAGATGATGGCCGTAAGCTTTGTCTTGAGTGTCTTAATTTTTCAATAATGGATACAAGCGAGTGCCAACCCCTTTACCTCGATATACAAGAATTCTATGAAGGTTTAAATATGAAAGTGGAACAGCAGATTCCATTGCTTCTAGTTGAAAGACAAGCTCTTAACGAAGCCATGGAAGGTGAAAAGAATGTAAGTGAAAGAACAAAACCTTTGAGTTACAGAACATGAACTTTAGTTTCTTAGACTATTGTTGATAACAATTTTATATGTTCTTTTGAGAGCAGGGGCATCGTCACCTCCCTGAAACTAGAGGTCTTTGTCTTTCTGAAGAACAAATTGTTAGAACTGTAAGAATCTTAGGCATTTTTCTTGTTAATTTTGCAGTCGTTTTACAAGTTAGTTGTGCTAGTGTTGTTTAATTGCCACACTCATTGATGAACGAAATGTCCATTAGATTTTGAGGAGGCCAATAATTGGACCTGGAAACAGACTCATAGATATGATAACAGGGCCATATAGACTGGTCCGACGGTGTGAAGTAACGGCAATTCTTATACTCTATGGGCTACCAAGGTATTGTTTATTTATTTTCCACTGTTTCAATATGATATTGTTAGCTTAAACACATCTCACACTATCATTTTCAAAAGATTATTGCATTTTGGCTGTAGTACCATAACTCTACTTACATATTCAACACTAGCCTTTTCTTTTATCAAATTCGAAAACAATTTTTAGTAAGAGATTGTTGTCATACTCATATTATTCTTGAAAAATGGTGGAATTTATAGAGATAATACCATACCAGCAAAACTAGTGAATGATGACATCTGTTTTTTTTTTTTCCTTGCAAATTTTGCTTTAATATTTGGATATGTCTTCACATGCAGATTGCTAATAGGGTCAATACTGGCTCATGAGATGATGCATGCATGGTTACGCCTTAAAGGTATGTACCTTGTTCTGTGCTTACAACCAAGGTTCCACATTTCGAATCGTACTGCCCAGTACAGGCGATACTTACTGGTCCACCCTCTACCGGGTGATACCTCCGATTGGGGCTGTTTTCGCCTCGTTACCACCTGAAATCAGCTAGTAATGGTCGATTTCGATCATCGTCAGTCGTTGACGGGCGGTAACGATCGATTTCGACCGTCGTCGATCGATTTCGGACAGTATCAGCCGAGAAAGAAAGAAGAAGAGGGAGAACCTAGAGATCCAGCGTTGCTCTCCAGATCTCGTTTTGTTGCCCACGAGCTTCTCGGCGCTTCGCGGGAAGAATCTTTGGTTATCGTGGGAAGAAGAAAATGACGTACGACTCGCAGGCTTCTAATCGGAGCTTCGCGGGGAGATTTCTTCTCCCCAAAGAAACGTCTCCTGGTGTGGGGAGAAGGAACGAGGCGACGCCACCCTTTTAATTTTATTTTTTAATTTTATTATATATATATATATATATATACGGTATGCCTAGGTGTACCGCTCGATACCGGCATACCATACCATACCATGCTAAGCTCAGTATGCCGGTACGATATGGTTTGATGAACCTTGCTCACACGTATGTTTTCATTGTTAACATATCATGAAATGCAAATCAAACCATTCTAATTGTGGATATTAATTGAGCATAAGGATCAGACAATATAGCAGACAAACACATAGATATGAATGACTTAGCCAAAATGTTTGTGAGAGGCGTTGTTTCTTCTTGGGCTTCTGTCCCCACCTCGGTCCAGGGAAAGGATTTTACGAGGCCTACATTAGGAGGATAAACCATACGTACATTTATCACTCTCCTCTCCCCCAGCCTCTTTTATCTGAATGCATAACATCAGAATTACTATAGGAGGATACAGAAGCAGTAACAGCTGGGAAATCTCGAAAACTATGGTGATCATTGTAACCATATGAACTTTTACTTGCTGTTACTCATCTTCCCTTGCTTGTTTTCTTGTTCCTCGTCTTAACAGTTAAATACCAACAAGCTATTTCCATTGTCTATCTTCATGAGTATACTTGCTGGAAATATAAATCTGCTATACTGCAAGTTGTCTGTGGTTACTCCACTGTGAGTTTGCAGGCTATCGAAATCTTGATCCAGACGTTGAAGAAGGCATCTGCCAGGTGCTGGCTCATATGTGGCTGGACTCTGAAATAATATCAGGGTCGGGTAGTAATGTTGCCTCCTCTTCGTCGTCTGCCAGGCCCTCGAAAAAAGGTGCCCGAACTCAGGCTGAGAGAAAACTTGGGGAATTTTTCAAACACCAAATTGAATCGGATGTTTCACCAGAATATGGAGATGGGTTCAGAGCAGCCAATAGAGCAGTCGATCAATATGGTCTCAGACGTACTCTCGACCATATTAGCTTAACAGGGAGATTTCCATAGTAACAAGCCTGATTTCGTCGGTTGGTGACATCGGTCCCTTTGCTGCTACTGAATTCGATAGATAGAAAAAAACTACATATGATAGAAGCAAACGAATGTGACTGACTAAATATAAAAAAGAAAGAGAGAAATGCAAAGATACTACAAGCTAGAGCAGTATGTTCCATCTGGAATTATGAGATCTTGATGGGTTGACTGTTGTTTTCAACAATTGGCTAAGTTATGCAAGTTTTATATGCTTACTCGTTTTTTTTACATTTGAGGTTTGTATCTTCTCAAGTTGTGTGCAAGTAAGTTGTGGATTGCAAGCATAAACATCTACACCTGAGTTAGAGTTTAGCGACAACAAGATTCTTCAAATAGAAAACATGGTCAAATTCTTGACTTGCGTGGTCTAAGGGAGAACACCCCCCCACCCCCCACCCCCCCCCAAAAAAAAAGAAAAAAAAAATACTTGTACAATTTCATCTTATATCGAATTTAAATATCAGACAGAACAGCCGATATAGCCCTAATTCAATTCCATTTACTTTTTTCTTGATTTAGAATTTTATTAACAAAAAAACAATGGGGAAGTAAGAATGAATACCTTTTTGGTTTGGTCGATTCATAATAGCGATTATACATTTGATGATAGTAATTAAAAATGTAGAATATTCCAGTCCTATAGGCTGCTCACATCATCAAAGAAATGTGAAGGATTGCAAAAACTTCCCTATAATTCAGAATTAGCAGTCACTTTGTGAAAATGATCGAACAAACTTGCATGGGATGCGAGTGTTAAGGGTTCCCATTCCCGTCTTTAAACGACCACAGTATGTATGGTATTACCAATCAAACACTCGATAAATTCTTTTTTGCGATCGCTATATATCTTTAATCGAAAGATTCCATTTGTTATCGATATCTAATATATATATATATATATATATATGATATATCTTTTATCTCAGCTAATGAGCTTTGATAATTATATTAGATCTCCGATCATGTGCTTTAAGCATCCATTATCAAGATATCATTTTTTTCTTCTAGCACTTGTATCTATACATACCTATAAAAAAGTAAAGATTTGTTCTAGGTACCCATTTAACTTTGGATCCTTAATGGTTAGATTTTTCTTTCTTGACTTTTGATATTAAATCGATTATGGCTCCTTTAGGAATCCAGATTAATTTATGAGAACTATATTTTTTAAAAGAGCATAATGACCATATTTTTCATAAAAATCATATTTAACTTTAGTTAGAATATGTAGTATGGGTCATTTTACAAATTTTATTGGTTTTTGTTACTACTCATGAAGTTGATTCCTTCCTTTCTTGATATACAATCGTGATTACTAGAAATTATTAATAATTTATTTCTAATTTTAAAATTTTTCTAATATTCATGGTAGTAACATGTTTTTCCTTTTAAGAGATTCTCAATTTTCTAGTTTCTCAAATAAGGTCATTTTTCATATTTTCTAAAGCATGTGAGTTTTGAAACAACTCTTTTTTAAGTTGAAGATTCGATGATTTTAAATCTTCACATTTAGAGTAAGGAGTTTTTTAAGATATATTTATTATGTATAATTTTTAATATATCAAATTCATTAGTAAGTAATGCATGATCCGTTTTCAGTGAATTATATTTCTTACAAATCTTTTTGAGTTCTTCATATAAATCATGAAATACATTAATTAATTCATCATAAGAAAAAGATATTTTAGGTGAGTCACATACATCATCATTGAAGGCCATAAATACATAGTTCACCACATCATCATCATCACTTTAGCTCTTGCTCAAATGATTTCCTTTGGTTCTAAGTGTAATATCGTTCCTTTTCTTAGGAAGATTTTAATCTTTTTCATAATATGTTTTACATATCATTTCATAGGTCATTAAAGATTCTATAAATTCTTCAAGATGAAATTTATTCAAGTCCTTTGTTTTCTGGATAATCGTTATTTTTAGATCCTAAATTTTTGGAAGAGATCTTAAAATCTTATTAACAAATTCGATTCAATATTAGTATAGCTTTTACCAAGAGTTTTTAAACTATTTACAACAAACATAAAATTGGTATACATATCATCGATAGTTTCACTTGGCTTTATTTTAAATAATTTATAACTATATATCAAAAAATTAATTTCAGATTCATTCATTTTATTTGTGCCTTAGTGAGTACGTGCCAAAAAAGAGTCGTTGGATTCTAACAGTTGACAGAGGAAGAGCGAAAGCAGTGTCACAAAAGAAGATAGGTTATGTTGCTCGGGTATTAAGAATAGGAGTTAGTAGTGCAATGAGACTTAGAGACTTATCATAAAAAGTAAAAAACTAATAGTTAGGAAGTAGATTGACCATTGTCACAAGTATTTTACAATGTAAATAAAACAAGTATTCTTAATAAACAATTTAACTCTAGAATGCTAGTGAAAAATTATAAAACAAGTATTCTTAATAAACAAAATTTATTTTATCACAAGTATTTTACAATGTAAAAGAACTGATTGGCAATCTTCTGTTCTTCTCATTTTTATGTATGTGTATGTGAATCTAGAAAGTAGATTGACCATTGTTTTGTTGAGAGCAAGCAATCACCCAATGGTACTTAAAAAAAAAAGGAGCTCGGTATCATGCTAATTCTACAATAACCAATTAGTAAAAGTTACAATTTTTAGTCCCACTCTATATAGACATGTTAGTCGGGGTCTAACATAAAAAATTTATCAATATTTTGAGATTAATATTTTTACTTTTCATATACAAATATAGTGATAGAACTAGTCGTCGTGACCCGACTCAACTCACCAAAGCCCTCTCCAGCTTAATAGGCCACGAGAGTGACAAGAGACTTGACACCGATTGATCTAACGACATAATAGATTGAATTGGTACAGTAATTGACCGAGGTAACATAGTGCTAATCGAGTTACCACGATGATAGTCGAGCTGGAACGCTCATAAATGAAGAATGTTGTGCACGCCATCGCTTCACGCTAATCAGATATACAACGCTTTGGTAATATTGTACATCTACCTCACTCCAGTACGCCGACAACGGTAAAGTTGAGAGTATGGACAACAACCGATCAACCAGTATAAAAGCCCCTCTTGGGAATAGGAAAGGAGACTCTCTGGAACTCCTTTTTTTTTTTCCTCTCTCTCACTCTCGAACCGAAGACCTGACGTCTTTCAGATCCTTTTGGGTTGGGGTACCGACTTGATCGTCGGAGGGACTATCTCGATAGTTCCCATCCTGAGAAGATCTTAGTACAGGTAGAATGGGGAGGGACTTTAGGATCAAGAAGGAATCTCAAATCCGTCGACCCAAGATGCGTTCTCCAGCAGGCCCATCCGATCTCTCGGGAGTTTCTGTCGCTTCCCAACCAACATGGATGAACTTACGTACACGAGCAAAATTGAAATCGTACTGACTCATCAATCACAATTAAGAGAGACCAACAACGTATAGGTAGGTATATGGATGAACTCAACGGGTTAAGCTTACTAGGCTGTGAGCTAAATCCAATGTCTACCCGTTGACTAATAAAATTATTTTGTGTGTAATAATTAGGCCAAGCGGCCAAGCGGGGTGGGTAATCCACTTCTTCCTCGAGTGTATGGAGAGACTTAAACTTTGTAAAAAAAAAAGCTTTGTTTCTTCTACTTTCCTTGTAATTTGTTGACCTACTTTTCCTTTGGATTCCATGTAAAAGAGAGACCTCATCTCAAAAGTGTTTGTCAAAAAGAAATATCCAATCTTGCAAAATGCCTTTTTTATTTCTTCTTGAATTGTGGTGGTGGCTGGGAATCAACCACCCACATCTACTTAATTTCCAGGCTGCTGCCACATCTTGCTGTATCCCATATTCTCTCACTTCACAAGTTAAGTGGCTGACAGAAAGAGGGAGACCAGATTACCACTTGATCACTAGTCTCTTAAATTCCTCATCATCCCCTCTTCCTATCCATCCCAATTAAGATCTCTATATCTGCCCAAATACAATGAATATAAATAATTGCACCCTTTTTTTTGGTATATTATATTGCCATTCATGTAGTTTTTGTTTCTTTTTCTTTTTTTTTTTGGTAGTTCTGTTGCCTACATGCATGCGGAAGCCTGGTTTATGAGGGAGGAAAACAAATTGAACAACACTGGTTCAAGCAGCAGATAGGATCATGGAATGCTTTTAACACATTGCTGCCTTATATTTGTGATAGTATGAATATTAAGAATATTTTAGCTTTTATATATAGACATGGAGGGATATTTAATGGGGATCTTAAAACCTGGAGGTATATATACATGTATACTATGTTAGAATATACATATCTGAACTTTTTTCTAAACCTACATCTAAATCCTCACAACACTTGGGAGTTAAAATGGTACTGAGGCTCAAATCGTAAGGGGAATTCTTAGGTAGAGTTTGGTCTATGACTTTGTATTTCACTGCCAAACCCAAGGCAAACTTTTTGGGGACCTTCTCAGGTTGTTAGGAATATAAATGAATGTGGCATATAGAGAGGATTCAAAATATTATATGGTATAGGAAGATGCAGTGAGATAAACCAAGTTCAATTGATTTAAAATTTTGAAAGTTTTGCTCTTTGCTGGATTATTAGAATCAGGTGGCACTCAAGAACACAGTGTGATCACTGTTACTGAAGAAGAAATCACCCAAAAGCAGCCCAAACACTATAGCTGCCCCTCAAGTTTCCATATTACAGGAGAAGTTTAGAACTTGGGAGTCTCATGATCACAGACTTGACATGGTGAAGCCTGAGCATATGAAGATGGTGGAACCCTTCCTGCAACATCTAGGTGGACATGGATCTTTAAGCAGACACCTGATCAGATCACACCCCCATGGTGTCCCCAGAACAGAAGATGGCTTCATAAGATTCTATTTTTCAAGTCCTGAAATGTTAAGAATTATGTATGTTGCAGCACATCCAAGTTTAACAGCCAAAACTACATGGTAGTCTTAAAAAAGTGAAAGTTCTGAATGTAAACTCCATTGTCGAAGTGTATGTGATAATTGGAGTATAAAATACTATTCTCAAATGTGTAAAAAAAAACTACACTTATATGCTGCTTTGATTGCTTATCCTACACCTCCCGTCTATTTTTTTTTTTACTGTTCATCGTTTTCCAGGTGAAACATATACCAAACATGATGCACAAAGAATGATCCAGCAACTTCGTGGGCCATTATGAAAACAACCACTGACAACGCTGAAGTGACAGGAAAGAAATGGGGGGGGGGGATCTTGGGAGATAAGCATAACCTTTCTTCCTCCTCCTCCTACTACTCCCTCCCCTTGTTTGAGTAGACAGATTATACCGTCCATCGGCTTGATGTTTGCTTTCCATTCTCCACCAAGGCTGCAAGTGCTGATGGAGTCATTCTCTCTGCTGCTTCCACAGATGGCCTTGTCTGATGGACCTGCGTATGCCTTAACTCATCAAAGTTATTATCCTATCTTTACTTACGTAGGGTCGATGCATATACCCTTCGGTATCCGGTGTAAAGCTCAAGATACGCTGAGACACTATGCCCTCGCAGACTGCGGTTCTTTGCTTGGTCGACACTCCTATCCTGCATACTGTGGTGATGCAGAAGATACAGTGATCGCATCCTTGCTGCATGTCTTCCTACTTGTTGCAGGTTATTTGGCTGGTCTGCACTGCTCTTCTTCATGCGGGAGGCGCAGAGCCCTGACAGAATGCAGCATGGCGAGGTTGGCTTCTTCGTTCGGATGTGCGACCTTTTTTTTGGCCTTCGGCTATTAAGAGATTTCACGTGTTTAGCAGATATGCATGTGGAGATGTGTTGTAGTATTCGATGCACGCATGCATGCAATGTGCATGTATATTTTATTTTGAATCCGTCGGTCGACCTCTACTTTTCTTGTCCTTTCCAAAACCTCGGTCTTTGTAAGCTTTAGCTCCGACGGATTATAAATACTGAGCACCATTGGGGGGGGGGGGGGGAGGGGGGGGCGGGGGGACGGCACGATGACCGGGACGAGTCCTCGACGTTGATCTCGTCAAACCTCGAGGGCGCAGCAACGGTGTGTCGGCCGCGCGACCAACGACGGAAAGGTCTCTTTCCGTTGGATCTAAGCCATGGGTCCCACGAAGAATAAGCCACCTGTCGCGTGCATGTTGAGCTCCCCCCTGTTAAGGCCCATGGCGATGACAGCCACGCCCGTCAACTCGGTACCATTTTTTCAGAGCGGAGGAAGAAACATTGAAGTCGCGTCGCTGCAGCTATTAATGGCTGCTGTTCTCGTCGCTTCGTTTGAGCCATTCACTATTGCAAGTAAACATCCGCCCCAGTTCAAGGTCCTCTCACTCCCTCTTCCCTCGGTGGCTCTTTTGAGATGGCTGGTTCTAGGACGAAGCGCATCGTCTTCCTCCTCTGCATCCTTCTGCTAACCCTAGTTTTGAGTCGGTATCTTCTGCACATGTTGTAAGGCTTTAGACTGATTCTTCGGTGACTGGTTGAAACATTGGCGAGTTTTGTGGGTGTCAGATGACGTTGGAAAGGCATCAGCGAAAGCTGAAGACGATGATGGAAGAGGGCGAGAGATCGAGGAATATTCCACTCGCCGCCTGACAGGGTCATGGACGCAACGCTGGAGGAGGCTGTATCTTCCACCACCGCCTGCCGGAAACACGTTCAAGGCACAAGTTGTCCTGGCGCCCCCTCCGCCGTCGCTGTCACGGAGGCCAGAAGCGCCACCACCTTCAGCTGTGGCATGATGAGCTACGGTGCAGTCCTGCACAATCCTCTTTTGGACAAACAGATATGGATGCATGTTTCGTATGTGATTGATTCCAAAGGCATCACCGCAGCCGCAGCCAAGTCGATGCTCTAAATAACTCTTCCCTAATGATAATATTACGATACTAATGTTTCGTGGCTCCTCTTCTGTGCTGGGATTCTTGATTTGAATTATATAAAATTTCAAGAGTATCCCAAGGAAATAATTATTCCATGGATATTTCTCACGCTGCAAACGTTGTGGTTTTACAAGACTATGACGTCGAGGGAAAAAGAAATCTAGGTTTCAGTACTATAAGGCCCATAGAGTCAAAAATAATTAGGTGCCGGTCCTTTTCATGCTCATCACAAGATGGTTGCCACATCGCTTTCAGTGCCATTAGATGCATGTTGTTGAATCAGACTGCCTTCCATTGACATGCTTCACAAGTTGTCCATTCCCTACAGGAGTTTTGAAGGTGACAGACAATTCACCCAACTCTGTTTTGAGTAGTGACATTGCTCACTTTCTTTTATTCCCTTTCTCTTCCTCAAGTATATAATGCATGCCGTATTGAAGACTTCAATCGTCCTACTCAACCTTGGTTGTCGTCTTATGGAGGAGGAAACATTTTGGCAGCTCGTCTGGCCAAGTGTTCGGAGGTGTTGGTGACTGGGATGGATTTCCATTCCAGCATTTAACCAGTGATCACTCGTAAGGAAGTACTCTTTCGGATCGAATTCTTGATGTTAAAGAATAATGTATCCTTCCGATTCGTTCGACCATCTTTTGGTCTTACAAAGATCATCTGATGCACCTACATATTTAGGCTCACAGAATAATGAATATATATCAGCAAAAAGTACATTAACCCATCTTCTTTTACTCGTCATCTGAATGAAAATTTAGCTTACGCCATAGATGCTTTTAAACAGCATGACATACCTAAATATGCAAATTGGAGGAGAAAAGAACGAGGTCCTCATTTTAGAAACAAAAGAAAGCTCATCTGAAGCCATTATTTTCTTCAGTGTCATGTACCTGTTGCAAGGGTTTATAATAATACTAAAAAAAACAAGCAATATCCTGAGTTTCTTCTACTCTCCGAGCATAAATTTAATTAGCTTCGAAGCTCTGCATCCGAAGTATTCAGCATCCCATGTTTATCTTGCTTTCGTAAACATCAAACATCTACAAGACTTGGGGGGGGGGGGGGGGGGTTCCATGGAAAACGTGGAGTATGCCTCCGGAGGATGGTTAGACATAAACTACTGTTCCTATAGTAAACTCACCTAAAGGACAACAGAATGATCCAACGTGCTTCGGATCGGTATTCTTCGTCATGTCTCCTTCCCTATAGTACTGCAATGGCAGCTAGCTTAAATTACTCCCTTCTGCAAGGGTGTCGTTGGCATGCCCTCTACCAAAGAAAAGAGAGGGAAAGCAGCCGCCTCGGTACCGAAAGCAAGTTCTTCCTAACCCTCAGAGAAACTAAAGCAAATCGTTTCGGTCATGTCCTCGCATCTTTCATGTTGATTTCGTGTGAGTAATGGAATCTTTCCGTGTGTTAATTATGATAGTTCTTCTTGTGTAGCGTTATTATCATCAGTACCTGCGAGGTGCAGTTCTCAGGTTAAGATATCCCTTTTTTTTTTTGGTGAATGAATTAAGATAAATAATATATAGGAATATTAGGCAATTTTATTGGGTTTAATTCACGCCTGGGTTTGATGATGATAGCTACCATGAGGTTTTGGATGACAGACGACGCATGAGAAGGCGATCTTGTGCAGTAAACCGTTTGTGTAGCAGCAGTCGCTCTCTATCTCTCTCTCACAGTAACTCTTTGGAGTATTAAAGAGGACTTGAGAACATAGCTTCATCAGTGAGGGGACAAGAAGCACCAAAGGTAGATAGATTAGATAAAAATGTGTAGAAGGATTATGGATGAGTGCATGGGTTTGTCCAAATAATTGCCAAACGAAGTGTTCATGTTGTTGGCAAAACATGGTCGTCAGATGATCTATAGATCATTTGGAAAAATAGAAAGATATTTTAAGAGTAACATAAGCGAGCTTACTTTCTCGGCTATTACGTAGTCAAAAATAAATTGGTGCTTATGCTTTACTTAGCCGTCCGTCGCATCCGAACCCTTCTTACCGAACACTCACGAATCACGACGCGCTAAAACCTTCCCCCATAACCCCACCGTGCGCATCCTGACATGGGAATGACACCCGCATCCGTACTTGACCCTCACCCACCGCCTACCACGTCACATTCCCTGCACCAATCCTGTGGGACCCGGCTCTGGGTCACGTTCCTGGGCCTTTTAAATCTCGATCCCCGCATCTGCCTTTCCTCCCTTTTCTCGCTCGCTCTCTCTCTCCTCTCCTCTCCTCTCCTCTTGCTGCTGTTGTTTGCACCCCTCGGTTGCCGAGCTCACGATGCTGCCACTCGAAAACCAAGCGCCCGTGCTCGTCGGCTTCGGGCCATCGTGGTCTGGTCCAGCGGAGCCCGAGGAGGACCTATCGGCCGTCTCCCCGGAGGAGCGGCGGCGGCTCCGCCGCATGATCTCCAACCGCGAGTCCGCCCGCCGCTCCCGAGCGAAGAAGCAACGCCACCTAGAGGAACTCCGCGGCCAGGCGGGCCGACTCCGGTCCCAGAACCACGAGCTCGCGGATCGCCTCGGCGGACTCGCTCGCCGCTGTCTACTCCTCCGACAAGACAACGACCGCCTCCGCGCCGAGGCCTCCGCTTTGTGCCGGCGGCTCGCGGATCTCCGCCGTGAGGTGGTCCTCCGCCAGTTCCACCGCCTGGCTGCGCCGCTTCCCCTCGGCGCCCACTACGAGCTAGCTTGGGCATCGTTGATGGTCTAAGTAAGCCGTCCGAAGAAGTATTCGCATGGGGGGAGCCGGCGTCGATTTCCGGGTTCTTTTTCTTCTTCAGTGGCTAGCAAAGGGCGATGTCTACCCTTCTAAAGGAACGATGAGAGTTGCTTCACCACTAAATTTAATTTACTTACTCCTCTTCTTCCTCCTCCTCCTCCTGTTCCTAGAAATCAAATCAATATCGCCATTAAGCCGAAAAGAAACTCCAAAATCACATCACAAGTGGACCGGCGACGTACGTGACGAACTTGTTAATTTTTCTTTTAATGCTGGCAGTCAACGACGGGGCCCGCATCGACGAGCGCAACTGATGGTCTCACGGTGGTGGCGGCGGTCGGTACCGCAACTTCCCGTTGGCTATACGAGGTGGGTCCCACGGGGCCTCGCTGGGGCCCGCATGAACGAAGCCCACGTCAGTCTCTTTCGCCGTGGTGGCGACGCGGTAGAGCGACCTACTCCCATTGGCCAGACGCCGTGGGTCCCACACAAAAACTAACTGTTGGCCGTCCCCGCGTCGGGGTGGTTGTTTGAGCACGCGACGGTAAAAATTAATGGATAATAATAAGAATACTAATAATAATATACAAAAAAAAAGAAAAAAAAAAGTATCGAATGGATTGCTTCACAATCCAACTTTAGCTTTGGGGAATTTTTTTTTTTTTGTTATTGTTTTTGTTGTTGATGGACCATCGCAATTGCCACGTCCAAAGAAGCGGAACATGACAAATTGCAAATGGAGCTACTGGGCACCATGTTTGGCTGTCGATGGTGGTGAAAGCAATGTCCATTTTCCACTCGAAGTCGACATTTTTGGCAGTTTAGCGACCTGTCTTGCTTATTGACGTGATTAAAAAATAGTGGGTTCTGATATGAAACCCCCCATTTCATGTCTCCTTTCGTTGCAAAAGTCGCAACTGTTGTTCGGGATGGCTCGTTAAAACCTTTCTTCTTTCCATTGCTGTAACGTCACGTCACGTCACGTCACGTCTTTGGTCGCCGCTTAAGTCACCACCCGAAGCAGCAGTCCCAGCAAAGATTAACGAGGGAAGCGGCATCCAAAGTAATGAATTAATCTAATGCGCAGCAATATATCCGATGAATTAATTTTTATTTTTAATTTTAATTATAATCAATTTAACGAGCAAAAGCGGTAATGAATTAATTTTAATTTTATTCATCATCATTAATCTCTTTAAATGTGTTTCGATGACTAGTTGTAAAAGACTAATAATAAAAAAAAAATGATGTGTATATTTCCGAGAAGGAAGATGTTGGATCGTCCCATTCTTACCAGTGTGATAAGTCGACAAATCTACCGATATGCTAAAGTCGATGGCATGGAATCAGACGTGTGTGTCACTGCAACAATAACACTCCTCTTTTTTTTGGATATCCAAACAACAACGAATACCACCGAGTCTGAAGGACGTTAAGTCGATGGCAAGAAATCAAACGTGTCACAGATTGATCGATTTCGTGTCAAAATTATATATGTGAGCTATAATTTCCATAGTTTCTGGTAGACTACCTAGTGGTGGCGGTGGCATAGCGCAACTATGTTTGTTTGAGGAGGCGACAAAGCAATTAACTTGGAATTAGCAATGGCTTCTGCTTCTATTTATTACTACTTCTTGTGGAATTGAGATGGTCTGCGTGGTGGTGGTGGTGGTGGTGGTGGTGGTGGTGGACACACCATGTCAAACTTCGACATCTGTAAAAAGCTTCAGAGGAAGCCAAGCAGCACAGTTGCTCTCGGATGCAATCTCAAAACTCCACTACCATCGATTGCCCTTCAATATCCGATGAGCTATATATACCACCTGAGCATGTCAATGGTGAATCCATGGGAGGAGGGAAGAACTGCAGACACTGTGAACTCATGAAAAGAAGCCCAAACTTGACAAACAAAAAAGATAACAACTTTCATCATGCAGAGGTGTTTTGTTTGATCTATTGTGACTTGTGGAAACTTTTTGTTCTTGGAAGTACAGATTCAGGGTAGGTATCCTTGGATGATCAGATTCTCTTCATTGTCTTCTAACCTTTGTTCAAAGATTGGAGATTCAATATACATATATAAATATATATAAATAAATATAAAGAAAGGTTGAAGGCAGAAGCAGTGTCCGGGAGGATTGCTATTGAGACCTTGAACAAAGTCTCACCCCATGCATGACATGCGTAGGAGTAGAAGCCCAGCAGCCTGTGAGCTGGTTTTTAGAGAAGCGAATGATGCTTTTGTTTCAAATGCTTGGTGCAGAATGTTTTAAGATTTTAACGCATATTATCTGACTGCAGTCCCCAGGCTCGTCGGAATAGGCTTGTGACTCCTTCCAGGTTTGGCTGCTTTCTCTGGGTCGCATACACAACAGGGAATGCTTACTTGTTTCTTCTTCCTTCGGATGTATTGTAGGTCGTTCCTCTCACCTTTCTTCCAAGTCTGCAGTGGAGGCAAATGAATGGCTTCTGTTCCCAAGCCTATGCATCATGGTATGAGGCTCTTCGAGCTGTTGGAAGAGCAACAAGAGCCTTTTCTGCTGGATGTGTCCCTTTTGGAGCGTGGATACTCGGATAGAGCAATGAAGACCAATGCTGCTGCGTTCATGTGCTGGCCTGCTGGTGCTTGTAGGAGGCTAACAAGGCTTGGCACCCATGGGTTCAAGAGGAAGAAGAGCGCTGGGTTTCTGAGGTGTCTGCTGAACAAAGTTGTCTGCATCAGAAAAGCTTGGAGATGGGATGCTGCAGCTACCGGCGATGGAGGATGGAGACTCTTCGGATCATTCTTTGAGATGAAAGGCAAAGACGATGCAGCGGACTTCCGCCGGTTATCGTGTTCCGGTGGAACCGACGGAGCTGAACCGGACAGGGAGGAGCAGTGGAGAGCTTTCTGCTCCTCCGATCAGCTTCTTCTTAGTCCTGTGTCAGTCCTGGAGCTGCATTCTGACCAAGGTTGTCTACAAGAAGTTCTTCTCCTTTGCATCACCCGCTTTTTGGGTGCCATCTCACAGATCTCAGATACATTCGCGTAGGTCTTGTGTTCATGCTTTTGCTCCTGTGTTTCTGCAGTTGGGGATGAGGAGCCATCGATCTCAAGCTTTAATTCTTCGAAAGAGACAAAGGAAGCAGCTCCATGGAAGGGCTTCGAAGAGCAGCTCCACTCTAATCGTCATGACCCTCCTCGACGACGACCCGACACAGAATGCCGCCACTTGTTTCGACCACACTACTTTCTAGTAGTAGACTGCCTCAGAGAGGTAGAAGGAAAGCTTTCGACTTCTCGTGGATGCTCAAGTCCAGAGAGGAGAGGAAAGATCATCCAGGAGGAGACCTTGTCATGGGAGGATCGGAGAGGTGGTTGGGGCGACATATCCCAGTCGATTGATTTCGACTTCTCCAAGTCCCGGAAGGAGTGGAGCCATTTCCAGCAGGAGACAGGAGAGGTTGGCATCGAGATTGAACACATCATCTTCGAAGAGATCCGAGAAGAAACTGTACTTGATGTTCTACGCTGTCACTGTACACTGGCAAGGTGTTGGTTCTAATTATTAGCATCGAAAGAATTTTTACTTGCTTACATTAAACCTCTAAGCAAAATGCCACAGGCGGAGAGACAAATCCTTGGTTGACGACTCCAGAGTCAGGGATGGACTGATCTCCAAGTGTTCTATGCCTCCACATTGCTTTGTACTAGCCGATTGTGAAAAATGGAGACCTCCTCGAGGTTTCAGCAACATTGAGACATCAGATCTTAACCAGAGGAGCTGCTGCTTCTTGGAGAAGGCCATGGCAAGGAACACACGGCATCTCATACTTGATGAAAGCTTGGAGCAAACCATGATCAAGACCAATGTTCAGCTACCTTCTTCCTGTTTGTCTGTAGTATTATTGCCTGTGTGTGCCTCTGAATCAGACAACACAGTAATAGACAAACAGTCAGCATCATGAAACTTGGTCCACTCAGAATCCAGGAAACCAAATCAATTCCAATCAAAAACATCTCAAACCTACCATCCATTTCCTCCTCCTCCTCACCCTGAAGAAGAAGAAACTTAAGCATAAACCTATGGCATGCATAAGCACGCAAGTGATGACAACCAGAAGAAGGAAATCTCTGTTTCTGTCTTCTCTCTCAAGCCTCCTCCTTCTTGATTCTGTGTTGCTCATCCAATCTTTATTCTTCTGTATTTATTCTCACAAGAGAGTTTAGTCTTCCGCGTGTGTGTGTGTATAATATATTATTCAATCTCCTCCATTTAAATGCTTTTGATTCAACTAGAAATCAATTACTGAAAAGAAAAAAAATATTCAAGAAATGTGAAGATTTTTCTTGACAAAAATGATATTTTGAATGTCATATGATTTAGATGAGCAACTTAATCTTTGGTTATTAGTATATAAATTATAAAAAAAGTATCAAATTAGGAAACCAAATTATAAAACTTATAATTTCTTGAACCTTGATTTATATAGAGTAAAAAATATAAAATATAGCATTTATAGTGGGTATGGTGGTTAAATAGTTAGTTTCAGATGCGGTAAATATGGGTTCAAAAATTAAAAAAATTATTTATTTAATTAAAATTTTGTATATGTTATGTTATAGGATTATGCTTGATTAAATATATATATATATATTGATAAATAGTATTTTTCTTAAATTCCAATAAAGTAATGATATAATAAAACTTTATATCAATAATTCTTTTTTAGGCCATAAATAAATATTTAAGTTTGCTAGCCTGATTTTTTTCCCTTCTCTAGGAATCCTTGATCTTGTTCCATCTAATTTTTTTCATTTAGATCTCACTAATAAATATTATTTTCATGTCTATCACAATATCATAATAAGCTATTAATTCTATGACGAACCTGAGTGAATCTTTTTTAAAAATTAAAGAAAATATATCTTTATAATAATATCTTCTTTCTAAAAAAAAATTTGGTCATCAATAGATTTATATCGTTTAATATTACTTTTGGAGTCACGCTTTATGTTAGTGATCAATTTGCAACTCATTCTTTTACAACTATTAAGTAATTCAATGAGACACCATTTTAGTCTATCAATTTTATCTCTTTTTTAATTCATCATATCACTTTTCAAAATTATTATTTTCATAGCTTGTGAAAATGATAAATGTTTTCTTTTGATTCCTATATTATAATTTGATTTATATAAATATATCATATAATTATCATAGACATATCTCATTTTCCTCTTATATCTTTTCAAAACTACTAGTTGTGGTTATTCTATAAGATCATTAGCAATTACATTAATATCACGTGCGAGTTCATCGATATTATTTTATTATTTAGTATTATTAATTTATTCACTAATTTAAAGAATAATAAACTCTCAAATAAGAAATAATAAATTAGTATCAACTTATATCTCCTCTATATCAAGATTAATTTTTCAAGATTTTTTATTTTCATTGATTTATTATTTTCTAAAGATCTTATATTAGCATACTATACTATGATTAGGACAATAAAATCTATATTCCTTAGATTTTTATAGATAATCAATAAAAAATTTATAAATAATTCTTAGATATAATTTCTTTTCATATGGATTGAAGATTTTTATCACCATAGACCTATTAAACTAGGTTTCTTAATAGTTTGAAACTTAAATTAAGTTAATCTAAGTGACTTACTATGAACCTTATTCAAGATATACATAGGATTATATAATTCTCATAATTATGTGTATTATTATGAATATTATCTTTTAATATTATTTAGAAATAATTTTTAATAAGTTATTAGTCTATCACGAGACTAATATAATAATATAAATATAATTTAAAATATTTTATAAAGAATATAAATATTTTACTATAATATATAGCCCATAAGCCTATTATTATGTTATCGATAGTAGTGGTCTCTGGTCCCTCTTCCTCTTGGGCATTTTAGTCCTCACATTCTCTCACTTTGTCTTTCCCTATGCTCCCACCAATTGTGCCTATGACGTGGTAGTCTAACTCTCTCTTACTTCTGTCTCTGACCTCTTTTACTTTTGTATCTCTATCTTTGTCTGCTTCTACGTCCTTTGTCGCTTTCTTTTCCTCGATAAGATAGACTTTTTTTATTTACATTACGTGTGTCATTATATTAATAATTTATTATGAGTCAATATGTAAATGTAAATAGATTGTAATATTTGTTAACTCATATTTGATGAGAGAGGTTTGTATACTATGTTTTTAAAGATATAAGAACTATTTTCGACATAGGCAAAACCATAAGGGATTATATAGTCCATCATCAAAATTATAATGACTAAAATAGATTTTTTTAAACTTAAATTATATATAGTTTATTATGAGTAATCGTGTCACTAAGTAGACTTTGACGTGATTCGACGGGAGGAGATATAAATAAATTATAAAAATTTAAAGTGATTAATGATTAAAATTGAGTATGTAAAATCTTGAAATTATACTTTCGAGAAAGAATTATTTTTTGTGGTAGGGGATGTGTAGATGAGCATCAACTCGAAAGAAAGCTGCAAGAACCGGGAAGGGTCGCCATAGAGCCAAAAACTGGTCATCATCTTCTCTGGCAAAAATGATTGGCTCTCGCAAATCCTATGGTGCGAAGATGGAAGAAGCACCGAGAAGGTGGAAGCTTCTATGAAGCAGAAGGTCCAACCGACTCCTTTTGTTCAAGATTGCGGAAGCTTCCGTAAGCGGAGGCTCCCCTCCTCCCTCCACTCACTACGCGTGAATCTTTTAGACGACGAGGAGCCAACCTTGTAAGGCATCATAAATTAGCCAATCCCCCCACACGACTTAATATGCTTTCCACGAGTGGAGGATCCATCATACTATATATATAGTTTTTTTTTTTAAAAAAAAAATATTTAGTTAGAGAGGCCTTTCATGTCCTAAGTCGTCCATCGGCCATCATCATAACGCGTAGGGCAATGATTTATCAAGCTATTTATTCTCATCACCACTGACAAAGACTCAGAAGATAAACTAAAAGGCAATGATTTGTTGATCTGCTTCATTTTATCAGTGGAGACTCGATGAAACTATGAACACTGACGATTACTATTTAAAAGCCCTCCTTTGTTTCATCCATCGAATGTGTATAAATATGTATAATCCATACATAACTATTGTGTTGATAATTAAGAACCAACGTGAAGTGATAACACGAAGAGTACATGCCATTACCATATTACTAGTCTCACGTACCAATAAGTAGATATAATATAAATATTATAGTAGATATGCTAATGGATAGAATTTAAATATAATTTTCAACGACAAAATCAAAATCCTCCTCTTCACCTATATATTAATTATGTTTTTAATTACTACTTCCTATTTTAATATGGTATCAGAGCTCCTCTCTTTTTAAGAGAGATTTTATTTACTTTTTTAAGTTGTCCAACGATAGTAAATTCTTGTGATTCTCGATGTTCCTCTTTGGTAATGGAGTTGATCTATCTACTTCATGTTGATCGTCGCCTCTGGCATTACCGCCGCTGCCACCGTCGTGGCGATCGTTAGCGTCTTCTTTCGTAATGCAGAGCAACATCTTGTTCTTCTACTACAGCCGTCAAATCTACTCTTCCTACCACCGAGGTCCCCTCATTGCTAGTGTCATCTTCCCTTGTCCGCAATGGCCCCAACCCTATTAGCTCTCCATCTCATCGTCCAACGATAGCTTCTTACCGATGCGTCGGAGTTCCACCAACCTCTTACATCCTCGACGTGGTCATCATGGTTGGCGTGTATGCAGAGTTGATCTAATCGGCATCCATCCACTTCGTTGCATGTGATCTCTGCCAAGGGATCCTCTTCCTCGCCAGAACCCATGCATTGGTCCAAGATCGATGTCCTTGATAATAGCTCGATCTTGCAGGGCATAATAGTAGATATAATCTAGATATGATTTAGATATTATAGCCGATAGGATTTAGATATGATAGTTGAGGAAAATAATACTCTTCACCTTAGTTGACGAAAAGCTTCCCCGGCACCGTCAACGCCGCCGACGATGAGGAAAGCCCAGAGGCGACCTCTTTACTTTTGGCGGAGACGGTGGTGACACCAATTCTTCTTGTCTGCCCGGGCAATGCTGGCTAGATCCTGGCCCCGACAGCAAGGAGGACCCAGCGGAGACCTCCGTCGGCGACAACGGCTCCATCGCTCGCGCCCACCCTTGTTTCGTTTTTGCCGTCGGTTTCTACTTGGTGGTATTCGTCTGCGGTGTGATTAGGTTTTAGAACGTACTGCTGGGGAAAAGGGTGTTCTGTGAACTGCAATTTGAGTATGTTTCTTGGTAATGTTTCACAGATATTGTTGGAGGGTGCCTCCTTTTAACGCAGAAGGAAACTGTGGATACTGTGGACCTGGTAATTTTTTTTCACACATATTGTTTTGAGTAATGTTGCTGTTATCATGCATGCATGCAACGTATGGATACTGTGGAGCTGGTTCGTGTGGTATTATTATTCTATACGGATACCAATTTGTGAGCCCTTCGAATGATCCAAGGTGGATATACCAACACTTGCGACTTACTGCCCTTATGTGTCATGGGAACTAAACCAACTCAGTTAATTCATCTGTTTCAGTCTTCCCTTAGGAGTCAGTAGGCTAAAACATTTTTTTAACACCCTTTTGGTGACTGTCGATCAATCTGCCTAAGATTCGATGAGGTAAGAGTAACATCAGCAAAATAAATTAAACATTAAGCACTAAACAATATGGGGACGGGTCTTGTAGATTCTCTTCTTCTTCGGTGCATGTTCTTTATTATGATCATTTATCAATAGTTAAGTGTAATGAGTGTATGGCAATTTAAATATGAGTTGGCATTAGCAGTCTGAAATTTTATTATATTCTGTAACCATATGTGATTTAGATTAGGAATGCTATGATATGCGATCTGTACCCTTTCAGTATGATTTGGTAGGGAGTAGTGGGTTTGTTGTATGTCAGATTGATCTGGTCAGGCCTCATTTGCTTGATTTTGATTGTTCTTTCTCTATTGTTTTCACAAAATATTTCTACTAGGATTTGAGACATTACTAACACCGGTGAGATGCAATTTCTACATTGTTCAAGTTTTACATCGAACAAATACATATCCGACTAATGGTCTTGATTTTTCTAATTGTTTTATATCCGACATAAATAAATCTGTGAAAAAGCTTAAATCTTTACGGATCAACATAAATTGACATAGCATATTTATAAGTTTTTTACTTGTCAACCTTACCTAGTAGCAGTTCAAATTCAGTAAATGATTCATCAAATGAAACCCCTCCATAAAAATTTACATCACTAACAAAGATTTATGATTCAATATTTGATTTATTTATTTCGGATCATATAAGTTTTGAAGAATCATTTGAAAAAGAGAAATGATGAAATACAATGAAGGAGGAAATCAAGTCAATTGAAAAGAATGAAACTTGGGAGCTAATGAATCTAGCGAAAGAAAATAAAGCTATTAGATTGAAACGGGTATTCAAAACAAGGTATAATATAGATAGAAATATCCAAAAGCATAAGGCTCGACTTGTAGCAAAAGGATATTCGCAGCAACAAGACACTGATTTTGATAATACTTTTTCTCCAGTTGCTAGATTCGAAACCATGAGAACCTTTTTGGCTTTAGCTACTAATTTGAGTTACTTGTTTATTAATTTGATGTGAAATCTGTATTTTTAAATGAAGATTTACAAGAAAATGTTTTTGTTACTCAACCTTAAAGTTTTTTAGTTAAGGGACATACAAAAAAGGTATATAAGTTAAAGAAATCACTTTATGAGCTCAAACAAGCTCCAAGAGCATGATACAATAAAATTGATTATTATTTTCATCAAAATATATTTAAGAAGAGTGATAATGAACCTACCCTTTATTTAAAAAAGAAAGGTGAACATAATATTCTTATAGTTTGTCTCTATGTTGATGATATTATATATATGGATTCATCTAACTCTGTTGTGACAGAATTTAAAAAATATATAATAAATAAGTTTGCAATATCAGATCTAGGTCTACTGTACTATTTTTTTGGGTTGGAGTTGAAGTAAGGATCTGATGAAATTTTTATTTCAGAAAGAGTATATATTTTACAAATGCAAGATACTACAGAAGTCTGGTTGGAGGTTTGATCTATTTAACTCATATTCGACCAGATATTTACTTCTCTATTGTGTAGTATCCAGGTTTATGAAAAGCCCAAGTAAACATCATCTCAGAGCTGTTAAAAGAATTTTACGTTATATTGCTGAAAGTACAGAGTATGTAATTTGGTATTCTCATAATTTTAAATATAAATTATTTGGTTTTACTGATAGTGATTGGGTAAGAGATTTGGATGATAGAAAGAGTACTTCAGGCAATGTTTTTAGCCTCGGATCAGGAGCTATATCTTGGAGTTCAAAAAAGCAAGCAACAATTACGTTATCAATATCGGAAGCAGAATATGTAGCTGCAACATCAGCAGCTTGTCAAGCTATATGGTTTAGAAGACTTTTTGAAGATCTTCATCAAGAATAAAAAAAAGCAACGAAAATATTTTGTGACAGTAAAATTATAATTGCAATGATGAAGAATCCAATATTTCATGGAAGAACGAAGCATATAGAGATACACGATCATTTCATCTGAGATCTTGTAGCAAATAGAGCTATAACAATGAAGTACTGTGGCACGGATGAATAAGTTGCCGATATTCTCACCAAGTTACTTCCAATTCTGAAGCATATTTATTTCATATCTCAAATCGGTGTTTGTAACTAATAATCAAGGAAAATTGTTAAAATTGATTCATAGCAGTTATCTAATTAGTTAATATATTTTACGAATAGTGATTTATATTTATGAGTTGTGGAGGTAGTTAAGAGTTAGCAGGGGTAGTGGCTAATCATGGGTGAGATAGTGAGAAATTGAAATGAGGTAATAGGGTGAGATAGTTAATTTTAGGTCCTATAAATAGGACTTTAGTTCATGAAGCAAGTGAGCAGAGAGTTTGTGCATTTGGAAATAATCTTGTAAGTGTTCTTGTTCTTTTACGTCTTGTTTAATACTATGTTATTTTCTTGATTGAAATCATTTTTCATTAATTGAATCATAGTATTTTATTTTTGTAGTTTCATTGCTCCTCATTTTCCAACACAATTAGATTAATAAAAAAAGATGATGGGAGGAGAGGACTGATGATGGATACACCCACGAGGCATGCATCGTTTTCTATGTTTTTGTGTGTGTGTGTGTTTGTGGCACTGTATGTTGATACAAATGGTTACTTCGATCCATGCATGCTAGTAGTATATTTGATAGATTATGCTTCGGCTGATAGTTGCTTGTTGTATAAAACATGGTATTCCAAATCCACTTTATTTTGAAGTGCTTGTCTCCATCAAGCAACATCCATCCATCCAAGTTGTGTTTTGAATTACCACTCACAAACATTTTCCTATTAGAGAAAAAACGTACTCTTTTGTTTTTGTTGTTGTTGTTTTTGTTGTTGTTGTTGTTATGCTACAGTGTTGGAGGACTTCATTGCTGGTAGTTTATTTCTGTCAGGAAGGACTTCGCCTCAGGATCAAAGCTGGACTATGGAAAACAGCCTCATACCCTGTCGATCATGTTTTTTTTTTTCTTTTTTAATATTTATCTCTTCAATTTTTTGTCTCTGATACGTCATTTATGTCACCACTTTAGGTCAACACATCATGAGACTCTTCTCTTATTACTCTTAACATTCGCTGTTAGAAGTTTAGGAAATTTTATTATGACTGTTCGTTTGTTTCTTGGTAATATGATGCTAAGACATCAATTGACGAAGGCTGGATTGGAGCGTAGGATCTTGCTGAAGCTTTATGATGCATACAGCTTATCTGACTGAAGCTTTATGATGCATAATCACCAAGTTTTAGTTAGCATCATGGATATTACTTTCTTCTTCTTCTTCTTTTTTTAATATTAAATATTAGTCTTTAGTTTCATTCTCTCTGCTGATAGCAGCAACTTGTTAATCAAACTTAGTTTTGTTTGCTGCTTTCTGCTTTGATGTCTTTTAAATTTTAATCTGAAATTGACATTGATTGATAATGGAGAATCAAATCTGAAACTTTGGAAGCAATGATGCAGCCATTCATCTCGGAGACTATATATATATATATATATATACTACACAAAATCATGTATCTAACTAAACTTGCTCAGACATGAGGCGTTTCATGTGATTTATGATGGGTGGGTTATATTTGGTTGATGTTGCGGTCGTCATCAATAATTAGAGGTCCCATCACATATCATTCCATGTTGATGGACATGAGAGCTCATCTCCATATTTTCCTCCTCTTGTTCATCTCACATCCACGCACGTCAATTCATCCATCTCCATTAGGGATCGATCATAAAGTTTGTGCCCTCAGTGGCGTCTTGTTCGTGAACCCGGAAAAAAAGAAGGCGAAAAAGCTCGCTTAGAATTGACGGCCCCCCTCCCCTTCCTCGTGTGCCGTCTCGTCTCGTCTCGTCTCGTGCGATGCTCTCCTGAATCATCTACACCCAAAGCCATATTGTTGTTGAGCATGAGATGTATCTTGACGAGGGTGCATGGAAGAACATGGAGTTGCTGCTGTCTGTTTTGGTGGCATCATAAACGAAGCGGCAGGAATGATTAGTTCGTGCTTGCGGATGTTTGATCTTTTATCGCCTACTTTGAATGTCCCAAAGCTTGAGCAAAATGCATGGCTTCTTTTCCCCCTTTCTGTTTCAATTCCAGACCAGGTGAAGAAGAAAAGCCAAAGGAGAAAGCAAAAAAAAAAAAAAGGCTTCTTTTCAGGCTTGCAGCACAGCTCTGAGGAACTTCTGCATTGAGAGCTTTATCTTTCTCTGTGTTTCTCCTTCTGATCACGCTCAGGAGAGCGAGAATGTGGAAGCACGCACATAAAAATTCAACTTGGGAGTGAACCCCACCGTTGCAGCAGGGAGACTGCTACGACTTGGGTTTAAGGTTTTGAGATTTCTGTAGCCTGCAGCTTAATGGCATCATCATCTCTGCATCGAGTTTAACATCCCCACCATCGTTGCCCCTCAAAGCCAAGCTGCGCTTTGCACGTCGGTTTTTGGAATCTTGTGCTTCGTCGCCTCCTCCTCAGTCAGATAAGCCCTATATTTCATGCTGCTGACCGATGCTTTTTTCCTTAATATAAAGGCAAGTGTTCAAGAAGCACATGTGTTGATCAGGGAACAACGCCGATCTCCTATCGGATGTTGACCTCTCATGCATAGTGGCGAATGGTTTTAGGGGAGTAGAAAAAAAAAAAAAAAGCACTAGGAGACAATATGGTCGTGAGCAGGAAAATTGCAGAGACGGTGGTGCGTGAGAGAGAGAGAGAGAGAGGGTAAGAAGAAGATATAGTTGAGAGTTTTTATATGGAACGGCAAGAAAGTTTCCCTCTTTCTCTCTCTCGTGACTTCTTTACAATGCTGTTTGTTCTTCCTGGTTGCTTTGGTGCTTGTTTAGTTGCTGTCGAGGGACTCTTTTACTCCCTTTCCTTCTGGGGTCTATGCGCACTTTATTAGGGTATATACTTGCTTGGATTTTGTTTGAATCTTGTGCTTCATTCCCTCGTGAAGGATACAACCAGCATTTAACTCCATTATTGCTGTGGACTGCATGGCTGCAGAAGGTTTGAATGGAGTAAGCTTTTACTTTTATTTCTTATGAGCTTTCATCCTCCTTTTACTTTGTCAGTCCATATACTGCAATGGTTATTTGCCTGTCCTGGGCTTTAAAGATCACTGTGGGACAACAGGGATGGAGGGAAAAGGTTGAAAGAAAGATATGTCTCCTTCCATATAAGAACAAATTACTAGATCTTCTCCTGTCTTGTTTCCCTTGTTGTCTATTCATCTCAAAATTCATGTTCTAAGGTCCAGTTCTTCTCATAAGTTCAACAAAGGGGGGGTTTTCCATTTGTCAATGTTTCTGCCTACAGATTTTGAGGTGGAGAAAGAAATATTTTTTTTTTCTTTCTTTCTCTTTTGTATCTATAGATTCCTCATTATCTAGGGCTTGGATTTACCTGATATCCAACAAAAAATTCACATCGTTTTCTTATTGGACAGCAGATGCTCACATGCCTGACCAGGTAGCAGACAAAAGTTCAACATTTTGGGTTGTGTTCAGTACTGACTACATTTAGTTTGTTCTCATACCACAAAGGCAAGACAGAAGGCCAAACTGTAGCTGTCAATTGAACTCAAAAACTAATATATAGCGTCGTAATGTTAATAGGTTGAGCTTTAAAAAGCATTTAAATTAAAGCTCTTATACTAAATGATATCCGGAGGATAAGCTCATGAAACATTCCAAGCTTGTTTCTCAAAAAATTCCACAACTTTGGCTTTAGCCTTGCGGAAAACTTGCATCGAGAACTGTTATAAATGCCTTTGATTCGGTCACGGCAAGCGAGACAGCTGAGCTCCAAAATGCCCGATGGCCCCTCAGCTCTGTCCATAAATAAAATGGTAAGGTCAATGATGGATAAGTTGCTCCAACCTTGCCAGGTACTACTGTTGTAAGCTTTATGGCTTTTCTTCTTATTATCGTTATTATTATTTTCTCTCTTTTTGATTTCAGCTTCTCCTTCGTCTTTGACATGCACACAAGAGGCTGTTGCTCCATTGAATTGTCTTGTCAAAGGGTGTAGGCCTGTGGCCCCCCTCTTATGTCCATGCATGACCGGTGCTCATGCCATCTTGGTACTAAGAACCCAAACATATCTATTCTGGATCGGAGGGACAGATGGGTTTGTCTTTTGCTCTCCTCTTGTCAAAGAATGTTTCTGAGGAGAAATGTCTGCCAATTAGGTTTTGGATCTGATAGTGCTGTTGCCTGAGGCTGCTCTTGCAGTGCTCAGAGAGGGCAACACCACCATCTCCAAGGGACTCTCTGGTCACTGAACTGCGCCCCCCACTTGTGAATCTTTTGAAATACCAGTGACCCACCCACCACCGAATAAAGTACTTGCTCTATGAACATAAAACATTGTTGCTTTCTTTCTTTCACCTTCTTTCCTCTCTCTCTCTCTCTCTCTCTTTTCTTTGGATTCAATTTCTGAAAAATAAAGCCTCCAAAAAGGAAGTGGTGGAACGACTTTACTTAAATGTTTTATGGAAGAACTAATCATGACTTGATGTCAAGCAGCAGGATGTGGTCACCAGCTCCACAGCCAGCAGGTCCATCCGTATCTGTTGCTGAGGATGATGGAAAAGACAACCTGGTTGGTACAAGTTGTGTGGGTGAGAAAATTTTCTCTGTGGTCGTAAACTTGATATGGACTGATGTTTTTGTGAAAGCTTACGCCCTCATTACATGCACAAAGAAAAGCATCGACCATGGCTTCACAGTAAGACAAATATAGCCAAAAAGTGTGCAGGAAACATTGTTTGGAATATAAGCAACAGTTGATATTTAGTTTAGAAGCTGGTTATTATTTGTGGATGAAGTCTTTGTCCACAAGCCCATACAAGTACGCATGGGAACTTGAACTGTTTTGGCATGGCTCACGGCATCCTTTTCATTGGGATCATGTGATCTCTCGCTCGAGCAGAGGAGCACATTATCGTGGATTTTTATGGCGAGATTAGCCGTCTTAGGACTCCTCCTCCTCCCTTCAAATTTATGGCCGCATCGAGGTATGTCCCCGGCGTCGCTCAGCTGGGACGCCGTTCGACGTGCATGGGCTGTGAACGGTGGCGCAACCGGCGCGGTTCACACCGACCATTATCGACTTGAAGAAACGTGGCGTGGCTTGACCGGAGAGACAGGTTTTCTCTTGCCATGCTAATTGTTAGCATGGTGGCCAACAAAGACACCGAGAATTATGACGTGAATTGGCAAGAAGAAGCAAAAGTACGTCATCACAACATGCTCGTCTCTGCCACTTGAAAGGGACTACTGGAGCAAGAGGTGATGGGTTGGAGCAGCAGCATGAGGTGAAGCATCGCAGTGCAATAATTCGCGGCCAAAAGCGTTCTTGTGGGATGTAGTCGTAGTTGCTGCTTCTCATCCATCATTACGGTAATCAAGACAGAGATGGGAAGGCGGGGGTGGGGAGGAGATGCCAAGCAACGCACGTCTGTCTGCATGCATTACCTGTTGTTGTACTCGAATTAATAATAATATAGACATGTGTTTGTGTGATAATGTTATTTATTATATTGGTGGTGCAGTCACGTAAAGAGCGTTTGTTTGTTTGTTTTTTTTTTTTTTTAATAAGCCCGATCGACCCACCTGCTTCTTTGGGTGTGGGTTGAAGAAAGGATTACGAAATGGCTTAAATATACGTTCCAAGTAGATCCCGTCAACTTGCTAGTGTAGAGTAGTAGAGAGCTGGGCAGAACTGTGGCGAAGTGACAAGTTGGGACAGTTGGCCTCCCTGTCGGTATGCCACTCTGAAGAAAAGCACTTGTTTTGGCCATCAGATCACCACAAATTCTATGGGTTTTTCCAAAGCTTTCCTTTTGGGTAATAGACATGCCAGTCTCCCATTTTGGGTGCAGTTCTGCTTGGGGTTTTAAGCCTTTCTTAGGAGAGGGTTTAGTAGTAGGGTTCAGTGGGCTAAAGAATAAAAAAAATAAAGTGATGGTCCGTCTCAGAACACAGATCCCAATGGAACGCAGGAGGAGAGTGGAATATTTTTTTTCTTTTTAATTTTTTTTATCCGGCGTTTTGCTTGTTGGACCTCATTCTTTTTTGCTTAGTTTAAAGGGGGCCTGTGGTGGTGCTCGCTCTTTCATGCTCCGTGGCTTTGTGTGTGCGTAGTTTTAACAACACACAGGAACGCGCTTTCGGTATCCCACCATGAGAGCGAGCTCACTTGGGAGTGAGGTTTGAACACATAAACCCAGGTTCAAAATGGTGGGCAGCAAGAAGGGGTGGGGGGTGGTGGTGGGAGGTGTAGAATGATGATGACACTGTGTACTATCCAATGATTGAGCTGCCTCGCCTTGGGTCTTGTTAAAAATGCCCTAGTGCAAGCAAGCAAGGAAGGAAGATGAAGTCCATGGACAACCATAACAGTTGGCTGGGCTTCTCGCTCTCCCCTCACATGAGCATGGAGCTTTCTGTCGAGTCGCACCACCAACCGCCGCATAACCACAGCCATCATCACCAATCTCATCAGCCCACTCCTGATGCTGTCTCTGCACTCACTGGCAGTTTCTTCCTCTCTGCTACTCATCATCAGCTAAGCAGCTCCGGTTTCAGCTACGGGGTCAGCGAGAATGGAGGAGGAGGAGGAGGAGGCCATGGATACTACTCCCAGTTGTCTTCCATGCCACTCAAGTCTGATGGCTCTCTCTTCCTCATGGAAGCCCTCAGCAGATCACAACAACAACAACAAGGTCTGTCTCGCAACACTTTCTTTGTTTAGCTTCCTCCCACTTGCGAACCAGCAGGGTGTATCTCAAACCCTCGCCGCCATCTTTTGTTTCATGTGAAGCAATGGTGCCATCTCCATCCCCCAAACTGGAAGACTTCTTAGGCTGTGGTCCAAATATGGGGGCCCATCATCAGTATGGGAGCAATGATAGGGGAGCGATGGCTTTAAGCTTGGACAGCATGTATTACCAGCAGCAGAACCCAGAGCCTGAGGGTAGCAGAAGCCATCCTTCAGACATCCTCCATGAACAACTCCCATACTTGCAGCCACTGCAGCAAGGGATCTGCTCCCTGCTCACCAGCCATGAGATGTACCAGGCTCCATTACAAGGTCAAGCCGTGAGGAATGAAGCCGTGCCGAGGCTCAAAACCTGGGTGCCCATGGATTATACCGGTGCCAACGCCGGTCCGGTGGGTGCTATGGGATACGGAGAGCTGCAGCCCTTGAGCTTGTCCATGAGCTCTGTTTCACAGTCCAGTTGTGTCACAGCACCACAGCACGCCTCTTCTGCTACAGCGAATGACTACGTCACCTTGGATCCAACGAAGAAGAGAGGAACCGGGAAAGGAGGCCAGAAGCAGCCAGTTCACCGCAAGTCGATCGATACGTTTGGCCAGAGAACATCCCAGTACAGGGGTGTCACCAGGTGAGCGTCGAGGTTCTCTTGGCACCGACCTCACGTTTGGCTCTTCTCTTTGATCTTTCTTAGCTTTCCTCTTAAACAATTTCTCCCAAGACTCATGTTTCTTCATCAGGCATAGATGGACCGGCAGATATGAAGCTCATCTTTGGGACAACAGTTGCAAGAAGGAAGGACAAACAAGGAAAGGAAGACAAGGTTGGTAGAACAAACTCAATGCATCATCAATATCTTATTCCTAGCAGCAGACTTTGTTACTGTTTCTTCATCTTGGAAGCATCCATAGCTGACTATTTTATCATATCTGATTCGTTATCTTCCTGCCTGCGACAATCCTGACTGGAAAAAAAAAAAAAAACTTGTTCGGACACAGTTTATTTGGGTATGCTTCTATCTCTTCATCTTATTATCACTCGATTCGTTCAGAGAACAATCTTATGTAGCATTTTTTTTTAATCTATGGGTTCCAGGGGGTTATGATATGGAAGAGAAAGCTGCAAGAGCCTACGACTTGGCGGCACTCAAATACTGGGGAACAAGCACACACATCAACTTCCCGGTACATGCTTGAAACCATCAGTTCTTGAAGAACTTGGTATCTGTCTATCCACTAACGGTAGGTAGGTTGGAAGCAGTTGGAAGATTACCAGGAAGAGCTCGAAGAAATGAAGAACATGAGTCGGCAGGAATACGTCGCCCATCTGAGAAGGTGGCTCGGCTTGCTTTCTCCCGAGGCTTGGCATTCATGTCGTCGTTCATAACATCCGATCCATTTTGTTCTCTCGTGTGCAGGAAGAGCAGTGGGTTCTCGCGAGGAGCCTCGATGTACCGAGGAGTGACGAGGTTTTGACCGTCTCTCTCTGAAATCACAGCAGCTGAGCACATCGATCAACCTGTTAATTTGTTCTTGGTACCTGTGGATTTTCCAGGCATCACCAGCATGGAAGGTGGCAAGCTCGCATCGGGAGGGTCTCCGGAAACAAAGATCTCTATCTTGGAACCTTCAGTGAGTTTTGTAGATGATCTTGATGTGGCTCGTTGTGCTCGGGTGTCGTCTGCATGCATGGTTCTATCATCAGAGCGTGACCATCCATATCCTCGACTCCTGAAGTCAGAAACCCAATCATGATGCTACCACCAAATCCTACACACTTTGAGCTCCTTTCTTCTTTCCGGCGAAGCATGCTTTTCCACAGCACGACTTACTTTGTTGGCTAACAGTAATGCATTACTCCACAAGGCTGATCACCGCTCAGTGCTTCCCAAGTCTTTGTTTGACCGATTCATTCTCTTTCTTTAATGATGAAAAGTGATGACAAAAAAAGCATTCACCTCCCCAAAAGCTGATGGTTTAGCATTTGACATCAAATCTCAGGCACCCAGGAGGAAGCAGCCGAGGCGTATGACATCGCTGCCATCAAGTTCCGTGGATCCAACGCCGTCACCAACTTCGACATGTCGAGATACGATGTTGAGAAGATCATGGCGAGCAGCACTCTGCTGTCGAGTGAACATGCAAGAAGAAACAAGAACGTGGACGTCCCGGGTGTCGTCCCTGTAGCAGAGCAGCCAGTGCCGCCGATCTCGGAAGAGCAAACGCAGAGACTGGAATTCGAGCCCGAGATCTTCACGACGAATCTTGATGGGCTGGTCGGCGGTGATCCGGGGAGTGGTCAAGGCATGGATTCCGAGAGGACCGAGGTTTCCATGCTCTTCGGAAAGGCCCCATCAAGGTTCATCAGCACTCCACCAGCGTCAAACACATGGATGGCACCAGCCCAGATGAGGTCGGCACTGCCTCTGGCTCACATGCCAGTTTTTGCTGCTTGGACAGATGCGTAAGCATCATCATCTCTGAGGTCTCAGCAAGCACAGCTGCAGACAAGCAGCAACCAGGTTGTGACAGGGAACGCTGGGGAGGGAAATGGTGTGGTCATGTTAAACTGGTTCTAGTGGAGATTGGTGATCCATCCATGAGATCCGGCCTCAGGCCTTCCTCAGTGGACTGCGAGTGTTTTGTATCTACTCATTCGGTCCATCTGGGGGAGAATTTTGCAGAATTGAGGCTTGCCAGCTTGTGGAGATACTAGTTATCTTTGATTGATGATGATGATTTAGTTTGGTTCAATCTAATCTTTTGGTATTTGAGCAGCATCTAAGTTTCTTTCTTTCTTTCTTTTTCTTTTGTGTTATTTTCCAAAAGAAGATGCCTCTAGTCCTTATCTTAGCGGTATGTGAACACCATCTTTAAGCACAATTAACACTTGGTGTGATGTCAAACTTTATCGGGTTTTTTTTTTCATTATTATTATTAGATACTATATATATATATACATATCCACAGCGGTCAATCTATTCCCTAGATCTTGTCTCCGGGAGCGTTGACCGCAGGAGTTTGACCTGTGTCGGGGGCGAGAATCTGCGGCATCCCATCTCATGCCGTCCTCTTTTTGCCCTCCGTCGCAGTAGTTTCAACTGCTACCAAGCAAAAAGATGAGCCAATGTAACGATGGAGAAGCATCCATCCCAGTAAATAGCAAGCGGGAACGCATGCTTTTTAAACTCTAGCGATGCATCAGCGTGTAGAAATAAGATTAATCTACCCATGATGATATCTTCTGCTTGTATAAAGAGTATTAACAAAAGATCTGATTGTTATGGTGGTTGCTGGTTTATCTTTTTGGTGTCCATCATGGCTTGAACAGAATCTACCAATCACAGAAACACATCACTCGGTTTTGGTGGGGTGAATAATGATCCATTACTACTGTCATAAGGAATTTGGAGTGTGCCAGTTATGCTCTGTGATAAGTAGACTCTGAAACCTAGAATACTTGCACAAGTTATCCTATCTTGCAGCATTAGAAGTAGTTCCGTCATCTTCATGCCTCAGAATTGGCAGGAGTTGGTAATGCACTCAGCCTGGCAGTTGGAGAAGGTTGTGAGGCTGGACTCCATATCAGATCACAAAAAAGTACGCTCATCGAGAGCTCCAAACAATGCAGAGAATGATGCTGAACATTGATTCTTTCTTATTGATGGAGAAGAAGAAGTTGAAGAAGAAGGATGCCATTCTTCTTCTTCTTCTTCTTCTTCTTCTTCTTCTTCTTCTTCTTGTCTCATAATGTAAGCCAATTTGTTGGTCCTTTTCTTCTTTTGGGAAAAAAACTTCATTGCTTAATGCAGTGATTCCTCTTCTTGTCTAATAATGTAAGCCAATTTGTTGCTCTTTTTCTTCTTTTGAGAAAAGAATATCATTAGCTTCCTTGCTTGATATAGTGATATCACTGTAGGAAAAGAGAATTAATGATAAAACATTAAATCAGAAAATAATGAACATAAAATTTATCTGACCAACATTGTCTCATATGATACATTCAGTAAAGAACTACCATCATTCTAACAATTGTCCCCTCTATTATGCTATTGTGGGAGCTTCCTGCTCATTTTTGACCAAAGGTATTATGCAGAACACACACTCTGCAACTTTAAGCTGCAAAGATTACAGCTCATACTTAAGGACTGCAGAATTGTTCATGTAAACATCCAGGCAAGCCACTGTGAGGAGGCAAACTGGACTATTTTTGTTGACAGTAATGCATGGACCATAACAGAGGCTGCAATTTTGATGGTGTATACCTTCCCTTCAATGCTTGAAGGATTTAGGAAGGCAGTGTCAAAGTATGGAACATGGCCTACCACCCCAAAAAGACTTGAGAAAAAGATAAAAATTTTCTGCAGAATGCTCTGAGGTTCCACTATGTGAATTCAGAATATGATGCATATTTGGTAAACACAGTGACCCTTGCAAAATCCAGTTTAGGTTATGCTAGTTCAAGTCCAGACTGCAAAACATTTTTTGCATTGCTGCACTAATTTTAGACACAGTTCAGAAACACACTCTCCCATAATGTTTAGGAACAAGTTCAAAAGTTAAAAACACAATATAGACACAAGTATAGTCTGACCATAATATTGAGAAGACCGGAAAAAATCATATAGTTTTATACTTGGACGAGCAAGTCTGTAAAGGTAGATTCGCAGCTGTTACATGTTCTCGTTGGAGGTCATCGAGCTCCTATTGAAACACACAATGCAGCTATTCACCAAAGTTTATTTTGCTATACGTTTATGTAGCTGTTGAAAGATGAAATTGGTCTTGCTGTAACTGAATTCCTCCCCTCTCACCATCATCCTTTTCTTGCAAATTAAATGGCTCCTGAAAGATTGGAGTATTCAACGGGCTGAGACTGTGACTATCTACTTCTCCACTGAGAGGAAGTGTTGTTACTTGGATCTCTCATTGGGAGGGCAATTTAGTTGCACACCCTTCTCCAAACTAATATATTCTTCAATATCATGTGGTCCCCGTGATCTTTGCCAATACTAATAAGCCTTTTCATACCTACTCTTTCAATCAATCTGCTCACCTATAAGATCTAGACCCACCAACAAAAATGAGATCCCCTGGAAAAGGAGAAAGTAGAAATGGATACCCTGGGCCGACAGCAAGCTTCGAGCTGATGCAGTTAGAAGAAGGAAAGCAAGTGCTAGCTCCTTGCGGTAAATCCTGTTGTGCTTTCTCTTCGACACCTTTTGTGGTCGGGGTTCCTCCTTTGCAATCACTTCAAAATTGGGTACAGAAGCACCTCGTTGCTGCATGGGTTCCTTCTTCATGAGAGAAATAAGATCACCCTCAGAGGAACGGCCAGATTTCTTAGTTACTACCCACTCATAGGCACTCCCGAGCTGGAAGAGACCTGAGATCATTGCATTGAACTTGGTCACCGACATGGTGTTCTCGAAAAGAAGATACGGGACGATAAAGGGGAAGGATCTCGGGGCTGGGAGGATGTTGAGGAAGGACATGGTTGCAGGAATGTAACAAACCACCCATGCAGGGAGCTCAGCTTCTGGAACAAACATCGTCAACGGGAGGATAATGCAGAACAAGGTAAACGAGTAGAAAGGTAATATGAGTTTCCGAAGGAGGAAGAAGAGAAGTATCAAGTTGGACTTCTTCCAGAACCCAATCTGAAATAGGAACAGCACAGGTTAGTGCAAAGTATATCATTAGCCTACATTTCAACAAGAAACATCAAGTAATAACATCATCGGGACTTACAGCAAACTGCTCAAGTTTCAGTACCTTTAGCTATTTTAAGTATCACTAACAATTGCTATGGCAGTCACAGTGAAGCATGTTTGAAGGCAGCAAACAAAGGGAAACAAAGGGCCCCAATAGTTCTATTCTTGTTAATTGCCGACCACATGTCTGCATTTTCGACTATTATACTTAAATTGCAAAATTCTGTTCATTCATCCATGTATGACATAATTTCCACCAAAGATATGGCATCAAACAGAGAAGAAATGACCAGAATATTTACACTACATAAAGCAGGGAAACCAAAAGTTAATTTACATTAGTAATATTGGCTTCAGTTTCCTTTAGTTGCAGTGCTAAAATATTTTCCGTCTTCTGCTATGCCTTGACAATTATACAATGGCTTACCATGAGGTCCATAAATATAGCATGGATTTGTATAAGATAGTGAATGCACATGCAAACTTGCACCACCTTTTCATCATTTCAACCCCTATTTAACACTTCTAATTGTTCGATCGAGCCTTTGATGCAAAGAGTACATCGTCATTAGGTTGATACATTGAGAAAAAGGCTTATACGCTGAGATCGTATCTTCTTTTTTATATGCCGTGATAATCCAATACAACTGAAAATATAAAGAATGTGTATATCAAGCTTCTCCCGTATATTTTAAGATTCACAGGCCACTTTATTAACTATACAACTTTTAGCTAGTTTATGTTATGATGCTGATGTATGTCGTATCACAGAAATGTAGGACAATCCATTTCCATTACAAGATAGTAGTGGTATTAAGCTGACATTTCCTCTTACCAAACAGTTAATTAGCTTGTTATTTCTCAGACAAGATAACTGACAAAACTGGAAGAGATAAGAGAAGCTTTAATGCACTGAGGTAAAGTTTCTCGTGTTCCATTAAGTAGAATTTAATTAAGCCAGTTATTTCCTCTATCCCGACAGTTAACCAGCTGGTTATTTCTATCATGATATTTTATAGACAAGCTTCGATGCATTGGATAATAACTTCTTATGTTAAGGTTTATGAATGGTACCTTCGATCGGATGATGTCTGGCAAACAGAGCCTGAACAGCTGCATAGGGCCGGAGTGCCAGCGATGCTGCTGCTTCCTGTAAGCCTCATAGCATTCCGGCAGCTCGCATTGACACTGAACATAGTAATCAAGCATGAAAGAGAAACACTTCAATATCTACACGCAGTACTTTAAATTCAAGAAATTTCGGGCAATTGAAAGACCTTGTCATACCTCCACATCATTAAGGTATACGAACTTCCATCCTTTTAGGTGAGCTCGCACTGCAATGTCCATGTCCTCGACCGTGGTCCTCTCCAGCCACCCTCCGGCATCCTCCAGTGCCTTGATCCTCCAAACTCCTGCGGTGCCATTGAACCCGAAGAAGTTGATGAACACCCCATTCACCTGCTGCTCCACCTCAAAGTGGAAGCAGAGATTAATGTTCTGAAGTCGGGTCAGCAAATTCTCATCTTTGTTCACAAACGACCACCTTGCCTGCACCAATCCCAGCTCGTCGTTGTCCTGTAAATATACCAGCAAATCAAAATTGCCATCAAATGTCAAGCTTTAGCACTAAATTGAAGAGAAAAAAAGGCTCGAGGCAAACACATACCTTGAAATGAGGCACGGTCAGCTTCAAGAAGTCCGGAGCAGGCTGGAAGTCGGCATCAAAAATGGCGACAAACTCGTAGTCCTTGACGTAGCTACAATTCATTGCCGACTTGAGGTTGCCGGCCTTGTAACCATCTCGAATAACCCGGTGACGGTACAAGATCCGAGCGCCATTCTGCTGCCACTTCTCCACCTCCTCCTTGATCAGAGTTTGCGTCGTGGGGTCATCAGAGTCATCCAACACCTGAATCAGAATGTTGGACCTCGGCCAATCCAAATTACACACTGCGGCAATCGATTGCTGATAGACCTAACAAATGCCAGCAAAAGTGCACAAAGATGGTCATTTTGGCTGACAAGCGTCGTATCCAACTTGCAGATATCCAAGCTTACCTCTTTCTCATTGCACATAGGCATCTGGACTAGAACCATGGGGTAGTCCTCACCGCCGGATTCGAGGTCCTTGGAAGCTCCAATGGCGCCTTTCGGCGTGGGTTTGATCCCCTTGAAGCGGATCCAGAAGCAGCCGAGGCAGAGGATGAGGCGGTCGGCGCTTTGGACGAGGAAGAGGATGACGCAGGCGTCGGCGAGGAACTGGAGCGGCGGAGCGACGTATCCCACCCGGAAGCTCACCCACCCGGCGTAGAGCGCCTCGAGGGAACCCCGGACGCCGAAGGACGAAGGAAGAACCAAAGGCTGCATCTCCCAGGCCGTCAAATGCCAGCCTTTGAGGTAAGCGGCGATCTCGAAACAAAGCATAAGGACGGAGATGCAGAGGAAGGCCTTGATGCAGGAATAGAACCGCGACCGCAGCACGGGGCTCTCCTCGTCCGAGGAGGAGGTCGTGTCGGAGTCCGTCCGCCCGGACGCTACGCGCCGGCGCACAGCGGACGCGAGGCCAACGGCAGCGGAGGCGAGAAAGGTGAGGCACCCTGCGGCGCGGTGAGCCTTAAGGAGGAGCACCCACGTAATCTGCTTGGCGTTCTTCACCCGGGCACCCTTCCCCGGCCCTCTCCCAGCGGCGGCGAACTCCTCGCCGGCGCCGATGCCGTACTCATCCTCGTCGTCAGGCGACGATATCTCCGAGATGGACCAGTTGGGGTTCTCCATTTTGACGATCACCGGCGTCCCTCGGTGGGCTTTTTTGTCCCACCAGCCGAACGGCGGCGACATTACTTCCACCACCTACTGAACACGATCAAGATCCAACCTTTCCGATTAATCCGGCTTCGGGGGCCGATTTCCACCTCCGATCCAAGCTGGTGGCGGTCGAAAGGGAGGGTTACGACGGCAATGCGGCTTACTCGGGCGGGAGAGAGCGAAAAGGTGGGATTTTTACCTCAGAAGGAGAGGGAGGAGAATGAGTCGAATGAGAGCAGGCGCCTTCTTCTTTAAAGCGTGCAGCTTCGAGGCAGGCGAGCTTGCCGCTCTCCTTCCCCGCGATATGAAGGGCACGACAAAGACCAGCGGGAGAGGAGAATGGAAGAAGAGCTCAGCACGTCTACCGCCGATCTCCACAGAAAGAGAAGAGAAAATTTAAAGAAAAGGAAAGAGAGAGCATGGAAAAGGCAGGTTTTTTAATGCGTTTCCCACTTTACTACGGCGAATTACGAGAGATAAAGATCGAGTTAATAAAAGCAATTAATCTCAGAAGAAGAATTCGGGAAGCAGAACAGAATTCCAGCTAACGATTTCCTTCTATTCCTACCACAAAAAGATTTAAAAAAATACATTACAAAAAAAAAACTCAAGCGAACTCCAGCTAAAGATTTCCTTCTATTCCTACCACAAAAGTTCAAAAAAAAAAAAAAACTCAAGCGAACTGGAACGAATGGTACCGTCTCGCCTCCGATCAATGCTAATGCAATGCCTCAATGATTCGTGGTCATCATTCTCTCTCAATTAGGATGTCTATTATAGTAATACTATGGACAAGACTTGTGTTTTCCAGTTTGATGATGGAAGCAAAAAATAGTAAACAACCTCAAACAGATGAATCCGAATAATTATATAACCATTCGCACTCGATAAATCTCATATGTCCGCTAAAAATAAACAAACGGGGAATCACGATTAGTTACAGAAACGGAGAAAACGTTGCCGTCGCAAGCACCGACCGACACAAATCATAGATCTACTGCACTAATTGCGGAATCCAAGCCGGCGGCGGCACTTCCAACTGCTATAATGATTTCCTAATCTTGTTCTTGTCTTCTCATCGAATCCATTTAGAGATTTCAATGTTTGGTTATGTGGCGGTTTATTGGGCCGCGGTAGATAGATCCATGGGGTCGGATCCGTGGTACCCACTCTTGGTAAACTCGGGGGTACTCGAAAAAAAGGGAGAAGGTAAGCGTCGTGACGTGCGTCCGATTGGGCTTCTCTCACCCATCGGGTAAGCCAGTGGGTACGGTGGGACGTAAGCGGCAGCGAGTCTTAAAAAACCAAGTCCTGCCGAGACGAGCGGGGGGAGGAGGACACGTGGCGGTCTTTTGGGGTCCGAGATCACGGCATTCGGCGCGGCCGCCGGTTCGAGCCGGCCGCATGTCGTGGCGCCGAGTTAAACGCGGAATCCACGGAACCTGCCGCGGTCATCTCGTTCTCTACGTTGACCTTTGTGTTGTGCTCGTTCGTTTGCCAATACAAACAGAGAACCACGAAAGGAGGGGAAGGAGCACTCGTGACACGATGAATCTATCCATCGCTGATACCTATCGCATCGTTATCGTAACGCTCATTTGGCCTCGGTTTAAGGATGGATGGATGGCTGGATGGATGAAGTCTTCCTTGTTTGTTTGTTTGTTTGTTAATACCTTCCTTTGACTTTGATGTGTTCTTCTTTCTATTGACTACTATCGCATATGTGCATGCCACGCATTCGGATCCCCTTGTGTTGTTGGTGATGAATGCATGATGCATCCATCCCTTCATATGGCACTCGTTGCTTCTCTCGTTCCTCGTGGTTAGAGGTCAACTTCTTCGTATGGTAATGTGACATTAGTTTTGCATATTGATCTACGTTAAGCTCCCGTATATTTAATTGCTCTTGTTTTACCCAGAGATAATGATATATATTTTTTATTTTTATTATTTGAAGTGATAAATTATAAGAATCACTAAAAATGATATGAATATTTTATGTCAAAATTTTTGTTGACTCCCCTGTGCTATGCCTCAAAATCAAATCACTCCTCGTACTTTATAAGTGATCCACCGTATTATAATTTCGTATCAAAGTGACATCCTCTATTAAAAATAAGGTTACATTGTTAGGTAAAATAATGATAGAAATTCTTGTTGACCCCTCATACTATGTTTCAAAATCAAAATCACCCTATACCTTAAAACTCATATAAGTGACCCCCTCTGTTAGAAGTAAGGTTACACTGTTAGGTAAAATAATTTGGGTGATTATTTTTTATTTGAAAATTAAAACTAAACACTCCTCAAGCTCTAACTCGTATTTATTACCTCTGCCTCTCTTCACCTCTGGCTTTATGGTAGTTCAATCAATTGGTTATATCTTATTATTCTTTACGGGTTCTATGATTGATTGAATGAGATATATTTGAGTTTTAAGAGAGTTGCTACCAAAATTTAGTCATACTTCAAAGAAGTAAATAATCGTAACAATCTTGTACGCTAATATTTTTAGGAGATCAATTTCTTAATTATTTAAAATAATTAAGTATATAGTAAATAAAAATAAAAGTTAAGATAATTTTTTCATAAATTTTTTATTACTTAATACTAATGTATTAACATTCAAGGGATAAATTTGATGAATAATGATAGTACAGGAGGTATATTTGATTAACATATTAGGTGTGTTTGATTTTTTAAGTTCTATTAGTATAATTTGACTATATTAAAAATCAACTAGCTCCCCTAATATTAAAAATAAATATTAATATTTTTTATTAAAAGAATAAATTTGTTTATTGTCTACATAATAATAAGGGGGTCATTTTAATATAAAATCGTAATAGGGGGTCATTTTATTAATATAAAATCGTAATAAATTTGATTAACATATTATATGAGTTTTAAAGTATTATTGATACTATGGTATCATATCTTTATATATGTGTGTATATTTATGGTTAACCTATTTTTACCTAATAGTATAGAGTTGTGTCATAGTTGAAAGTCAACTTAAGAGAGCCTCTAGTACAACGTGCCATGCTAAAACAATTTAGTTGAAAAAAATTGTTCTTTATCAAAATGTGTTGGAGGGCTCAAATCTTGCCAAGTGTAACTATCGACCGAGATGGCGACTCTGAGCTCAAGTCTCATCATTTACATTTTGGTGAAACAAAGTGAAGAAATATCCATGTTTGTCACTATGATATGATGCTTGCATTATTTGCCACTACAATTATTTCCCATGCGTCAAGAGTCACATTTTCCGAAATAAAGCATGCCAAATCAAACTCATATTTTTTTTTTTTATGTGTTTGACTTTGCTTGTAATTTTCTTATCATATAATGTTCATAATGTAATGTGAGTTGCACTTGGTACGAAGTCCATCTATTTAAGAACACTTTGAATCACGTTCTGAAATAGACAATGATGAGTTATACTTACTTTATACATACTCAATTTTGAATAAATTAAATCCGTCTATAATAATTGGATATTTTTAAGAAAGAAATAATCACCGACAAGTTCTTATATATAAAAAATGGAAGCTCTTTAAAAAACAAAAAAGAAAAAAAAAGGTCAAACAATGTTGGGGCAACCACCACCTCAATGATGATTTTAAGATTTAGAACCCCCCCTTCAACTTCAAATGAAGAAGGAAAATAAAAGAACGAAGCCAAGATGAGATTGGTTGGGTTATGGTGAGGTCTTACACTTGTTATTGTCCTTATTTATTTACTAAGCACCGCAATCCAAATGACACAAACAAAAGAATATTTGTAAATTTTCCTGCAATTCATTTATATATTTATTAATATTATAATTTACTTAAATTTCGCCTTAAAACTAATTTTAAAAAACTTTGACTTCTCCTGAGACATTCTAACTTGAATATATATATATATATATATATATATATATATATATATATATATATATATATATATATATATATATATATATATCGAACATTATTTTGGTTCCATCATAGCCAAATTATCATCTTAGATATTAAAAAAGAGTCCCAATAATATGTAAATATGATCTCTTCACGTTTATGGCATCAATGTGAATTTAAATTACTCAAATTTATAAAATAAAAAAAAATTATTGGAGGCATCAATCACTTACTAGTTCATGGCACTTAGCTGCAATGATAAAAGTAGAAATTTTTAGAAACATTATAGACATGTATGGATCCTAGACCCAACAACAAAGGTGTAGCATGTTAGGAACAATTGGAAACTCTAGTTATATATATATATAAGGAGTCACGTCGGACACTCTCATCCTGACGACCTTCTTACAGATTGATCACAGTCGATCCCAGAATGCAGGAGACCAAAGTCACCGACCCGAGGTAGATAGGGGGCTCGAGGAACCTTTTCTAGCAATCAAAAATTTAAGACCTCGGGACACTAACTTGAGCATCGAAGGGATCACGTCAGGCACCCCCATCTCGACCTAGCCGTCGTGCATGTTGATTCCGACCGATCCCAGAAGGCAGGAGATCAAAGCCACTAACCCGAGGTAGAGTTCCCGAGATGTCGGATCTACTACATTCGAGTCGACCAGCTTCCGGGCGATGTGGGCGAACCTGTGCACATGGAAGGGACCTAGCCATACTGACTCCACGGCTTCGGCATCAAGGACACCAACACTAGTAATTTTTTTCTAAACTATAGCCTATCAAAAGATCTGCTTAACTTCTATAAAAGTAATCAGCCGTCTAAAGGGGAAGGAGGTCTCCGACGAGCAGAGCTCTAGCGAATTCCAATTCCAATGATAAAAAAAGTTGATAGTTCTACACAGGTTGACACTATATGACTTGTGAGGAGTTAGTTATACGGGCCTCGGATCTAAGTCAAAAGAATCACTTATTCTTACAATGATCACACCACTCATAATGGCCATAGTCCTGCAGCCCATCTTTTAAAATTTTAATCATATAAAATTTCAATCGATTTTTGAATTTGATCCATAAATATGTAACTAAAATATAAGTATTACGAGTAAAGTAAATGAGCAAATAACAATAAATCAAAAGTAATAGAAAGAATATAAATCGATTTATAGTGATTTGATTTTGATTTCTTTTCCCTCGAGATCACTGTCTTTCATTATTAACCATTGTTATAACCTTTTTCTTTTAATAGTCTTAGGAGATAATCTTTACACTCACTCCTTTACAACATCTCTCACCTCCTACAACTTAGAATCGCATCTAAACTTAAGAATTAGAAAAAAACTCCTACAATGCTCAAAGAGAGAGCTACGACCCTTTTTACCAACTCAGACTTTAATACCCCATCAATCGAGCCTGAATAGGATATTTATAGGCCTCAAAGGGCTAAAAAATGGAGTAAAAAAAATCAAATCCCTAAAAATTTTGGAGTATAGGTGATAGTATCTCTAACACATGATGATGGTACTACCGTCGTAATTTTTTAATATCATAATTTCATACTTTCAGGTAGTATTACCATTATAATTTTGAATTTTAGGTATTACTCTCGTCGTCCTAGGTGGTATCATCATCGACATAGGCGGTATCACCACCGGTAGCACTGATAAGCACTATTTGTGCTTGTTGGTTGACTTGGGCGGTACCAATGCCTAGGGATATATTAGGTCACTGGTTTGGCCTTTTAACAAGCCTAATTCAGCCTGGGTTTAAGCCTATTGGCTTTCTCAATAAGTTGACAATGTTTCGACCCAATACCAACCCAATTTGACTTAGAAAGACTTCGATCAAGACTTTAACAATCTACCCATATATTTGGCACGATTACAAAGCTTTTAGCATATTGTATTGTATGTCATTTCAGTATGTCGTATGATCTTTCGATAATTCATCCGAACCTCTGATATATCGTCCTTTCCTTCAACGTATCACTCGATCTATCGATACGTCGACTTTTCCATAACACCGATCTTTTTGTGTAATGTCCGATCCTTCCGATATGATATCTTAACTTATAACACAAAGTCAAATCTTCAGTATGTTGATCAATCCTTTGTCTCAATATTTAATTTTTGACATGATATTTTTCCCGACACCACATTTGATTCTCTTCGACAATTTAACCTTTGATGGTTCGAGTCCAAAATATTTCTTGTATCACTTATCTCAAAAATATATTAGTTCATATAACCTCGATTTCATTTAACCTTTTTTTTTTTTTCTTATAACAACCCAACAAAATATTAATCACCCCTGTCTACAAGGATGATGAGAGAGAGAGAGAGGGAGAGGGAGGGATCAAATATGTAGTGATCATCATCCTCCTCTTTGCAGCGTTTGTTTCAGGTCGTTTGTTCTACGAGGCAGTGTTGTTTTCTTGCTCCTCTGTTGTACCGCGACAACCTTCCCTCACCGTTGGCCTTCCTACTCTCTTGCTTTTGTTGCTGTTGTACCTGTCAGTGTTAATGAGCTCAATCAAACATCAACTCTTTTGTGCTTTTAGTTTCAATATGATATCGAATGGGGGAAGGTCAACAAGTGTTTCAACCACGTACCTTTTTTTACCTGCTGCTGATGCTGTTTCATTTAGTTATCAGGTCCACTGCTCCACGTATGGTTGGTACATGGTAGATGCATCTCCAGATGGGTGCCCATTTCCAACGACAATTATAAGCACAGATTTTGCCAACCTAATCTTTTTCTGAGGAAGAAGGATACAGAGGTCTCTGATCGCTCTTTATCTCTCTCATTCACACCCACCCCTCTATAAAAGCAGAAGCGAGGCAAAAAAGTACTGCGTCCCTCTCTCTCTAAATTCCTCCTCCTTTGTTCAGTTCAACCGCATCAAGTAATGGGACTTCTCCACCCTATCGACAGCCACAGACCATTCCATCTTCTACTCTTGGTGCTCATCCTCTTGAGTTCATCTCAGGTCAAGCTTTTGGTCCAAGGTAAGCTTGTCCGGACTTCGTTCTCAGCTTCCACATCAAGGTTTGAATGTCGTCGGTGCCTCGGTTGCAGGTAGATCGGTGTTCAGGCTTCTCAAGTCCGCAGATGTAAGTCCTCACGGCCAGAACTCATTTCACATCTCTACACCTGGTAACGACATGGCAGTACTTGCATATCTGGTGATTGATGCAGGGGAGAGCAGAGGCGAAGCTGATGGTGAGAGCTTTGATTGGATCGAGACCACCCATCTGTGAGAGGAGGTGCATGACCTGCGGCCACTGTGAAGCAGTCCAAGTGCCAGTAATCCCACAAGTGAGGAATCCAACCCGCCAATTCTGGGGTATAGCCACCTTGAGGGGCGGCGATTACAGCTCCAACTACAAGCCCCTCAGCTGGAAATGCAAATGTGGGAACAGGATATTTAATCCATGACCCATTTCAACACCAGATTGAACTGTGGATAAAATACTCCATGTCTTCTGTTTCTTCTTTATGGATCTCCTTCTTGCCATTTGTTTATCCTCCAGGCTTTTGCTCAATCAACCTTTCCAAGTTTTGGCTATCAGACATCATCGTGTACTTACTGCATTTGACATAAAAATACCTCCCATGCTTGGCCTCTGGTTGCACTGGTGTTGAAGAAGGTGACAAAAGGAAGCTCCTTTAGCTGCACCCCATTCCCCCCCCTCCATGAAACATCACGTCCACTAACCAGTCTCCAGCTGATGTATCTCATCTGATCTGATCTCTCGACGTATATATTGCTTGCAAGCAAAGGATCGATGAGGGCGAAGCTTCTGCCCGTGGAATATTTCATCTGGTTTCTCTGCTCTTCTGAGTTCATCCTAGTTTTTATGCACTCTTTTGTCTCCATCTGTTGGGTTGGCTGCTGTGTCCTACGCCAAGTCGTATCTGCTACGCTAAGCACACGATGCCTACCGTCACAATATTTTCTCTCCTCCACACCTCTCCCTGTTCAATGATCTACTGCGATGTTGGCCTCATCCAACTCTTACTTGAATCAGCTAAAAAACAGGGGTCTGCAAATAAAGACACTTTGATGATAAAGCAAGTCAGAAAGTTTAATCCTTGAGAGATGAAACTGAAATCAAGTTGGTATTAGCTCACACATTTCGTTTTCCGCTTGAGATCATGTGCTGATTCATACCATCAATTTAGATGAGCCTGTTGCAAATGCCCGCATGTTGTGTGTGTGGTAGAGAAAGAAGATACCTACCTGCACATCCAATGGCTCCCTTGGGATCGCTGAAGAATTCAGTCTTATACTCTTCTGACCTAAACAAGCTCCATATCATCAAGAATCTGCAGCACAAGTTTTAAAGATCTGTTAAAACATACCAAAGTTCATTACAATTCATTTCTGTGAGTAGAGCAAACAACTGTCAATATTCGATTTATGTTTGTAAAAACTATCACTTGTACTGCTAAACTAGCATTGTTCATCAGATCACTGGTCCAAAACCTAAAAGAAGATTGTTTGGCAAACAATAATTTTCTCCGTGATCATTGATGATTCTAATGAATAGTTACAGAACTCAGTAACAGCCAATACTCTAATTAATGACAACTATTGTACAGAAAACACAGCTTACTGCAACATACAAACATAATGGGTTTCTTTCGATACCGATTACAAAGAGTAAATAAAATGTAGACCGAGAAAGTAGATCGAAGTTATGATTAAACTGTAAACATTAAAATTATGTCTTCACAGGCTTCGTTAGTCTGATGACCATCAGTTGAAGCCATCAATCATTTGCCAGCCTCATATTGTAACATATTTTCTTTTTTGCAGGTCCACAAATTTTTTTGGCCAAAGAAAAGGAAGAAAATGGATGTGCCAGTCTTAGTTCAATGCCAGAAGCCAGGATCAGGTTACCACTTTCCAGAGAGGTCCATGTGACTACTACAGCTGGTGTTTGGACCTTTAAATCATAGAGATTACCTGCTATAATTTTCATTAATATATACACATGTTAGATAAAATCATAACGTAGACCTTTTATGAGAACTCTACTGAAAAGATAAGAAAGTAGCAGAATCTTGAAAAGAAGCAAACTCCAAATGAATGTTCAGATAAAATGGTGGGCTATGTCATGTGGACCTTCATCAATTATGGGGAGTATAGCACAGCTACCATGAACCTCATAACCAGTACTAGTAGAAAGATGTGCAATATTTTTAACACATTATCTAAAAACACCTGTAAAACTGTAATGCGACAACATGCATAGGCCCAAAACCAACATTTTGGTTTCAAGGACACAATACTGATTTTAAATCAAGCTGACGGAAACAATACAAGAAACCTACTAACACAGTAATTTGCAATACGATGCCAAAATAATTGCTTTCATGTCATTCCACTTACACTTCATCTTTGACTACAAATGTGGAAGATAGCTGGTCAGCTAGATATAACAACGTACCAGCAATAAAGCTTCCCATGATAGCTTTCAGGTTGTGTGTCTCAATCCAACCCCACAACATTCATGTAATCTGTACTATTGCAGATACACGCTAAAAGGTCAGCAAGGGCTCCGCAGACTCAAAGGAAAGCATGTGTCCACAAGCCTAATTAGAATGATTCAGTGCTCCTGTCAAATTCCATAAAACAAGGTACAAACTGAACACAAAAGTGATAATGGATCTAAATTATTGTTGGGATAATAAGCCAATGAGACTTGCATCTGTAGGAAAAGTATTGCTTATAAATAAAGCATCATTAGCTATTTCAATCCATAACTCCTCAAAATTTGACTTTTTGTTCAGTTTCTGCACTCTGTTCTTATCAAGACTAAGGCTGACCAAGATCTAGAATCAATATTGGCATCTATTCAACTATTTTTTCTTAAGGAGCAACATTTTGTTTCACACTGTTCATCATATGCAGTGGAAAACTAAAGATTTCTAATGACATAGTTTAACCAACAAAATGTATCAGACAGCAACAAATTTTGTCTTTATGAAGGCACTAGGATACTTCAACTAGTAAAATGACCTCATCCAAAATTATGAAAAGATGTATCTAAATTTGTATCAACAATCTGCTTCCCAAATACTGATGCAAGGTATATCACATCATATCATCCCAACTGACAAACAACCCCCCTCTTCCTTTTCTCTCCAAATACGAAAAACAAAAGGAGGTGCAATATGGTTTAGAAATAAAAATTAGAAGCTTGTTATCACAAAGCTCACATGTATCAGATGAATGCTGACGCCAAAAATGTAAACACCACCTGAAATATCACACTTTATTAAATGCAGAAACAACCTATGATTGGCAAGTTAGCTAAATCCATCTGAGATGTAAAAATCTTAGTAGATGAGAACTTATGTTTGATCTTGATTCTTTATTTCTACTACAAACATCTTGTCTTAGCTTGCTGTCCTTCCAGCAGTTTCAGTATCTCCAGAATTTGGATGAAGAAACTTATTAACGCAGGCATCAAATATGTCCTAGAATTTTCAGTGGATAAAAGGTTAGGCCATATCTTGCTAATCTTAATTTAACAATTCATAGCAGCTTAAGAAGTGGAATATGTTTTTTTTTTATTTTTTATTCACGGTTAGAAGCCTGAACTTGAGGTTTCAAACAGAATCCAAACGACCCTTATAAATTTTTAAGTAAAATAATAGTTGAATTGTAATTGTAGAGAAAAAAACAGAATGTATATGTACGTGCAAGAATTAAGTATGATATATACATATTGAAATAATATTTCATCACAAACTTATCTAAAGCAGATTCAAGTAGAGCTGAAAGCATAAACAAGTTCAATTATCAGAATTTTCCTCAACAGAAGACTGATTCGAAAAGAAAATCATTAAAAAGTGTGCCTGGAGAACAACAATTGAGCTTTAAACTCTAAGAACATCATACCGTTCAAGGTTCAAAGACCTCTGACCATGCCTTAGAAGCCATGCGGATTTCACTTACATGTCCTGGCTACCCACAAAGATGCAATGTGACTTCTTTAGTGGGTAGGGCACTACTAGAAATTCAACAAAATATGAAGTAAAAGCATTTTGATAGCAGAAACATATAACAAACTCAAAGTTTCTGTGAAATAATTAACATCAGTTAACAAATCAATCAGCAACATTAGCATACAAATCAATCAGCAGAAACCAGGGACAAGAGCCTTCAATAGAACATTTTTGTGATGGTCAAGATGATCATTATATAGTTCCAACTCAAGATATTTGGACCATAAATGCAACCAAACAAGTTGGTAATGGATACTTACTGGAACCCTTATCATATGAAGCCAACAATATAACTGAAATAGTCATCAAACAATGTGAGTAAATGATATGTTCTCTGTGTTGATGCTCAATTTCATGGGCATTGGTGAGCTGGTAGCTAATTTGTTTTTGCTAGAAAAGTAAACTGTTGGTCATTTGAAGCAAAAAACAAGTTGCAGATATGTTTCTATTATTCTGTCCAAGAAATATGCACATCCACTTGAAATGATGACCAAAAGGAAACCAGTTTTGCTGTCTTCATCCATAAATCCACAAACCTATTTTTAGGTCCATTTGAAGAAAAAAAAAAGAAACATATGCTTACTAGTAAGAAGCACAAGTGAGTTTTTAAAAATACTCTTCCATTAACATTTGGATCTCATCTGGACAACACAGTGTTGGGAATGTATGGCATTAAACAAAAATTGTATCAAAGCAGAAGTAGAGCAATTTAAGTAAGCAAAAGTAGTAAGAAACACCAGTCTACTAAGGTATTTCTTTTACATTCCAAAAAAAAACCCTTTTGCCTCCACACGCGAACATTATTCTGCAGCTTCATCTTCTATGTTCTTTACATCATTTTGGATATCAGGTAAGGTCGATAAATCAATACGAGCATCCCTTTCTTCATCAATGACCATTCTATGCGAAGAACCAGCTGGGTCTCTCTCAACTGCATCCCCATTTTCATTGACAGCAAGAGAAACAGTTGAGAGTTCCTCCAAGTTATCTTGCCCAATGTTTGTGTTGGACTTCTTAGGTTGTTCCTCCACCACACTTTTCAAGTTTGAGTTATCTTCTTCTGGACTTCCCAATCCAGTTGTTATATTTTGATCGTCATTTGAGCTTCTTGTAAGTGTTCCATTCTCGAGTAACACAGTGTTAGTTTTTCCTTCAGCTGCATTGTCAGTAACGTCTATTGGTGAATCAGTTTGAAGCTTCACTTGATGGTAAGATGCACTTTCTATCGTAGAGTTGGCCTGCAGCCATGTTTGATTGTCAGCAGGAGAAAGCTCTTGCTCAGTTGTTTCAGCAGCAGCACTATTTATGGTGAGGCTATTATTCTGAATGGTATCATTGCTTACGGAAAGTACAAGAGCAACAGTCATATTATTATGGTCATCGAGACCATCATCCTTTCTGCTAGTAGTATGTATTGTCTCTACTCCTTTTTCATCATTCTTTAGTGTCTCCGTGTCCACACTGTCATTTTTATCTTCTGTTCCAGTCACTTGGTTTTCACGACGCACAGCACTGGAAGCATCATCTCTTTTGTAACTTTGTTCATGAGCCTCCTGGGAAGAACCTTGCTCGTGCTCTTGGCCATCCAGGAACTCTGCTTCATCAACTTGATCATCCTTGTTTTCTTCATTCACGGAATCTTCTCCATCCTCAGTTTCCTCATCTCCTCTCTCTTGATCATCCTGCTCGTCGCCTTGCTCATTATCTTCCTCATCGATCCCATCATCTCCAACCCCTTTGGCTTCTTCATCCTCCATCGCTCGATGAGCATCGCCATCTTCATCCTCTTCAATTTCATCGTTGTCTTCATCCTTGTTATGGATCTTATCCCCAGAGATCATCATCTTGTCGCGAGGGAGGTCCTTCCTACCAAGGTCTATAAAATCCGGCCGACCGTCCTCTACATTGTTCAAAAGCCTCGGATTATGTTCATCCAATGCCTTTTCCTTGTCATAAGAATGCCTAAGCTGATAAAGCAACCAGAAGCAGACAGCAGCCAAGAGGCAAATCTGAAGAACATTTGTCAATCTTAACCCTTTGTTCCTCTGGTTCCTACTAGATGCCTGCCTCATCATGGTGACTGTTTCCAAAGACAGCTCCTTGAAATCGTATAGGTTGTCCAATTTCAGGATTGCCCAAACCACAAAGAGATATATATATATATATATATATATATATATATATATATATATATATATACTACAGTACCTGAGGACACCCCCCTGTATCTGCACCTAGATAACCCAAAGATAAATCAAGGAAATAAATATCAACTGGTCAATATTTCTGCTGAGCTGATTAATATAGATGAGCAGAAAAAATCGACGACTCTGTCGACATGATGCGGGTAATTTTGGAAAACCCCTAACAAGAGCAAGAAAAATGACTCCTTTATTTCGCTTACGAAAGGAACACCCTAATCACTCAGAGAATAAACCTGGTTCACCTCAAAAGGCAAAAGAAAAGAGAAAAGAAACCAAGATTCCAGGAGACAAAAGAACAACACAAGGGAAAATAAGTAGAAGCCCGTCCCTCTTTCACGAGCATCCACCACCTCAAAATCCAATCTCAAACATAGTTTCATACAGTAAGAAGAGGAGGGAGGGAGGGGAAGGCTTCTTTTCCGTCTGCAAAAACCAATTTGATCTCCCAAAATTCCAAGAAGAAGCTCACAAGAATGATGTGTGAACAAGGAGGAAGAAATCAACAGAGGAAGCATCTTGATCAAGGCTGCAGTAAAATCTGAGAAGCAGATGAGATTGGGAGATACATTACCTGGAGGGGGATGCTCCTTTTCCCTTACTGTGATTGCTTCACGGATGCAGGGAGCGAGAGAGGCATGGCGAAGGGCGGAGGGGAGGGAGGAAGGAGGGCTGTCTTCTACCAGAACACATGGCGAGAGAGAGAGAGAGAGTATAAAAGACTGTGTGAAGTGGCAAACAGAGTGGAAGAGATGGTGGGACCGAAAACTATTCCGTGTTCAAAAAACCATTACCGTGGCATCTGACCCGATCACTACTTATAAAGAACAGTGGGGTCCACATACATATATATATAGGAAGTTTCTAGATTCTTTTTTTAACACAAAAATACAATTAATAAATCTGATACCTCTGATATCAGAGAGTAAAATATATATACATAATAATAATTTTTATTTTAAGAAATATTAAAAATAAAAAAATAAAATTATGTCTCATTATCATAAGAATGATTAAAAAAAACTTTAGTAAATATTTGCCGCTGTTGGCTTCAGACCAACCAACCATTGGTAGATCATGTGTAGGTGACATTGCCACTCACAACATGAGTCGGGTGAATTGGCACTTCAAAAAGGCTTAAATAAATAAATAAATAGATGCGAATGATCTTAGTATTCATAATATCTTATCTTAGCTAGATTTTGTGGCATAGACGATTTTACCTGTAAGATCGTTCAAATTAGATTAAAAAATTTGGTGCGGTTCGATCGGGATATCAATCTTCGCTCGGCTATAGCTCCTCGGGTCGGGAAGTCCACAAGTTTGGCTCCGCTCCTCGGTCAGATTCTACTAGAAGACCCTCGTCGGGGTGCTATGTGTCCTACGCGATCCCATCGATAAGTAAGTTAGCTCTCGGGGTGTGGAAACTAGAGGTTAAGGTGATTAGATTGTCTGAAAAGTTTCGAAAAGAAGTTCATAGAAAAAGTCCCCCTCACTATGGGCTATAACGAGGGTATTTATACCTACGAGACGGAGTAAGGTCGTACCGAGATGTTTAATGGGTGCGACACATTCGATTGACCTGCAAGTACGACTCTACGTGGGTCGCTACCTTCACCAGTTCCTAGGCCTCGTTCGACGAGATCGTCGATTATCAGTACGACCTACTGAATCAATAGTGTTGTGTGATGGGTCGTCTACGCTTGTCGATGTAGTTGCCGACGTGTCCCGAGAGCTCTCGGGTATCAACGTGATTATCAGATTGACATGATCAAGTTGACAGGTCGAGTCGACGTGGTCCTTGGATTGGCATGATCAGGCCGAGCCGATAAACTCAATATTTATCCTATCAAATATATATATATATATATATATATAATATTAAAATTAATATACTCGAATATGTTACCTCCAACTCCACAATGACACTTATGTAAAAAAAAAAAAAAAAATAGTTTTCAATCGTAAACTATCAACATGACACTCTTAAACCAAACGGTGAATAAACAAAACTAAATCGGGAGGATAAACATAGAGTTGGAGCGCTTGTTCGCTGTTCAAGATGATATAGATCAAACAATATCATGATGATTCTCGAAATTATGAAGGTGATGATGGCATTGATTTTTATTGTTAGACGTTGTGATAATGCTTTTGTCTCTTTCTTTTTTTTTTAGGTTATTTTTTGGAACAAAAGTTATTTTATTCCGGCGAAACTTGGTTTAATTTTTGAGAATTGATTTCAATATTGTTGAACACAAAGTTTCCCTAAAATAACGCAGCCCAATGTTGAAATCAATAAATTCAATAAAATTTGCAGGACCAACAAATTTTTTTTAGTCTACCAACGAATTCATAAAATCTTCTAGTTCGTTGACGCGAATACGGTAATATTATATCCTTTCCTAAAAAAAAATCTTTTTTGTTTGAGCTGCACATCAACTAGATAATACTATATCATTTCATCAATAAAATTCTTTATTTTTTATATTTTTAATCCATGGATACAAAAAAAAATCAGCCATGGACTAAGCTGATTTTGCCTACGCCGTGCGACACTCATGCGTGTCCGTCTGCAAAGATTAGCCCTCCCCGAGATCTCCTAGAGTCCCTTAGACTTACAAAAGAGAAAACGGGCCAGAAGAATCGATTCCCACGAGATCCACAAGCAACTACTCAAGCAAACACTTTATAAAGCAAGATACAAATTACACCCATGGACATTAAAAACTCAGAAAGGTTGCACATAAAGGATAATGGTCCATATATCGAAGTCCCCACAAGTACTTACAAGACACACTCATGTTTACAAGCCAAGATCGACCTCAAAGTAAACTAAACTCATATTTACAAGACACCTTATTTACATTGTTGTTCGTGACATTCTCCCTCACTTATTCCTTCGACGTTCTCGTCGAAACCACTGTAGACGCTGCATCTTCTCGCATTTTGCTGACTCTTCAATCTTCTGTTTTGGCTGCAACACGCCCCCCTTTGGCTCCCAGTCGTTCTCTGTCACTGTTGTTGAGTAGTCGAACTTTGATCTGCCACGCTGCTTCAACTCACCAATGACCGAGTCTGGTGTGGGGTTGGCTGAGTTGTGTTGATCCTTGTTAGTTCTCACGGATCTTTCGGATGAAGAAAAAGACATGTCTTATTACACACCAGTATCGTAGTATACTCATGTTGCTTGAACTGGGTGGATGCTTGTTGGAACTTTAACGAGCATCACCTCGCAGACTTTAAGGTTTTTGAGGTCTTTACTCCACAATGTTTGCCCATTGATCCTTCTTCCATATTTAGTTGTCACTTCCAAGTAAGTTTGCATCACTCCCGCTTTCGATTGGCATTCAATTGGAAAATGAAATGGATAATATACTCTTGGTAGTATTGATCACCAATGGTGAGAATTTAACAACTATTATCTTCCATAAGCTTTCTTTGAAGGGCCACTGAACTTATGCAAAGCTCCTCTGCTGGATAAGTAAGAGAACTGAGATACTCGACTTTACCCATTCTCTTAATAGTTGAGAAGGCAAGGTTACTTGGCTTCGCTTACCTCCTCGAGTTAAGAGAATTGGGGTACTCAGTTTCGCCCGTTCTCCTGAGTTGAGAAGGCAAATGTTACTCAATTTTGCCTGCCTTCTCGAGTTTGTACTTCATGCATTGAGATGGTTACTAACATTCGTCCGCTCTTTGCTCATACTTCTAAAGCACTTGAAGTGTTTATACTCCTTGCATTGAGTTAGCTACTGTGCTTCGCCTTCCCATTGCCATTGAACTTCTGTAATGTAAGAAATTTTACCCAAAAATAGTAAAAAATTTCCCCAACTTGGAGTCCCCCAACTTAGAGTAAGTCTTTAATAGATCTGGTCACCTCTGGGATTGTATCATCTTCTCCATCACCTTTGCTGCTTACTTTTCTGGGTAGAAAGGTATAGTACCACGTACTGCCTACTTCGTTCCTTGGTCGAGCACTCCTGCATCAACCCGAAATCCCTCGCTTTCGGCTATCTTGATGAGAAGCCCATCAATATTGGTCTTATGAAGTTCATTGGCCTCTACCCTTCTGTCCTGTCTTGCTACTGGAGTTTGCCTTTGCATTCTCCACCTCCTTAGCTCTCTTTTACGACTAATGCTCTCTCTCCATGAGAGCAAGGGATCGATGACTCCATGGAAGTCCCGCCTTTGTGGTACCATGGTGCTGCCAAGCCCGTAGTACTATTATTTGTTATCTTGCATCTTCATCCCTTCCTTCGCGATTAGTAGATCTGCCTCTGCGGTACTATGACGCTCCTCTGAGTCCACCTCCTTTCTAACCGACATTTTGCTTTTGGGTAGCTGAGCCCCACTGGACTCATCGTCGCTTCCTCGCCCCTTTCGACCACTTGCTTCAACACCACTGTGTCTTCCTAGCAGTTCTCCTTGGTCGATGAAAAGACAGACTGCAACTCTCATGCATGGCATCCGCCATCTTGTTGCAGGGCTTACGTCGATTCTGTTCTCCTTAGCTTCCTTGGTAGCAACGTTCGCTTACTTGGCTTTGTCCTCTAACTAACCGGGCTCCCTTAAACGAATGTGAGCAGTAAAGCAGTCCAACTCTCTAGCTGCTCTGATCATACCTTTGTATAATCAAGTCTCCTCCATGAGACACACTGGTACTTGTAATATGACTTCTCCCTCAGTGGTACACAGCCCCCATATGCTGATGACCAAGGCTTTCATCTGATGCAAGCTTCGATGCATACACACGGAAGACCCGCCTCTGCAGTACCATGACATTCACCTCTTGAATCCACAGCCCTTCTTGTCGTTACATTGTTCACCGGAGTGGAGCTCCCAGCACCTCCTGATCATTCACATGATCACGTCCCCCTCCATGGGACTCACTGGCACTTGCACTTGGACTTCTTCCTTGGTGGTACACAACCCCCATATGCTGATGACTAAGGCTTTCATCCAATCCAAGTTTCGATACACTCACAAAGACCCGCCTTTGTAGTACCATAACATTCACTCCTTGAATCCATAGCCCTTTCTTATGTGTTGTACACCAAAGTGGAGCTCCCAGTAACTCTTGATCATATCTCCACATGATCTTATCCCTCATAGGATAGATTACTTGTATTGCATTGCCACGAACTATTCCACCATGATCCGCTGCACCATGTCGCCTCCTGGTGACATCTCAATTGCATATCGATTCTCATATAATGAACTCGGACTACGACTTCTCCACGTGTGGCCTTTGCCAACACATCGTAGGGCATCTTCCATCTCTGATTTTAGTTCGCTCCCTTGGCAATTCACCTTTGTCCACCCACTCTTGGGTCACACCTGAATGAAGCATAGCTCTAGGATAGTCCGTCGCCTAGTAGCTCATGAAGTCCCCCTAACTTCGCTAGAATTGGTGCACCATTGTCTAGATTATGGGCCTCTATCCCCTACCAGCACAATATCTGTTATGGACCACTTGTTCCTGACAACTCGAATGGCAACACTGTAGCATATTCTTCAAGAGTACCCACCTCTACGACCTCTTGCCCTGTGCTAAGGTCTCCTGATCCCAACTTTGCCTCCGCAAGTTAAATCACCTTAGTTACTCCATCAAATGCATCTTTGATGTAGCTTGCATATGCCTCGAAGCTCCCTTCATCTTTGGCACCATGCAAGATAAGTCTGTCCCATCAGAATGAAGAACCCATGGAACGACATGATCCCACTCTTGCCTCTACAAGAGTTCATGCCCTTGACCTCTGTTCAAGGAAAGCTCCATGCATCCACTTCATGTTTCATCTTCTATGTCGACTTCCTTCATGTGGCTTGGTATACTTTACCCAGTTTCACCCAAGTCGCTCTGCTCCTCGATTTGCATTGAATTGATAGTGGCCCTCGCGTCCACCATTCCACGGGTCAGCCCTTTGTTGAGTTCGATTTCTGCATCAACTCTAAGTGTGCCTTCATATGATGTTGCCTTGGATTGCTCCCCCACTTGATCTTGAAATACATCCACCAATGCATTACCTTATTCGAGATCATGCGATGATTCCACATCACTCGTTCAGTCCATTGAACTTTGTGAAGATATAGCCTTGAGGAACTCTTCCTCAATATGTGCAGTCCATTGCACATGATTCTCCCTCTAGAGAACTAGGACTTATCCTCCGGATATCGTCTCGAGCAACTTTCTTTACATACTTCCCACTGGAAGTTTTGGAGACCACCATCCCCTTTGGACTACTCTGTCTTGCTGAATAACTTGTGCCTTGTTCTGCCCCCGTAAATGCACTTGCTAGATTACGATCCTTCACCAATACAGTCTCCACTGCACCCTTCAGGGTCTAGCAATGTGCTGAACTTATTGCACATTTCAGTTGCCTACGGACGTATTCTTTCCATATCGAAGAGAAAGTTCTGATGCTCCATGGCGTCGAATTCTGATCGCCTTAGGATGGCCACGAACACTTCGTCGTACGTGTATAATCCCTTGCATGAGTACCGAATCCTTTAAGTTAATAATTTTCCTCACCTCTGTGAGCTTTGCACAACTCTTTTGATCATTACGCAACACCTCCCACTTTGCATGGTCTAATATTTCACCAAGCGCCTCGCTTAGCCTTGAGCACTGTCAAGTTTGGTTGCCAATATCAAGCTGTAGCTCAAACTCAACCATCCCAATCTTTATGTGTTATGCATTCTTCTTCTCTTATTTGTCCTTGTGGTGCCTCTCGCGCAAAGGGGTTGGTCATTCCTCTGAATGCCAAAACCTGGATGCCCGCTCCTCTGAGCGACTCCTTTCTCTATATCTCAATGTCCATTTTCCCTAAACGGTTGTGTGCTGGCTTCCTCCATACAGCCCAGCTAGGTCCCCCACGTTTGTATGCTGAGTATTTTTATATATGTTTGTCCCGCTCTAATACCACATTGTCACGGGATTAGCTGATTTTGCTTAAGTCGTGCGGTACCCATGCGTGTCTGTCCGCAAAGGTCAGCCCTCCCCGAGATCTCCTAGAGTCCATTAGACTTACAAAAGAGAAAATGGGCCAAAATAAGTAATTCTCATGGGATCCACAAGCAACTGTTCAAGCAAACACTTTATAAAGCCAGATACAAATTACACCAATGGACATTATAAACTCAGAAAGATTGCACACAAAGGATAATGGTCAATTATAAACCAAAGTCTCCACAAGTGCTTACAAGACACACTCATATTTATAAGCCAAGATCGGCCACAAAGCAAACCAAACTAGGGCTGCTAAGCCTACTGCAAGCCCGCTACTTGTTGTACAATATATGTACACAAACCGAAGTACATGGATATATATGAGTATTTCATCAAACACCTTGTTTACATTGTTGTCCGTGACAGCCTGGAGGTTGTATATGTTGAAGTAGAAAGTAGTAATAAAATGTCCATTGAGTTCATCAATTTATACAGGTGAAGATAGGAGAAATCCTAACTTAATTATATCTTCTATTATGTCTCTACAAGATCGAGCTCTTGTAAGAATGCTGATCTTGAACTAAGGATGTCGATCTTAAACTAAGAACATCGATCTTAAACCGATAACAATGAATCTGAAGGAAAGAAGTTGCTGTATTGTCAACCTCGGTGAAGACCTGACGGCGTTTAACTTCGACAACGATGTGCAGCTTAGCTAAGAAGGAAGTCGTTGTATTGTCAACTGTGGTGAAGATCTGACGGTGGTTGACTTTGACGGCGATGTTAGCCTGGCTGAGAAAGAGCAGATGATTATGCTGGAGCCAAGTTTGACAGTCCGATTAGATCGAACTATCATGCCCTCGCAAGATCAAGCTCCTATGGAGGAAGCAAATCTTGAACCGATGTCAAGGAGACCGTTATGTTGTCAACCACGGTGAAGGTCTGACAACGATTGATTTCAACAGTCATGGAAGCCTAGCTGAGAAGGAGGTTGCAGGCATGACAGAAAGAGGAGGTCTGACACAAGGTAGGAACAACAGCGTGGATAAAGCAGAAGCTGTCATTGGACAGTGGAAGAAAGTATGGAGGTGCCGGACTTGGAGATCAGGACCAAGAGAACTTGCGGACAAGAGGAGAGGGCAAGAAGAGGAGGTTGCTCTGTTTCTATTGCACTACGGAAGAAGATGTTGGCGACGCCGAAATAGGAGCTACAACAACAAAAGGCAGGAGATGGCGAGGGCTGCAATAGGGGACAATGAGGGCTGACGATGGTAGCGATCCTTTCGCTGCTGCACACGCTGGTGGGATTGAGGGCGGTTGGCGCGACCAGTGATGCAGGGGGGAAACGGTTGAAGAAGAGGGCCGTGACTATGGTCGGCGAGGGCTGTGGTTGTAAATTTTGGAGTAGGGGAGAAGGTAGAGGAGGTCGAAGGAAAGGGTAGCGGTTATGACATGAAGCAAGGGAAGGGCAGCAATCGTGTCGACATTTTGGGGCGATTACTATGGCAGGAGAGGGAGAAGGGCTGACCGGTGGCAATAGTAGGTGCGACAGAGGTGGCCAGCGGGAAGGGGCAACAGTTGCTACGAACAACAACGAGCAGAGGAGCAATTAGGTGGTCGACGATTTGCTATCGTTTGAAGCGACCACTTTGTAGAGCACCGTGATACGATGGACGATGGCTGTTTCAGGTGCTCTCGACAAAGAGAACATAATAGCGAGGCTACATGAGGTACAACACCAACGAACAGATGTAGAAGTCGTAGCCTACTGCAGATGATGCGATAGTGGTGGTGCACGAAGAAGACGACCTCATGCATAAGGACGTCTCGACAAAGAAGTGAGGATGGTAAGTCCAACGAGGGAAGAGGAGGAAGCCGACGTAAAAGGACCATTGAGGATAAACGATAATATCTTTTACAGAGAGAAATACTATGATACCAAGTTGAAATAAAAAATAATAATAAAATAGTATTGAATTCATTGATTTATTATTAATTTATACGGTGATAGAAGCTCATATCAACTTAATCATATCTTGTATCAGTATCACCGTGACAACCATGACCTGGATAAATCCGCAACGGCGATCCTGGTGCTTCGGCGGAGGAACAGGGACAGCCACCGTATCCTCAGCCGCTTGCCGGTGGATGAGGTCCCTTTGCTTTTTATCTTTTCCTCGTACAGAATGATTAAGAGTGCACTCATCATCGTTAAGCAGGTCCAACCCCTCCCATGGATTGCGTAGCCCCGATTCCACAGCATAAAGCATGCACCACAGGCAAGAGAACTTGATGTGTTTCAAAAGACTCGTCTCGGGCGCCCACTTCACTATTCTGTCATCACCATCACCAAAGGTCAGCAGCAGCACACTAGTTTGCTTCAGCTTCTACCAAAAAAGCATCATCCGAATGTATACAACAAGTGTATGAAATCATGGTTACCCACATCGCAATCATAAACCAGAGAAAACATTATAGGTACGACATCATCATTAACATCAAGAGACAGCAAACAAAAGGAGCTCAAATGCAGTAGCACTTCATTTTTTTTTTTATATATATACTAGTTTGATCGATCTTGCTTTTCCATAGCACTCGCGCAAAGGGACATCACAAAAGGTAACACAAGATCATATAGCACAGGCTGCAGGTTTCTCTCTCTTTCTCTTTCTCTAATGTAGTACCACTACTAGACTTCTAGCATAAAAAAAAACACATCTAGAAGACTAACTAAATGTAAGCAGAGCCGCAGCAGAAGAGAAACAAAGCATAAGGGAGATGGTTATGTTGAGGACCTGTCAACGCGACGAGTCCGGCGCGCTCAGCTCCTTCCGGAGATTGTGGGAGAAGAGGCGGCAGGCGTCCATGCTCAGGTCGACGGCAGCACCGAGCGCCACGAAGGCGGCGGCGTCCTCGGTGCATCCCACGTGCTGCACTCCTACCTCCACCGTGGGGCGTCCGCTCCGCCCCTCGCCGGAAACCGTCGAGGACATCACGAACCCGCGGTTGCTCGAGCAGGGCCACAGCGGGTAGCCGAAGTCGCCGCCGATCCTGGGGCTGCACCCGGGCGAGACCGACCGGCTGGCGGGGGTGCTGGATGCTTCGATTAGGTCGATGGTAAACTGGCCGCCCTTGGCTGCGCTGAGGGTGGACTCGGCGAGGGTGACGCCGGCACCCATTGCGGCGTCGGGGAGGAGTTCGAAACGGTAACCGAGGCCGTCACCGGAGCAGGCGCCACCGCGCTCGCGCCAGGCCTCGAGGCGTCCCCACGGTTTCCATGTGCCGTCCCCGGGCCGGAGCACCAGCCATGCGCCGGGATTGGAGCGGCTCACCCGGTCGGTACCAGAGGAGGGGACGAAGGGGGTCACCATGGAGGCAAGGGCCACCGGCGATCCGGAGAGATCATGGACCGTCACCGACCACCCCTTCCGCTCTTTCACCGGCCGCTCCCGCTCCGATCCGAACGATTTAAGCCAACTCCTCGAGATCCCTGGCTTCAAAAGCACCGATCTGCAACAGAAAAAATTTTTTAAAAAAAAGGCTCAATTTTTTGTTCTCGGATCATATGGAATACTCTCCATCAATCGAACAAATACGCATCGCTCTCCTAAAAATTACAAAGATTTGGTTTAAAATCATCAAGGAGAGAAGAATATAACAGATCAAATGCTAATTATCCTCCACATGGTAATGCACCAAGAATAGAACTAAATTCCAACGCTGACGAAGAAACACTGGGAAGAAGTCAAGGGGATAAGAATAGAAGGGGGGCTGAGGACAAACCTAGTGCTCAATTTGCCGTCGCCGGCAACACGGCAGCTGAACTTGCAAGTGAATACTGGCTGTCTCATGTTGCCCTGCACCTGGAACACCTGAGGGCTGCACTCCGGTTCACCGTCGAACTCGAACACGAACCGCGGATCCGGCTCTGCCTTCACCGTCAGATACAAGTGCGCCTCCGAGGACGATGGCGAGGAAGAGGTGCCTTTTGCAAGCCTGAATTTATTCTTGCCAAGGGAGACCCATCCGCTATGAAACGCCACAGGCTTGCCCGCTCCGCTCTCCGCCAAGGCCCCCTTCAGGTCCAGCGGCATCGTGAGCTTGCCCAGGAGCCGCCCAGAGCTCACCCCACATGTGCTGCCCCTCCTGCCGGTGTAAACGGAAACATTAAGCCTGGCGCAGCCGCCACGTGAGGCGAAGAACGACGGCTTGCCCGCGATCCGGGCGAGGTCGTCCTTGGAGAGGTGGAACCGGGCAGCGACGGCATCCGAGGTGGGGGTGGCGGGGGGTTCGTCGTGGGGGACGAGGGGCACGGCGACGGTCTGGCGGGGAAACTTGTCGAGGCGGATCCTGGCGAAGCAAGGGGCGGCGGAAGGGTGGACGCCGGCCCCGGCGGGCGGCGCTGCCACAGCTACCTTCAACGCCAGGTCACCCACGACGACCCGAACGAACGGGCACGGATCCATCTGACACTAATCCAACCCGATCTTGAACCTCCTCTCGGTAATGTCGTCGTGTTTGGGAGTGGAAAGACGAGGTTAAAGAGGAGGGAGAGAGAAGAGGAGGGGTGGTGGTGGTGAGGGGAGACGGACTCGGAAGAAGGAAAGCTTAAAAGGCAAGGTGTGAGAGAAACAACAGACGACAGGCTGGCAAAATGGTTTCCATGGCACAATAGTACGGTACTGAGCAACAAAAAGAACTGATTTTTATCATAAAAATAGGATAATTGAAAAGAAAAAAATTATTATTAATGTTAATTACCTTTTTCAGAAAAGAAAAAAAAAAGTAAGTTAGCCTTCTCACCTGTTAAGAGAATAATAATAATTATTATTATTGTTATGATTTCTGGTGATGATGGTGGTGTGATGGACACTGCGGTGAAGAATAATTAGATTTTTTTTAAAAAAGGAAATTGGAGTACAGCTGTGGACAGGTTGTCCTCGGAACAGAGACAATTTGGAATCCGAAGTCGACGCCGTCGTGGCCACCCCCCTCACGCCGCTTGTTTACTAATTGGAGTAGTAGTTCTCATCCCCGCCGCCTTAATTTAGACCTTAACAACAACTTAAACAACGACACGTCTCTCACCCTCGGCGACCCACGCCCCCGGGGGCTCTCCAGGTCCTCCGATCTGCTGTCTCAGCTCGGGCAGGGTTCCCCAGGAGACAGGTTCAATGTTGTGGGCCCTCCCATCCTGTCGAAGGTGGACCCGCCCGCCTTGCTGATTGGATCTGCGGGCGAGTCGGATCGGGTCTTGGTGCCTGGAGAGGAGGCTCCGATTGGGGTTGTCGTGCGGTGTAGAATGTAGCGGATTCGGGTGGCGGGGCCAAATGAAGCCTACCCGATTCGATCCGCGTGGGAACAAGGCACATGCGCATTCGATGTGGGTGCGCGTACGGCCCCGTACATCGACAACAAATGAGGCACCTTTATCGCCCACATCGACGATGAGCACGAATCATAAAGCGTCGCAAGTCTCGCATGCTACCGATGACTGTCTTCTTTGATGTGAAAAATAGTAACTGTGCCATAACTATAAAAACATTCGAGCTTATTAATACTATTTATGGTATTTCAGTATAATAATTAAACTGTTTTCATATAATTATTTGTCCGTTGAACATATATCTGTATAATTTCATCCATTATGAAAATTGAGAGATTCAAAAAAAATATTTTAGAAATTAAAAAAGATCGATGAACTTATGAGCCCTTAGTTTTCCTACTTCTAAATCAATATGTGACTAAAGATGGTTTTATAAGTTCTCCCTTCATAAGGGAGCTAACGGCTCATGCCCGAGGTGTATGACTTGGGAGTACTGGTCGACCGAGGTGCATGACTCGGGGCCTTCCTTCTAGCACTAATATGAGAAAGGACATTTTGGTCGATTGACCATTGGTGTGGCCCTTAGACACGCTAGGAATTATTTGCTTTGGGCGATGAACTTATTTGCACGGCTTTGCTCTTTGTGGAGACTAAGAGCTCCAAAAGGTACCTCTGAGGGTAAGGGAGACTAGTGGACTTATGAGCCCTTAGCTCCCCTACGGATTTACTATTTGGCTTAAACCTTGCCAATGAGCTACTCGCGAAAGACATTGAAGTCTTTACCGACTCTCAGTTCGTCGTCGGCCAAGTTAACAGAGAGTTCGAGGCTCGGCAGGAGTTAATGGCTAAGTACGTTGTCGAGATGCGATGTCTCATCAATTGGTTCAGCCGTTTCATCATCATAAAGATACCTCGATTGAACAACACGTAAGCCGATGCACTTATAAGGCTAGCCTCTATGCGCGGATCGGGCAAATACCTGACCAAGGTGGCCAAGATCCTAAAACCCTCCATAGATTCCACCGAAGTAGCCATGACCGAAGTGGAACAAGATTGGGTCTAAAATATGCTCAAATTTAAAGACAACGGTGCACTACTCAAAGACCAAAACGCGACCCAATGGGTAAGAAGAATGGGCCCGTGGTATAGCGTACTCAATGGTCGGTTATACCGATGAGGGTTCAGCCAGCCGCTACTCTGATTCTTATGCTTTACCGAAGAACAAATCACGCTGGCCAAGGTACACGAAGGAATCTACGGTGAGCACGTCGGCTCCCAAACCCTAGCCTGCAAGATACTAAGGCATGGGTATTATTGGCCGACCATGTGCCAAGATGCTTAGGCTTATGTCCAAAAAAATACGAGCAGTGCTAGAAGCACGCCAAAATCTAGTATCAACTAGCAATGTCGCTGTCCACCTCGGACTATGCCTGATCGTTCACCCAATGGGGAATGGACCTACTTGGCCCCTTCCCCTTGGCTTCGGGACAGTGGAGATTTCTGATAGTTGTAGTTGACTACTTTACCAAATGAGTTAAAGTCGAAGTTCTCGCATCCATAACCGAGAAACAAGTCGAAAGGTCTATTTAGAAAAACATGATCACAAGGTTTAGCCTCTCAAGGGTCATCATCACTGATAATAGGACCCAATTCAATAATCCCAAAATCAAAACATTCTGCCAAAGCTACGAGATTCGACTGAGGTTCACCTCGGTCATGCACCCCCAAGCCAATGGACTCGTCGAAGCTACAAATCGGGCCATTCTTGAAGGAATGAAGAGAAGGGTCATTGGGGCACACGGGGCGTGGGTGGGCAAGCTCCTAAGCATCCTATGAACATCTTGGACGACTCCAAAGACCCCTATAGGGGAATCACCATTCAACCTTACCTTTAAGACAAAAGTGTTCCTTCCTCTCGAGGTGGTCTACCTGACTTTTCGAGTCGAGTCCTATGAGGAATCCTCCTCGTCCAACCAGTTGAGGGAGAATCTTGACTTCCTCAAGGAGCAAAGAGCCAAGGCATATTTGCGAGCTCTCGCATACAAGAAAGTTGTAGCAAGACTTTACGACTGAAGGGTGTGTCTTCGTCAAATTGAAGTAGGCAACCTAGTGCTTTGAAAGGCTGAAGTTAGTGACCCTGCTCAGTCTCGAGGATAATTGACTTCGAACTGGGAAGGCCCATACTGAGTAGAGAGCATAATTTGAGAAGGGACCTAGACCCTGGTCATAATGTTGAAAAATGATTACCAAGGACATGACACATATCCAACTTACGAAAGTTCTATGTATAAATGCAAACAGTTGAGCAAAAGAGAGTTGTTTTCATTAGCAAAAATTTCTATACAACTTTGAGCCGAGAGTCTAAACGACACATGGAGATCTGACACATCAAAAAGGAACCTCATAGTAAAAACCAAGAATTACAAAATTCTTATTCTTTAGGCGGCGGAAGAGAGTTGTCGAAGGGTTGCTCATCTGCCATCGACACACCGACATCCTTAGGAAGAAGAGCAAAGGGGTCCTCTTCGAGATCTAGTCCGGGATGTCGGGCTCGAAGCCGAGCCAACACTAGCTAATATTCATACTCTAAGGAGACCCACCCCATTCGGATAAGGCCCATCTTGAACCCGGGAGACTTATTGTAGTTTTCGATGGTTTGTCTCGGCTAGTCCTCCCGAAGACCATCTTTGGTCCGGGCCAGTTCCAACAATTCGGTCTCCATCTGTCGAACTTGGGTCCTGGCGTTTTAAAGTTGACACTCGAAATCATCAAGCAACCTACGGGACTCGGCCAGCTTCTCTTGTGAGTCAGTAAGTTGTCTCCGCAAGTCAGCCAACTCTTCCAGAGTCTCGCCCAACTCCTTCTCTATCGGCTCTTGACTTCGAGTCGCTTCGTCTAATTCGACCTAGAGGTTTTCGACCAAGGTTTGAGCCTCAGATGCCCGACCCTTGACTACAACCACCACTTCAGGATTTCCACCCTCCTTCATCCTTTGCACCTCTTCATGAAGAAAGTCGACCTTGTTCCCTATAGAAGTGATAACTCGACCTACATCATGGACTCGATCGAACAAAGCCATCTGGTAATGCCGGCTCTGCAAGGCAAAGGTCGGGCTATGGCGTCAAAGACAAATGCAAAGCAAAGAAAAGACGAGGATAGGTCGAGAAGAAACTTACTAATATGATGGCCTTTGCCGCCCCATCCATCAGCACCTCAGACGACAAGGTGTACAAGCCGGACGCCTCTCGAGGGATCTGCGTGCCTCGGATATTACTCACCGAAGCCTCCCCGTCTAACCGAATCTATGTCTTGTGTGTCAACAACGTCAAGTCTATCTCCAAGGGCACATCGGGAGCATGCTCTGGCAAATTGCACATCCGAATGGCTTGGTAATCCCGATTGTCCACTCCGGCACAGCTACTGCATAGCTCCCTCACTGACTTCGCTTCGGTCTAGGAGTCGGTGTCTCTGCAATAGAGGCAACTGCACCCTTGCCCTTGGCTACTCGAGATTTGGACTTATCAACCTCATGATGAGATCTATGCCGACCAGAGACTTGCTTTTCTTCCTCTAGCCGGTTGAGTCCTTGACTTGACGCTTACTGGGAACCTCAGGCACTCTCCTTGTCCCTTCCTTCGGTGCCCTTCTTGTCGCCTCTTCAGCAGGGATCTCCTGCACTTGGGATGGTGAATGAGAACCAGCAAGCAGTGCTGGCATCGAGGTTGTGGTTGGAGCTGAGGTAATTCCCGAGCATTCCCCTCCAGTCTTGAGATTGTCGTGCGTCAAGATCATGCTCAATATCGTTGTAAAACTGACCATGAGTTGAAATGATCAGGTAATGAAATATGAAACAAGGAATTACCATATATCATGGGAAGCTGGATTGAGGCTCGCCTCAACCAGCCACTCCCCAATCAAATTTCTAATAGTTCGAAAAGCAGATATGACACCCTTCAACTGCTCGACTAGGATCGACTCCTCATCAGAAAGGTTACGAGGAACGTTGCTAATAGGGTAGGCTGACCATTCGACCCTGAAACCCTAACCCTGACTCCTACTGACAAACAAGAAATGAGTCTTCTAACCCTTATTATTGGAAGGAGCACCTCTGACCTTAAAACTTGCCCGAGCGGTCAAGTAGTAACCGCCTTAACCCTTACACAATCTAAAACATGAAAGGAACAAATCTCGAGTCGAAACAATGTCCGATCCCTTACATTTCTTGAGGAAAGTTATAAGGTAGTGCCAGGAGTTTGGTGCTACCTTAATAAACGATATCCGCCACCACTTGAGACACTCCTAGATAACCGGTGGAGAGGAAACCTCAACCATGTTTCTAAAGTATTAATGGAGATGCTAAACCCCTAGGGATAAGAATGCTAAGGACGTTGCCCAAGCCTCGGGGCATGTAAAACATACTCATTCGAAATGTTATAATGCTTCTGAATCATAGCCAAAGACTCAAAACTCACAGTGGAGTCAAAGTCGCGACATGACTTCATTATCTCTAAGGCTTGAAGAGCCTTAACATCTACTTGGGTCATTACGCTCGAGTACGAACACGGGGGGTCGGACTGATCCCCCGAGGAGCCACTAGGTCAGCATTCCTCTGCCCGAGGTGAAGGAATTAGAGAAGAAGGGGCGAAAGAAAGATCAAAGGTGGTATATGAAGGGGAGGAGGCCATTCCGACCTGATAAGACAAAGGCAGCTGAACTACGAACAATCTGAGTGATCGAGACACAAGGACCGAGAGCTCGAGAGGAGGAATATAGAAAATGGAAGTGATCTCTTACCACCATCATGATGAAGCTTATAAAGGATGTAGTGTTTCGACTTCCCAAGGTGGCGACATGACTACGCATGGGAAATACGTGGACTGCCTTAAGTGTGGCTCACAATGAAGCGATGGGAGCACCATGTAAGCCCTACATATCAGCTTGTAAGTTAGATCCACAATGACACACCCAATGCACCACTTATCCATAGTAGTTGTCACAGGCGTTCGCCAATCACCTTGTGCATTGACCATGTGCGAACCATGCGTGGCCAGATCAGTCTTCACCCGAGTTATATATCTTGGCAAGTCCATCAGTCTTTTGCCCGAGTTGTGTATCTCGGTGAGTCTATCAGTTCTTTACTCAAGTTGTGTATCTCGGCCAGTCTATCAATTCTTTGAGCAGGTTGTGTATCTCAATCAGTCCATCAGTTCTTTGCCCGAGTTGTAAATCTCGATAAGTTCATTAGTCCTTTGCCCGAGTTGTGTATCTCAGCAAGTTTTTCGGTTCTTTGCCCGAGTTATGTATCTCGGTGAGTCCATCATATCTTTGCCCGAGTTGTGAATCTCAACCAATCCTTCAGTTCTTTGCCCGAGTTGTGTATATCGGCCAATCCATCAGTTATTTGCCTAAGTTATGTATCTCGGCTAATCTATCAGCTATTTGCTCGAGTTGTGTATCTCGACCAGTCCATCAGTTCTTTGCCCGAGTTATGAATCTCAACAAATCCATCAGTCCTTTGCCAGATTACCAGCCATGTCAGCGTCCGAGATGGATAATGGGCTAGCCCAATCCATCAACACCCATGGTAGATTAGCAGCTATGTCAGTGTCCGAGATGGAGACGAACCCACGCCAGCCCCATGGCCATGTCGGCATCCAAGGTGGAACCGACTGGATGGTGTGTAAGCCGAACCACCATTGTGTCATAAATGCTGAGTGGTGTGCCTCACCCTCACACCATGCCTCTGCACTGACTGACTCATTGTCATCGACGGTCACATCCGAGGTAACAAAGAAGGTAAGGCCGAGCGTACGATTGAACCTCCGCTCGATGAGTATAAAGCCCCCTCCTAACAGCACCAAGAGGGAGTTGACTTTTTTAAACTTAAAAATACACACCAATGCCTCCCAAAAAGAAGGTCGGGACACTGACCTAAATGTCAAAGGTGTCACATCGGGAACCCCTGTCTCGATGAGACCTTTATGTAGGTCCTTCTTAACAGTAATTGACCTGAACGATCCCGGAAGAACCCAACCCGAGGTGCAGACTCCCGAGAAGCCGAACTGACTCCAATCAGTCTTCCTCGTCCCCGACTCCAACTGACAACGTGGACGAGCTTGCACACTTGCTAGGAGACCATAATCCAACCAGAACATTACTATTATTATTATTATTATTATTATTATTATTATTATTATTATTATTATTATTATTATTATTATTATTATTATTTACTTTTTTTGTTTTTGGTGATGATCAGTTGGTCAATATTTTTGGACGATTAACCCACAAAGAGCTTTCACTAATTATTTTTGACTATTTAACACCCAGGTATTGATTCCTGTTTTTTAAATCTCAAATTTAATCGTATATTCTATTTTTTTATAAAATGAATCAATTCATATCGTTGAACAAGTCCATGTCAAAACAAAGGCTTGTGTTCCTTCTTCCTCTTTTTGTTTTTTTTTTTTTCTTTCTCCTCTCCCTCATCTTCTATTCTTCCTCGTCTTGGAGGACAAAAAAAAAAAAAGGTGAAAGGATAATGATGATGGAGTAGTATAAGAGAAGGTGTAATAAAAAAGAAGAGATGAAGGATGATGTTTAAAAAAAGAAAGAAGATGAGAAGATCAAATCAGATTGATTCGGATCCAGTTTACTCTTTCAATTTGATAAAAAAAATATATCAAGTAACAAATCTAAAAGATTGATGTATCTAAATTCCCAATAGACGTTATTGGTAAAAATCAATTAGTGGATATTTTTCTAGATACATTACCCATATACTTTATGCAAAAATAATTTTATTTTTTTAGATAAAAATTTATGAAAAGATTTTAATTTTCTTCCTCAAAGCACTTGCAGATGCATGACATGCGAAAACTATATTTAGACTCAAATGCCCGTAGAGATTGCCTACATTACTATTGTGTTATTATCGCCGCTATATTTTATGCTAGTTTGTGGTGGCCTTTTTTACGTCGGTCAAAAACACCACTTATGTGAAAAATATGAATACGCTTTAATTTCATTGATCTAATATAATTTATTTGTTGTTACAATACAGCCTGATTCGTAGGTGCCGCCAATTGGGCCGGTAATGGATCGATTTGGGCCTCTTTTAGATTCAATAGAAATGATCCATAAGGGATTAGAACCTTATAAAATTTGATTTCTAATAAAAGTTATATGTCCTATACCCTTAAAAGATAAGAATGATAACAAAAATTTTTTAGAAAAAGTTGACTTTTTTTTTTCTTTTTGTGGGGGTTGGATTCAATGATTTTTTTGGGGGTTTCAGTATTAATTCATATTCTGGTGGCCTGACATAGATGTTGAATCAAAGCTAAGTTCAAGTTTATCTTTAAATAATATAAATCCGAGTTAAATATTTTATTAGATTGCATCGCGTATTAGGCTTATTTGACAAAACCCTTTGATGCTCAAGTTAATAAGTATTTTATCTGGTTATAAATGAGATCATGGGATGTGTACATTAAATCTATAAAGTAATGATCAAAAAGCAAATGATTTATGTATCTTGTGGGCTAATGCACCTTATGATATAGGTTTATGTGTCGATCAAGTAATTATAAAATATTAATAAAATAATATTGATATGTGCAAGTGTTGGTGTTGATGAAGAATCAAACTAATTGACAATGAGGTGTTGACGATCCTTCAAGTGGCATCAACCCCAATATCATTTGACTATCCAACACCAAATTAACTCTATTTTTTTAATTAATCAAATCCACCTAAATAATAAATCAAGTCAAGCAATTACATATAAGTCAAGGTGATTAACATTTTATCAACCAATTTAGTCTAAATTAGCTCCAGTTAACCAACACAAATTTTCTTTTTGTGACATGGATCTCAACTATAATCCTTATATATATATATATATATATATGAAACATAAATTAGTCACCTTGTAACACAATATAAGATCAACATTCTCCTATCAATTAAAGTGGAAGCCTAAAAAGTAGCTTAGATCAATTATTGAACTGTCGAACGGTCTTTTCTATAGAATATCTATAGCAATATTCTCGAAAGATCATAAGACAATTCAGGTCTATTACAAATCGACTCTATTATGAAATATTCATAATAATATTTTTTAGAAGATCAAAGGACTATTTGTGTCAATTACAAATCGACTCCCCTATAAAATAATATTTATATGAATATTTTTAGAATACTAGAAGTTAGTTCGGGTCAGTTACAAATTGGCTCTCCTAGGAAATATTGATAAGAATATTTTCAGAAGACTAAAAAACAGTTTAAGTTAATTAAAAAAAGACTCCCCTATGAAATAATATTTATAGAAATATTTTGAGTATACGAAAAGATAGTTAGAATCAGTTACAAATTGAATCTCTTATAGAATATTCGTATAAATATTATTACAAGACTAAAAGATAGTTTACGATGATTATAAACTACATTCTCTATATGATCTTTATAGAATATCCTTTCGCTTTAAGATTTATATAAAAATATATCTTTAGCTTAAAATTATAAGAGAAAAAAGTATAATCAATTATTAACTTAAGTGTGGAAGAATAAATTCGAGAAATCTCTCTCAACCTCGATATTTATGCAAAATAAGATGAGAGATGTTGTATCCAAGACAACTCCTATGATTGTTATGCAATTTGCTGAGCGGGTAATAGTAAAGTCGAGATTTGAACTCAAAGGATACCATGATGTATTAAAAATTTTATCCATCAGCATATTTTATGTTATATTATTGAGTAGAGTCTAATTGTTTTCTGTGAAGAAGGAAACCGAAGTTGAGGTGTCTACTACAGGCATTTATAGTTTGGCAGGAAAGACGTCAATGGGAACAGTGTGAGTCACCGGAGCGGTGGTTGTGGCAGCGAGACAAGGGAAGAGGACAGACACTTCACATGGCTCTCTCCTGTCGCCATTGACAGCACCACTGTGGTGGCAGGTGAATGGGGTTGGGGATGATGGGGATGTTGAGGGGTCGCAGTAGCAGCCTCAGCATCATCATCGTCATCGTTTACGTTCAACTATAGATCGAGTGTGGGAGCCAATCCAAATGGTGTGAAGACAGACGAGACGGTATGAAGCTGATACTGGCATCAACCGAAATCAGTGCCGAGTTGAAACGCTCCTTTGTCTTCGTTCAAACTTCATCAGGGTGTGACCATTAACCTGCTCCACCCCTCCTCCTCCTCCTCCTCCACTGTCATGCATGGCGGTCGTTGGTCAACCCTGCGGGAAGAAATGATGGATGCCCTCTCCCGCCATTTGCTTGCACGGCTCCCACAGATCGCGTCTCACATGTGGACACGAAGAGAAGGAAGAGAGGAGCAGAGACGAGGAGGATGGAAACGCAAAGCTGTGGGTCGTCTCTTTCTTTTCTGATGATGATGACGAAGAACACACAGCTCTCCCTCCATGAGTCAGTCAGTAACGCAAAAGCTGCTGTCTGCTGTGACCGAAGGAGAAATCAAATCTACCACCCACAGATTACTGCTACCACACACGAGAGGTAGCAGTGGTTTCGGAGGAGGGGGACTGCTACCTGCTGCAGGAAGAATCCATGGTCAAAATAAAAGAGTTTTTAGTCAGTGTCCGGTAGGGTGCAGCAGCAAGAATCCAATGTCGACTGGTATCTGAGTTGATGATGGCTGCTGCTGCCAAAGGGGCCATTTTAAGTTTGAAGTATGGACTTAATATTTATATATACATTTATTCCATAATAGTGAAGACAAGGCTCAACTCTGTTATTATTTCTTTTCAACAAAAACACAAGCTGCATATCCCAATTATTTGGGTTGGCATCTATGGTGGATCTTTCCCTGCCAAATTTGTAGGGGGTTCAGAAATAAGTTTTCACCATTACCATTGAATGGATTCCCCCCAAAAGGGTCTTCAGCTACAAAGAGGCAGCAACATTAATCCTTGAGATCGATTGATTGAGCTCATAACAGAGGAGGATCCCAAGCATTTTGGCATCAAAGCAGACACCCAGTACAAGGTTTCACTGTCCCCCTTGTTTCAGCCTGCCACCAAATCAGATAGCAACAGGCGAGCTGATGGTATCTACTGGATTTGTATTGCATGGCCGGCCCTGCAGAGAAGAGTGACTGGAGCAGCACAGTTTTTAATCCAAAATTTTCATGTCTGGGGAATCTCTTCTCACTCCCCAACTTTTTAATTCAAAATTTTCATGTCTGGGGACACTAGTAGTGAGCAGCAAGCAGGAAGGAAAGTAACACGGCAAGGTTGGAGGATCATATAGAAGGAGGCAAAATAATAACTCAACCCAATTCAGCTCTGTACATGAATTGCATCAACCTAAATAACCTATCTTATTATAGCTATAGAACAAGCATTTGAAAAAAAGCCAAGGAAACTAGACTCATGCAGCAAACCTCCCCCTCCCTCAACTCCTGGTGCATCACATTACATGCTAAGGAGATCCGATGGGAGTGAATCCGAAGCCGGTTGCTGTTGCTGCCCTCTGGTTTCGTGGATGATATATCGTGTCCCCGACTCATTACCTCTGGGAGTGTCTTCTCCCTGCCTTGCCGTCGGTTTTGGGAGCTCGGTTAGGATTTGCACAACTTCCCTCATCGTAGGCCGCTCGACGCTCTGCTCCTCCACGCACAGCATCGCGACACAAAACACATGCACCACCTCGTGCAGGGGAACCGTGGGAAGCCTCGGGTCCAAGATCTTGGTCACCTCTCCCTTCTTCAAGCCTGTCACCTCTCTAACCCATTGTACGATGTCAACGCCATCGCCAAATTCACCAACAGGCTTCCTCCCCGTTACCAGTTCCAGAAGCACCACTCCGAAGCTGTAAACATCACTCTTCTCATCCACCTTAAGGGTGTATGCATACTCTGCGTGCCAAAAGTGTGTGACATAAAAAAGAATAATTACCATCTCTTCAATCAAATTGAGGACGACAAACCAGTAACATAGATGTAGGAGACTGCAAATCCAGCTGAAATATCTCATTGTAAGTTAACTCATTTCTTGGAATGCCAACTCCGTTCTACCAAGACGGAGGAGGCCAAGTAGCACAACACAAGGAACCAGAACAGGTAGGTGGTTACAGGAAATGGTGATAGAAAAGAGAATTCATTGCAAGTTACTCCTTGTGTTTGATATCTAAGCAGTTCCGTGAACTCAGTAGAAGTAGAGTCTTATGAGGCAGGCAGAGAGTTTGAATGATAGAAAAGAGAATTCATTGCAAGTTACTCCTTGTGTTTAATATCTAAGCGTTCCGTTGAACTCTTGTAGAAGTAGTCAGTCCTATGAGGCAGGCAGAGAGTTTGAAGCATGACAAAGCTTTAACCAGAAAACTACTGTAAGAAAGAATGGAGAGCCACAAACAAGTCTATCTGTTGTTAATTATATATATCACAACAAATTTTACCAGGTCTTAAATGGACATATATAAAAAAAAAGTTTAAATAAATATATAAAAGCAATCCATTGATCATTAGATCCGAGAAAGGAAGAATTACCTGGAGCTATGTAACCATAGGAACCGGCAATAGCAGACATGCATTCGGAGGTGCCCGAGTCCTGCAAGAACCTGGCCAGTCCAAAATCAGCGACATGAGCTTCAAAGTTGGAATCCAAGAGAATGTTGTTGGACTTGACATCCCGGTGGAGGATCAATGGCGAGCAATCATGATGGAGGTAGCAGAGACCCTTGGCTGCCTCCACCGCAATCTTATACCTTGTGTCCCAATGCAAATGCCCACCCTTCTTCCCATGGAGAACCTCCCCGAGGCTCCCATTAGGCATGTACTCATAGACCAGGAAATTGGTCTCGTGGTTCGAGCAAAAGCCCAGCAGCCTTACAATGTTCCGGTGGCGGATCCTCCCCAGAGTCTGTATCTCCGCGTTGAACCCATGGTCGTGCGACAATCCTCCTCGACTCATCGCAGGGAGCCTCTTCACTGCAACCTGTTCACCATTGGGCATGACACCCTTGTAAACTATCCCAGCCCCTCCTTTGCCTATGATGTTTTCCTCCTTCAAACAGTTCAACACATCATCGCAAGTGAATTCGAGCCGCTGGAACGCGGTGAGCTTCCACGCACGAGCCTCGCTCGCTTTCTTCAGAGATCGGGCCTTGAAGAGGGCGGCAATGGCAAAGGCAGCAGAACAGAGAAGAAGGCCAACGACTAGCAGAAGCTTCGAGGAGGCTGAGAGGGAGCCCTTGGCGCCACCTGAATGGCCTGCATTGGAGATTCCAGGTCGGCACAGGCCGAGATAAGCGCCACAGAGGTCCGGGTTGCCGACGAAGGAAGTGGCGTTGAAGTAGCTAAACTGGCCGGTGCTTGGGACGACGCCAGAGAGGTGGTTGTAAGAGAAGTCCACCTGCGTCAGGCTCTGCATTGTGGATATGACCGCTGGGATTTGGCCCTGGAGATGATTCCTCGACAGATTGAGGTAATTCAAGATGCGCATCGCCGCAATCTCTGCGGGAATGTCGCCAGACAGTTCGTTCCTGCTAAGATCGACAAAAGTCAGCAGCTTGCACTTGCTGATCTCGGGAGTGATTGGGCCGGCAAACCGGTTGCCACTGAAGTCCAGCTTCGAGAGCTGCTGCAACCTCCCCACCTCCGGTGGGATACCGCCGGTGAACGAGTTCTGGTTCAGCAGCAGCTTCTGAAGGCCGAAAAAGTTGGCGATGGACGGCGGCAGAGGGCCGGTGAGCCGGTTGTTGGAGAGACAAATCTGCCCAAGATTTGGAGATATTGGGGAGCGTCCAGTATCCGGGAAGCCGCCGGTGAGGAGATTGTCCTGGAGCTCGACCTGAGACAGACTGGACAAGCTAAAGAGGCCTCTCGGAATGCTTCCGTTGAGGTAGTTGTCCGCCATTCTGATGCGGCTCAAGGATTCGCAGCGGCCGAGGGACTCCGGTATCGGGCCGAAGAGGAAGTTCCCCAGCGCGATCAGAGTTTGGAGCTTGTTGCCGTAGCAGAGATCCGGGGGGAGCGATCCGGTGAGCTTGTTCGACGAAAGGTCTAGGGACTGAAGGCGGCCGTTCTTACCGAGCCGGCGCGGGATGCTCCCGGTGAAGTTGTTCTCCCAAAGCTGCAGCACCTCGAGCTCGGGGAGGTCGCCGACGAACTCCGGGATGGCGCCGAAGAGCTTGTTGCGGAAGAGGTTGAGAAGGGTGAGGTTTCCGAGGTCAGCAAAGCTCGGCGGGATCTCTCCGGTGAGGGCATTGTTAGAGAGGTCCAATGACTTGAGGCTCATGAGGCGGCCGAGCTCCCGCGGGATCTCGCCGACGAGGCCGTTCACCTGGAGGAAGAGGGAGTCGAGGCTCTGGAGGTTTCCGATCTCGGGCGGGATGCGGCCGGAGAGGCCGCAGTTGGCGACGTCCAGGCGCAGCAGGGTGGAGAGGTTGCCGATCTCCGGCGGAAGAGAGCCCTCGTAGCTGTTGTAGTAACCGATGTACAACTCACGGAGCGAGGAGAGGTTGCCGATCTCCGGAGGGATGGGTCCGCTGAGCTCGTTGCCGGAGACGGCGAGGTACTCGAGGAACTGCCAGCGGCCGTACTCCGAGGGGATGGAGCCGGAGAAGAAGTTGCCGCCGAGGTGAAGGTGGCGGAGCCGGCGAAGCGCGGCCACCTCGCAGGGGAGGGGCCCGGTGAGATTGTTGTTGTAGAGGTCGAGGACTCGGAGATCAGCGAGGCCGGCGAGGGCGGGGGGGAAGGAGCCATCGAAGAGGTTGTTGGAGAGGTTGAGGTGGCGGAGTAAAGGGAGGAGGGCCAGAGCCGGGGGGATGGGGCCGGAGAGGGAGTTTTCGGCGGCCGAGAGGCGGAAGAGGGAGCGAAGGCTGCCAACGGCAGGGGAGAGGGGGCCGGAGAGGTTGCGCCTGGAGAGGTCGAGCTCCACGACGGCGGCGCGGTCGCAGCTGACGCCGGGCCAGGCGCAGTGATCGGTGGCGGGGTCCCAGGCGGTGAGGGCGGCGCCGGGATCAGAGAGTTGGGACTTGAGGGAGAGTAGGGCGTGATGCTCCTCCGCGTAGACGGCGCCGGTGGCCGCCGCCGCGGATGGGCGGAAGAGGAAGACGAAGAGGAGGTGGGAGAGTAGTAATAGCATCTCTGTGGTCGTGAAACTACTACTGCTCACTCGCTCTCTGAGTGGCGCGTGAACTAAGTTGGCTCTTCTTCCTCCTCTCGCACTCGAACACTCGGTCTCAGTCGTCGAGCGAGAGAGACGATGTGGTCGTACACCACCAATCTTCGCATTTACACACACACACGCGTTGAGTTTGAAATATCAAAATCAACACATAGTACTGTCGCAGTTTTCATTTCTGAAACGTCTATTTTTTCAAAAAAAAAAAAAAAAGAAGCCAAAATTTTAATTATTTATATTAAAAAATCAACCAGACATAATTTCAAATCCTCGATCGTTAATAAATAAGTTTTTTTTATATCATTAATATATCAGATAACAAAAATTAATCAAATGAAAATTCAAATCCTAAGGCTTTGACAAGTAAATATATCAAATTAGATCTTGAATCATCAATCTTCTTTAATTGACTATACATATGTATCTATGTATTTATTTATATTTATATAATACATTATTCTTTAATAATTTTTTAGTTTTTCTCAAAAGGTATTCTCAATTTTGTTTTATCAAACAATATCTTCTAATTTAAGAATTATCTAAATACAATTTTTTTTTTTTTTTTGTTTTTGACAATAGTTTTGCATCACCTCTCTTGTTGTGATCACTCTTCCTTCCTCTCGCCCATCGTCTTGAAGGGGCAAGAGAAAAGGTGAGGAGGCAACAAAGAGGAGGTGAAAAATATCTAAACTTTCTTTTAGGGATAATTTGGATACTTTTCAAATTAATTAGTTCGATTTAAAAAAAATAGAATGCAGAGTGTATTTTGAAAAATACGATTCTTTTAGAAAATTCATCACATATATATATATATATATATATATATATATATATATATAGTAACCAATTATTGTATTCCTTTTCTACCATATGTTTTTAGATTTACTTAAGAAATTATTATTTAAACTTAATTTAATTGGTAATACCACTCGTGGGATCACACATTTATCATAAGATTTGTCTTATCAATTTCATTTAGTTTTGTTCATCTTTATACATTATAAATATATGTAGAAGGTTTAAAGTAGATTTGATAGGATTAAATTTTATGACTCTTAGTTCTATAAATACAAGTTGTACGTTGTTGTAAGATCGATCATCCAAATAATTATTTTAAGATATTTTTTTTAACTTCATAAAGTAGTATTAAGTGTTAACCATCATAGCACTCATGAGCTTCCCAAGTGACACATAACTTTGCATGGGATTTTGGGATAATATTTAGGGTTGATTTAATGTCTCATTTCATGACAATATCATATAGATATTTGTGAAGAATTTTGGATGGAATATATCATCTTAAATTATTTATCATATGATTATTCAAAACTTATAAAGTTTATATTTGTAATTTATATTGCTTATCATATATTTACTGAAATGTTTACTTATAGATATAGAGTTACATGCTTCTTTTAATCTCTTTTTCTTTTGTAGATCTGTAATGGTTCATTTGTAGATGAATATAAACGGGTGCTCATTGTCTTAGTAAAACTTAAACAAGATGTCACCATCCAATAAAACCTTATTATTTTGGCTTTTTTTTTTTGCTTTTACCTGATAATAATTAAACTCTAAAAGTATAGATTGAGACCTTAATCAAACATAACCAAAGTAGCATAATTCATAATATATATATATATATATATATATATATATATATATATATATATATATATATATAACTATAACAAGTATGATAATACTAAAGTAAATAAATTTTATCGGGTTCGGTACATATTGATCGATAAATATTAATCCAACCATCGGATGGTCGATTGGTTTTTATGTTTTAATATCATATCTTTAATTATTTTTTATTTTAAAGACATTAGTTGTTAATAGGATAAATATTGGGCTCGTTGGCCCGACCCGATCATATCGACAACCACCTCGACAAGTGTATGCAATCTTTATACAACGTCTGCTTAGAAGGACGTATTAATAGTTGACGACCTCATTGAGCGAGACTTCTAGAATCAATGAGAACACCATCTCATCCAGAGCCATACCCGCAAGCTTGCATAAGGCGTCGTGCCCATTAAACATCTCCTATGAATTTTCTCCGTTATAAAGGTATAAATACCCTTACTGTAGCTCATGGCAAAGGAAACTTTTTTGGATGACTTCTCCACAAAAATCTTTGAGATCTTTTGAATCTTGAATTTCAACCTCTACCACCAAGAAGCTAACTTAGTCATTGGAGGAGCCTTGTTAGGCACACACCCTCTCATCCCCGATGAAGGTTTTCTTGTAGATCTCGACTGCTTTCCGAAGCTTACCCAGGAGAATCTTCCACTCGAAGGGCCACAATGAGCAGTCCCCGGTGAGTTCACCAAGCCTCGTGAGTCTCCTTATCTAGCTTGGAAGACCTACGCACACGGGCCGAACCGTACCATATTGACTCCTTGTCCACGATATGAAATCTAACAACAGTTATCATAGTGAACTACCTGATAATAATTAAACTCTAAAAGTATAGATTGAGACCTAATCAAACATAACCAAAGTAGCATAATTCATAATATATATATATATATATATATATATATATATATATATATATATATATATATATATATATACATATATATACATATATATATGTATATATATATAACTATAACAAGTATGATAATACTAAAGTAAATAAATTTTATCAGGTTCGATTCATATTGATAGATACATATTAATCCAACCATCGGGTGGTCGATTGGTTTTTATGTCGATTGGTATTAATTATTTTTATAATATTTTGATGATATTATGATGTGATCGAGCTATATAGATTATTCTTGCTTTGAATTTGTATATAAAATACTTTAATATTGAATGTTATGTTATTTTAAAAATTGATATGGTTGATAAAAAGAATGTGTTAGACTCTGAAATTATTGTGAGCTATCCCGATGTTTGTAAATATGACTATAGATAAATCTTTGTATTGTATTTTGCAGTAAGTTTATATACTTTTTATACTGCTACAAAATCTATTACTACGATTGTCATCGGATAAAACAATTATCTATTACTATCAAAATTTGCGCAACTAAAACTGATCAAACTTATGATTAGAGACAAGATGTCTGAAGAAGAAGAAGAAGAAGAAGAAGAAGAAAACTGAGAGCAAGGAATTGGAAATGTGTTCTGCAACCTGGACGAACAAATTCCTACAGGTTTGGATTCCATCAAATCTACACAACCAGTAGAGAGAGCAAAGTTCTCGTGGAAGAATCTTACACCGAGCCTTAAAGGATGTCATGTTTTGCTTAATGGGACAAAAGATGAGGAGAGTGCTTGCAGTCTACCATGCAAATAGTGATTCAATTGAAGTCGTAGGAGTTGGAGCAAAGAGCAAAAGCAGTAATGGAGATTCTTGGAGGAATGGCCTAAAGCTCTTCATGTTACATACAAAGCCACCCATGGATAGTGTCAAGGGAGAGCATATAAAATATTGTCTACATAAGCCCATTAGTTTCTTCGCGCACGAACGAACTAGCTCAAAGCAGATCCCAGCTTCCTCACAAGATCCTTCACCGTCAATGAGAAATCCTCTTCTATCTGTGCAACAAGAAAAGAAAAGAAAAAAGCATTATATTAGATCAAACATGAGCTGCTCACAAGTTCATATACATGAGAAAAGCAGGAAAGTAAGGTCTTCTTGCCTGTGCTGTCACTGTTATGTTGATAGAGGAGCCAAGAAATGGCATCACATTGGTATTGGTCACGGTGAGATTGAGGCTCTCGATCTCGGATAGGATCTTCACAATAACCCCTTTGCGGTTCTCGCAGTGAATTCTCACCAGCACCGTCTTCCCGGAAACCTTGGCTTCGATCTCAGGAAATGGCTTCTGCGATGGGTGTGCATCAAAGCTCTCATCCGAGGAGGAACCATCATCATCCGCATCAGCATCAGCATCAGCATCAGCAGCAGAGGGCTGGGACTTCTTGACGAGGACCACGGATTCCACAGTCCTCTTCACGTTCTGGTGTTCCAGGGCCTTCACCCGTGCCTCCAGTTCTTTGACGTAGAGCACTGCATCTCCAAGAACAGAAGCCTTGTCTGCCTGCCAAATTGATATGGGGGATCAATATATATATATATATATATATATATATATATATATATATATATATATATATATATATGCATGCCAGGAATAATAACGGAGTCATCTGGCAAATCGAGGCAAAGCTATATGCAATTTCTCATCCATCTCTCTCTCTCTTTCACCGTGCAACATAAATCATATGTTTGTCATCCTATTATTTCTTGGAATCTCGCATCGGAAAACAGAAGGAAAACATATATTCCTCCAAGTCTTCCCAGGATTCTGAGAGTGTTCAGAAACCATATATTTGTGGAATGCTTTCCTACCGATGTTAATACCACTAAAACCGCTGAAAATATTCAGTGAGTCTAATATTACTGAAGATTAATGTTTGACTTACAGTCTAGAATTAAAAAGTTTTTGAATTGAATTGATGTTAATCTTGACGATCATATTAACTCAAAGTAAGTCGCCGATATTTGATTGCTTACAAACCCTAACGTAGAGAGACATGTCTCCTATACCAAGCAACCGAAGCTACCTTTTTAAGGCCAGGGATGATCGCCGAAAGTGCGATGAACTTCTGGTTGAGCTTCTCCCGCCGGTTTCTCTCGGCGATGATGTGCTCTTGAGCTTGAGATACTGTTGCCCCAGCGTTGACAGCCGTCGTTCCCTGGTGAAGAACAGCTTCATGCTTCCCACCGGCAGCCAGAACCCTCATCTCTTCCTTTGGCTTCGTAGATACCCCGGGAACATGGAGAAGAGACGCTGGGAACGAGGCATCGGGATCCATGTCTTCGTTGGCCAGGAAATTCCAGCTGATGATCCCTCGAGTAGTCAGTCTTGATCCCGCAACGAGGCCTGCCGGAACGGGATGACAGGTTTGGCTCTCGGAAGAGAGGGACTGCCGGAAGCCTCTCCCGGGCGCAGGTGCAACTGGTGGTGTGTCTTCATGGGTCGATGTTAGTTCACATTCCATTCCCTGCAGATTAGGCATAGATAGAAAACTACCACAAAGACACGTTTCTCTCAAAGAACGAGGTTTGTAGAAGAGTCTGACATCTTCTTTTCTGAGATTAAACCCTAAAAGCCCATGTAGTTCCAACCAGCTTTGGTGCATGGCGTACACTTACACTTTGCGCAAACCAGTCGTTCCAGGGTGCGTCCATGTTCTTCTTCTATGATCCGCTTCCTTGAACAAAGAGATCCTGACATAAACCACTAGGAAATATTGTGGAATCCAGAATAACATGTTGTCTTGATCGAACGTGTGGAAATCCCCACATAAACCACTAAGAAATATCGTGGAATCCAGTTCATGGAATAACATGTTGTCCTGATCGAACAATGAAGCAGTGGAATTTAAGGACCAAGGAGACTCAAAACAGAACAGCCTGTTAATTTTATTACAGCCAAGATAGATTTGGATCAAAGAGAACAGAAGCCAAGCTTCTGAACCAAAGCAATCAAGATCCATTTATGCCGAGCACATAGAAGAGGGCTCTTGATTCATATCAAAACCTCCAGCATGCTTCTTAACTTAGCAAGGACGAGTTCATACTTCGTTCCATATATACAAGAAAATTAAAGACAAATGATTCGTTTTTGGTTCACAAGAGTTTCAAGGAAGATCTTGAGCTCAGCTTTCATACATGCGCTTCCTGTTTAGACAAGTACTTGCTGAAGATATCAAAGAACACTTACCAAGCTACTAAAAATCAAGGAAGAAGGAGAAGAAGACTCGTGTTCAGCATCAACTTCCTCTCGCCTAGTTGAAAGCAGAACTGCTCTAATCCTGTATCATCCCTTGAGTTCCGAAGAGTCGTCTCCTTTGTGTGAACACTCCCTGGTCCTCTTGGTTTCATGTTTTCCCTCATGCTATATTTGACTTCGCGATGATTTAAAAGGACAAGTCTTCTACAATAAACTTGGTCGAGGAAAATAACGCCTACAATTACTAATCTATATGATATAATCTAATGATAAGAGAGCTACAACAAAGCCATTCAGCAAAATGTGGTCAAACAAAAAGAAGTGGCTCACCACATGAGAATATTTTCACAATATCATAGTCCCGGAGATCTTTTAGCATCTTATTCATGTCTATAATAATCATGTCCGGTGGTAGTGGGAGAGACCGAATAGAGGCGATTGCAGCAGTGGGGCCAAGCAGTACCCTCAATTATATATGGACATATATGAACAGATGAAATGGCTTATGTAAATTGCTTTTGAGCAGATTGGTGTGAGATTACAGAAGAGCATATGCTGTGTCTTAGTGATTACCACTTTCTTGGAGTTTTTGAACATTCTTATCCACCTTCATGAAATTACAATAGCATGCATGCAAGAGAAACTAGCAGCAGCCAAACACAGACATGAATCCATTTCAAGTACCCAGGGTATATAAAGTCAGCAGCAGCAGCAGCAGAAGAAGAAGAAGAAGATGATGATGATGGAAGCTACAAGACATTTCAGAGGCCAAAGATAATGTTGCATCGGATGATATAACTCCTTTACCTGACATTTCATGAACAAAATCATCAAGCAAGCGAATCAGTGTAAAAACATCATGGTCCTTCTTCTTCTTCTTCAATGAGTGCATGAAAAATCATACTTACTGATTGAGACACATCACCAGTGTATCCGTGGCAGATCTCTTATTTAATCACCTCAAGATGGGGCACACAAACCTTTAAAAACTAATCCATAGCCTTAGCCACTCAGTTTATGCCTCTTATGTATGTGCCTTCCACCAACAAGGACAGGTTGCATTAATATTTAAAACTAAGAATTCGTATGGCCATCGAATCATTATAGATTACTTGTCACGGTATCAGAGAAGATTGATTGCCTACAGGCCATTCGCAGAGGGATCCAGGGACTAATTAAAGTGGGAGAGCAGCTAGAGAAGGAGGAAGACACTTAGCTAATGGCCAACAAAATATCCTGTCAATATCTTTCTATGGATGATGATTAACACTGCCAAAGAAAAAATAATCAAAACTTCCGAACAATCATCAGCAGTAGGCTAATCCATATGGAAACCTGTAATGGTCATTTATTGTCTATAATCTGTATGTGTGGTTTTTGTCTGTCTTTTTTATCTCTTATTCTTTTGGAGTTTAAAATTTGAAGAAAAATTGGAGGAATATGAATTGAGTTCAGACCAGCTATTTGTCGAGAGCCAAAAACCTCCCCTCACATTTACAACAGGAATCCCTATGCTTCGGATGAACACAAAAGTAACTCTTTAACATACATTAATCAATCAGTGAAAGAGGAAGAAAAATGAATGTTGTTAAAAATTATCTGATCATGATCCATATTCAGCTCCCATTGCCTCTACAATTGAGGGGTTCTACTTCTCTTCTCTTCATCTATGAGCTTGAGCAACTCACATGGTTTTTTTCGATCCGTCACTCGATTATGTCAGCTTCTTGTGATGGTCAGCAATTGTCATCAACTCGGGAGGTTTAATTTTTCTGGCTCTCACTTTTTTTCTTTTGTCTCTCCCATGTCGGGAGCATGCTTCAGCTTTGACTTAGGTGTTCCCGGTGGGTGAGGAGTAGAGGGTGGATCTTTAAAGATGTGGGTCCAAGTAGTACCCTCAATTATATATTCCTTTCATTAATTATATCATCTCTTCAATGCATATATATACATTCAAAATCAATCATTTACTTTAAATTTAGATTACCTAACGGAATGATGTGGATAAGTTTTTGAAGTAATGTGTCTTGTAAATATTTAAAGTACTTCTCATTTTAGCATTTTTAAGTTAATTTGTATATGGTAAATATTGGTTTTGTGATTATATAAATTTTCACTGTTGTGGATTTATGATGTGATTATTATTTCATAAAGTTGACTCGGATTTTATAAATATTTGGATAAAGTGGTATATTATAAATTGAATATGTTTTATAGACATGACTTTTGAGATTTAAACCCTAATTATATGATTATAATATATATATTATATTAATATGAATAAACTATCGAAAGCGCTTGTAGCTCAGTGGATAGAGCGTCTGTTTCCTAAGCAGAAAGTCGTAGGTTCGACCCCTACCTGGCGCGGTTTTTTCTACTCTTTAAAGATTTCTTTTTCGTATGTTTCACACTTGTGCGTTTCAATTTTTAACATCCATAACTTTGCTATTTCTTCGCTGTAGTATTTTTTTTAATCATAATAGTTAAAGTCATTTTTGTGTCTTACTTTTGTACTATATTGTCTTCATAAATTAAATTTATGAGTTTACGACTTTGCATTCTAAACCTACTTTTTTTTTTCATGTACATTTTCTAAAAATCTATATATTATTTTTGTCCTTCATAAAGGCAATATATTTATGAAGGGTAAATTAAATGTCCCTATATTATCATGAATAAATAGCTTGAGCATATGTAATTTGTATTGTGTGAGTTAAATCTTGATCAGATTAATTAAAAAAGGAAAACAAACTTAAAATTGAAATTTTTGTGAAATAAATAATTAAGATAATTGATCAGAAAAGGTTTGAAATACTCATTTTTTAAAATACTTAGACTTTAGCATAGTTTATAAATAGTTCATTAGAATATTTAATAATCAATTCAAATTTTTTGATAAGATATTAGTTGATATCTTAATGAAAGAATTGCCTAAAATGATAATATTTAAGAAATTTAAGATTATATCCTCAATATAGCTGACAAAACTATAAGCTCAAGACTCATAATATTTTTGAAGACTACTCAAGAAATGGATAATAATACAAGAAAGTTGAGGTGCAAATTACTTAAGTTTATAAATACTATATAAACTTAATAAATAAAATTATTCATAATAAAGTTCTACTTTTGTGGCAAGGAAAGTTACGTGAAAAAGAACTACATGATTTAGTTTGAAAAGAAAATGTATAAGTCTAACCTTGGTATGGTCAAATCAAATATTATATAAATTATTTTCTAATACTCGATGGATTAATTTTGATACTTCAATATATGTTACTAATAATAAAGATTTATTTTAATATAAAAAATAAAAAAATAAAATATTCATCGTTATAGGGAATCATCTTAAGGTAAAAGCGATAGCAGTTTGTATTTATCACTTAGTCTAAAAATATTTTATTTGATAAATATTGAGGATACACGTTACATTCTTATAGTTCTGAGAATTTAAATTTTTTATCTAGAATTATTAGAATACTATTTCTCTTTTGTTGATTGTCAACTTCGTATGATTCAATAAAAGTTAATTTTTGAAATATATATAATAGTTTATATAAAATTAATATGAATCTTGAGTTTATAATAATTTTATAATTAAATATTAAAAAAAAATATAATTTCATGAACTTATTGAAATTATGCTTATATCTATGGGTCACTATATGTTTTAATCTTATTAAAGAAAGATATTTTATCACCATATAGATAGTATATCGAGATATGATTATATATATATATAATTCGTTTAAAGTGTCAGGGTGTCGACACTCTTCAAGTATACATAAATGAGGTTGAGAGACAAATAAATAGAAAAATCAAGATTATCATATCTAGAAAGGGTGCTAAATTTTATTATATTTATAATAAACCCAATTATAATTCTAAATTTTTATTAGATTATTAAAAAATAGGATATATGTGTTTAATATAATTTATCAGATGTGTCATAACAAAATAGTATTGCTGAAAAGTACTCGTACTCATAGATATGATTAGAACTATGATGAATTATTCCTTACCCGAATCAATATGAAGAAAAGCTTTAAAGACAACTATGTATATCTTAATAGGGATCCTGGTAAATAAATTACATTGACTTTTTTTTAGTTATGGACTAATGAAAAACTATATTTACATATTTAGGATTATCCTATAAAGATAAGGATCTTTAGTTCATATAAAAGAAAACTAAATTTAATAACTATTTTTAGGTATTTTATGATTTATTCAAAAAAGTTCAAAGGGGTACATTTCTTATTGTGCTAATTATAGTACGGGGGTAATTAAATCTAGTAGTGTAAGATTTTTATAAAATATTGAATTAGTAAGAGTGAAAATCTCAAAATTTAATTTTAATATAAAGGAGATACAAGTTTATACTTCTTTATTATTCGAGAGATTGTTGTTACTGAAACTATTAAATGATTTGATAAAGATGAATAAAAGATAACATTACTGAACTCTCACATAATATTGATATTATTGTTAGTGGTCTTATACAATAATCATAATTGATAATTTTGAGAATATTAAGAAATTTTTTATTACTTATAATTATTATGTGGTATATCGACAAGAATCATATTATAATATATGAATAAAAAAGATCTCTCATTGTTTTCATAAGTTATGAAAGCTACTAATTTTAAAGATCAACAGAATGCAATAAAAGAAGAGGTGAAATCAATGAGAGAGTTGGAATCAATAATGAGAATAGTGTCTTAGAATTTATAGAATTATCCAATAATTATAAAAGAGTTTATTATATAAATATGACTTAAAGATTAATGTCGAATGATATAATAATGAAACTTATGGTTAAAGGTATTATTCATAAATAATGTATCAATGATAATGATATATTTTATTTAGTATTAAATGAATTCGTTAAGAATCGTCATAACATTATTGATTCGTTATGAGTTTGAGTTACACCATAAGGATATAAAAATAAGTTTTCCGAATCTAGCTTTATATGGGTTACTCTAAATGATTCATAGAGAAAATAAAAAGTATAAAATTTGGTATGTAAATTCAAGAATCCATTTATAACCTTAAACAAGCTTCTGGACAATAATATATAAGTTTCTTAATATCATTGATTCGTTCAAATTTAAGAAAAACACTAATGACATGCATATATCTTAAGGTTATTAGGAGCAATTTTATTAAATTATTAATATTTTGCTTACTATTAGTGATCTTGGTTTATTATAATAAATCAAAAAATTTTAAGATAGTTGATATGAATGAGACATCTTATATCATTATCATTGAAATATTTAGGGATATATCTCAATGATTATCAGAAAAGATATATTGACCAAATTTTGAAAAGATTTAATATACAACTTTGTTCAGCAAATTATAAAAGTAAAATTTGTTTATCAAAATCAATTGCTTTAAAATGATTTGAAAAGAATTAAATAAAAATAATATTATTTATATATATGCAATTGGAACTATATGCTCAAGCTTATATTAGAACAAATATCAATTTACAGTTAAAGTATTAAGTAGATATTGGAGTTAGCCAGAAGCGAAAACACTGAAGGACTACAAAGAAAATAATAAGATATCTATAAGATATAAAAGGATTATATGCTTAAGATTATATCGGTTTTAAATGATGATATTTTTCATGTTGATTCTATAAATTGTCTCGATGATATTTATGATTAATGTCTATATCAATTAGAGAGGTAATTTATTATTATATTATTAATAATAAAAGTTGATTAGACATGCTTTTAGGCCACTAATAAAACTTATGATTATAAAATATTATCTTTTTCTTAGAACTTGGTGTGATCATACTCAATTACGAGGTCGTTGAAGATATTTTGTGGCATCATAATAGTTTTATTCTCTTTAAATGATAAGTATTATTGCATCTTTATGCATTATGATATAAAGTACTTGATTGCTAGAAAAGATGAGTCTAAAAACATCTAATATCGATTACTAACTTGAATTCTAATATTTGATTTTCAATTCATTTACTTAGGACTTATAGCCTAGAGTGTTTTGAAAGAATATATTTTTGTAATTGAGTTTGTGAGTAATCCATAAAAGATATGGTGATCCATATTTGAGTAACACTATAATTGACATTCTTGCTTACGTGATTTATTTATGTTACCCTGTTCGTAGTTATGTATGTATATATTATGATTGAATGTGATGACAGGATTGTCTTAACAAGATAAATTACAATAGTCATTTGGATTGTATTATGAAATACGAATAGTATTGTGGTATATAGAAGAAAATATGACATTGATAGCATGCAACCGCTATGACTTGTATTACTAGTCAAACATAATGTAGCGTTCTTATATTTATTGGACTTATTGACTTGTTTTTTAAAAATCATAACTATGTATAAAATATTTTTTAAATTTTTAAAAAATATAATTAGGTAAAATTATTTTTAAATTATATTTATTTATTTATTTTATTTTTGAATATCTTTTATATCTCATTGGTGGGCCAAGTGGAAGAATGTTAGAATATGTGACACTTTATAATTAAAGAAGATATATAATATAACTAATTAGATTCTAATGATAACATTAACCAATATAACCAATACAAAGTAAGTCCATATTACATAAGATTTCTTATGGGATGTGTAGAGAACTCTCATAATTAATTATTCTAGATCATTTGCTTTTGCCTGTAAATAGATAAGACATCCTCGAGACATATCATCATAACAAATCATATGACGGAAACATGTAGCATAGCTTAGATATTACAGTTCTTCTCTTCATTTCCCTTTTTTCACGTATCTCAGTTGAGTTGAGAGATTACAGATCTTCTCTCATGTTCTTGTATTTCTGAATCCATCGATTATAGTGATCATATGAAAGAATAGGAAGAGAGGAGAATGTGAGTCTAGTTCTCATTACATATTGACATTATTATAGATCTTCGATCCGATGATGATATACTTATACATCAGATGAAAATTTTTTGAATAACAACATAAAAATTATGCATCGTAATAATTTTTTAGATCTATTATTATTTAATTTTAGATTTTAGAATGAATTTTTTTTCACATAACAAACAACATATTATGAATTTTATGGTAACAGAATTAACCTACCAACGTCATTAAATGGAAGGTATACATACCAAAAAAAAGTATCGGATCAGATTGAATGCTTCGGAAGCATGTCCGGCTGGCTTTCATCAAAACAACAGTAGTAAACGAACGATACTGTGGAGGAAATAAAAGAATTACTGTCGTTAGCATGCAGTAGATCAAATCTGTTCAGCTCTCTACTGTATATAAACTTATCCATGGTTCGATTGGATCTTGGAACAGTAGGTAGTAGATCAATTGAAGAAAGAACTTTCTATTATTATTATTATTTTTTTTGCATGCATGCGTTGTTGTGGGCGCACTCAACCACCATCCACTTTATTATGAACTCGATCTTATCATCATACACATGCCTGCCTCTATCGGTGGGGCATCTAATGTGGGTTGGGACCATCTTAATGATCAGTCGTACATCATCTACGATTACAGTAAGCGAGAAAGATGCGATTGTTTTTTTTGGTTTTTGTTTTCTTTCTGCCTCTGTCAAATTTTGAAGCCTTACGTTACATGTGTAATCTCGGGCAGAATTGGACTGTAACATATACAAGAATAAGTATGAGACGATGGTTGACCATCTACTCTTTATCTATTGTGTCGTTGACTTGTCGGGGAACAACGACAGGCAACGGACTCACCAACTACTGCATGATCTCAGTAAACCGCACACACACTCAGAATCAAAGGTGCACGAGTTTTTGATCACACAGACAACTGTGACTACAAGATGAGAGCAGGAGAAGCATCAGAGGCGCAGAGATTATTTGAAGGAGATGAAGAGAAGAGTGGGGATGGGTTCAAGCACTCTTGCGAGGCTGTTGGCTTTTTCTCCTTGTTCTGCTCTTTGGTTTCTCTTCTTCTTCTTCTTCTTCTTCTTCTTCTTCTTCTTCTTGCTGTTGTTGTTGGATTGCTTCCACTGCCTCGCCTTCTTCGTTCTCAGCAGCAGCAGACTTTTGTTCCTCCTCATCAATCCTCTCCACCGCCACCTCTGCCACTTTGCGGTGGCCGGCCTCTCTTCCTCTTCACCTGCTGTGCAGCCACCGCCTGCTCCGATAACGCGCCAGTGCTGGTCGTCGGCGAAGACGATCTCCTCTTCATCTTGGTTGTCTTCTTCTTCTTCTTCTCCATGTGCGGATGCTCAGATGATTTCCCGACGAGATTAAGCAAAAACAATGTATCTATGTCAACATCTGCAATTTCCTATCCCTGTCGATCATATATATATATATATGCCGGTCATGAAAACGCTTAATCCACAAAAGAAATCTCATCCCAACAGTCAAAAAAAGGGTTCATGGAACGGCTCACATCTTAAGCATCTCCTTCTAACACCTGCGCTGCAGTAGGAGTTCCGACCGAGATCATCGTAGTAGAGCAACCCAAAAGCCCTGTGTGTGTGACAGTGTTGGATATATGATAAACACATCAGGCATGGGGATGGATCCCTGTTAAGTGCAACCCTCATTACTACTCTCCATGTACTCGGTGCTCTCGGCCAATGGCGACGCTTCACGTCAGCACCAACATGGATCATGTCAACAACTCACGCAGATTCTTCCACAAAGTGGGTTTGCTGAATGGTTCATAAATATGACTCCATAATCCCGCATAATCCAAGAGTGCTTAGCAGACTAGCCTACTTGTTATGTTTCTACCATTTTTACCAAGCAATTATGGGACTCATACAAAGAAGGGTACCAAACAAAAAAAAAAAGTTTACATACTGAAAGCAACGACTAGGAGATTAAGTTACAACCTGGTTCTTATTTGAGAAAATAAAAATTAAAAAAAAAGAAATGCTGATCACTGATCATAAGCGTCAGCATCTCTCTCTCTCTCTCTCTCTCTGACATAAATTACACGGAAATGTTCACTGACAAGATTAACTAACGAGTTCTTCTCAGAGAGAGAATGCTGATGGAATGAATGTTCCATTATTTTACCCTAAAACATTATCCAGTCAGATGATGCTCGCAAAACAACAACCGTGGCAAGAAAGCAGCAGCCATTTAGTAAACCCGTGCTTTCGGTGGGAATGACTCCACTTCAGCATCCAAAGTGTTCATATGGACAGGCCTATAGGTTAGCTTGACCTTCCCATTCTCCCAGTACCTGCCAGCATATAAGCACAATAAACTTCCTATTATGAAGACTCGATCAAGTACATATACAACTATAAATATTGGTCGCCTGTGTTTGGTCTCTGTAAGAAGTTGAATTTGAGCATCTGATGGCGGGAACGGAAACAAATTCAACCATGCAGAGAATCATACTAGTTTTGAGTCAGATACAATTCCATCAAATTTGTTTTATCCTTTTTCCATGCATAGGATCTCTAACAGCAACGATAAGAGCATAGATTTAATCATGAATGTGGATAGCTAGTTCCAATGTGAACTTTTATCAAGGTTGGTTATATGTGAAAGATATCTTTCTCCTCAAGCTTCAAATCCAATTTATGTCAAGTATCACATGCTCCTGAAGACTTTGAAACAACCCAATTGTCAATGTCTTCAGTTTTAACCCAAATCAAGCTTCATTTGGCACAATGCTTAGACTTCAGCAAGAAACACTGTTTGAAAATGTTTTGAGGCTCGGACCCTTGTAGTTCATATCCATGTATCATCACATACAAAACTTCAAGAAAATATGTACAATCTCAACCAACGTATGCATGGTACATATCGCCCAGTATATTAAATATATTATAATATTATATTATATAATATTAAAAATATATTTAAAAAGGAAATAAAGCGGCGACGTTGCCTCGGTCTCTCTCCCAGCGGGGGGAGATGTTTTGTCTCCTCGCGCGGGGACAAAAGTTGCCCGCGGGCGGCGAGGGCGCGAGGGTGGCGCGCAAGCGAGGACGGTGCGAGATAATTCTTCTCCTCTTCTTTTTATTTCTTCTTTTCCTTTTCTTCTTCTTCCTTTTTTCTTCTTCAATCGATCGCCAATTTCTCGCTTAATCGACAGCTAACGGCCGAAATAGATCGCCGACAACCAAAATCGACCGTCGACGGTCAAAATCAACCGCTGACGATCGAAATTGACCACTGACGATTGATTTTAGTGGTAGTGGCTGGTCCACATACCGATTAGTTGTCGGACCAGTACGTACCGGGCGGTACGAGGCCTTATCGCTCGGTAAGGAGAACCTTGATCTCAACAATTATAAAACATTTCTCTCTTTTCTAATGAGTAATTTTTTAATCAGCAATATTTTTTGCAAATCCAACTGATACATCCGAAAGCCATAACTAAGAAACTTTTGGTACTAAACCTAGCAGTTTAAGTATTTTATAGAAAAGAATGTATCTAAAGTTCCACTATCGATGGTAATTCACACGTATCTATTTTCTAATGCTAACATACAACAGAATGACCCTGGTTTTCTTCACAATCTTTATTGTCCCTACCCCACTGATGTCCTTTCTACCAAAGAAACTAAGAAACAGAGACTGGGACTTTGTATTCCATCTGCTTGAACACTTGATCCACGCACAAACATGCAATGGAACTACATTAATATGATCGAGATTTTCTTTCCAGATGTTGAATTGTTAGATGGTATTCTAGATAAAAGAGTTCTTAATATACTAACCCCAGTGTGTGTTTCAGCCACTTCTCATCATCTCTTTTCTGCAACAAAAAAGATGTGATGTTATACTAAGAAATCAGCACGAAAAGGAAATAACATATTCAGCAGAAAGTGAATCTGACCGTAAAGTCTTCGCGAGCATGAGCTCCTCGGCTTTCCTTTCTTGCCTCAGCTGAGTGCATTGTTATACATGCATTTATTAAAAGATTTTCTAGCTCAATAGTCTCTATTAAGTCAGAGTTCCTGCAAGCATAATGAGAAATCAGATGACAGAAATAGATATAAAGTAGATGACATCATCGAGGCCATTAAGTAAAGGACACAACCATATCAGACTCCGATCACGGATTTTGACATCATGAAAACTCTCCCATGCCTTGTTTATCAACTGACAACCTAAAATAAATTCATGCAACAGAACAGTAAGAGCTATAGGAAATCCACCAGATCACATTTCTACAAATTGACACTAATGAGTGGTAGCCAGAAAGAACCTTCTTCTAGTGTTTCTTGTGTTCGAAACACAGCAGCATTATTTTGCATCACCCGTTGCATGTTTAGGCGAATTTTTGAAGTTGGCAGTGAACCATTTGAGTTCCTTAACTTATCTAGCCAAGCAATGGTCTTTTCTCCAGCATCTTTCTCAAGTGGTTTCTGCTTCTCCCCTGTGAATTAGATAAAGTTGCTTGGTTACTTATGATAGACCTTTCGAAAGTTTTAGCTTCCACAGAGATAAAGTAAAAGCATACCTGGCTTGCAGATTTCCGCGACTCTGTTTGCACACGCTCTGCCAAAAACAACAATATCAAGAAGTGAGTTTGCGCCAAGCCTATTTGCTCCATGGACAGATGCACAAGCTGCCTCTCCAGCAGCCATCAAACCAGGAACCACTGCATCTGGATCATCACCCTTTATATGAACTACCTGAGAAACCAGTCATACGTGCAAAAATGCAGAATCAGCAACAGATATCAAAAACAGCACGTGATACTCTAAAAATCAGTTCTACAACTACTACCACTTGACGTTACCTCGCCATAGTAGTTTGTCGGTATTCCACCCATATTATAGTGTACGGTAGGCAGAACAGGGATGGGTTCTTTAGTGACATCAACACCAGCAAAAATAGCAGCAGTCTCGGATATCCCAGGAAGTCTTTCCTTGAGAACATCCGGAGGTAAATGATTCAGATGAAGATAAATGTGATCCTTAAGTGGCCCTACGATATCCAAAAGAACCAGATATCAACGATAAGCACTTAATTGCACTATAAAATCAGCATGAACTAGCAAGTGGTCCTTCAGCTCATACCTACACCACGACCTTCTCTTATTTCCATTGTCATAGATCTAGAAACCACATCGCGTGATGCAAGATCCTTTGCTGTAGGAGCATATCGTTCCATGAAACGTTCACCTTCACTGTTCCTAAGGATACCACCCTCGCCTCGAGATCCTAAAAGTTAGTTTTTAAAATAAAAAGATAAGTGAACAAAACCATGCATAAAAAATATCAATATGTACAGAGGCGAAAACTTCAAAGATTTTGATATCTATTAAGACTATATAGTAAAATAACACAACCAACACTGGAACCTATTTTATCAGTCAGAACACTTGAAAACAAGCGAGAACCACATCAAACCTTCAGTGATCAGACATCCAGCACCATATATGCCTGTAGGGTGAAATTGAACAAACTCAAGGTCCTGCAGGAAGGATAACCAACTAAGCACAAAAAGAATAGGAAATGCCTGGAACTCTTGATAGGGCAAAAATCATTATCTAAACCTCGAGAGGTAACCCAGCTCGTGCCACCATAGCGTTGCCATCTCCAGTACATGTATGAGCTGAGGTTGCAGAGAAGTAAGCTCTACCATAGCCCTGAGTCAAACAAATTTAATTGAATACAACTGATCAAAGACATGACATTTTGAATTCCATATAAACTATCAATACCCCAGTAGCTAAAATTGTGTTGGCTGCACGGAAACGATGAATGGTCCCATCCTCCATATTCAGCGCAATCACACCTTGGCAAGTCCCTAAAGTGTTGCAAAAGACAGATATTAACACATAGATGGACGGCATAAACATACATAAGAACATCAACCTCAATATATATGTCCATCAAGCAGAAAGGAGTAGATAGAAAATATCATGGAAGAAAATTGCAACGATTGCAAGAAGCTGGTGAACCAAATGCGAGAATAAATGCATGATATAGTCAAAACCAAGGTTTGATTTATTGGTCCATACCGGTGTACCGATTTTATCTCGGTACCGGGTGGTACACACAATATGTACTGCCCAGTATATTAAAATATAATATAAATATTTTAAAATATAATATAATATAATATAATATTAAATATATTAAAATATTAATTAAAAAAAGAAAAGGGGCGATGTCGCCTCGACCTTTCTCCCCGCGCGAGGAAACGGAACGGAGAAAAAGCACCCGTGACCCGCAGGCAACGATGGCGCGCGGCAACGGCGCCGGCGAGGATGGCGCGGGGAAATAGGTACTCATCTTTTCTTTTTTTCTTCTTCCCTTTTTCTCCCTTAATCAACCGTCGATGGTCGATTTCTCCCCCAACCGACCGTCGACGGTCGATTTCTCTCTCAATCGACCACCGACGGTCGATTTCTCTCTCAATCGACCACCGACGGTCGATTTCTCTCTCAATCGACCACCGATGGCCGAAATCGACTGTCAATTTTAGCAAAACCGCCCGGTAGCGGGCAGTCCGCGTACCAGCAACCTGATGGACCGGGTGGTACAGGTTGAAATTGCAAACCTTGGTCAAACAGAATTCCATTGTTTCTCTAATAAGGCTACCACATGATTAGTATGTCACTGTTTATAGATAAACAAGTCCACCACAAGTATAGTTTCTAGGTTAAGACATTATCAAGCAACCAAATCATGTTTACACAGAATGAGACAATGCCCAGTATCTCTCTCTTACTCCTCTTCCTCCTTCATCATTGCACAATCTCGTATCTCTCTCTTACTCCTCTTCCTCCATTGTCGTTGCACAATCCCTTCTCCTCCCTCCTCCCTCTTCCCCTGTTCATTGCAGCCCACCCCCCCCCCCCCACCTTCGTCGCAGCCTCTTTTCCCGGTAGTGGGAAAGGGATATTGAGCAGATCGGTACGTACAACCCAATACGAGTGGTACCATTCGATACTGCAGACCTTGATCTTATCTTCAAGAAAGCAATACTAGTCATTGACACATCATCATAATTGTATAGACAAAGGTTCGCCAAACTGTACTATACTAGCATACCGAACTCAAGCTGATATGGAACGATACGCTGGTACCGAGCGATACGCATAACCATACCGCTCGATATATATATATATATATATATATATATAATAAAGTTAAAAATAAAAAGAGAGCAACGTCGCCCCGTTCCATCTCCCCACGCGAGGAGACGTTCCTTCTCTCCGCACGTGGAAAATAAATCGCCCGTGGGCGACGGATTGAGATCGGGAGAGCAGCGCTGAACTCCAGGTTCTCCCTTTTCTTCTCCCTCTTCTTTTGATAATGTCCGAAATCAGCTGGCGATGTTGCCTCATTCCATCTCCCCATGCGGGGAGACATTTCTTCTCTTCGTGCGGGGAGAAGGAATCGCCCATGAGCAACGGATCGTGCGAGCAACAGATCGAGATCCAGAGAGCAGCGTCGGACTCTAGGTTCTCCCTTTTCTTCTCCCTCTTCTTCTGATATTGTTTGAAATCAGCCGCCGATGGTCGAAATCGACCGTTACCGACCGATTTCACAGGGTGGAAACTACCCAGATCGGCAGTATCGACCGGTACGAGTGGTAACGATTAGTATTGCAAACCTTGGTATGGACTACAGGGCACAAGAAAGCATCAAATCAAGTGCTACTTAAACCAGGACCACAAGCTCTGAAAGAAGAATCTCTTGGTGCTGGTAAGAGAAAGATAACTTCAAACACTATGCAACTGATATCTTCATTCATGGACCATGATTTTACCATAATTAGAAACTTTTGAGTAAGATCATATTTTTTTAGGCATTGAATACTTCACTCTGTCAATCCTTCTAAATTTCAAAAATATCCAGTTTGTTAAATTTTCATAAAACCAAGAGAACTTTTTTTGAGGTTGTCCTCAAACTTGTACGGAAAGCTCTAGTTTTAATGACCATGAAATAGTCTTAATATTCAAAAAGCAAAACATTGTGAGTCACAAAATTTCGTGGAATTCCATGCGTAAATTTTGTTAAACATAAAGAAAATTTTGACGGTTCATCTTTAAAACTTAAAAATCTCATCCCTGCTCCCTTCTCTTTGACTGTAAAAATGTATTTAAACTAGACGCAACAACAAAATAAAAAATAAATATGTAGGAAAAAAACCCCACCCACACACTACACAAAAAAAATGAAACATGAACCCACACAGGGATTGGTGTACCGGTACCGCGTATGGGTGGTGGTGTGGTGGTACGACCCGGGTGGTCTGCATTAAAATAATAAAAATAATCAAAAGTGGTGGGCCTCTATCTATTTCAGCATAAAAAAAGAACATATTAGGGCTCTTCTCGCGTATGAAGCCATGGCACTGCCTCTTCGCCAATGCGATGCAGCAGCGCTGCTGCCTCTTCACTGCTTCACCGCTGCAGCGAGGCTACCTCTTTGCTGATTAGCCACTGCGATGCTACAGTGGCGTTTCCTCTTTGTTGCTTCACCACTGCGATGCGGCAATGGCACTACCACTTTGCCGCTTTCTCACTGTGATGCTGCAGCGACGCTGCCTCATCACCGCTTCGTCGTTGCGATGCTGTAATGACACCGCCTCTTCACCGCTGTGATCTACTGCTTCCCTTCGATGCTGCAGTTGCTTCCCAGGTATCACTACACTTCTTCTCCTCCTGTACCCTTTCCTTCTTCTTCCTTCTTCCTTTCTCCTTCTTCCTCCTCTATTCCTCGGACCTTCCTTTCAACCTCTTTTTCTTCCTCTTCAAAGCATCGGTACAACATCGACGTACCATGTGTTGGTCCATCGGTACAGAGCAGCACGTGTCGTGCCACCGACCGATCGACACACCGACTCAGACCAGTAAATCAAACCTTGCTCCTAGGTTTTTTCCTTCATATTTTTTATTTTTCCAAGAAGGATTTGAAGATATAAAACCCGTTTCTATTAAAAAGTAAGACTTCAACTAAGATCCACATAGCCAATTGGAAAGGCAATTTTAGATTTATCAGTGAACAATATGTTAAGTGCATATATGAAATTGATAGTGTTAAATACAGGAATCTACCAATTATAAACAGCCAGTCTCAATCTAAGTTCCTAGATAAAGAAAAGGGAAGATAATAAGATATCTAGATACCGACACTAGCTAGAGTTCAAAAAAGTGAAATTATCAAGATCAATGAACTCTAAGAAAAGTTCATTATTGACTAAGTGAAAAACATTAGGATTGATGGCATGTGATGTGGCTTACCTTTGTTATCCATGAGAAGATCCAAAGCAAAGTATTCAACAAAAAACTGAGTATTATGCTTCATCGCTTGCCCATAAAGTGTATGCAGCAAGGCATGGCCAGTTCGATCAGCAGCACATGCACAACGATATGCCTGGCCACCTAAAGATGTGAACCAATGTGAGAGATATATTTAAACAGTTCAAAGCTGGAGAAACCCCAATGACCAGAAAAATAATCAAAAGGCAAAGCATCTACCTTTTCCAAAATCCAAACTTTGACCTCCAAAAGCCCGTTGATATATTTTGCCATCTTCAGTCCTGGAAAAAGGTAAACCGTAGTTTTCCAGTTCAATGACTGCTTTTGGTGCTTCTCTGCACATATACTGAATGGAATCCTGATCACCTGATATAACTCAACGAGGGTTACATGTCCGTAACACATATGGAAGCAATAAGAGTACAGAAACTCAGTCAACCAAAAGACAGCATCTTTAGAATCTATCAAAAAATATAAAATCTTGCATTTATGCAAAAGAATCCTAGACAATGAAGCATTTAGCATTATTTGTTCTCAAGAAACACAATCAAAACAAGCAATCTATGATTCCCCTAGCACCAAAGAGATGATGTTCTATGTTTAACTTTGCCACCACAAAATCAAGTGTTCAGGAAGATCTACTTCAATAAGTTGTATGAAGATAGAAGTACAAAGTAAACAGAACAAAAATTATAAGCAAATTAGTTACCTAGCCAGTCACTTCCTTTAACAGTATCATACATGTGCCATCTCCAGTCATCTTCGCTCATATTACCAAGAGCAGCATTTATACCACCCTGCATGTAGTGCCCTATCACACTTCGGGAAAAAATATTCAAACAGACAGCAATTAAAAGCTAATTAACGACCTTTAAAAAGTCTGAACATCCAATCCTACGAGAGGCACAGAACAAAGCACAGGGATTTTAAAAATATAATTGACTATTTAAACTACTAATCTTGCATTCTCATCCAGAATTTGTTCTGTATAATGATATAGGAAGTAAATGAGTATTACTAAACAACAGGCAAAATAATGGCTCCTAGAAGTTCCTTAATTTGTAAAAGCTCAACAAAAATGAAAAATGATCTTTCACATTAATAAGAAAAAGGATTGACTACTATCTAAGGGTGCTTATCTTATTAGATTATCTAAGAATGTCAAGTGAAGTAGCAGGGGTTGCATTGTGATGCGTTATTGTGGGATTTCCAGGGATATGGAAGTTATCACTTATCACCAATACCAGAAATGTCCAAAAGGCTTCACAGCCACAGAGTTGTTACTTTAATTCATTATTTGCACATTTCAAGAAACTTCAGGTGATTATAAGTATTATTCACTAAGAAGCACAGAGTTGTTACTTTAATTCATTAATTGTACATTTAAAGAAACCTCAGGTGATAAATAAGTATTATTCACCAAGAAGCTCATTTCTAACTAATCTTGCTATTCTTATTGTTCTAAAAGAAAAGACCTTTAGGCTTTGCAAAAATTCTTTTGCAGTTAGTCATCTCAGTGGTGCTTAAATGTCATAATTCTAGCTTCAAACTTCACCAAGCAGATTAGTCATCATACAGTTTTTATGGTAGGTCTTACTCTGGACCTGACTTCTATGCTCTTATTTTTGTTTCCTTCTACATAATTTGTGCTCTTCTTTTTTTATCCTTGTCCTTTTCCATCTTTTCAGAGTATCCTATTTGATCTGTCTCCAAGAACATGAAGACCTACGAAACCACTGATTTTGCAGTTTGCAGAAAGCTATTTAACAAGGATTTTCATATTCAATGCAAATAGGTATCAATATCTTTACATATACTATCATCAGAGGTTGAACCTAGTGTCATAAATTCTAGTCTGATTTTGAAGAGCCAGAAAGAGTCCAAGTTGTAGTGCTAGATTTCAGCACCTGTGCAGCAACAGTGTGGGAGCGAGTAGGAAAGAGCTTGGTAATGCAAGCAGTATTAAAGCCATGTTCTGAGAGACCAATGGCTGCTCTTAGCCCTGCACCTCCAGCGCCTACAACCACTGCATCATATGTGTGATCAACGATAGTATATGAAGAGCGCCCAACCTTCATCACAAGCAACAAAAGCCAGATACTAAGTTTGCCATTAAAGATGAAATGAGCTGCTGTCATTATAATCAACTGGCTACAAATTACAAAAGATTACAACAAATGCCAACTAAAAGAAATTATTCGACATGCAAAAATTTTATAATGGACAAAAGAGGGAGAATAAAGAAAATCAATGAAAACTATGTACATGGGCCAATTAAACTTGAAAACCCTCTCAGAACCAGAATTCCAATCAAGAACATGCGACTGAGGAAATGTAATTTCATACAGAATCACATAGAACAAATATCAAATTCCATGATACATAGGACCTAATTGGCAACTCATAAGTGGCAAATAGTGTTCTTTTGAATCATCATTGCGAAGGAAATGTTGAAAAGGAAACCAAATGAAACTATTTAAAAATCTCTAGTGGGAAACTGGTAACCCAAAAGCTATAATATAAAACAACTAGATGAGAAATGAATGAAGAGGCAAAGCAGCAGACCGGAAAAAGACACTCGAAAGTTGATAGCGAAATGCAACGATCATCCGACTTGAAACAACTAACCAAACAAACAAAAGAAGATTTAGCTTGAAGGAAACAAATCTAAAGAAACAAACCCTCGCAAAAACAAATCTAAAGATATTAGAGAGTTTTGAGGTTTTGATCCTCTTGACTCGCGGTCGATCAACGTGCAGAGGACGCGCGTGATGCGAGTGGTTTGGAAAGTACGGCGCGTTTCCAAGCTGAGATCGGTACTAAAGAACTAGAACGAGATCAAACGGATCGCAGAACAAATCGAATACCGAGTCGGTGGTGAAGGATCTAGGCGCCGTCCACGGCGACTGACGGATCGGCTCGCTCCCGATCGACGACGCCTTCCTCGAGAAGCGGAAGTTCCGCGGCAAGCAGCGGCGCCACATCGCCTCCGAGCCTCTCGCCGATCTCCTTTATCTCACACACACAGGAACTTGGAGGAGGACGGCAGCGAACGGAGCCAGGGAGACACCCGGTGTGGTTCGCTTAAAAAGGCGTGCGGTCTGTCGATTCCACAAGTTTATATTCCCTGCAATGCCTTTTAATTACAAGTTTGCCATTTTAATTAACCCACCCATCACGGGTGAAAACTAAGGTAAGAGCAATGAAAAAGTTAATTTTTTTAACGACCTGAAAAATTAAAGTTTTAAGTTATAAAAATATATATTTTTTATAATATTTAAAGATAAAATTATCGAGTTAGATGTCTCTTTTTTTATGGGTGAAAACTATGTGAGCCCCGTCTCAGTCAGTCTAATCACAATTGTCTTGTAATCAATTGCAATATGAATGAATAATCTCTTGAGATCTATCTCAGTCGAGAATAAAATGGGAACAACCTAAAAATCTCTTAATAGAAATTGATATTTAAAAAATCATTGCCAAGTTCAAAAGGTAAAATTATGATGACTCTTTTATTTTGTGCAACTGTAAATCGATGGAGAAAAAGATTTGTCAAATACATCACCACAACCAAACACAATGCCTCCCAATTTAATTGACAAATTTTACTTCATGCTCGTCGAAGCAAATGACTCAGATTTATCAATACGCCAGAAGAACTGATGATACATATGTAAATTATAGCTCATAATAATAATTATCACTAGTGTTTTGGCCAAGGTGCTTCATGGCACGTCAGTGATGATTCTGATACAAAAGAAGGGCAATTTGCTAAGCATTCATTGACCTGAAAGGGTTAATGATGGGGAAAAGAGTTAGATTACCGTTCCAAGTGTATCTCCTTTTGCAGCCACTGGCGAGACCGATAGCCACGACGATGGACGTCCCGCTGGCCGCACCAAGCGAGACGCGGCACCACCAACACCACGCTCCACCTTGCGCTCACCTGTAGAAGCTTCTTCCACACGACATGCTTCACCAAATGGAAATGACCTCCACAAAAGTCACCTTTGAAGAAAGAACACACCTCATTACATATCTGGATGATTCCCTTGGCAGTTTGAATCGGATTGGTATATAACACACCTGATAACTTTGCACATGATGCATGCTACTGGAGTTATGATGTGGAACAACAACCTGTTGTCAGTACATCCATCAAAAGGTTACTCTTACATAAAGGTATACTTTGTATAAAGAACACGAAATAATGATGGAAGATAATATCTGGGAAATAATTGCATGAAGTATTTTTCCCACAACAAATTCAGAGATTTTCCTGCTGTAAGAGTAGCAAAAACTGATAAACAAGTGACATACCGAATGGAAGACACAGCAAAGACGACATACCGGTGGCAACCACCGACAACAGAATCAACCTCAGCTACTGGATTTTATCTAACAGACATAAGTTATGTCCAACTCGGACTCTGTTAGATCACACAATTATTAACGAAAAAAATAGTCTGAGTCTCTTCATAACATGACCAGTTATCAAGATAATTCAGATAGTAGAATTGCTCAAGCAGTCTTTGTTCTCCAATGCAAGTCTAACAAAGAGGCGAAACCCATAGGATACAGTGCATCAATTTTGAGAGTGAATCTGATCCACTCACTCTACCACCATGCTCAGAGATGTGGCCAGACCAGCAAATTGGGCAGCCAAGAACGATGTAGCTAAATTTCCAAATCTGAAGAAAAATAGGGAGAACGAAAAGGTGCATGTATGCAAAACTCACCAGTATCAACCTTCATGCTCCCTGGACAGTGACCTCTGTGGATGATGGTATCCATAATCCCTTTCAACTGCCTCATCCTCTTCATTTGGTTCATGATCTGCATATCCATCCTGACTTTGATAGTAATCAGACTGAGCTTTATCATAGGATGCACACTTGTAATAATCAACCTCGTGTTGCTTTGCTCGTTCACTGTCATATTGGGAGTCAGCAAGGCCATGGGGCTCATGATGATCATAGTGCTCCTGATATTGGGATTCATCATACTGATTATAGTCATGATCGTGGCCATGCTTTCTTGGTTCATCATACCATTCTTCTACATAGCTATGTTCACCATGCTCAATATCTCTTCCCCTTGTGCCCGACCTTTCCTGCCATGCTTCGGCTCACTACCATATCCAGCTTCTTTGCCATGTGAATAACCATGGTCCATTTCATAACCAGCTTGATCATAGCCTCTCTCACGCTCCTGGTCCCTTTCACGTCGACTATCACGTTCACGGTCATTCTCACAACCACGTTCTCTTTCCTTGTCTCTCCCATGACCCCAATCACGACCACGTTCTCTCTCCCTTTCTCTGCCATGACCCCGATCACGACCACATTCTCTCTCCCTTTCTCTGCCAAGCTCATTTCCCCTCTCTCTGTTCACGGGACCTCTCCCATTCTTGTTCTCAATCCCATCCCCTTTCTTGAGACTTCTCCCTGTCCACCCATTGAATAAAGAATAACTGATAGATGCTAGAAACATGATGTAAACCGCTGATGTCACCAGAGTCCTAAATTTTATACTTGCACCTTCACTAGAAAATGGAAAATGAAAAGGTCATCATACCTGTCCACCTGACGATCAGATCATCTTGTGCACTTGACTCCTCTGATCTAGAATGTCCTGATGCACATTGCTGCTGCTCCCTGGGAAGAAGAAAAATTCATGTACAAAAAGAAAATACTCATAAATATTGATGCACCAAACACATCTAGTGCAGTGTCATCCACAAAATGAAGATACAAATTATTATGCAAGTAAATCCCAAGTTCTCTGCTACTAGTACAACTACATTAAGAGTTCCTAGTTACAGGAACGTTTATATATACTAGTCATCAATTTTAAGGCTCTAATGTAGGTACAAAACATAAGCATTTATACACGGACTTACTACTCACCAACATCTTTCCTCTATTTTCCCACAAAGACTGTATGTATGCAAGTAAGTTCAAACAATTTTAACCACAACTTCCTCTTAGAAAATAGAATCACATTACCAATATGATACGAAATGAATTTTGTATCAGAGCAAGTACCAAAACCTGTTGAATATTAAATTAGAAAAACCTCCTGCGAGGCTCGACTGATTCAAAACTTGACTGGAAATTTAAGCACAGTATGTAATTGCCAAATGATAATGTTCTGAAACTGCCTTCAAGGCTCAAGCAAGTTCACAATAATAATCGACATTTTACTACAGCAGGAAAGCTCATAAGATAAACAAACACCAGTGTATTTATGCTATATTGACAAACAATGAAGAACGCATCTGTTCTTACATAATCACAACCACAGCAAATTATTTACAAATAGACAAAATAATCAACTTTGATTTGTCTACAAGTTGAGACAGAACCATCGAGAATATGGTACTACTTGAACCTAGGAGGTATAAGCATATTGAAAGTCAAAATTTGGCTCATTTACCTGCCAGAATGCTTCTGATTAACTTCTTCCCTCCGGTTCTGGTTGTTCCAAGTCCACCACCCAACCTTTGAGGTCACCAATTGAGCATCGTTCTTCCTCTCTCAACATCAACAAGTACTCTTTTATGGTCTATCTTCCGACCATCAGCTTGCTTATATGCAGCTGCATGATCCAAAAAACCAACTATTGTAACAATTACGAGTACAGGCTGTTTATGAATACTACAAGATAACTTTCAGCCACACTTTTCATGTCTCCTGCATGCATGTATTCAATGAAAGCATATCCTCTAGGTCTTTTTGTCTCTGTCTGTGATTAACCGTACCTGAGAATCACAGAAGAAAATAAATTTATATAGTGAAACCGGTGAACACAAAAGAGAGAATGCCATGTAGTTCATTGCTAAAAATGTGTCATATCCTAAATGGCATGACAAACAGGCACCACAGCTCACTAGCGGTGCTCACCTTCATAGGTGTAAGGCTTCACAATGTGAGGTGAATCATCAGCATACAAATTGAGTTGACACAAAACCGGTGTATGTCCCAGAATTACCGGAAGACAAATGGTTTTACCGCCCCCTTACCAGGGATTTTATGAGTAGCTAAAAACAGACATTACAAATAGAGTATACCAACAAAATTCTGAATATACCATTAACCTTCTGGATGATGAAAAAATTTTCATTTGGCCTTTAAAATCAGAAAAACATTTCAGTAGCAATAAAATCACAATATAATTGAACTCAAAATAATGAAGATCCTTCTTACTGCAGAGGGAATCTGAGGGGAAATTAGATGTTTTCTCTGCTTCGTGAAGCAAGCACCATGGTTTACTACCTTGATCACCCTTATGTAACCAAGTAAAATGATGGTTGCACTTGCATTGACCAAGAACAAACATTGACAATGAAATTACATGAATTCAGAGATGAGAGAGATAGGACCTCTTCTTACCAGCAGTGTTTCTTCTTATAATAGCAAACCACTTGCAAGTAGCTAATAGCTAGGATGTCATCTAAATTTCCATATAATGTCCACTGACCAGAACTCAAATGGAGGCATTAAGAAAACCTACATACAACTTCAGAATTTACCTGTGCTACACCCGTTTTCTTCATGACGTAACAATCAGCTGGCTTCTCAAGTATTGCTACCAACTAAAATGATAAAAACACACTTAAAAATATATATATGTGAATGATATTCATCTTGCTATATATGGCTAATATACCTGTGATTATCTCCTATTCCTACTTCCTAGTTTATCTAAGATAATCATTGGCTTACAGAGCAACTAAAAGATTTAAAGAAACAGAGAAAATAAAACAATTTTTAGAGGTTGAATTACAAAACTGCTGTATGGGAGAAACCTTTTCTCATACTTTGTGCTGATCAGAATTATATATCCTTAACTATGTTGAAAGCAATAGCACGTGCCCCAAACAACAAAAACACAGTTACCCGCTTGATTGGTCCATAAGTTTCAAACTCCCTTTTAATCTGATGATCAGTGGTCTCATAATTCTGCACAAGCATAATGATAAATGAAGCAGTACATCAATTACAAGGATAAAATAAAGTCGATCAGTGCAGAAAACATACAAGTCGGGCAACAAAAAGTGTCTTGTATGGATCACTGGTTACATTTGGATCTTTAGATGGATCATCTGCAAGAAAACAAAGATGTGTTTGAGACCAGGGAGGCTAAAAACTTTTTAGCACATAAGTCTTTATAGAACAATTACATTTCTCCAACTCTTCAGCAGCCTTCCTTGCACCCTCCTCAGGCCATAATTTTGAATCCTAGTGCTTCTTTGTGTCTGTAACCAAATAAGAAACATAACATACCCAAGGAAATGCCTAGGACATGTATTTCATGACAAGTGGAACAATTTGTCTTAAACAGTCACAAAAGAGAGGGGTAGTCTGGATAATACAGATCTCAACATATAAGACAATAAAAGGGATTGTAGACCCTGGCATTTTGAACAATACTGGATAACATCATGACCAGATATGCAGGTAAATGCACAGGGTTCACTTGTCCATTCATGACAGGCATTCACAGGAGAAGTAATTTCTCTACAACTACTCATACACACCTCCCACTGTCTAAATGAGCACCACATATTATAGCTGCTATACCACTAGGATCAAGAAACAGATGTAAAAGACAGGCAAGCACCATAAAGAATGAGCACTTCCATAAGCTATGTGACAAAATTCTAAAAATGAGATTTAAAAAAGAAAAGTTTATCTACCATATGAAGGTTGAAATTTCAATAAACAATCTCAGCATCTTGAAGCTAAACAACAGTTCAATGCCTTTACAAAAACAACCAGCTATGATTTCGCTCTCTGTTTGCAAACTCTGTCTAGCACGTATACATCAAGATAACATTGGCAAAGACTGCACTCAGGTTTCGACAATTCAAAGCATATAGCAGGTATTGAAACAGTGTACACTGTTTTAGCCAACTTAGATCCTAACATCAGCAAAGATACCTATGCATCTTTAGTCATAGAAAGATTTAAAAAGAAAATAGCATAATTGAGTTCCTACGTATCCTGAGGATGAATTTTGACAAATTACATGCATTTGTGCCATTTGTTCAGCTATAATTAGGACAAGACAAATTACATGAATTATTGCAATAGCGTATACATCCCCTTAGCTGTAAATCAGCATGATCAAGAATGTAAAATACAAGGCCTTGACAAAATTATTAAGCAGAAAACACATCTTGCTGGTGTTTCACTGTCAACAACAGGTGGAGCATATTCACAATTGCCTGGTTCAGCAAACCGACTAACAAATTGCACCATCCCTTGAGAGGACATAAAAATTTAGATTGCAGTGAACTCTCTTCTTGATCAAACCCAACATAATAATAACTTGTGGAAGAAACACTACCTGTATAGGGAGGACATTTCCTTTTCTCAGGAGGAGGTGTATACTCCAAAGGAGGCCGGGGTTCAAAATGCTTCAAAAGATTAGCAGTAAGCCAGTTGGGTGACTCTGCCCAATCTATTTAAAGCAAAACCATCACACAAGCGTCATAAACTGAAACATCACACTATCTATGACTATAAGCGAACTATATTCTATAAAAATAAACGATAGCCATGCTAAGAATCAAATACAAATTTTTTGTTTAAATCATAGGAAACTTTCGGCATAAAAAAGGGCTAATTACAAATTACCCCTTGTAGTTAGACTTCTTTAGCATCACGAGCTTTAGATTTCAAAAATTTATATTGAAATCCTTATAGTTATGAAAGTGAAATATTTAACCCCATTTATCCTAACTTCACTGACAGAAGATACACCACATGACAACACATGCATGAATGTCACGAAAACGATGGGCAAAAAGATAATTTCAACAGTAGTGGCGGACAGTGGCACCGTGAGTAGCTATTATGGTGGTAGTTAACAAGAACGATGAGGTGGTCGACCTTGCTGATGCCGATCCAAACATCAGCAATGAGGAGGAAGAGGAGGTAGAGCAATGAGATATTTGCATCGGCGTTGGAGGAGGAAGAGGAAGAGGAGGCAAGTGAGGCATCTGCATCAGCACTGCACTACTCTACCTCACCTGCTTCTCTTTATCCTCCCTCCTCTTCGTCTGCGACACAGATGTCTCACCTACCTCCTCTTCCTCCTCTGGTGCTAACACAGATGCAGAACGACACTAGAGGAGGAAGAGGAGGCAGAGCGATACGATGCTGATGTAGATGCCTCACCTCCCTCCTCTTCGTCCTCCAGCGTGAATGTAGATGCCTAACCGCTCTTCCTCCTCGTCGTCGATGTTTGAATCAATATCGACAAGGCCGATCACCGCATCATTCTCGTCAACCACCACCACAGCAACCATCCACGGTGCTATCGTCCACCACCATGCAATTACCTTTTTTGCCATCATTTTCATACTATTCATGCACGTATTACTCACGTGTTATATCTTCCATCGGTAAAGCTGATGGCATTGAACTAAATGGTGTTAAATATTTTACTTTCATAAGTATTTTTATAAAGATTTCAATATAAATTTTTTATGTCTAGAGACCAAGATGCTAAAGAGGTAGAGGTCTAACTCTAACTCTAAGCAAAGAGAAAACGAAAGCAAATCTTGATCCATGCAGCTATTAAAACAGCCATTCTAAGTTACCACATACAAACTAAGCCGACGAAGCAGAAACCATCATAAAGTATCCATTAGGAGCCCCATACAAGCAAAAGAAGAAAATAGTTATCATCACCAGCAAACCCTACATACAGCAGCAAGAAGGCAAACAGATGAGTGTTCAATGATGATAACTTCTTCCTATAGAATCCAATAAATGCAAACTTTGTGGAAACTGTGATCAAATGAACGAAAAACATGATCTACCAACAAAAAAAGGAAAAACGGCTAACATTCCAAAAAGATAATAGATTGTCGAACCCAAGAAGAGGGCGACAAGATCAAGAGGCGGTGAACTTAAGCCGGATGGCGTCCGAGTTAGGGAAACAATGGATCAAAGAGGTAAATAGAGGGAGCAAAAGAGAGTTTTCGAGATCACAAGTTTGAGCTGGACGACATTGGCTCGATTCTGGGCTTTGGTGCGGGCTTGGACGGCGGCGTTGTTGCGATTGGCTTTCAGATGACGTTAGCATTTGATGAATCAAACAGACCATCACCCAATTAATATATATATATATATATATATATATATATATATATAAGATGAGGTTTTTTAATAGACGAACGAGATGAGTGAGATACAAAATCCATGAGCTAAACGAGAACAAATGGATAAAGCACAACATTATCCTCGAATCCCTTTTTTGCCCCTACACATTTATCCCTGTAAAATGACAAATAAATGTGCTCGAAGTAGTAGTGTACATCATCATCAACCATTGAAGTCACAGAAGATCTTCTTCGCCGGACATTTGCGTCGATCTTAAAGACCAGATACCAGGAAGCATGATGCTCAAGCAGATGGACCTCGTGTTGGCCTCCTCAAAAATGCCTTTGTTTTCCGATAGGATCCAAGTCGCCGGAGAAGCCGCCGCTGCTGGATGCAGAATGGCAATGCTCGAATTCTGTGATCGGTCCGTCGTACGCTCCACTGTATTCAGGGCTTGCGATCATAACCTTTCTGAGACGGTTCATGCTGGAGGTGTACGAGTTCGATTCATAGTCGGAGCCTGAGCTGAAGAGCATGCTCTGGCCGGGCCTCATCCCCTCGTTCAAGTCTTCCAGCGACACGTCGCCTTCCAGTGCTCTCACAATCTGATGTTTTCATAAGTTTATAAACAGAGAGGTCATGGATTTGAGGCGAACGCAGCAACGGTGAAGTTTGCAAATGATCAAAACCTGGCTCATCTTTGGTCGTCTTCTTGCAGAGTGGCGAACGCTGGCAGCGGCACAAGCCACCATGCGTGCCATCTCCATGGGATCGTAGTTGCCATCTAAGCGTGGATCAGCTAACTCATCATAGTCTCCGTCAGCCAACGCACGCGACAACACAGGCCTTGCCTGTCGAGATCAAGCCAATGAGTCAGTCGGCTTTGACAGCTGAAACCATAGCACCCATGGCGGAAGAACACTTACCCAGTCCACCAAGCTATCTTCCATGAATGTGTGTGTATCGACCGGTCGTCGTCCTGTGATCATCTCCAGAAGCATCACTCCATAGGAAAAGACATCAGATTTCTCTGTCAGCTTCCCGCTTGACGCGTACTCAGGAGCCAAATACCTGGTCACCAAAGGGGACAACAGACGATGGATCGTCTTAGAACAGGGATGATACGGACTGGAATTTGCTGTACTAAGAAGCTGGCAATTCGTCAAACATCTTGCTCACCCGAACGTTCCCATAACGCGTGTGGAAACATGAGTGTGGTTGTCGGACGACAGTTTGGCCAACCCGAAATCTGCCACCTACATACATGTTTTTACATAAACTAAGATTTTAGGATACATTGCGTTTGCATTTCTCTCCATTTTTTTTTTTTTTTTCTTTTCGCTTTGCAATCAGAAGCACTTCATACTACTGCAACAACAAAACGAGCCGAGCCGTCTTACCATGGCTTCAAATTTTAAATCCAGGAGGATGTTGGCGGACTTGATATCACGGTGAATGATTCGAGGGTGACCTTCAAGGAGATGATTTCAATCAAATTAAGCTAGAGAGATCATAATACAGATTCCTCGAGAAGAAGTGCAATTTACTCACAGTCCTCATGCAGGTAAGCGAGTCCTCTGGCTGATCCTAACGCGATTTTGAGTCTGGTCGGCCAATCCATCACCGGGAGTCCTTTTGCTGCAGCAGATGGCAGAAAAAAAAAAGATTAGAGATTTGTTCGACAAGCATCTTCGATGCAGGCTGCGGAAACAATGGAGTCGAGTGCTGACCATGGAGGTGGTACTCGAGCGTCTTGTTGGCGACGAACTCATACACCAGCATCCTCTGTGAACCAGAGATGCAGTAGCCGACCAGGGACACGAGGTGGCGATGGTGAACGCGGCTGATGATGTCGACCTCAGCCTGGAACTCCCGCTCTCCCTGCCCGCTCCCCGACTTGAGTTGCTTCACTGCGATCTCCTTCCCATTGGGGAGAACTCCTTTGTGCACGTACCCAAATCCTCCCTGCCCCAACAGGTTAGCATGCGAGAACCCGTTGGTCGCAGTCGCGAGCTCTTCGTAGCAGAAGGTGCTCTTGTTCAAGGCGAGGGCGATGACAGGGGAGGGGGGTGGCAGGGGAGGACCATGAGGCGCTGAATAGGCTGAGCTTGCGTCGCCGCTGTTCGTCATGGGCGGAGGACGGTGAGCATGCCACCCTCCTCCGTGCAAGGGTCCCGGAGGTGGTGGCGCCATGACGTCATGGTCTCCATTGTGCCACTTTTGGGGCGGTCCACCGCCGTAATAGTCGCTGTCTACATTCCCAGACAAGCAGGTGGGTTACACACTCCTTCTTCATGGTTAAGTAATCTGCATTTGAGAGTCTGCTTCGTGTACCTTTGTATCCCGAAGGATCGGAATAGTACTGCATAGCGTTGTGGCCCTTGTTCTTCGCCTTCTTCTTCTTCTTCTTCGTGGAGCAACATACGCATGCAATTACCATGAGGAGAAAAAGGAGCCCTAAGCCTGCCGCCACTCCGATGATAAGCGGCAAGTTCACATCAGAATGGCTAACTTCAGTTGAGTTGGAAAATGAATCTGCCGGTGTTGATCCCCCTGAATCATGCGTGGAATCAGCATGCACCAATGACTTGGAGGAGGGAGTGACCGGCGACGATGATGACCGAGAGGGCCGCAGCAGCGAGGCGCGCAGTGGAGATGGCGAGGGAGTCGAAGAAGAGCCATCGTCTGACTCCAGCGATGCCGACGAGTCTTTCGAGGATGGAGGAGGCGAAGGCGTTGATTTATCGGGTGGTGTTGGGATATCGGTCGGCGGTGGGGAAGCGTCCGGCGACTTCAATGGAGGAGGAGATACTGACGACGACGACGACGAAAACGAAGACGAAGACGAAGACTTGATTGAGGTCGATGAGGAAACATCCGGCGGCCGAGCGGAAGACATCTTCCGGACTCGCCGGCCTCCCTCTTAACTGTTGTTTCGGACAATGCCGTGGTAGTATACTAAGGACCCCCTACAGACAGCTCCATGATCAGAAGCCATCAAACAAACGCCATGAAAGCATGAAGCTTCAATTCAATTCCTGCAAAATACTTATCTGCGACTATACCTTTTTCTGCTATCTTCTCATGATCCAAGGGGAGGGAGGGAGGATGGTCCTCAGAGAAGGGCGAGGGAAGAGATGGTGCGTGAAGGCGCAGCGTCGTCCTTCTCCAAACACCAGCACTCCGATGCTTGGAATGATATATAGATTTGCTATTTCTATGTGGGCATGCCATCAGAGGAGCCACCAAGCAGGCTGGAATTAAGGGGAGAAAAGGATGGGAGTAACAAGAAACAGAAGAGAAAGAGGAAGGAAGAGAAGACGCTCCTCCGTCCTCCTCCTCCATTCTTAGCCAACCTGCTGCCTATTCTTGGGGTGGCGGTTGACTGCTTCCCGCGCCACCGCTCGATCTTAGTTGTCCTTGGCACGCGTGCGACAGCGGCCACGACAGGCTTTGGCACGCGTGACGACACAGTGTGGTGTTGCACCTTTGAACTGTGCATGCCAACGTCGCAGGGAACTGAGAACAACATCGCTTTCTTTCTGTAGATTGCAGAATCCAGGAAGTCCTTCAGACCTGCTTAGCTTCTTCTTCTTCTTCTTCTTCTTCTTCTTCTTCTTCTTCATGGAACTCGAAGACTAGAAGATCAAAGAATGTGTTCTGTACAGCAACAGACTGTAAAAAAAAAAAAAAAAAGATGTCAATTCTCAGCAAAACCATTTCAATACAAGCCATGCTGCTGCCGATGCATGTTGTTGGCATCAAATCAAAGACAGTGAAATCATATGATGGAATTGGATTTCATTAAAAGCTAGATCAGATAATGAACAAATCGAGATGATGTGATGGATAGATGTGGGTCGGACCAAAAAAATCGAATCATTAGGTACTCATGTGGAACTAACTGTTTGCCTATCGAATCAGGTCTTCTGCGATTACTATCCAAATCTTGGATGATTTAGATAAGAAGGTATCCTGTCAGTGTCGATTGGAAACAGACATAGAACACATATCCTGTCTTTGTAGCACATTTTTCCAATATAATCTAGCATATATGTGTGTTGCTATTCTCCACGTATATATATATATATATATATTCCTGTCATGTTCATGCAGAAAAACAAGTAATCTGAATTATACATGTAGACTACATAAAAAAGAGTACTTGTTATATTCTTAATCGTTGTATCATCACAACAATCAATTCTTCGTTGTGCCAGTCTAATTAATAATAATAAGAAGAAGAAGAAGAAGAAGAAAGGGAAGGAAATGGAAGAGTTGAGAGAGGGGCGAGATAAGGGGAGGGATGTGAGCACAAGACACAGCGAGTGCCGCCATTACTCTCGCAGAGTTGGTTTCCGAAATCCTAAGCAACAGCCTGGCGTCTGGTCTTCCACCACCCCCTTCTCCTTAATCTTTGCCATTTCGAACTTCAAACCGACCCCGGTTTGCTCCATCTCATCCTCGCCAGCTCTATCACCACCGATCTCGGCCCTCCCCCTCCTTTATATACATCCAACAACAACAGACACAAGCAGCTTGCACGCACCTCTCCCCAGGACACAAGCAGCAGTCCAAGAAGAAGGCCAAAGGAGGATCAAGATGAACAGCAAGAGTACTGTGGAGAACTCCCTGTGCAGATCCGACGATCTCAACGTCGAGCTCACCCTCGGTGTCTCTCCGTCACGTCACGTGTCGAGCCCTCCCTCTTCCTCTTCCTCTTCCTCCTCCTCCTCCTCCTCCTCCTCTTCTTTGCTGCCGCCGCCGCCGCCTACGCTGCAGCAACAGCCCAACCAGCACCTGCTGCATTCGCAGACTAACTTGCCGCCGCCGCCTTTCCCTCCCGTCTTGCACGTCTCTCGTCGTTACGCGGTCATCCCTCCTCCCACCAATGCTGCCGCCGCTGTTGCTTCTTCATCTTCTGCTTCGCCTCGGTTGGGCGGGGGCCGCACACGGCGCAACTCCACGCAGGGGCCGAGGAGCGGCAAGAGCGACTCCATCAAACCAATCTTCCCTTGGTCCACCGATCGTCGGGCCACCGTCCACAGCCTGAGTTACTTGCTCTCCCACGACCTCAAGGAGGTATACGGGGATGCGCAGTGCAAGCGGTGCGAGGCGCGGAGGATCATCAGGTACGACTTGGAGTCCAAGTTCCGGGAGGTGGCGTGTCGCATCGCGGCGACGAGGCACCTCATGCACGACCGGGCGCCGGCGGAGTGGATGAACCCGACGTTCCCGGACTGCGACGCCTGCGGGCAGCCCAACTGCATGCGGCCGGTGGTGGATGGGAAGAAGCGCAACATCAACTGGCTGTTCATGTTGCTGGGGCAGACGTTGGGATACTGCACGCTGGAACAGCTCAAGTACTTCTGCAAGCATACCAAGAACCACCGCACCGGCGCCAAGGACCGGGTGCTCTACCTGACCTACCTCGGCCTCTGCAAGCAGCTGGATCCGAACGGCCCGTTCGATCTCTAATTGTTGTACGCGTGCTGATTGCTGTTCGCAGAAACCTCATGAGGCTGCTTCAGAGCGAGTAGGGAAGAAATAAATGAAGTCGGTGGAATCGTGATCGTATTTTAGGTTATGTGGTTTGCGTTTTTCTTGTTCCTCATCGATCTATGTAAATTTTTTTTTACTTTTTGTCTTCTTTGACTTGACGTAGAATGTAATATATTGTATTTAGATTGTTAAAAACTGTGTTTTTAAGTTATCGTATGATTTATGAATTATGGTCACTTCTTTAAGAATATGATTATCTTGGTTCTAAGGTATAAGATTGTTTTTTTATAATGATCTTAATCGATTGTTAATAATAATTAAAAAAATTATAGTTGATATGGATAGACATACCAATCAAGATATAACATAAGATTTGTTTGTATATATTGGATATAAAATATTTCTATTTTTTCTAGTCGTATTAATATATATATATATATATATATGAAATTAGTAGAATAAAATATTCGTTATACCTCTTGTTTTTTTTTTCTTTTTTCCTCCAATATCTTAATTAGAATATTAATAAATATATTTTTAAGAACATCTCTAGTCCCTTATTAATGGTGGAAGGTTGTATCAAAACACTGTTTTATATCATTCACCATCCAAATACCATGAGTTGTGCCACATCACTGATATAATAGAACAACAGCTTATGATCTTCTACTAAAACCCATGCCACAAATTCCATCCATCAAACAGTGGAGTCAACGGGAGCGCAAGACAATTTGCAGGTGAAGTATCGTCGAGTGTTACTGTTTTGAGGGTTGGGCATTGGAATGCACACACAATAAAGGGTGTGTGTGTGTGTGTGGCATAAAAAAGTCTTTTGGATGGAGAGGAAGATGCGACCCCTCCTTCCTACTCCCCTAGTTTTGGGTGGTAGATGATCGATCGTCGAAAGACCAAGTAGAATGGCCTACCTCATTTGGAGAGAAGACATTGGGTGGATCAAGGGAAGGAACTGGTTTGCATTTGATGAATCATCAACAATATCTATAAAAACTCCAAGAAATAAAATTTGGTAGAAAGAACAGACCAGAAGGACTCCGAAGTATCTATCGGATGCAATAATAATGCTCTGTTGTTGTTGAATTCAAGACATGTTTATGCACACACTACCATTCTTGCTGCACTGGCAGACGGGGCATGCGTCCACGGCCGGGCCGCACGCCGCGCAGAGGCACAAGTGCCGGCACGGCAGCAGCAGCACCGACGGTTCGCCGTCGTGGCAGATCCGGCAAGCAGTCCTCCTCGCGCCGGCCTCCTCCTCCCAGTCGTCGCCTACGCAGCAGCAGGATTCGGCGTCGGCGGCGGTCGCTGCCGCCTCCTGTGCCCTCGCTTGCGCCGCGAGGAACTGTTCGAGGTTGGTCCTCAGCGCGTTGGCCGTGGCCTCGTTGCTCCGCGCCATGTCGCGCCACATCTGGTTCTCCACGCACAGGCTCTTGATGCGCTCCTCCAATGCCCAGTTAATCTTCCCTAACCTTGCGATCTCTTCTTGGCTCGCCCTAAGCCGCTTCGACATGCCTTCCTCCAGCGCAGCGAGGATCTGCCTCGTGAACCGCTTCCGCCGCTCCGTCAGCTCCGCCCGCGCCCTCTCCGCCTGCCATTTTCCAATGCCAAGTCTCAGAAACCGCTAATTCCTTCGATCCAGAGAAGCCACCATCTACGGAACTCGGAGAATTACGTGTTGCAGGATGAGGCGATCCATGTCGAGCACCTGCTGCTGCAGGTGGGAGGACATGTCATCGCCAAGAAACGAGACCGGGCGCAACCGCTTCCTTGGCGCTAGCACTTTGGCGGAGGCGACGCTTTTGAAGCCGAGCCCACTGCCGGGGGCGGCAGCAGCCCCGGATACCGGCGAGAGGAATCCCATTTGCATGGTGTGCGAGCTTGGTTGATTCCTGCACAGAAGACATGAGCATGCATGCATGCATGGAGAAGAAACAAATGGTGATGAGAAGTTGGAACCTGCTTCTTAGGAGGGGTTGAGAGGAGAAGAGGTGAAGGTTGGTTGTGGGCTTCTACTGCCATGAGAAAGGTGCGTTTATTCATGCTGTATATATATATATATATATGTGGAGATAGAGAGAGAGAGAGAGAGAGAGAGAGAGGGTGCAATGGAAGGGATTTATTTAAGGTTTGATTCACAAAGAGAGGAGAAAGAAGAAGGTTAAAGAAAGCAAGGAAACAAGTAGAGGATCAAGAACGAAAGAGAGATTTGGTCCTTTTGTTTTGTCCCTTAAATTTAGATCAAACTCTCAATTCCACAGCCAAAGAAAGGACTCTAAACTTACTAACTTTGACTGAAATGCTCCATATGATATCATCCTTAATACTGATTGGCAACCCAAATAATGATAATTGCTAATCCACACTAAACTAAAGCAAAGATGGTATAATTCAAAATTATGTCATATATATTTACCTTCCAAACATGATTACTAACCTTTTATCTGATTAATCCCAGAATAACTTTTTCATCTAGAACTTAGCAATTTGTGAGACAGAATTAAAAGATGAACTTTAATAAAGGAATGCCAAATTTGGATATCTATATGTAGCAACAACATAAAAGGAGGATCATATGGCATTGAACAATTTTCTATGTTCTGGATAAAGAGGTTGCTCATGTAGTATTTGATCTGTGGACCTCAAATAAAGTGTTTTGAGTATTATAATTTAGCTCAGTCTTGCTACCCACAGTTACTGGTGGATATGTTCCAACTTCTAAAAAGAAGTGCTCATAGTTATGGATGCACTTTTGTCTATAAACAGTGAAATCCTCTCTCTCTCTCTCTCTCTCTATCTTTCTCTTTTGCTGCATGACTGCTGCCAGGGATGATGAAGACTGGGGAAAGCAAACAGTTGGATGAGAAATAAAAGCAGTAGAAAGAGAATGCCCATCGAATGGCTTGTGATCTCTCTCCATCAGCAGCTCTCCCAAGACTCCATTATTGTTTCCATCACCCCAACCACATCATTCCCCCACTTTGCTTCAAGTATTACAGACCTTGAAAAGTTGAAGACCAGAAAAAAGTGGGACACATAACTCCTAAATTGCAATGACTTGCCTCAACTCTCACTTTTTCTACCCAATTTAAAAGGTGAATCCTCAAGAAAACACAGCTGCCCTACCTTCTTCTGCTCCTCCTCTTTGTTTTATGACCCTTCTTTGCATGTGGTGGTTGCTCCCCCCCCACATTAGCTTTGATATATTCAAAGCAAAGGTTGTCCCCATATACTGAACAAGAGGAACAAGAAAGTTGCAGTTCCAAGGCAAACTTCCCCTGCCACCACCAGTATACTGTCGTTTGGATGTTTGGTCTCCCACTTTTGCTTGGAATGCATGACCTACAGTGACCTTTGGCCACCAAACAAATGGATGCTTCAGTCCCATCGAAGGTACTGTAGGTGACCAGCTCCGAAGTCTCCACCATGGTGATATCGATGACTTTGGAAAGCTTAGTGGAACAACATTCATGGTGGGCAAGCAAATCTGGGGTGGATAGGAAAGAAATTTCCAAAGAACCTATCTATGATGTTAGACATCAAAAGTTAGGCAAACCAATGAAAACTAGTTTTTGTATGGTTGCTCAATAAAAAAAGCTACAAAATCTTTGCATAATCCATTTCTCCATGGATTCACCTTATGGCCATTATCATTCGACTTAATATTCAGTAGCACCATGACCAATGAATGAAGAGTGCAAGTCAAGGATTTGGGAACATGTAGTCTCTCAGATGTAACATGCCCCTCATGAAAACAAAATAATATTTTAATAGTATGGGTAGAGTCAATGGATCAGATTGTCTCAGGATGTACAACACTATCCTTTGAGTAGAAAAATTATTAGAGAGCACCACATAAAAAATTTAAATTAAATTAATTTTTTATATTTATTATATCATTGTATAAAGATTGATATACGAAAAATCATAAAATTAAAAATTATGATTCGTACGAGATTGATTATCTAGGGAGATCGTATATTCCTAAAATTTTCAGATCCAATTAGCGAGGATGAAGGAGGTCATATGTCATCCTATTTTGTGGTATCTAAACGATGGATTGTTACAGCAATGATCCTCTAATCGTAGCCAAAATCCCGTAACTCTTGTGCACATTCTCACAACAAACGTGGAAGAAGATCTGCTATCTTCTTCCCTGCCCTTTCACAGTAGGGAGATGTTGGTCGGCTGAGAAGATGAGGGAGGGAGGAGAATAGAAGAGGATGGCCAAAGGTGTAACATAATCACCCTATTGTGTCACTCATACCTCTTATTTATAGAGAGATACCAAAACCCTAAAGTATCTTGCCTATTAGATCTCCATCCAATTATCCACACCTCTTGGATTATTGGATTTTTATCTAATAATCTCAATTGACCTCTAATTTGGCCGAGCCCATTAATGTTGGGTCTTATCTAATGTGAATAGGGGCTTATTGGATAACTCATATCCAATTCTTGTAATATTCACCATATATGTGTGATCCTTTTAAGTTCAATACTGAGCTGATTATAAATTAATAATAATATAAAAAAATTATATAGCATATGATATGTATCATAACTCAAGATGATTGATTGACTTGTTGGGGTTATGTAACCAGCCAAAGGCACATCTTTAATTAGATCTTCTTCCTATTTGTGAAAAAAAGGAAACAACTAAGCTTGCAAAGAACATTTTTGCTTGCTTAGCATAACAAGACAGCTTTTGGGTAGGTTTGGTAGATGTAAGAGAAGGAATTTAAGGTCTCTTTACATTTGATTCTTAGAGGTTATAGGTGTGTTGGGTAGAAGAAAGGGTTAGAGCAAAAGGCTAGGATTAGGGTAGAGATTTATAAGATCTTTCCTAAAACCGCGATAAGGAGTTCCATAGAAATGCTTAATATTGGATTTTATCTATCATGTCATCTTAAGCAGGCATCATCAATTTCAAGAGAGATGCACCATACCACAAACTCAAATGCTTAATATGTGTTAGTTTTTTAGGATAATATGCATCCTAGCTATAGCTTCTGTCTTGATATGTCACATTATTGATACTTCTATTTTTATTTATGAAATATATGCAGATATATATTGCCTTAAAAAAAATTATCCTAACCATGGTATATTAACAAGTGTCTGATTTGAAATGTTTATGAAGCTTGTTTCATGATTTTTTTTTTTTTTAACAAGCACTAAGAAATATTTAATGTTTTGATAGTGTGGAATGCAAGATTAGAAAGTATCCCAACAATGATTATGGTTGAGTCACTGATTGATAGAAATAAAAATTCATCATGATTGAGGAGTTATAAAGGCCAGAATGACAATGAGACATTGGATATTAGAAGAATTATGTTCAAACAACATGATTAGATCCCAAGAATAGACAAGGAGGAAGAACATATATTCTACAACTACTTGAAATCATAACATATTTGGTGCCATAAAAGAGGCTAAAAATATTATGGAAAAAGATGATCCACTCATATTTTGAGTGCACACTCTCCATACACAAGATTGCTAAATACATAAGAATATATGATCAACCTCAATTATAATGAATTATATTTCATAATGAATTCTAATCAATGATTGAAATTTTTTCCTTGAAATCATAACAACTTTGATGACATAAAGAGGCTAACAATATATGGCAAAGATAATCCACTCATAATTGAGTGTCTACTACTACTATCTAGTCAACCTCAATTTTTTGATGAGTTATATATATTTCATAAGAAAAATTCTAAGATGGAATTATTACCTTACTTTAATTATTTCCTTGATTATTATTAGAATAAATTCATCAATTGAATTGATTTGATTCCTTGAGAGCTTCATGTCGTCGAGAGCTGTTTGAGGGTTTTCATCGAACACGGGGTGTGCATCATCCCCGCTTCTCCTGCCGTGCGTTGGAATCGATCCTTCCCAACCTCGTGCCCTTGGCGCCCACCCTCGATGACGAACGCGGTACTTCACGCGCTACGGAACACCTCGGCGTGTGTCTCGTCCCAAGATGGCACACGCCACACCGGAATGCCCAAAGATATCCCGACGCCGTTCGTTCCTAGTCCTCCCAAGTGGCGTGCCATGTCGCTAACCCGTCATTTCACCTCCTGATCTCGAGGAAATGGTCAACTGGATGGAAGCAGTATGATCTCACCCCGCACGCAGCGATCTCTCGCGGGTGCCACCTCTGTTTCAGCGCTATAATTACGCCTCCATGCTTCGAACTGCGATGACAAACGCCAAACAGACAGTAGTAACCTTGGAGAACAATGGCTTCCCGTTTCCACAGCACCGGCGTCCTCCTCCTCATCCTCTGCAACTCTGTGGCTGCGGCCAACGAGACGGGATCCTCGGTGCCGTCGGAGTGCGACACCAAGTTCCCCGGGGGGTGCCACAACAAGGCGGCGGCCCTGCAGCTGAAGCTCATCGCCATCGCCGCCATCCTCGTCGCCAGCATGCTCGGCGTCTGCCTCCCCCTCTTCGCCCGTTCGGTGCCCGCGCTCGGGCCCGATCGCGACCTCTTCGTGGTCGTCAAGGCCTTCGCCTCCGGTGTGATCCTCGCCACCGGGTACATGCATGTCCTGCCCGACTCCTTCGACGACCTCGGCTCGCCTTGCCTGCCCGAAGACCCATGGTCCAAGTTCCCGTTCACCACCTTCGTCGCCATGTTGTCGGCCATCGGCACGCTGATGTTGGACTCCATGATGCTCACCTCTTACAATAAGACGAGGGCGAAGGTCAGCAGCGCCACCGTCACGGGCCACGATATGGTGCCTGTCCCGCACGGCGACGGCCATTGCGCCGTGCCGCAGATCGATGCGGACGGCAAAGATGGGCGAGAAGCCGTGGTGCTCCGAAACCGCATTATAGCACAGGTTAGCGCCTCCTCGATCTTTCAACCGATCATGATGCGACAGCAACAGCATCAGCTTCGATGGTAAACCATGCAGGTGCTGGAGATGGGCATCATAGTTCACTCTGTGGTGATAGGGCTGTCCATGGGAGCCTCCGAGAACGTCTGCACCGTCCGGCCTCTGGTGGCTGCCCTTTGTTTCCACCAACTCTTCGAAGGAATGGGCCTCGGCGGCTGCATCCTTCAGGTGACTCTCTCCTCGTCTAAATCGTCCAAATGATGAATCAACCGTCCGTCTCTCTCTCTCTCTCTCTCTCTCTCTCTCTCTTCGTGCTAGCTTCAAACACATCCGTGAACTCGTCGGCTGCTGCAGGCGGAGTACGGGATGAAGATGAGAGGCGTCCTGGCCTTCTTCTTCGCGGTGACCACCCCGTTCGGGGTCGCCCTCGGCATCGGGCTGTCCAACACCTACAGAGACAACAGCCCGACGGCGCTCATCGTGGTGGGGCTGCTGAACGCCGCCTCCGCTGGGCTGCTCAACTACACGGCGTTGGTGGATCTCCTGGCACACGACTTCATGGGGCCGAAGCTACAAGGCAGGCCGAAGCTTCAACTCTGGGCTTACGTAGCCGTGCTCTTGGGCGCCGGCGGCATGTCTCTCATGGCCAAATGGGCTTGAAGCGTGGGTGCATGTGGATGCATGCATTGGTGCGCGGTTCTCTCTTTAGGAATAAAATAGCTTATATATATATCTCTTTTATGTATTCTTCTTTTTCTCTCATTTTTTTTTTTTGTAATATCGTGTTAAAAACTAGAGTAGATTGCTCAATTTCTTATAGAAAAAGCGCCTGATATGGGATTTTTCCTCACATTTTATCTTTTGTTACTTTGTCTTTTATAGTTTCAATGTGAAGCATGTAATAAATATACCTTATTCTAATATATGTTTGTAATATATACATATAGTCAGTCAGTCACATTTTAAGTTTCAGCTAAGTTTTGGATTGACTAATGCTGTTATATAGCAAAACACACCCACAAAATTTTAGGGTGAAGCAATTATTTAGCAAACTATTCCTCCATTATATAGAATTAAAACTCTCTTTGAAATTAAACCAAATTCATGTCGAGAATCTCTCATATACCTTCCTACATTTATACCAAAATAACATCTTTTTTTTTTGTTGTTGTCTCAACATCCATCGCTTGAAGAAAAGGGTATATATTATAAAGCATGCCTCCTCCATGCATTCTCATATCAAACTTTGAAATGTTAAGGGTATGTATAGAGGAATAAAATCCATAAATGTTAAAGGATTTGTTTTGATAACTGAATTTTTTTGTCCTTCAGGAAATTTGATTCCTCAAACGATCCAGATTTTTTATTCAGACATACAAAGTAAAATTTAATATTATATAGACTTGCTGTTTGATAAATAAGAGAAGTTGAGTGGGACTTTGGAAATAAATTGGAGACCGAAAGCAAGGCATAAATAGATGAGGTTGGAATGTGTGATGACATAAACCATTCAAGTAGAGAAGGCCAAAACACCGGTCCTTCCTTTTGGAACACAAAAAAACCTCATCCCATGGGTGCTCTCTTTAAGGGTCTGTGGAGTGCGACATGATTGATTGCACACAAGATCTACTGCAATCCTATTTCTGGACTCTCTCCTCCTCGCCACCGGGTAAACGTGGTGCAACGAAGCATTCATGTATGTGTTGGATCGATAGCTGCATCATTTTTCTTCTTGTATCAGCAAGACTTCATGGCGCGTTGGTGGTCCGGGGCTGCGATAAAGATGGCTCATCATCCTTGCAGTTTTCCTTGTGTTGACCAGAAATGTGATGCACATTTATTGCTCGTTAATGAGGCATTTATTACAACCAGAGGCAAAGTTTCTCTGAGAGTGGAGCATCATCACTTCTTCTTTTTACTGCTCTCCTTCATTGCTTATTTGACTGACCACCATTCCAGCATTCAGAACAGAAGAACAGTAGCCAAAATCGACTACAAATGCATTTAGGTGGGTCACGAGAAAAAGGGACAGCACGAATAAACTTGTTTATATGATCAGAAAGAGGAGGAGATTGCTGCTTGTTCAACCAAGAGACTAGTATTCTTCCTGATCAAACAAGGCACACAATTCCATGCCTATCTGAGTTCATGCATGGCTGCCCAATTCAATGAGTCAAAGCTGATTTATGATCGGTTATTATTATTATTTTTTTCTTCATCCAGCAACAAGTCCAAGAGAATCTTTTACCCTCAGGTTAAAATGATTAAATATCAGCAAGTCAAAGTCAAATTCTACATCAACTTCCATTGCTCCCGAGAAATCAGAAACACATGTTGGGATCCATGCTGATGGAACGCGATCCGAATTACAAATTACATGCTCGATAACCACATTCAACATTTCCTACTTGACAGCCATCATTTGACGATAAAGATTTTGGACACTAATTTATTCGAATTCTTCCCTATTTTGTGGACCAAGTCAGACAGAAGCATGCATGAGACGTCATGCACACACATGCACAGGAAGTAGGTCTCAGAGTTATAAGACCATTTTATTTCATGTCATTAGGTTATTATGTGGAGAGTCACTTGCTGTGCCTTTGACTACGGATTACTTGAAGCGAACTCTTCAAACTTTGCTTTCCTTGTTTAATCGAGAAGCACAAATAAAATGGCAGAACGAGGTTTGAATAATATGACATGACTAGGTAGAAATGGTTTTGATTGTTGAGTATTATATTTGATGTCTTGATCATCTGCTTTTCACTCGACCAAGCAACAAACACGAGGATTTTTTTTTTCTTTCTTTTTTTCTTCTATGTTGTGACATTTATGCATTTTGCAGGTGATGATTCTTCTACTATCCGGACTTTATTTGTGTGTGTGTGTGTGTGTGTGAGAGAGAGAGAGAGAGAGAGAGAGAGATAATTGTGATTGGATTATCAAGGAGACCCATTGGTATTAATGCTGATGAAGTGGCTTAAGTCAATGAGACAAACAGTCAAACCAGTTGACTTTTTTAGTAATTGTGTCTACTATCTCATTTCACGCAGTATTCTGTCGATGCCGAGCAATTAGAGAGCTCAAAAATTATATTTGACACGACTGTCTGTCTCATACTGCTGCTGCTTCTAAATTTCCAAGGCATGTGGAACGCTAGTTGGGCTAAATAAATAAATATATATACAAAAAAAAAAAAACTAGTAGAGCACATGCTTGATTGATCGCGATCGCATCCCTTAAAAATTCCCACCAAACGAAAGAATGGACTCGCTTCGTTCTTCATTATTAGACACAATGGAAAATTGAGGGTTTGACTGAGTTGGTGTGATCTCCCGCATCTAAATCTTTGCTCGCGTTCGAAGCTTGGAAATAATTTTTTGCAATGTTAGCCAAAGGGATGATGACAAAAAAAAATTAAAAAAATTAGATAAGAAAGAAATCCATGATAGGTCGACAGATCTTCTTTTTCTCATTCATGAATCAAAAAATAATCATGTATTTATTTATCTTAATCTGATTTTTTATTTTTTATTATTTCTAACTGTGACTATTTGAATTACTTTTATCTCATCTTTTTAATTCTAACTAGTTGTAAAGTGAAGTTTTCTTGAGAAAATAAAATAAAATTCAAAGCTTTTATGAATATGTCAACAAATTGATGTTTCGTACTAATTCATTTGAATAAAGTGATGTCAAACTTCGATATGTTTGGTGTGCTCCATGAAGATAAGATAGAGTTAGTATCGTGATACACTTTAGTTGATCCATCTTGTTTTCCTTGGAGATCTACTATAATTCTTCAAAATCATATCATTTAACATGTTATATTTGTAGTCGTATTATAGTCTACCTTATACCTTGATAGAGTAACACATTTTTTGCTTTTTTTATCGTCCATGAAATCATCCTTGAGTTAAGGCTAACCACAAAACCTAAAGTGTTTTTTTCTATTACAAAACCAACCCAATTACTATATTAACTACTCCAAAGTGATATTTGGTATGAATCTAGATAATAAATTAATTATAAATATAATATTTGGTGTCACATAAATTGACTCTCTAATTAATCTTCTATATTATTTTTCATCTATATTTTTAATTCAATCATCTAACATAAGTTTATCATTTGTATTTATTGAGTATTAAGTAGCTTACAAGTTATCATATGAAACATTTTTAACAAATCTTTAGCATATTTTTCTTAGCACAAAAAAAATTCTATTTACATCTTGAATAATTTTTATTCAAAAAATATAAAAATAGTTTAAATTTTAATATCATGTTTTTTAAAATTCAACAAACATATCTAATAAAATTTTAATATAAATCATATCATCCATATTCAAATAGACAAGAAAAACTTTCATATCTAAGACTTTTATATATAAAGTTGGCTCACTTAAATTTTTTTAAAAAATTATATTAAAAAATACTTTAAAAACCATGCACTATCTAATTTGTATATTTTATCTTATTACCCTTGATTTTAAATCCTTCCGACTACTTTATATAACTCTCCCATCGTAACTTTTCATTCAAAACTACTGATTTAACATCAAATTAACAAATCTATCTTTATTTCTGGATTATCAATGTTAATACTATTATAATTATATCAATTCTAAGAGTTGGAGAAAAAGTTGTTGAAAAATTGATACCTAAAAATTTGAACATATTCCTTTGTAATTAAATGAACTTTATATTTTTGCAGTGAGTTGTTAGCATTAAATTTTCACTTGTATAACCACTTGAATTCAATTACTTTTTTCTTTAGGGATAAATATATCAACTTTCAAGTTTTATTTCTGTTTTAATAGCTTGTAGTTTGTCATCCATTACTTGCACATATTCTTCTTTCTAAGTCACAACTTCAAACAATTAGATTCAAAAATAAAACATGCAAAATCATTAGACTAATATATTTGTGAAAGACTACCAATTTTTTTTGGTAGTATTTAAACTAGATTATCCTAAATTAAAATCATTTAAAATATAAGAAAATTTGGATAAAGTATTAATAATAGATAATATATCATATTTCTTATAGACTTCTTCTCCTATAACTATTAGAATTTCAATTGCTTTAAAGTACAAGCTTCTTTCTCATTAAAAAAAATGTCACAACTAATGATAAATTTCTTAATTGTAGGATTATAAATTCTAAAACTTTTGTTTCATTACCATACCTCACAAATATTCATTTAATATTTTTATCATTATGTTTGCTTCTTTTTTTCTATAGAAACATAATTAAATATCTTTAATTGACTTATATCTTATTTTCTATTTAACCATGCTTTACAGGGTGCTTTTCTTTATATTGCATTTGGTAGAAAAATAATTTAAAAAACATACTATTGTACTTATAATTTCTGTCCAAAACTCTTTTAATATTGTTTTTGTTTTAATATACCTGAGAGTCTTAACCATACATCGATTCTCACAATCAATACCTTATGAATACCTATATTCTTATAATTTTTTTTAAAGTAAATCCAACCCAATTATCGATACATAGAGTCTTAATAAAATAATCACTTTATTTTTCAATATATACTTTGAAATTTTTGAAAATAGAGACAACCTCACTTTTTTCTTTCAAAAAATATACTCTTATTATCCTTGTGTAATAATTTGTAAATAATAAAAAAATATTTACTTTCACCATAAATATCTGTATGCATTAGTTTCAACTGTCCTTTGACTCTTCAAAAATAACTTATTAAAAGGAACTTTTATGTTAATTTTTTAAAAAATAAGATTTACATACAATATCTTGATTTTTAATTTTGGATAAACCAACTATTATATTCTTCTGATTTAATAGGTCCAATCTTTTGTAATTGAAATGGTCATATTTTTTAAGTCATAATTCATCAATAATAGTAATAATGAATGTATGAAAGGAGAAATCCAAAAAATAATGAATAAAATTTTTTATTTTTTATCATCCTCATAATTGCTAATAATTTTTTAAAAAATTTTCATAAGTATAATATTTTTATTATAAATATAACATAATATTATTTTCTCATCAGTTGTCCTATACTAGTATAAGATTTTATTTTAAACCAAAAATAAATATTAAATCATGAATAAATTATTTATCAGATTTGGTATTGATAGCAAATATTTTTTTACTTTCTACTTGAACCTTACTATAATTCCCATTTGATATCTTATTAAAGCATCTAGCATTTGAAGCAAATTTTTAATATATCTACTAAAAGACCAAATAGATCTAAAATATTCTTCATCCAATATCATAAAAAATTATTTTTTAATCCTTTGTTTCACTATTATTTTCTTCAAGATAATTTTTTTGATTTTTGTTTTAATAACTTTTTTTAGTATGCCTAACTCTTTTGCACTAAAAGTATTAACATGTTTTTATTAGATATATTGGAGTTACTATAACTCTCATTTGATCAGTCTCATCCCGTACTTAAGCGTTAGATCATCACATCCTCTACCATTCTAACCTCTCACTTGAGATCTTATTTTTAATTTTTTTATCATTATTCTGATCTATTTTTATTGAAGAGTATGTTTTAAAATTTTATTTAATGATTTTATTAACTTTTATTCATAAACTAAAAATGAGCCCATTAATTCATATAAAAGTTATATCAAATTTTAGAAATAAACTATATAGAACTTTTTTTCGCTATTATTTGATCTTCTAGGTTTTCACCATAAAACCTCTTTTGGTTCATAATAGAAAAACTTTAAAAAATTTAATCAAATTCAGATGGAAGAATCTGAAACCTTAAACTTTTTACATTTTTTTACTTTTTTTAATATTTTTCAAACTTACATCGATATGATTCCAGAAAATAGAGACTCATCTATTGTTTATTGTGGTATATAGAGAGTTATTATATATTTTTATAATGTTTTTATTTATTTAATTTTTTAATATTTAATAATATTAGGATCTTACATATAATGGTCAATAAAACCATTTTAATCAAATCTCACAATCCTTATGAAATAAATAAAGTTATCATTTTAATAGCTTAAAATTAATAATTTTTATCTTTAAAGATAAAAAGAAATTGATTATAAACACTTACTCCAATGCTTTTTTTTTCTTCATATTTTAGATTTATTAATCAACGATTTTCTTCGAACCAGACTCTAACACCACAAATGATATCTATATTAGCAAAAAAAAATAAAGTATAAATTTTTTAAACAACAAAGAAATCAATCATAGCCCAACAAATCTTCTCATCTTCGTCCATGCACCAAAAAATAATTATATATATATATATATATATTAATCTAATTTTTTATATTTATATTTAATTGTAATTATTTAAAATAATTTTACCTAAAATCAGATGTAATTTTCTTTTGATGATGAAGGAAATCTGTTGCAGTCACTGACGTTCCTGCAACAAAAATTTTTTTTCAGGAGATGAGTGTTGACCTGACCAAGTCCCAAGTACAGGATGTAATGAGGAGAAGACTGAGCTCTCTCAGCTGTCCCAAGTCCAAGTTATTATGCTTTTATTACAATAATGTCTGCATTATATCAGCTAGATAATGGTGCATCAAGAAACTGTACATCCTCCGGCAAGCCGTCACCAAATTAGTGTTGGTGTCTGCTTGCTAGGAAGAAGTCATTTGAGGTGGAGGACATATAAGGAGGGAGAAGGTGGGAGGAAGCTTCAGATGTTGTGACTTGACCGAGCCCACGGCCACGGCCACCACATTTTATAGCTAGCTCTCATTCGCGAGGGAGAGTAGGGGAGAGAGATCATGGAAGTGAGGATGGGCAAGAGGGGAGAGCAGGAAGCCGTGGAGGACGAAGACGATGTTCTTCTTCCGGGATTCCGGTTCCGTCCCACCGACGAAGAGCTCGTGGGGTTTTATCTCCGGCGGAAGGTGGACAAGAAGCGACTCAGCGTGGAGATCATCAAAGAGATAGATATCTACAAATATGATCCATGGGATCTACCAAGTAAGTAGGATGGACGCGATGGAAACATTGAGTTGGACTCAGCTCCACGGTGCTCATTTGTTGCTGGATTGTATTTGCAGAAGCGAGCGCTGGTGGCGACGAGGAGTACTTCTTCTGCCTCAGAGGGAGGAAGTACCGCAACAGCATCAGGCCAAACAGGGTGACCGGGTCAGGTTTCTGGAAGGCGACCGGCATCGACAGGCCCATATACTCCGCAGGCAACTCCGGCGACTGCATCGGCCTGAAGAAATCCCTGGTTTACTACCGAGGGAGTGCAGGAAAGGGCAGCAAAACGGAGTGGATGATGCATGAGTTCCGCCTTCCCAACATCACCGATGGCAACAACTCTCCGTGCAAGCGTGAAGCTGTGAGATTACGTGCTGTACGAATCCTTCGTTTGCAGTAGCCTCCAATGCTGATCAAACTCTGTCGCATGGCCTTGTGTAGGAAGTCTGGACCATCTGCCGAATCTTCAAGAAGAGTGCCTCCCACAGGAAGACACAAAATGCGCCAACCGAGTCGAGCACTGCCGGGAACGACTGCTGGTGCATCGCCTCCTCGGGCTATTCCAACGGAGAGAAGGGCCAATGGGAGTTGATGAAGCAAGCTCCCTTGGCCTTGTGTCCTGACATGGTTCAGAGCCCAGGCATGGATGATTTCTTCAGCGGAGACGGGACATGGGATGAACTCGGAAGGATTATGGACTTCATAGCAGATTGAAGCAGTTGCCTCCGAGGGACGGAAGAAGAGTCCTGCTTACCAAACTTAGCTCCCGAGAATCCATCATGTCTGGGTTGAAGAGATGGTGATGGGGAACTCTTTTGGGACACATCGCAGCAGTTCACTTCCTGGAAAGATAATTCATGCTGCAAGAGCTTGATTGATGGTGCAGTCATCACGCTGACAGTAGCTACAATAATAATGCAGCAAACTTAGAGGCTGTCTGTGGAGTTTTTTCATGCATTAGGATAGAAAGATTAGAGGCGGTGCTCATTACTTACAGCAGCTCAATCCTAATATGTAAACCTATGCTATTAATATTATACTAAATAGTAGATGTCACGATTACAAATACATACAGAAAAACCTTCTTTTTCTAAACTAGTTTTCTGTTTCTCCGTTTGATGGACTCTCGGGATGGATAGAGGTCGTCGTCATAGAGATAAGATACTTTAAGTCAAACATGACACGTACGTGGTTTGGACTCTCTCATCCTATATATATATATATATAATAAATGCTCGGTGTCTTATCTCCATCTCTATATATATATATATATAATCAATCCAATTACCAATAAAAGTTGATGATGATAAGAGGCCCATCGGCTTGGGATGTCCTGTTTCTTTCGAGACATGGTTCAGGAGTTTCTATTTCTTCCTGTGGGGTCTGATCAAACCCTGAACCCTGCCTCTGAGCTTACAGTTGAGCCCTAAATGGACACTGTTCCGACGACCGCAAGCCCCCTCCTCCACCTTCACAGGGACAGCCCCGATGATGAAGAGAGGCGCGGCGGAACCCACTCCTCCGGCGCCGGCCTCGGTTGGCGGTTCCCGGGGCTCGGACATCAACTGGCCGTGCCGCGCCCGGTGCTGCAGTCCGTCTTCTTCGAGCTCATCGTCCTCGTCGGCTGCCTTTAATTTTCTCCTCGCCCCGTCTTCCGCGATCCCGTCGACCGCACCTGGATCTCTTGGGACTCTAATCGCTCGCGATTGATCGTGAGCTCCCTTGTACCCGCAAAAAGATCCCTCTTTTCCTTTTGTCTTCAATCCTTTTCTTGTCAAACAAGATTTGCGTTAGCATCGTTGATCGTTAGACACTGGAAATTATAATCTATGAACTGATTTCGGTCTACGATCGAAGAACATCTGAGAAGAATGATTTCAGTGCCATCAGAAAGCAAGACGCTCGTGTTGAAAGAAATGCATATTTTTTTTCTTGGATGAATCGTCTTTTCTTGACCATTGACCGCTTACTGTAGACGCAGGATATCTTGACCTTGCTTGTTATTTTTTTCCCTATGCAAGTATATTAATGGATTAGTCAATTGATCAATGTGATGTGTAGTGATTGATGTTTACTTCTTTTCAGCGGAACATTGTGATGTCAACTTGGACAACAGATGAATGAATCAGATGAACAAAAATAAGGAAATATGTCTTCTGTGTTTTAAGTCAATGAGAATTTATCATAGCACATCATGTAAAAGTGTGACTGCCTTTATGATTTCCTCTTTGCACACTGCCTGCGGAATTTGCCAAAAATGTAACATCAAATCCTATTCACATTTGTACCGATCTTGATACCTGCTTTGTAGCCTTATGCTCTTTGAATGATTGCTTTAGTAAAGATCCATTTTTCTGGTATCATCTTCGTGAGATTTCCATGTACTTCACCAAAAGTTCTGAACTTTTACATTTTTTTTTTTTTGCTGGTTTTGTTCCAGATATCCAGAGGATATAACCATAAATTGAAGACAAAAAGTTATCATATTATGATCTGAAGATTCTCCTGTCTATTTCAAACCTTATAAATCATAAGGCAAGTGATATTGTTGTACTCATGCTTAATTTTGTGTAGGCTGAATGAAGTACAGGAGAAATAAACATTGCCAATAACCGAGGATCACTCATTTGGTCCACGAAATTTTACCTTTTGTCATCCCAAGTATCAGCTCATGGAAGGAATTGCTCTATACATTACACCAGATACTATCATAAAGGTACTTCTTTCATGTCTTCATCAACATGGTTTTTTTTTTTTTTAATGTTAAATATCATAGCTTTTTAGTCAAAAATCAAACCATCTAAAATTTGGCCTGATGATTGTCCTTTTTTCCTAAAACAAGATTCAAGTTCAATATAGTGACATCATTTTGTACAGCATTGTGCTAGCCTCTGTCTATCAGATAAGAACAAGAAAAAGAAAAAGATTTCAAGGATATTGGTTTTAGGACTTTCTCAATTCTACACCTGCTGTAGCTCTGTTTGCCCTTTTTCCACATCTTATAATTAAAACAAAGCAAAGTTTACCAGTATTCCACTGACAACTCCTAACACATATTTATTAATACATATAACTTAAGTGTGCCCTTGCATGAGGCCATAAAGTATGCCACATGTGAAAAAAATACCTCCTTGACTTTTCAATGGCTCTAAAGAATATACAATACTTTACTCAGTTTCATCCTTCTGAGGCTTTAGACTTGTATATGGCTTGTCGATTATTCTTTTATTTTTTTGTCATCTTTAGCTTCTCTATTAATGCTTGTAGATGATCCTGGACTCTAGTGCTGTGTCATCATATTTGCTAATGTTTCATGGTAGATGGCCCATGAATGCTAGGGCAATATATCTCATATAATTTACCCATATGGGTCGTACTTATGGGTTTGTTACCCTGCTCATTTAGCCTTGTCAACAGATGAAAGTTAAGATCTGGGATCCCTGGTGCCCAAGTAGATTGCTGCGAAAAAAAAATGGAAGGGGTGGTCCAAACCACTGATAAAGTAATTAGGTTGAAGTCTGTTGTGCTGATGGAAGAATCTGCAGTCCTAAATGTAAACAGATATTTCCTGAAACAATTTGCTTTCTTGAGAAAATTCAATGCGATAACATCTGAAACGGTCACAAGGCTTTGCTTTCTTCAGATACTTCATAGCGTTAACATCTGAAAGTTATTATCCTGCAAGTCTAGGGTAACTTTCTGGCAAATGGTGGTGGAACCACTGAAACATCAAACATAGTTTCACCACCAAACGGTTATGTTATTTTGGCCTTAAATTTTATGAATTAAGACATGGCTTACATGACATTTGACAATCTTGTCAATGGTCACAAAAGATCAATCATTAGCCAGGGAGGCATGGATTAGTGGATGCATAAGATGAACATGCGCTCGTGCCAAATGTTCATCTTACTAGTTAAATTAATAATAGTTGAAAAGATTGACCTTGACTTGCATCCTATACTGGAGAGCCAAGTTTGGCTTTTTCCAAGAATCGATACACTGGCTGTATGAGAATTTCAAAGTATACAGCAAAAACAACGACTTCAAGAAGTTTAGCTACCGTTCAGTTGTCAAAGGATCCTTTATTGTGGATGGCAAGTCTTAGTAGACGTGAGGTTGGACAGAATGGTATTCTGTTGTATCTTCAATCACATATTCAGAACCGGAAATTTTCATGGGATATCTGCTGTCAGATGAACAAAGTAGCTGTCTTGTTGTTCGCAAAAAGATCACTACGACCTGTCTTACTGATCTTAAGCAATCCACAGTTTTGGTGTCAAGAAATTTGGAGCATAAAAGATCACCAGAGCATGTTTCGGAGGTAAGTAACTGCTGCTATCATCATCAGGGTAAGTGTTGCAGGGCTCTTTGATGTTGACTATGAGTCTTATGACAGCTGCTGAAGACAGGAGCAGAAGATTGGGATATCATACCAATATCGATGCTTTAAATGCAATTAATCCAAAGCAGAGCTGCAAAGAGTTGGGTATCTGACAGATAAACCTTGTAACAAAGATAATTGCTTACCTGAGATCAATAAGCTTTTAGTCGATTCCAGATCATGGCGGAATATTGTTTAACATCTTGGAACCGGAAGGGTTTTTCATCACTGCATACCTTACTATTTTTTGTTTACCTGTATGATACATTGTCGCGAGTGTATCCGCAAAACTAATTTCAATTTATTTTTTAGCTGCAATATATATTTGCAGGATAAATCAGATTGATCCAGCAATTGTATTGGCGAACCATCATGAGAGGCCTCCATTTTACTGTTTTCTCGAAGCTCCATGGTTCAACTTCACCAGAGACAGGGATTAGATTGCCAGTTACAGCATATGTATCTCTCAAAATTATAGGCATCTAAATATCATCGATACCAATATAAACTCATTGAGCTATCAGCAATTCTCCAGGCTTCTTCGACACATTATATCCAGTTCTATTTCCAGAAAATTTTATCCTACAAATGAGAGATGGCAGACTGTGGCTGACAGGCCAGAGGATTATTCGAAGTTTGTGCAACTTGATGATGTAGCCCGGAAACAGTTTGTAAAGGTTAGTACTAATCCTTAATCATAATCTAGTCATTTGGCACTAAGTCTTAATCTATGATCAAATCATGAGATTTGTGGGAATACAATTGCCTTGAAATAAAAAAAAGTTGCATGGTGTTTTGTGACTTAGCAAGTCTAATCATTTTGTTCGTTTTGACATGCATGCAGTCCATCATTTTCTACTATTTCAGCAGATACAAGTTATGATTCAACTCCCCACGCACCTCTTCCTTGTTGCAATTGGCATCAACCATGGCATGGCGAACTCTTAACAGAGATTTGGAGGAAGAAGATGGCGAGAACTGCAGAATTAAAAGCTTGGATTAGGAGGCAGCCCCGAGGGAACAAACGAAGGAAGCTCTAATTATGTGTGTTCATGCTGGAAGAGCTGCTTCCGAGTCTCGATTACTTCTACTTCAGCCCCATCACTGCGCATGCTTCACACCCCTCACGCAAGCTCTGCTTTTCCATGGCAAAAGTAGCAGCACCTTTTGCTGCACAGCTTGTTGTCCGTTGAGGTACTTTTCTCATCCCATCAATCTCTTTTCCACTGCCATTTTTATTGCCTCCATCAGCAAGTGTGTTTTTTTTTTTTTCTTCCTTGATCATCCTAAAAATGAACTTGTACAGAGCTTTTTACCTGACAAGAAGACCTGATAAGACTGGTTTTATTCACTCCATGCTTGAGTTCTCCCCATCCGAGACAGCCTGCAACAGGAAATCATTGTCTTCCATGGATGACACACACACACACACTCATGGCGTTGTGAGAGTAAAGAAACTAATTAGATCGAGTTAAGTTCTGAAATATCATGGGGGAAAAAAAAAGAAAAAAACCCTTCTTTCCTGCAAGCCATTGTCCTTGTACACTGCAACCTACTCCATTGGCATATCAGAGTTGATACAACTTGTTGTTGTTCAGTTCAGTCCTATGGGGAATGCATCCAAATGACAGGGGAAGAACAAGAGACTGTTATTGTTCACTCCTCGGGAGTACTCCGATGTGATCCTTTTTCTGCTTGCCTATTTGCACAGAGACAAGTTTACCCAAAGCCGCCTGCCTCTGCTTGGCTTCTTATGACAGCCATTCTGCTGTTGTGTAGTGATGAGAATCTAATTAAGCCATGCTTCGGTCCACTGAAACATCACTACACATCACACTGTAAGTTGCAGGGACAGTGGACAGGGCCCCACGCGGATGAGAATCTAATTAAGCTTCTCATGTTAAATTAGGAGTGTTGATGCAGGATGGGCCTTTGAAAAAGAAGATTCTTCAAAACCCAGATATATAAATAGATAGATAGATAGATAGCTGAAGCAAGTCAAAGGAGGAATGTTGCAGTGGAGGCCCACTCGATGCATCTCTCTTTCAATAGGCTCCTCCAAAATCTACATCACTCCTGTCTTCTACTGAAGCAACCGAGAAAGCGTGACAGTAAATAACATGGGTATATATATGAACAGGAAATGTATGAGAGAGAGAGAGAAAGAGACACTGCAGAGATTGCGTGGCTTGGCTCTTCTCTCATGTGCCCCCATCACCTCAAGGTGTCACACTAAATAGTTTGACGTGCCTCTGTCGCTGTTCAAAAGTGTGACCTTTTCTCCACAGTGACAAGTCACTGTTTTCTACCGCAGGAATGAGGTTAAAAGGAATGCATGGTTTTGGTCGTGTTAGGGCACGCAGAAGTAAGCATGCTGGTGATGATGAGTCCATCGCTCGCCTGCTACATTTGAATCCCGAGGAAAGCCACCATACGGAGTTGAAGACTCCATGACGCCCACACACACACACACACACTCTCTCTCTCTCTCTCTCTCCCTCTGTGTCGACGCGTACTAATCTGCAACTGTTAACTCGAAAGCCCAGAAAAGGGCACGAGAGGCGACGACGAAGCATGGTCGAAGATAAGATCCAAGAGTTTAAAAAAAAAAATCTCTTCGTTCACCATGGACGCAGCACACACACATTTTGAGTGTGGATACCGTAAACAAACATCTTGTCGACCGAGATGTTCTTGCCTTGCCAAATCTGCACGGCTTCGCCCCACAGTGGGGCCTCTCTGGGAATATCCTGACGCTTCAAATACCCCCACACCGTCTCCTCCTCCGTCATTCTCACCATTCCCCTCTCTGCCTTTACTGTCTCCTTGTTCGTCCTCCTCCCCATCTCTCGCCTTTTCTCTTCCCCCAAAGGATCGCGACATGGGCGCTAAAAGTTAGGCAGCTGGGCTTGTGGAGAGGAGGCCGAAGGTCGCCCAACTCAGCTCGGAAAGCCGGGTGCGCAAGGATGAAGGAGTTGGCTAGGAAGCACAGCACGGTTTCGCCATGCGCAGCATGCAAGCTCCTAAGGCGGCGGTGCACGCAGGACTGCATCTTTGCTCCTCACTTCCCCGCCGACGAGCCCCACAAGTTCGCCAACGTGCACAAGGTGTTCGGCGCCAGCAACGTCAGCAAGCTCTTGCAGGTCTCTCTCTCTCTCTCTCTCTCTCTCTCTCTCTCTCTCTCTCTCTCTCTCTTTCTGTGGGTGGGTGTGTGTGTGTGTGTGTAAAATGTGCTTGTAAGATTGCGATCACCACAAGACATCACATTACATGAAAAGAATGGCTTCGGAACTCACCATGCGACTCAAATTGTTTGTGTGATCAAAGGAGATAGCAGTGCAGCACCGAGGAGACGCAGTGAGCAGCCTGGTGTACGAGGCCAACGCCCGGGTGCGCGACCCAGTGTACGGCTGCGTCGCCGCCATCTCCACCCTCCATCGCCAAATCCAGGCACTCCAGGCGCAGCTGGCCATGGCACAAGCACAAATGGTGCACTTGCGGATGAGCCACGCAGCCTCCCTCGCCCGCGCTGGCCTCGGCCACAGTCCCATGGGCGCAGGGAGCACCAGCACGGGCTCTTCCTCCATGTCCCCCACTCACAACCAGCTGCTGGAGCCTGACACCACCGTCAATGCCAAGCCACTCTTCGCCCTGGACATGGTGGCGCTGGACCAGACTAACCTGGAATCAGAACCACCAATCTGGTCATTTTAGCACCATCTGCCGGTGTTTGTTCTCGTCTCTTCTAAAGATAGCTTTTGATATCTAGATGGCAATATTGCAGCTCTTGTTCTTTTGGACACAGGGGCTGCATTTGATGCAGACATCAGTTTATGACAAGAATTGAAGTGCATGTGTGTAGAACTGTACTGTTGGTGTCATTTTATACTCCTACTAACATAGTGTCTATAATTATTCTGCTATCACCATCACTGGTAAGTAAGCACAGGCTCAGCACCACAGCAATAAAAGATAAGATGCAAGTGAGCTATGCATTAAGCCAAGCATTAGAATAACATTTGAAGTATATTAAACTGTAACACAACATAAGGAAATACCAATATGTGAGATTTCACATCCACTTAAAAGACATCAGGAAATCAACCTGCTACAACTTCCACAAAGCTGCAAACAAGCAGCAGAATCCATCACTCACGGCTCTTAGTTCCCCCATTATAACTGTGAAGTGAGTAACAGGAACGTGTCGGCGCCACCAGATCGCTGGTGGTGGAGGAGGAGGAGAAGGTGATGTGTGACCAGAAGCTCGTGTTCTGTGAGTACCGGGCCGTCAGAGGTTCGTTCTTGTGATTGGAACTGTGATCATCTTCTGTAAATGTGATCTTGGGCTAGAAAGGAAGAAACTATTAATGAGATCAGCGTCTCTTGTGGTGTTTGGATCAGAAATCATCGCAATCTTTTCAATTATATGGATCAAAAGTTACACTGAATCAGAACACAAACATGAATTCACACGTAGAGAACACTGCCCAGCACAATATGGGCCTTCCTAACTCCGCTGCAAGCCGACGCGGGAGCGCGCGTCCTGCCGCCCCGTCACCCTCCCCAGGTAGTAGCAGCTGAAGCCGAGCAGCACCGAAAAGAGAAGCAGAGGGAGGGAGGGAGACGACCATGACAAAATCCATCACAGCTGATGATTGCACCGTCAAATTCCGATGGATGAGACGTTGTTATAGAGAGTAGACATGGAGCAAAAAGATCAAATGTTCCCTTCACACCCAACTGGAGCGAAAGATACTGCACAGCTAAAAGCCCAAGCGTAAGATTCAATCAGACATGGGAGCTTCTGCTTTTGTGCAGCGCAGAAGATGCCCTGTGGTGCTCTAAGTCGCACGTAAAAGAAGTTAAGATGAGGAAGAAGAATAGGTCAGCAGAGCTCGACTTTTCCAGTGGTTAAAACATGATCAAAGAGATATTTTATTTATTATTATTATTATTTAGGGCAAATTATTATGTTAAGACGGATTTTTTGGTGATGCCTATTGCGTTTGACATTTCATCGTCGTATATCATGAGAGAATCCAATCTCCCTTTTCATCCGATGTGTGCTTTTAATGCTAATCATGTTTGGTCTTGCATTATATATATATATATATATCAGTAATAACACCTATCATCATTATTAATGGAGAAAGGAAGGTCTTAATTTATTTTCTCGGTCCGAATTTTTTTCAAGCAATAAATGACGTTTGGGAAATACAAAAAAAGCAGTTAAATTCTTATATAAGCAATTATTCTCATTTAAGGGAAGGAAAAGACAAAGACAATAATTGTCCATATTAAGCATAATACGATCGTATTTACAGTGGATTCAGTGCATACACTCGATGATTGGAAAGACAAAATTCCACAACTACCCTTCTCCTTTGAGCGCACCGGGCAGTTCATCTGCGATAGGATTACGAGGGCAAAACCGGGAATCGAGAAACGGTGGGGCGCGAGCGGACGAGCGATTGGAAACGCCGGGTCAACTCAGGTCGGAGGAACCGAGGAGCAACTCGGGGAAGGATCTCAGGAGCTCCTTCTCCTTCTCCTCGGAGGAGGAGGAGGAGGCAGCAGCGGCGAGGATGCGGCGGAAGAGCGGGACTGGGCAGGGGATGCGTAGGATGCCACGCTGCTCGTAGCCGTACTCGTGGGCGGAGAGGCGCAGCAACTGGACGAAGGCCGGGCGGCCGAGGAACTCGGTTCGGACCTCGAACCGCTCCATCTCCTCCCCCACGTACACTGGGAAGTGCCCCTGCGCCGGCTCTCCGTGTCGCCTCCCTTTGCCGGCCCGCCGCAGCGACTCGTACTGGGCGCAGTCCACCACCCTCGACATCCGCCGGATCATTCTCTGTTGCGGTGGGAGGAGGAGGGCGAACGAGGTGGCCTCCGCCGCTGTGGGTGGGTATGTCTTTATAGTGGAATTCGGAGGACTTTTAAATCCATTATTCATATCTATGTACACAAATTAAGCTGTTCTTCGTACAATAGCGAACGGCTGTTTCAACGCGTAGAGTTGTGTAGTGATGATCCATACAACGCGGTTATTGATGTGTGCCGCGCTGGCGATTCCTGTCTTAATTCCACATCACCTGTTGAGTCAACGCAGTATCCAACAAGGAAAACAATGTGTTCTTGGTGATGGTTGTGCCTGCTCTTTTGTCCGTCCACACCACGAGAGCAAGGTTCAATAAACAACTCTTAAAGATATATAATAATAATAATAATAATAATAATAATAATATGGAAGTGGAGTAGGTAAAGTGGATGATATGGTTTCCGTAGTCCATTCGATGGCGATATCGATCACAAAAGTTGGCATTGGGATTTCGAGCACACTTCCCCGCTGACCTTTACAACGACGACGATAGTAATAACTAATGAAGAGTGGCTTTCTTCGACGTTCCATCACACGCATTCGCCGTGTCGTGGTGCCGATGATCGTCGATTCCGCATCTCCACGTAGTTCGGACGGTGGTGATGCATCCGTTGGGTTTAGAATAAATACTACGAGTGCTTTAATAAGAGTGCGCCCATGACGTACACCGTACACTACGGATCACGGCGCCGCACCACCACCACCTTTTGGTGAGTCGATCATATAACGATGGGTTCTTTAAGCATTTATGGTAACTTACTTTAATGTAATCCTAAAGCCAAAAAGCTGCACCAACACGAGACTTCCCCTCCCCATGCAAGTCACGTAAATTATCCATCCCCATATTAACAAACGAAGGTTTTTTTTTTTGGGTTCCTTCTGAATTTTTTTTTTGACGATGATGATGCATGAATTTACAATTACATGAACCTACGATTTACTATCCATGCGAGCTTGAAATTAATATATTTGCTTTCACATAAGTCGATGTGTAGATATTTAAGTGATATGTTATTATCAGCAGCGAAGAGTAACACCAACATAGGAGCTCTCGACGAAACTACTTATCCATAAGTGATTTCCTACTAAGTATAATAACTACTAAGAATTGTTTGGAGACTCTCCACGATCAAAGAGCTGTAGACAAAACTACTCATCCATAAGTGGATTTGATTACCTAGTAAATATGCTAATCACTAAGAATTGTCTGTGAAGAGACCAAGCTGAGTTTTTTCATTAGCATCTACTCTAGTGGGACCCTAAGATCCTGAGATCGGATCCTAAAAATTAGGCCTCACCCGAAGGTAAAAATGAAACAAATGGTAGGTGTGGATAAGTTTGGAATCATTCCTTCTTCTTGGCCCATTGATGTGCCAATTTGCAGAGTGACAAGGACATGCTATGACTCGTATCTATTCAAAGCCGAGGGATGAATGATGTGGTACCTTATCCAGTGCAGTTAGGTGCCATCTGTGGATGGAATGCCTTCGTGATGTGTGCCTACTAAATTCTCGAGTCATCAGAATCGAAATCGATCATTCATCCAATCAAATCTCGATTAATGTCACTATATCACTGGAGCATATATATATATAGATTTCATCGTATTAGAATTTGATGTCGGATTTTATAAGAGATTTGGGTTTTATTTTTTTATATATTTTTCACTTAAAGATATAGAACAAATATCACTTACACTTTTGTGTTACAAAAGATTTTAATTGTCTAACATATGGGCTAGATTCAGAGTCAAAAATTCGAATAAAGATAATGTAAAACTTGTGTCAAAGACATATACGATGAAGCTTAATTAGTATGGATTTGCTTCCACGATGTTAGAGATTACTAATTTGAGAGATTTTTATGTGATGATTAACTATTGGGTTTGGACGGTGGTAAATGATATGAATGTTTACATGTATTTATTTGATCGTTGATGGACTATGAGATCATGCATCAAATCATTAGGCTATGATTATGAAGTAACTAACAACTTGGTTGAGTTATCTTCCTAATAACATTGTATAACCTATCTTATGGGATTGATTCGATATTCTTATCGGTGCCACATCGTTAATCTCATAGGATTGAATCTCATTGTTGGTCAAACAAGTACAATGTGTCGATGACTATTTATATGTATGTTTCAAAAAAAAATAAGTCATACATTATTATTTAATGAGAGAAGAAGTCGTTGAGGTCCTAGTCAACCCGATGTAGTCCGAATCCATATACACAGGGTTGTTTGAGGTGCCTTTGAGGTGGAAACGTCGAGCTCAGGAGGTGTCATATGCAGAAAGATCGAGATCATGAGAGATTTTTTGACCTAATCCCTCCGACACTCAAGTTAATAATATAAGACATATGAGTATCAACGATAGTGGTCAAAAATGATAACTCTTATTTTTTATTACGTTGGAGATGAGTTTTTATACTTAGTTGTAATGGGATAAAATATTATATAAAATATTCTACAAAGAGGCAGCCTTTAACCATCTCCAATAGTCTCATATTTGACATTTTGTTCACGTGGGCGATAAGGGAGGGAGGAGCCCCAAAATCGCTTACTTTGGACCTTTGCCCACATGGCCAGACAAGTGGAGGGTGACCTTCATCTACTCCTTTCACCTTAGATACTACATGAGGTTACATATCTGAAAACTATAGTTGACGACGTACTCCTTATCATTTGCCTCTCACCCTAAAGACATGCTTCGAGACTCTTGCCAGAGGGGTCTAAAGTGCGATGTCTGGTTCATTTGGCATATCAAGCTCAAAACCTCTTCAGTCAATTATTGACCTAGTGGCATGTTTAGTTCATCCGATACATCTAGTCTATCACGCACCTTACAACATTCGGAATAAAGTCATCCAACACATCCATCCGGAATCATCTCCTTCAGTGCTGCTAATGGCGATTCATTGTTGACCTACTCCTTGTATGATTGAGAGACGCACATTGGTCGAATAGGGTTAGGTTTCTAAACCTACATGTCTCGAGCGAGAGGGGAGGGGGTGGGATCAAACTTCTTGATGTTTGTGCCTCGAATGGAGGCAGGGGTTGGGCTTTTTTACCTCTCGGCCTCGAGCGGAGGTGGGAGTCAGACTTCTCAACCTCCACTCCTTAAGTATATTTTGTCTTATGCCTCTCTCGTAACAAGTTTCTTCTAGCATGGATCAAGTTTTCCTAACTCACATGCCTCGACACATTTTATCTTGTACCTACTATTACAGCAGGTTTCTTCTAATGCAGGTTAGATTTTCCTAATTCATCCACCTAAGACATATTTTACCTTGGGCCTCACACTATAGTGAATTTCTTCTTAATATGGGTTGAGTTTTTTTTTACTCACATGTCTTGGGTATACTTACTTTATGTCTCCTATTATGATAGGTTTTTTATAACGTTGGCCAGGTCTTCTCGACTTGAGTACCTAGATCACATTTTATCTGGTGCCTCCCACCATAATAGATTTCTTCTGATATGAGGTGGGTTTGTTTTGATTGACGTGTCTCATACACATTCTACCTTATGCTACCTACTGTGATAAGTTTTATTTTATATAGGTTCGGTATTCCCAACTCATGCACCTTAAACGTTTTTTATCTAGGCCTCCCACTGTAGTAAATTTCTTTTAATAGGTTTGGGTATTACACACATTAGTCATTTTTCTGTTTTCTGAGATGGTTTTTGCGCATTGATCACTTTTATACCTTCCAAGGTGATCTTTGTATATAAATCACTTTTAGATATGTCCCTTTAAATCAATATGAAGGTATTACACACATTAGTCATTTTTATGTTTTTTTATCTTCCCGCCACGTTGACTTAACAACACCTCAATCTTCTAGCTTTCTACTCTTCCATTTTTGTAAGTTGAGATGTCTTTCATTTCTCACACTAACTCCTTCCGATCTCATCATCATCATATGGTCAAAGAGGTCAATGATTCGTACTTGGATAACCTATGGGCGGAGGAAGTCCCGACTTTCCCCTCATCGGGAGGGTCGATTCCTGTGTTACCAAGAGTTGTTCAGGACTTAGAGTCTATGAAAATTACATGCGATAAAGACTACGGATAACTTTTGGATCACTTATATACCCGATACTCTATCTCATTCTAGTTTGATTTGCAAATCCGTGGTCGGATTTACCCAACTTTGTTTGATATCTTAGTAGCATCAGCAACTTTGTTTGACCCAATATCTACGATTGACCAACAAATAAGATCCAATTTGACGACGAATGTCCACATCAGATGCTCCTCCATAGTTTTCACATTTGCCTCCAAGCGTTCGATGTCGGCACTCGACATTGACGCATGAGCATAAAATGATGTCTTCTTTGGCTTTTTATTCCTTTCCTCTTCTGCGTTGTTGACTTTAACGTCGCAGGAATCAAACGAAATAAATAAAATGTTGAATTCTTAGACAAGCTTGAAGTCTTTATAGGAATCAATCATTAACTCCATCGAGGATAAGATCAATAATACGTATTAAACTAGTGACTCTCTCTCTCTCTCTTTCTCTCTCTCTCTCTCTCTCTCTCTATATATATATATATATATATATATTCCTTTTTTCTATTTGATCCTTCATCATGTCTAACACACAATTTGTCGTAATACCATTTATCACAATCACAAAATTTTTTTACCAAATTGACGACACATATAATTCATCACTAAAAGTGGTAATTTAGTGACAAAGATGAAGATACTTTTATCACTAAAACTTTTAACCATGACACCTAAACTGACATAGGATGATTTGTCACCGTATAGTTTAGCATAAATTATTACTACCAACTCCACGAGAAAACCAATCTATTATTGACTTAATCTATCGGGACAAAATTAATAAATTTTATTATATTTGTCACTGTATATTTGAAGCATAAAATTTTGCATCAAAAACCAGCATTTGAGCACATGAAAGATTTGTGTTCTCGTTTTCCTCGCTCCAAAAGAGGAGCTTTCAAGGCTTCAACATGGCCAGATCAGCTCCACTTCAAATGAAGACCACCGTACCATCTGCATCGCCCACCATGTCGATACGAGGAACTCACATGTCGTTTTGAGTACCGTCCTAAAACTCTTTTATCGCACCGTCACACACAACAATGTCATGGTGGGTATGACATCTTCTTTTCTTGTGCTGACTCCCATCTCCAAATCTGTGGGACGATCCATATTCCATGGAGGAAGGAAGGAGTATGAGCTTAGGGCTTCACCTCCATGCATTCATGCATGCACGTAAAGTAACAATCTCAGGAAGAAAGAAAGATAGTTTCTGGGCTTCATTCCATCAATTCTCTCTCTCTCTCTCTCTCTCTTTTTTGCTTTCTTTCTTTTGTGAGATCTGAAGCCGTGTTTTTCTTCATCAACAATACAAGTCAAACGAATATTCCCATCCTCCTCCATCCAAGACATGCATTTGTGAAGGTTCCATGGAGCCCCCAAGCAGACAAGAACAGCTCCCCATTCTCCCAGTTTCACACCTCCCTTGCTTCATGTTACGTTCATCGAGTATAGATCAGACAAAGAAGTACTACGATAAGCTACCTAACTTGCATGCCCGTGACTTGAAAGCTTCCGTACAACGTGACGGTCGAGTCAAACATGCCAAGCTTTCCTCTCCGGGACTCGATATGTATATATAGAGAGAGAGAGGGAGAGAAAGAGAGGGAGAGAGGTGTGGAGCTCGATCAGTCGATGGGAAGGAGAATGGGGAAGCGAGGCGAGGAACGCGGAGTAGATCGAGCGCCAAAAGGATATGTTCCGGTGATGGTGGGCACAGGGAAGGAGTTGCAGAGGTTCGTGGTGAGCCTGGAGGCCTTCGAGCATCCATGCTTTGTGAGCTTGCTGGAGATGGCAGCTCAGGAGTTTGGCTACCGGCAGAAGGGCGTACTTAGAATACCATGTGATGCACAGCATTTTGAGCAAGTGTTGAAGATGACAGCCAAGTGATGATGCACGGCATGAAGAGAAGAATCTCTTTGTTGTTTTGATACTTAGGTCTCATGTTTTGGTTGATGTCGAACTGCAACACATATTTTCCAAGCTAAATCCATGTTTTTTTTTCTTCTTCTTCTTTTGCGTTTTGTTCAAGAAAACAGAAAATGCATCTTTCATATGATCAAAAATCTGATCAAATGAATGTGGCATTTGATTTAGGTGATAGCCAACTTTGGATTTGTGAATCCATTTTATCTTTATATACTATCTTATTTTGAAATTTCGAAAGGATACTAGATATGTAGAAGCCCTAATAAAAACAAAAAGGCTGCTTAGCAGTTAATCAAATCATATTATATTATTATGCACAGATCATTAAATGCTCTAATGGAATGTAAACCAAAAAAAAACAGAAAAAAGAGAAAGAGATATAAAATAGGTAGATAGGTTGTATCTAATGCATAACAAAGTATTTGTCAAGGATGACTCTGGACTTGTAGTCTTCGATGTGGTGGGAGATGATATGATCTCCCGTTGACAAAAATGCATTCCAAAGTCACCACCGGCACTGAATGCCCAGTAGTAGTACTTGTATCAGACAAAGCTGAGCTATCTCGACGCGGATGTGATCTGCCATTCCTTCCCACCAAGAGAACAACGACGAAGACTTTTTTTTTTTTTTACTTTTCATCTTTTAATATAAAATATCCCTTCAAATATGTCATTGCGAGTGACATCTCTTCAGAAACTTCATGTTAATCACTTTTAAACCATAATAAAATTTTATTATCTAAAATACTCCTAACATTTTTAACATCATCGATAAGTCTATAAAATATATTCATGTATTTATAGTTTATGGCTATCCTACAATAGCTAATAAATATATATATATATATATATATATATATATATATATATATATATATATATATATATAGATATTCATTTGTGTGAGATGGAAAAAAAGATAGACAAAAAAAATAGCCTCACATTGCTAATGATTGACTGAGTTGGTGGTCCGCAAATTAATAATATTGATGTCTAATCTCATATATATCAGTCTACATCAGTCCTATTAGAATTTGTACTCATATAGAAAAAAAAAATCTATCATGATATCAACGCTACAAGAAAAATATTAAATAATAAATAATAAAAGAATAAAATTTAATCAATCTGATGATTGAGTGAAACTTGATAAATACACTGAGCTAGATGGAATTGGTAACTATAAAAATGGGCCACATTGTAATGAATAGACATGAATGGAGTAAAGGTAATCTTATATTATTAAAAATTGAGAGAGTGGTATCACATACAAAAGGCTTGGTCCACAACTTAATAAACAACTCAAGCATTTGAGTTATATTACTGTCCAATTTTATGTATGTATGTATGTTAGCCTTGATCCATCCTACTCCAACTTGAATTTATAGAGAAAGAAAATTAATCTAACCATTTGCTTAGATTATAGGATGCTAAAATTAAAGCTCCTCATAAACAAATTAGTTTCAGTTGATTTACATGAGTGACAAGTTCAGGTTTTCATATTTCCTTTATTTTCACCAGCATGAATTCATTCATTGTCTTTGGGATCTAAGACATTTAAATAAATGCATATTGGCTCTTTGTAGCCATAGACCAATTGGTGGGAAGCCATTGGGATATTTCCCTGCAGCATCTATTCCACCTTTTCATAAGGTGAGGTATTGGAGAAGGCCCAAACCCAAACCCACATACCTTTTCAGTCTTTTATATTGTTGCTCATTCAGCAACTCAAATAGAGAAAGAAATAACTGGATAAGGAAACCTTGGAAAAAAAAAAAGATATGTAGTTTACTTGATGCATGCATTGATCTGCTCATGCTCTTTTACGGCCACAAGTGGTATATACAGTATTTCCTCAAATTCAAAATAAAAAGAAAAAAAAAAGGTATGTTTACTAAAGATCTTTCTTTCTATTTCATTCCATCTAGTTTAGTGTATGAGAATTTTAGTTTAAACACAAGGAAGAACCAGAAATGATAAATGAAGATGAAGAACTTGACATCTTACAGTTACTGTTTCTTTGATTTAGAAGAATTATATCAAGGTCTAAAAATGTTTTCATCTTTTTATGGTCAAATGCATAAGTAAGATGTGTCAAAAAAATAGAGCTCAGTGCCACTTTTGATCACAATCTTACAATCAGTGTGATAGTTAATAGCTAAACGTAAAGTTGACATCTCAGGACCAAGGAGTCAGTCAGTCATATGAGATCTTTGGAATGCTTTCTTCAAGAGAGTCATTTTGTTTTTCTCTTTCCTTGGAGCTTGAACTCCATGTTCATAATCCTGTTTAACTGTATTGTAACCTTTATTTCTGAATACTATATTTTTTGGTCTACGATTCCTATGTCTCAATCAGCCTTGAATAGTTCCACACACAGAAATAAAGGCTACAATACAATTAAAGCAATCCCTTTCAGCAAAACCAGCTACTTGTTGACTTAAAACTATGCATACAGCTGTATCTCAAGCACAATGACAGTGAAACAAACCAGCAATGCTGTCTACCAGTTTTATTTTGACCTTTTAATCCTTTCTTGTTGGTGCTTGTGACATCTGATGAAGTGAAACACCTTAAATAAACATTAAGTAGGAATAGTACTAGTGTCATGCTGAAGTTTCAGCAATTCAGGTTTGGATTCTGCAATACAAACACCATCCTCAGAAATAACCTTCATCTCCATGGGCACTGGGATGCACTCACCAATGTTCTCATGCGGCCATGTTTCTTTAGTGTTGCTTCAACTGGCAGCACTAGATTTTGGTCACTGTCAGCAAGGGATCCTTAGAATTAATTCCATGTGATGTAGTCAACATGATCATAAGGACCAAGCTGAAGAACTCCATGTTTTGTTCTCTTCTTCCTTCTATAATTGTTATAATTTGGAATTTAATCTCAAATGTAACCAGTTGGATTCATATCATAATCTAGCTTGCCAAGCTGGAAACAATTTAGTAACCACTCACTAAGAAGTGGAGAGTAGCAGCAGACCTCATGCATACAAACCACCTTGTTCCTGTTAACCTTACACTTCAATTGATATAATTTACCAAAAAAAAATAGAAAAAAAAAAAAACCATGGTTGAAGGCAATCTCTCTGTAGAAGAGTGCCCAAGGTAGCTAGCTGCTATGCTGTTGATCATGACCAAAACCTTGCAATTGAGGTCATTAAATTACCTAAGACTGTCAACATCTTGAATACATGCATCCACCCCAATGGATTAGGTGGAACTCAGGATGTGGAGTGAGGCAATTGGGACAGACAAGTTGAATGTTGGGTAAGACAATGTATCTTCTTTGACTTCATCTGGGATACTTATCCTTTGCTGTTCTTAATCCTTGAAAATTCAACACCGAAACCAACCTCGATCCTGGAAAACACGGAGAGAAAGCAATCAAGTCAAGGATAGACAGTCATGAATTCCTCGAGGTCAATTTCCGCTGCAAGCATTCATTCACCGAGAGAGATGCCTTTATTATTTATTTTTAAATCAATCCCTGCGATTTTTGTAGTCCCAATAAAAGCTCGAAAGAGAGAAGGAAAGTGACATTCTTAAATGATGGGGGAAAGGAGCCAAAAGAACCAATAAATGGTGTGAATGGTTGTCATATTGACTCTTCTTCCTACCGGCTGCTGTTGCCATCGCATTCATCAGCAGCAGCGGCATTAATGGCGGGCGCGGACGACGCTCCCATCACGCCCGCCCGCCCGCGGTGGCAACAGTGGAGACGCAGGAAGCGGTGGTGGCGATGCGTGGACCTCAGCAACCTTAAATGGACGTACCACACTGGGGGGAGAGGAGCATTAAATGCGAGGTGGAAGGGGAGTCGCCCTCGCGCTTCAACGGTGACGGAGACCGTGCCGGAGGAGACGTCACGCCATCTAACCTCTTCCTGCACATTTACCCACGCCCCCATAAATATCATCTCAGGCAGGAGGAAGATGAGAGTGAGTGCAGGAGGACGAAGCTCCCGTTATGACTCGTTGCTTCTTCCCATACGTCATGTCTCGGAGTCATTGGACCTTAGATCTCATTAAAAAAATATAAATTATATATTTACACTTTTTATTTTTTTAATATATAAAATATATATTCTTTCGAGAACACTAATATTAATATTAATAATATTAATATGATATAAAAAAAGAAAGAAGAATTAGTATAAAAAAAAGAGAGTAATTAAGATAGTTTATAAGATAAAAAAAGAGAACAAGATATTATACCGAAGAGGATAATAAGCGAGAATCATCTAATATTTTATAAATAATATATAAAATATTAATTTGATGATAATATATTAGATTCATTTATTGAATGTTGAGAGTCGAGTCGAATATCTCATCCAATAAATTTATACTAGGAATTAAAATATCCTAAAAGTGTAAAAGAAAAATTAAGAAAAAAATCATTGTATGTCAACCATCGTAGAATAAAAGCTCAACTTTCCGGATTCCATAAGGAGTTAAGTATGCTTACACAACAATGAATGAAATGTGTACAACCCGATCAAATCACTCGTTGTATCATCATCTTCTTCTTCTTCTTCGGTGCAGCTAAACCTAAATGGACAAAACAGGAAGAAGATGGTCACGTTTGTCTGCACTCCGGAGGAGAGAGATCAGTATGAGACATAAGCATTGATGAAGAGCCTCTCTCTCTCTCTCTCTCTCTCTCTCTTGGTGTCAACAAGCTTTCCTACTCCTCTCCCCCACACACACACACACACACACCCCCCTCTCTATCCTTTTCCTTTTCCTTTTCATGCACACTAACAACGAAAGCGAGTCGCCAACTCACTTGCCGAAGCTGATGACTTGCGAAGTGCTGCAACCCATCCTTTTTTAATCTCTACTGCAAATTATAGCAAGTATTTATCGTTCATTTGATAGTTGCAACCCCATCTTCATCGTTGTTTTCTCACTTTTATTAATCTTAACACTCATTCAGTGTTGGTGTAGCTGTCTGTGTGTCCTGTGCAACATAATAATTCGCCAGGAGGAGAAAGAAAAAAAAAATCTGTAACATATAAAATTTATTAAAAAAATATTGAAAGAATAATATTATTAATTTTTTATTTTAAAAAACAAATGGTAGCATCTTTCAAAAAATTAGTGGACGATGTTCGATACAACACCTTATTATCAAAGGCATAATAGTGTCACTAGATTTATTATTTTCGATATCATAACAATAGATAGAAAAATAATATTAGATTAGATGTCCAATGTGGAACGCATAGCCTCTCAAACACTTGCAATTATAAATATATACAGAAAAAAAAAGAAGAAAAAAAAATTGATGATGATTTAGTCTGCAGGGGAACGGAGTAAAGATTAAAAATGATATGAATTCCACAAGCATCAAAACAAAAAATAAAAAATAAAATTACAAGCCTGTAAACTCCTGTGCTGGCTTTATACAAAAGGAAGGCGGCGAGGACTTCGAAATATAATAATACTGTTTTATACCGCTCCTGGATGTATATATATATATATATACACATAATAAGTAACATTACAGGGGGCAAAGCGCAAAATTGAGGTCGATTCGGGGCCGCTTCTGCGGAGGCGGAGGAGCAGCCGCCAGGGGCGGTGCGGCCACCTGCGAGTCGCAGCGTGGGCAGCGCGGGTTCCTCCTGGATATCAGCACATAGGAAAGGCAGCTGGGGCAGCCCGCCGCCACCAGGCTGCCTCCGGCGGAGTCGCAGCCGGCGGACCCCTCCTCCCCGACCTCCTGCCCGTCACCCCGCCGCTTGATCGACGCGGTCGTGATGGACGACGACGAGGAGGGCGAAGGCGAGGGCGAGGGGGAGGGGGAGGGGGAGGAGAAGCCGTCCGATGCCTCCTGCCCCTTCCTCCTCCGCCTCCTCCCCTCCATCCCCATCGTCCGCCGGCGCCGCCGCCGCCGCCGCCGCTCCTCCTCCATCTCTCTGCCGCGCGACTGGCGCTCCGCCCGCTCCAGCGCCCACTTCACCTTCTCGATGGTGCACACGCTCTGGCTCCCCGCCGCTACCGGCTTCGGGCCGTCGTCCGGCAGCCGGTTAAGGTCCTGCGAGCAACGAGGAAACATCAACGTGAGCCCGAGACGAGGCGAAGGCGAGAACCACCCACGAAGAACGGGAACCGAGTGCTAACCAGCGGACGGAGGTCACTACGACAGCCGATGGACGGCTTCGAGCCAGCATCAACAACGTCTCTGGGTGCCACCGACGTGCAGCCGCCGAGGAGGTCGAGGGTTATCAGCCCCCTCTCCCCCTCCCTCGAGCTCACCTCGACCAACATCGTTCGACAGCAAGAACTCCGGTACGTAAGGAAAAAGAGGAGGAGGAGGAGGAGGAGGAGCCAAGAAGAAGAAGGAAGCGGGAGCAGATGAAGGGTGTGATTGATTGATTGATTGATTGATGTGCAGGGGGGAGAGAGCGAGGTAGTTAATGAGAGCTGGTGGCAGGGCGCTGTCACACAAGGTTAGGGAGCATTAATGGAGGGTTGGAAGGACATGCACGGGAGGAGGGAGGAGGGAGGAGGGAGGAGGGAGGGGGCAAAGAGACGGCATTAAATGCTGGGGTTTGGCGGCAAGCAGCGGAAGCATCTGCTGCCGCCCCATTTGGTCGCCCACTTGAGGTGGGGATGGACGCCAACACTCTCCTCCGCCATGGGTTATGTGCAGGCGGTGTCTGCAAGCGCTTGGATTCACTTCCCACTGCCATTAATCCTCGTCTTGTGGTCCTCCTCATCTCCACCGCATTCCCAATTACTCCCTCCACTTCAAATTTAATTTATAATTTTTTTTTCCTCATAAGTTTCTTCAAAAGAATTACTTCGAATAGAGACCACACACACATATATATATATATATATATATTATCATTATTCATAAATAGTATGTGTGTGAGATGAAAAAAAAAAAGGATTCGAACAAAATAAAATATTAAATAACGTATAAAATATTCACACATACACTCAACCCTATAACTTATTACTGGTATAATAATACAGTAACTCATTAGATACGTTATATATATTATATTATATTAATAAATATCATAAGAGTTTAATGGTATATAATTGATTTGACACAGTTTGATAGCATACGATTTTATGTTGTATTAATAGCTCATCTTCATATATCACTCAAATTTTTGAAAGTTTGGTATTCAAATCAGGTGGATAAATTTTTAGTTAGATAACAATGAACCATATCATATCATAATTGATAGCGAGATATAAGTGAATCATTTAATAACACATGAATCGATACGTAGCAACAGTTAAATTTATAATATATATATATAGTATCCCTAACTCAGTACAAAATTTCAACAGTTATAGATGTATGTCACATCATCTAAAATTTAAATAAAATCATTTAGTGCTTTATCAACTTTGTATATGATAGGAAAGATAATGGGCCAACCTAATCCAATAGACTTGTGCTAGCTCCGCGACCACACTAGCATCCGAGGCGGAGGCGATCGGACGACGCATTAGGTGAACCTCCAACGTGCGCCATTAATGTCGCGTGGCGCGTAACATTTTTGCGTCATATCTCTATGTTGATCGATTCATTGTACACGGCAACTTCACTCAAGGTATCGATGGAGGTAAGACTGAGTGCACGATTGATCCTTCGCATAGTGAGTATAAAGTTTCCTCTCGACAACACCAACGGGGGATTCTCTCTTTGGCTCTTGCTCTCAAAAAATACACACTGATATCCTCTAAAAGGAAGTCGAGACACTGACTAGAATGTCGGAAGGGTCATGTCGGGTACCCCCATTTCGATGAGACTTTTGTGTAGGTCCCCCTTGGTAGACACCGACCCAATCGGAGCCCAAAGGAGTCAACCCGAGGTGTAGACTTTCGAGACGCTAAGCCAACTTCAATCGGATGCCTTCGCCCCCCACCCTCGACTAATATAGACGAGGTTATGCATCCGACAATGACCAAGGCGTGTTGACTTATCAGACTGAATCTTACAAAAGTATTGATCAATGTTTTACATCGTAAAATAAAATGACCATCAACAGGTGTTTTGGGTTCTTAATATAAATACCCAATATATATATGTATATATATAAACGTTTGTCCCCAATCACTCTTTACGCTGATTTGTGCATGTGACTGAGACTGCATTAATGAATCAAATGTGAGGTGTCTCTTAGGGCCCGTGATGGTGCATGTCCTTGTCTTTGCAATTTAAGGCCAAGTAGCGTAGTAAAAGGGCCAGATGAGAGAGAGAGGTCATCTCAAGACTCAATAATATGAACAATAATAATTATTATTATGTAGTTCCAACTCCCATTACTACATGATATATCAATACAACTTGCCAAATCTCTCTCTCTCTCTCTCTCTCTCTCTCTCTCTCTCACACACACACACACAGACACACACACTCAATAAATTGAATTCACTGTCCAGTGTATGTGAACCGTGATGATAGCCTTGGCTAGAGTAGAGTATTCCGTTGTTCATTCTTTCTCTCTCTCTCAGACACACACTAATAGAGACACACAGGTTTGATGGTGTTTTCTCCTTGGTTTAAGGCAAGTGACTTGGGCAATGAATGCAAAGGGTTGCCGTCATTGAATGCGTAAGAGAACTTTGATGATGCGACTTCCATGCCCACAACATCCGTTTCTCTCTCAACAAGTAAAAACAAACAAACAAACAAAAAAAAAAAATTCTTCTTTCCTCGTTCCTATTTCTTCGTAATTTCTCTCTCCACTTCATCTATAAATCATGGATTTGCTGGCGTCTAATGAATGAATCAACTGTTTATGCACCGAGAGTGAGTGATAGAGGTCGATCACGAGTTCTTCAATAGTTTTTTTTTTTTCTTTCCCTCATTTATTCTCTTGTTGTAATATTAACACCTCGCTCGATTCAAGAATAAAAATAAATAAAGATAACAAACAACCGATGATCAAAATAACAATACTTTTCTTACAACCGATAAATGATAAAGTTTGACCATTTATTTAACCTTCTCATCTAAATGTTTACTACCTAATACTATCCTCAAAAACTTATCTAATTAAATTTTAAAATAAAATTTTTGTAATATTTAATTTTAAATAACTAGCGAAGGTAGAGAGAGAGAGACATATGATTTAATTCTCAAAAATTTTTTGTTTTCGGGTGGGACCAACCAATGAAGTGGATGTGGAAACCCATGCATTGTCCATCTATACCATCCACACAAAATGACATCCACGTAATCCATCGATGAACAGCTCCCATCTGCATTAAGACTCGGTCCCACAACGTGTCGGCCAAGACAAGAAGCTCCATCCCTTATGAGATCCAATCCATTTACCCGATCGATGACTTAATGACCCTTAAAACTCGATCCATTAAGCTATCGGATCCGTCACATTCGAGTTCGACCTAACAACACGATCCATTCTGTTAACGTATACGGATTCTCAAGACTAGATCCGCTAGGTAGAAGAATCTTAAGCCATCTTGATTGGTACCGGATCTATTTATCTGAATCCGACCCGATAACCGCACATTAATGTTTTGGTGTGGACGTATGTCCAACAAATGTGGATGATGGGAAGCCGCCATAATTGCAACCACATAGTGACATTGCATCACATAACTGCTATATTAATTGGCCAACCACCAACATCGAGGTTACATGGTGAACAAAAACGATGATAGCTACCGATGACTATTACATTATTTTTTTGTTAATTCTATTTTGAGGGTACACCCGTCATGCCTAATTTAATATATATATATATATATATATATATATACACACATGGGGACGTGAATTATTAGTGGAGTATCAATGGATGGTTGATTTCGAACATTTTTCTAGGGGTATGTGGTCATAGTGTTAGATTAGATTGGTTAAACATACATTTTTGTACCATTGATTGATGAACACACATGATGATGAGATTAGTAGTCAACATGTTGTACGAGCATCATATCTATTGTATCAATAACTTGGATTTGCATATCGAGTTGGTAGTGTTAAACAAAACTTGTTCGGATAAACATGTGTAATATAATTTTGATTGTTAATAATATGTATGTAAATTCGATTAGTAATTAATAACTTTTCTTGTTATGAGTATTTTTTTTTCTTATCCATCGAGGCTTATTTGAACGTATGCAGATGAATTAATATAAGTGTATTTAACTAAAATAAATATTATATAAGCATAAATTAACCAATGTCTAGCACCATCATGTGGTGGTGGTGAAATCGGGAGCAAGGTGTTCAATAGGACATAAGGAGGGTAGATGATGTTTTCATAAAATCTTTACCAGGACTTCGTGTCGAGAGTAGAGATTCGCTAACATCTCCGAAGGGCAACGATGCACCAGCTTTGCTAGGGCTAGGCAAAGCGACCCTCAACAATAAGTAGTAGTCGCTTCAACCTCCTCCCATAGTTGTTGGGTCGACGATGCTCCTAATGATGCATCCGATAATCCAAAAGCAGTCAGGGTGATGGAAGTCCCCGGAGTAGGAGGGATCGGGCCTACTAGTAGACTCTTCGAGGAACCAATTGTCCCTTCATATGACAGCACCATAGCATATGGACCTTGGGCGGGGTCCAAAGAATCTCCACTTAGGCCTACCCTCTCTAAGGGTTGGGGAGGGAAGGGACCCTCTTTTGTAGATGAGGAAGCCGATTGCTCGTAGGCAGCCTCTTCAAGTGGCTCTAGGATCAAATTGGACCTCAAAGAAGGGGCAACAAGATTGGAGAAATGTGGAGCAGTTCCCATAGGACTTCTACACCCACATACGATGTGGGGCTGGAGCTAGGGCCAACTCCATAGCTGCAAGTGCGACCCCCCACTGGTAGAGATGCTGGGGGCACGATAGCAACCACCCGACGCCTTTTGCAGAGGCATAGGCTCGTCTCCTCTTTGGAGGACCTCGAGGAAGGTGTAATCCTTGCCAGGGGCTCCAGATCCACTTTAAATGGATCAAGGCCCTCAAAAGTCCCAATAGATGGGCCGTGAGAGGAGCCTCGCGCCCATGACGGATGCCTGCTCATCGATAGCCCTTCACCATGCTTAATAAAGGAAGCAGAGGGGCACTATCTTTTCACCCTTGGAGGTCCACACCTGATAAGAGATCACAAAGCAAAGGTCAAGAAATGGGCCAAGGAAAATTGGCAACATAAATGACAAACCCTACTTGAAGGACCAAGGGGAGGGGTGGTTTCCACTGAACGAGCCTCTTCATTATGCTTTGTTGCTCCGCTAGAGAAGAGCACTTGTATATTCTCTAGGGCCTAAGTCTCATGGGCATAAAAGAGGGGCAGGGCATTATCTACAATATGCACTGCCCATGTCACTAGGAAGGCCCTGTTTTTGCTTTCACAAACAATAACGAAGTGGCTCTATCACCCCTTACCGTAAGCAAGATCCTTTGATCTTGAACCCTGTACAGGGCTCGAACCCCGACTTAAGCCAAAGCACGAGCGGAATAAATTATAGGACATCACTACCATTATGTTGTCGTACACTTTGAGAAAGATCCTCAAGAAGCGCCAACAGTTAGACACTAGTTGAGACAAAGAAATTCATCAAAACGCCAAGAAGGCAATGGCTACAAAGGGTGGAGGGAGGTACAGCCTGACCTCCAAAACACCAATGGAGAGGCAGGGTCTTACACAGAACATTTGGTAGGGGTGGTCCTTGTTGGGAAAACTAGCGGGAACATCACATGAGCAGTGAAAGAAAAAAAAAAATCGATTTCCCACATGCATCAAGTCATCATGAAAAGATTGATGCACGAAAAATCTGCAAAACTGAAAACTGCAATATATGAGAGATTGATTACCTAGGGAGAATATATATCTTTGAAAAAATTAGATCCATTTAAAGAGGATGAAAGAGGTCAAACGTCCTCCTCTCAAACGGTATCTACATGATAGATCGTTGTAGCATTACTCCTGTAATCACAACCCAAAAGCTCGTACATGTGTCGCTCTTGCTCCTATTTATAGAGAGCTACCTATAATATCTTAATGGGTATTGGATGATCTTCATCCAATTACCCAATAATATTGGATTATTATATCTCTTTCTAAAAATCTCAATTATCTTCTAACCGGGACTCATGCAAGGAGCCCATCAATATTAGGTCTCATCCAATGGGAATATAGGTTAATTGGATAACTCATATCAAATCTTCTATTCGCTGCAACATCTATCATATGTGTGTGACTCTCTAGGCCTAATACTAAGCTGGCCATGAGTCATCCATATTAGAACTCCTTTTAACCTAGTGAATTGTTATCACATAACAATTCACACGACTCATCGACTATGAACGTGCTAAGCCACTGTGTCATAGTCCTTAGACAGTACAAGAGATCTAATCCATTGGATCTGCCTATCCTCAATTATTATGTATCTAAAGTCTCTGATCCATCTAATATCTCGGAGATTGTATATTGGGCATGGTTCTATTAGGCCACATACGGAATCCGTCTGAGTCTTATTTTAATCAGAGTCTCTCAGAGAATTCTTTCTCTCTCAATCTGAATAACTTGATCAGAGATTTGCTTGAGCAAAAGTACATGATATATTCCTCTTATGATATCAAGAGTTGATGATCCTTTATTGATACTTAATAATCTTTATAAGGTTGGCTACTAATCCTGATAGCCAACTATACCGGATCTATAACTTTCCAAACCTATAAGTATGACGTCAAAAAAAGGAGTAATCAAATAAGGCATCTATAGTGTCTGAAGTATAAGGATCAGACACACAACTAGGACTACAGAATCACTATTTGACGTTAGGTATCATTAACCATACAACATTCCATAAGCAGATCAATTAGTAAATTCATTTTCCAATGAGCACTTGTACTGTGTCCTTAGTGTCCCCATATAAGTGGCTATGAGACCAGTCGCCTCCATCATATAAATCAGCATATAGTACACCAATTTGTCCAGTTATCTTGATGTCATTCTCAAGTATCATATGACCGAGATTATTTAGGATATGTGTTTAAAGATGAATTAGTCTCATTATCGTGATCTCATCACGATTCGATTCTCATTATACAAAACTAAAGACATCACAATATATAAATTCAACAGATAAAATAATATGAGAATATGCCAATAAATAACACTGTAAAAAGATTGTGTAATATCTCACATGCGTCATCACTCATGTGATTGGCTTGCAGAGCACCTATAAGCATTAGTCCTTACCCCCAAGAATCGAAAGAATCAATTTTGGTAAAATCCAAAAGCAGGTGCACAGTTCCTCTAGTTGTCGAGAGGTGACCACAGAATCATAGTCATAGGAGACACACATCTAAACTAAGTCCCGTAAGGCCACGGGAAGTCTAAAAGGCTACCATTTGATAAGGAGCTTATCTGAACCACCTTTCATGTGGAGGAACTCAGTTTCTCCTCATCCCATCAACGATGGGAAGATAGGTGGAATGTGATGTGAAGAGCAAGACATCCTTGTGCTACAAGGTTAGAAGATTAGGGTAGCAATGACATGGCAATAGAATAGGAAGAGCCAGAGAGGACCAGACATCCTGGTTGCCTCACCATGATCAAAGTCCAATCCGCCATAAGAGTAGCACCTCATAATAGCTCGCATGTTGTGCAAAGTCAACATGTTAATAGATCGGGCGATACACCGAAGGAAAGGATGATGCGTCGAAGGTTCAGACAAAGTAATGTATGATTATATGATTTGTCAGAATACTTGACAACATGCTCAAAGCTTTATGATTATGCTAGATAAGTGATTTGGGTAGTTAAGTCTTGATCAAGATTGTTTGAGGTTAAATTGAGTTGGTATTATGTCGAAACCATATCAACTTATCTAAAAACCTATTGGGTTTGAATTAGGACCGAGTTAAGCTTATTAGCAAATTAGTGGCCTTTAGTAGGCCTGGGTAATGGTACCTCTAGGCTCAAGCGGTGGTATTGCCCAAATAGTCGATAATCGTTGTTTTGTGCCTATCAACACTATCGATGGTGATATCGCCCAAGTAGGTAGTGGTATCACCTAAGGCGATGGTGGTACCACTAATGCCCTGATTCCCGTGCTCTGTTTTAGGGTTAGTATGCTCGACATTGATAGTAGTACTACCAATACTTCGAAATCTTAGGAATTTAAAATTTTAGCTCCATTTTCTGAAACATTTAGGGATCTATAAATACCACACTCATGCTTACTTGAGGCTAGAATGAAATATTAAGGATTGAAGGGTTATAAACTCTTTTGAATGATATTCGAGTCTCTTCCTCCTTGAGTTTAGAAGTATTTCTAAATTATAGGAGGGTTGAGGTCTCTTGTAAAAAAGAGGTGTAAAGGTTATATCTTGAGCTTCTTAAAATGAGAAGAGGTATAAAGGTTCTCTCCCTAGCCTATTAAAATGAGAAGAGTTGTAACATGGATAGTTAATCTTCGCCCGTTATAAAAAAGATCGATAGTGAAAGTTGGTAGCATCGAGGGAAGAGGAATTAGAAGTGAACGTAAGTCATGAAGACCGATCCACTATAAATTACTTTTTATCCTTTGCATGCTTTGCTATGTTATTAGTTACTGATTTACTTCACTCGGTATCCTTACTTGGTCTTTTTGTCAAACACATTTTCCATTGGATTTATCGATTGAACTTTGAAAAATTAGATCTTTTTACGCTAGCACTAATTCACCCCATCATCCCTCCCCCCACCCATTACGGTCCTAAACAGACTCAATTGACGATGTAGGAAGATAATTTCAAAATGGTTCAACTTCAACATAATTTCAACATAACCCAAGGTCCATATTATTAAAACATGGTCTCATATATTTAAAAGTCTGACATGGAGATCCAACATCTCACACAAAGGAGATCTATGGCATATATTTAGATAATGAGATGGTAGAACTGAAGGATTAGCATAAATCCTTTAGAAGACAATGAGATGAATATGGGCAACACTGATGTGTAATAGTTAGACTGAGTCAACAAGAATGAGTATTATCAATTTTCTTTTTTACTGACGTGTGCCATTTTATAAGTCGGTTAATACTTCTGACAAGATTCAAGATACAAACTATATTGAAAACATGATGGACACCACAGAAGAGGAGATTAGACCATAATACATTATTTAAGTAGTCATCATCAACAGATCAAATTTCAAGAGGATTAGTTTATAATTAATAAAAAAATTATTTTGAACTCCATGTAGCTTATTGCATGGATCTAATGCTGAAGGATATTGGCAAGCTATTATCAATCAATAAGTGTGTAGCTCGAGAACACTCAATTATAAAGTTTATATATAATCATTATTAAGTCCACTCTTTAACACAGAAGTATATAAATAGTGAGATACTCTGCCCTGGAGTCACTCGATTTCTTACTAATTTCATTACCTTAAATTTATTACAACAAAAGAAACAAGACCTCAATGTAATGGTCACTTCACGGGAATGGTTTGATTCGAGGTATTCGAGATTGAGCAATAGAAAAAAGATTAAAAAGATCATTCTTTCTTCTAGAGGGAGATCGTAATTGAAATAATAAAAGTTGTGAAACCACTTTGTGTTATCCTCCGTAAGGTCGATATAGACAAGCATCCACATATGTCTTATCTTAAATATATGCTGGTTACAACAAGAGAGGAGGTCAAGAAAACATTCAAAGATGATTTCAAGACTGACTAATACTTATATATCATTGATCATAGGACTGAGGTTTATATGGACCAAGATATCTATATTGCAAGTAAACTATAATTTAATTCATAAATTTTTATTATATAAATTATTTTATTAATAAAATTATGTCTTGTTGTATATAATCTAAACCTGATAATTCAATTTCGATATACTTTTAGAACTAATATCGACACCAAGAAATATTATATATTGACTCTAGTCAAATACTTCTAATGCAACAGATCCTATTATTGGAGGTCGATTATTCTGAGATACAATTGATTCATTTTACAATATTGTAGATGTATGGTGTTATTACACCAAGGATCCTAGTAAGAAAAGTCACACATATTGATTATCAACTATATTTGATATTAATATTTATTATATTAATAATATCTTATTTATATTTTTTTGGAATCGAGTGGTGATTGCAATTTGGAGGGGATGTACCAAATTTAAGAAAGATTGTCGTTCGTGTACTTTTAAAAACGATGACATCTAGTGGTTGTGAACGTAATTGGTTAATGTTAGCATGGATTCACACGAAAGTCTACAATAGACTATCGTAGAGATGGTTAGAGATGTTGAATCTTAGATTTTGATGATGAGATCAATTGATGAGTGTTTGTCTAACATGTGTGTTAGAAAAAAAATTGCAGGTCTAACTATGACAGGAGCAATGGAGTTACAACCAAATGATGGGCCAAGATCAAGCGTGGGTATCGGGCCGGGTTCGGATGATGCAGTGAGATCTCGTCAAAGTTTGCTAGGAGATTTGCCGAAGGGATTAGGAAACTCATTGGGAACATGTCAGGAGATCGCCAGAAGAAGACCAGAAGACTCACCGCAAGAATATCGGAGGTTGCCGGATTAGCGGGAGTTAGGTCTTGGTTTAGCTTGTTAGTCATTAAATGTTATAATCATTGAGTTGTAGCTAAGAATTGAGTCCTAATTGAGTTGGATTTAGATGAAATCCAAATCAACTCAATAAGGCAACCGAGTCTACTATAAGGTTTGGTTGAGCTCAGGTTGTGCTCAATTAGTTGACCAAGGGAATAATCAACTGATGGTTCAAGCCGGAATTCGAAAAGTGGAGGGAACCACTTTTGTAAAAATTTTGGTGGGTAAACCGTCGGTGAGCGGCGACTGTACCTCCACCACCCAGGCTTTCGGGCGGTTGACCCACTCAGACTGGGTGGTTGACCCGCCTAGGACCGATGAGTAAACCACCCATACCTTGGTGTTCGGGTGGTTGAGCCACCTAGGTCGGCACGTAAACCGCCTGTATCCGATTTTTTTGGGTATGTTTTACTTTTGGCTTCAAAAATCTGAAGCCATCTGGGGCCTATAAATACCCCAAGTTTTCTTGCATTCTACACAATAATTCTAGGGATTATATTCTGTGATAAAATTATGTATTATTTGTAAGAAAAAGAAAAGGGGAAGGGAGAGAGTGCTTAGAGTAGAAAATTCTCAAGTCTCCATTATCAACTCAAGTGTAAGGGTTTGGTCTTCACCCAAAGAAGATCGATAGTAGACGTCGGTGTGACTCAAGAAGGAGGACTCGGGAGTGGACGTAGACCGTTGGTACCAAACCACTATAAAAATTGTGAGTTTATCTTTTGCTTTACTTATTAATGCTTCCAATCTTACTCTTTGAAAGCAAATATTTCACTTACGATGTTTCTTATCGGATTTCCTTGCTCCTTCTTAAGTAATTAATAAACAAGTAACTTAACAATCTTTTTATCATTCAATTACTTTATTTGAATAATAAGTTTTGGATCTTCCTATTTTTCTTAAAGCTGAAATAATTTTTTTAAAAAAATAAAAAACTTACACTTACACTAATTCACACACTCCCGCCGCCTCTTAGTGCCAATTGATCCTAACAAGAGAAACTGATATATGTCTACTATTACATGCAGCTAAGGGTGTAGTGTGTCGAGCTAGACAAGTAGCTAGAGGAACCTAAGATTGATCCCATTAACCTTCATTTCTATAATAAGGATTCAAAGCTTATGTTAGAGTGGAACTAAAAGGGTCTTTTACTTGATGAGGTAGGAGATCCTCAATGTCCTTCGTATTTTATCATTTTGGTAATAGAAAAAAAGGAAACACATCTCCAACAGGAGAAAAATTCCCTTGGATCACAACATGGTGGGAAGAGCTATATAAGATCAAGTCAAATTACTCAAATTAACTAAAGATACTCAATCGTCATAGTCGTTCGCCCGACGTACAATGCAAAGGCAAAGGGGCAAACAATAGCATCAGTTGCATTGTTGGAAAGAATCAAGTCGACGACAAGACACTTTTGCAATCTCATTTAGCAACTTACTCGGTCAAGAGGCATGATAGTGACGTGGATAGTAGTGCCTAGGCCGATGATGGTGGTGACACTAGGAGTTGTTGATCCCGTCTACATAATTTGAGGGTGATGCATAGACGAAGAATAATATTTTATACATGCCACCCAAGATTCAGATCACGGAGCTCAACAAGGTAATGATCAAGTTTATGCATGAAAGGAGAAGGGGAAACCAGTGGATGATTTTTAGCAACTACGACATAGCCAACATGGCATAGACATAAAATGAAGCTCATCATATTCACAGCCATCGTATTATGGAGAATCTTATAGCCAGCAACAATGCGATGATAATAGGTCATGCTTATTCAAACAATAGTATGTTATGGAGTAGCATATCAGTAGCGAAAGTAGATGTTCGGATATTCACCAATGCATGCCTCAGGAGTTGCCTTAGACACATGTGAATCACGATGATCAACGTATGACCATCACTACATTAATGCAACAATGACATATGTTGTACAAATATACTATATCGTAAGATCAATTTCAAGACCGACAAACATATCATATTGATATACAAATACATAGGAGGACCCCGATCCACCACTCGTGAAGGCCCGTCGTTCGTTTTGATGGTAGAACCAGGTATATCTACACATGTGAGTACTTAATTCATCCGAATCTTAAAGTTTAAATTATATACAAAATATTCTAAAAATTAAAATAATTTTTCTATAGATAATTTAATATTAACGGAAGGATGATCTGGAACGAAATTAAGAACCTCACACAAGGCTACTCCACAAAGTTTGAAAAAGATTTGTATCAATTTTCTTACCTAATTTACATTAATTTTGCTTAAACTATATTAAATATATATATATATTTAATTTAGAAAACCTATCCTACCTTTCCCTCTTATTTTTTGAGTATTTTCAGAAAATTAACACCTATTTTAGGTATATCGCGCGGTACACCCACAGTACCAAACAAATCAAATATAAAAAATATGATTAATTTTTTAAAATATAAAAAATATGATTAATTATAAAAGATATTATATAATTAGCCCACTTCTTTGGAATCTTTTTTGATTATCTAATTGACACCAAAGCTAAAATGTCATGAGCTGCACTCTGATTACAAGTATATTAAGGAACATCTGAACATACTTAATTGTGAACTGGGCAGAGATTTTACAGGAAACCAAATTGGCAACCACAAATAAGTAGAACATGAACATAAACACCCACAATAGTAATCATACAATCATGCCTTCAGAGGTTGTATCAGTTTAGAAGCCTTTCTATATTGTCTTTCTTGTACAAGTGTTCAATGACACTTGATTAATACAATCGAGCAGCATAACCAAGGTGGATTATGTTTACCATAATCTGAAGATTGCACAACCCATGAGCATTTGGCAGAGAGCAAGTTGTGTCAAGCAGGCCTCCGATGAGGCTCCCATGACCCTAAGCCTTCACTCTAATGTGCCCGGTCCCTCAGATTATCAAGGTCCAGCTCTGACGGGTCGGTAGCCTGAATCTCATAGTGAACACCATCCAGCTCTCTCCTGAATCGATCCTTGGAAGCTGCGTACAGCATCTTAGCTCGGATTCGGGAAATGGAAGGGGACCTGTCATGAAGACGAAAGAAACATTGACTTTTCATCAGTACTATGTGACGCAAGAAACTGAACAATGAAAGAAACAACAACATCACAGCATGAGCAGATGAGTTGGGTACTCGGTTGCACCGAAGATTCTTCACAGAAAAATACCGATGAATAGAAGTACAGTGTTAAACTTGAAACTTTGAACACTGAAACCGACACTGGTAAATCTGTCTAAACCAAAATTGAAAAAATTTTGCAAATCGATTCAAATGACCATCATTTAAAGGCTGCAAAGAACTTACCTATATACTTCAATCTGTCATAAGTGATTAATAATATGTCAACCAAATGCCAAAGCACAAATAAAATTAGTACATTTTCCTTGGCAAGTTTATCACTAATTTGTAATGAACATCCAGTCGACTTAAGGTTGATTCAATCCCTTATGCAACTCCGAGAAAAAGAAGTCAGATTCTGAAAGAAACTTTACACTAGCGAATGAGGTAAGGTTAAGTTGGGAGCCCTAAATAAAAGCTAATTCCAAAGGCTGAAAACAAATCTCTTCTTGACAGATTTTCAAAGCAAACCATGCTTGATCCAACTTTAATCCAGAAGTAGATCGTTTCATAAATCTTGGTCTCCCCCTTCAGCAACATTTGCTAACCAACTACAACAGAAATGTGCAAATTATGTTGATTCTATCACAATCCAATAGAAAAAAACTACAAATATCTGAACTGGCCTTGTCTTACAAGAAAGGGTCAGAATGAACTATGAAGGTAAAAAAGCTGCACAGAGAAAGCCTACCAGGCAATGAAGAAAATCTTGCTTTTCTGACAGTTTTCTTCAGTAACAAAGTCAAAATCATAGACAGCATAACGGCAATCATTTTCAGGCAAAGAAGCCACGAAGTCATCGTAGCTCTCAGTTGCACCTCCAATCTTTTCCACAATAACCTCCTTTTGCTTCTCATCGATTTTGAAAATCACATATCTGTGTGTCTTCTTCCTCTGAAGCTCTAAGAATATATCCTTGCAATCGTCAGCAACACCCATTCCAGAGGAAGCATTTGACTGAAATCAGTGAACGTTATATATATCAGATAAAAATACAGAAGGACACATAAATAAAACAAGTAATATGTTCTTAAATTGCCTTAGAATATATCAATATAACTTTAACAAGATGTTAGAGAATGGAAATCATTCACACGGTTTGACTTGAATGTGTCACAAATATCCATTCATCACATATAAACAACAAGCTTACCCTAAGCAAGCTACGCTGTAGTAAGTACAATAACGACAACAACAACAATAAAACCGTAAGTCCCAACTATTTAGGATCAGCTACATGGATGTTTTGCCCTCATTGAGATCCGTAAAAAGTCATATGTTTGGTTAAGTTCAGAATGCTTAAATCATTATTTATAGTTCTATTAAAATCTTCTTTAGGTCTTCCTTTACCATTTCTCGTACCACTAATATTAGTCATTTTTCACCTCTTCCGATTATCGCATCCAAACGTCTCCTAAACACATGCTTATACCATCTTAAATTATTTTCTCTCATCTTATACTCTACCGAAGTGCTACATAGTTCTTTTCCTATCTTCTCAATTAACTCTACACATCCATCCCAACATTCCCATCTCGGCAACACAAACTCTTTGTATATGTTGTTTCTTCATTGCCCAACACTCGAATCCATAAAGTATTGTTGATCGCACAACTATCTTATACATTTTTCTTTTAATCTCAAAGACATCCGATGATCATACAAGACTTTTGATGCTCCATGCCATTTAAACCATTTTGTTTTTACTCTATGAATAATATCTTCATTGATTTATCCATCTTGTTGAATAATTAATTCAAGATACCTGAAACTTTTACTTAAAGAAACTTCTTGTCCATCTAGTTTAACAATATTCTTCTGTCTATTTCTAGAATCACTAAAACTATATTTTATATATTCAGTTTTAGTCCCAACTTAACCTAAAACCTTTAGTTTCTAAGATTTGCCTCCGTAGCTCAAGTTTATAATCAATTCCACTTAGGCTCTCATCAACTAAGATAATATTATCAGCAAATAACATACACCAGGAAGGTCTATCATGTAAGTGACTAGTAAATTCATCCATTAACAATGTGAAAAGGTAGGGACTTAATAAGGGTGCTTGATGTAATCCTATGCTAATAGGAAACTCACTAGATATACTCCCCCATAGTTCTAACACTAGTGGCTACATTATCACACATATCTTTAATAACATTAATATAATTAGAGGATGCTCCTTTCTTTTCCAAAACCTACTATAATAAATCTCTAGGAACCCTATCATAGACTTTCTTTAAGTCAATAAGAACCCTATCATATGCTATAGTAAGCGCATAAGCAAAAATATGCATCTACACTACAAACCTATAACTAATGGCTTGAGTTGAAAAGTTACTGATAGTGAAGCCTCACGGAAGATATAATTTTTAAGTTCATCAATTTACGTAGTTAGAATTGGCAGCCAAAATGTGAGCATCCCGTGGTATGTAACATACAGCCACCTCGAAGTAGCAAACAAGTAAATCGAATCAATGGTTCTTAATTTCCTCCCCACCTGTATGTTCTGGTGGCACAGGCAGAACCAGCACGTAGACCAGGCTTTTTTGCTAGCTCTGGGCATGGTAACTTGCGGCAACTAGGTCTACCACTTTCACAACTGATCACCATTCGCTGCTGGCACCGGCCTGTCCACCTGCCTGAAATTTCTTCTCTTCTTCCTCCTCCTACTCCGCCCCTCTCTCTCTTGCTTCTCTCCCTCCTTATCCCCCATTCCCTGTTCTTAGTGCAGACCACTATGGCGATGTACGGTAGGTCAGCATGCCAGTACATACCTGAACCCATACTGGTCCACCCAACCGAGGTAACCAAAATTTTGAACCATGATCAAATCATGTAGATACCCCAGATTAATGATACTGCATCCATGATATGTATCATGGTGAATGCATGCTAATAATCAATCGGAATGGGCATATCATGATGTGTTTAAAGACTGGTGTAAGCAAATTCACTTAGGAAGACAGTTTTGACCGTAAGATTGATGGAACAAAAGCCAAACTGCTTAGATATGCCACTGCCCAACAGGAAGCTCTATTGATCATATATCTCAGTGCAATTTGGGAATAAAACCAAGGAGCCAGAATCATTCCATACTATGTTAGTATTCTGTTGGAACTAATAAAAATGCAAACAATGACAAACATTAGTCAACAACATAAACTGATATTTTCAGGCTTTTTTTCCCACCAGCAGATATTAGTTACACAAACAGGATACAGTTTTTATAGGTGTGAAGCTGACATAAAGGAAACTTAATATCTGTTCAAATATTGCTATATCAGCTTCACAACTAGGCATACAGAAATCTAAAACCAAACTCATGTGCTTGATATTTTTTGGCTTATTTCCTGGGACAATTCAAAGTACAGCTGCAAAATACTAGTTCAAGAATCCTCACAGCTGAATGAGGTGGTACAGCAATACAACAATAGGAGATATGTGAAAGCACTGGTACTTTAACAAGAAGTTAAAAGTAAAAGCTTACTAAAAAAAATAAAACAAGACAAATGTTTAGTACAGAATGAAAATCCAATAAAAGTATACTTGACTTCATATATTTACAACAAAAATGGCACAAAGATAAACATAAATGACCTGACAAGAAGTTTGTGATCTAACAGCTTTTCCAAAGCAACTTTAATTTGCAATAACCTAGAGAAGATCATATAGATCTCTCAGTCATTCCAGACCTCAAGAAAGACAAACATCATCTTCTTTCTAGATGCAATAACACAAAAAAATGTATCATCATAAAATACATATACAAATGTATACATAAGTAGGTGTACATATTTATAGACAAATATAAACGTATATCTAGATATAGGTATATACCCATCTAACTGGGCACTAGCCTTGCCAAAACCACAATTGCATATAAGGCTTTTAACAAGAGAATTAGAAAAAATAAAAATAAAAAAAAGCACGCCATTAAGTTACTTGATAAACAAAAATGGAAGTAACAAAGAATCCACAAATATTATCAGTTTTAGCAAATGTTTTATGACACTTAATAACACGATATACAAGAGGCAACAGCACCCAAAACAAGGACGAACTCAGTGGTAATGTTTATATTGCATATTACTTCCTCATGCAGTTTTACACCAAAACTTCTTGGAAAACAAACATATGATCAGCTTAAGTGTCCAACGAATGCAAAAAAAGCAATAGCGCTGCACTCCAAATAGTGTTATCTAACAAAACCATGGAAGAATACAAGACAAAACTATTGGAAACTAATGCGGCATTAATTCATGCACAATTCTGGTTCTGAAGTTCCAGGCTGATATGCAAGAATCAAGAGCATTATTGGCAAAATATTCTCTATATCAACCAGAAACTAAGAGAACAATTGCTGATGCTATCCAGTCACAGAGCATCTTCGGACTCGAGCAACGAAAACCTAATCCAGTAAAGCAACTTACTGCATCAAGGATGATGGAAGAAGTTTCCCACATTATATCTATTTATCTGCTCAAGAGTCCCAGACCCTAAATTGCGAGGTTTCATCGAAACCACAAACACAATCGAATCTACCACAACATCTAATCGGGGGCCGACAACCAACAAGCACAAGACAGATCCGATCAAATTAAACACAAACAGAAGAATCCGCAGAATCGAAGGAGCATCACCAAAGAAATTGACCATGAAGTATCAGAATGGACCGATCCAAGACGATAAACGAAACAAAAAAACACTCGATTTTGGCAGAAAAACTCAGCCGATCAACCGAAATGAGGAGCACTCACGTGGGATCGGAGGAACGCCATACTCGTAGCAAAGGGGAGGGGGGTTGGGGTTTGCTCACATGCCACTGTTCACAATCTCTGTTTCGAGCGAAAATGGAATGAAAGAGAAAAATGTGGTGGCGAAAGCAGCTGCACTCCCCACCAAAGAATATACATATATATATATATATATATATATATATATATATATGGAACACCACACTGGAAGAGTCCGGATCGTCTGATCATATCACATGATCTGCTGATTATTTGGCCGCTTTTTTTTTTTCTGATAGAGACTTTAATACTGTATCACTGATCAGTCTGGAACGTCTCAGGTGTCCGTTACGAAAAAAAGAAAAAAATTAAACACACATATATAAACATTATATATATATATATATAATTTAATAATCCTCTTGTTTAATATAAAATTATAATAAAGATTATTTTTTAGCCAAAAAAGAGATTAATTCAACATGAACCTAAATATCAATGCTATTATTGCTCAATTTGACTAATAATGTTGCTTGAAAAAGAATTTATCTAACGATCGAAATAGTTGGACCATTATAATTTATTGCTATTAATTGCTGCGGTCACAAATTTGATAAACTCTAAACATATATATATATATCCCCCAGATATATGTATATATTTCACAGGTCCAATATCAATCAACTATACAAACTCTGCAGCACAACAATGATGCATTGTTGCTGCCAGACTTGTTATCTTACACTTGCAATGCTTCAAATTTAGTTCACCTTCACAATGTGCCATGCAACTCTAAGAAAGCCAAGTACACAAAAGCTTTTAAAAATCATAATAGAAAAGAAAGGTTTGTTAGGCCCAAACATATCCTTCACTATTTTTTGCTGCAACAATGGTCATGATCATGACCATTGCCTCGATTCCTTGGGTTGCTCCCTTCAGGACATGCAAGCTATAAACCTGTGCAAACGCCTCAATTATTTGGTTGTCAATCAACTGTTATGTGGTATTTAAGAATGCTAACATATTCAAAAGACCATACAAATGAAAACAGTGTAAGTGGCACATGCTTGATGCACACAGTTACTAACAATAATCCATTTTATAATGAGATGTACGAGGTGATAGTGGCCCTTCACATGAAAATATAGACTATGGAATATGACTCGACATGACAGTCCAGCCAACATCCTTTTTCTCATATCAGGGGTGAAGTGAAATCTTGGGAGTTAATGGAAGTCTTTCGCACCAAATGCTTTTGAGAAGCACTTTTGACCATGGAATCATAGATTCTGATCACTGGCTTTTCCTCATTGTCCAGAAGGCTGCGTGGTATTGGTTCTGCATTTTAAACACTAGTGAGATGTCTGTTTGCTTCACTGTAGCACTACGGAATTTAACCACAAAATCTAACTTTATCCTTTAAATGCACAAGAAGATACAAATGACTGTAAAAGCACTAGGGAAATTTGTCTTTATCCAGGTACGTCAGGTGTGTTGGTTAAAAAACTCCTTTTAAAAATGAGAACCGGATATGAGTGGCTGCTGATCCAAAGATATCTTGAATAATGGATTTCAGGGACGCAAATTTTCCTTCAGCATTTTAAAACATAAATAAACCTGAGAAATGAACTAAAAGATTACAAGCTTACTTGCATCATGGAGCGAGGATTTGCAGTGTATGTTGTCTCGATTACTCTCTCCTTCTGTGATCATTTAACAAGGTCATTAAAGCACAAGAATAACTGAACTTTTACAAAGTCCTAGAGACGTAGACTAGAAAATTAGTGTTTACCTCCATTACAAATCCATAATGAAAAGCAATCTTTTTCACATCTTCCAAACTAAGTTCAATGGACATCTCCTGAATATAAGAATATAACAATTGACATCTTAGAGAAAAGGGAAGAACTTAAAACGAACATTCAGATCAGCTCTCAAGGAAAAAGATAACGAAACAGTACACATACATCTTCAGGTCCATACGAGTCAGCAAAATGATATAGTAGGGGGCCCAAGTTTATCCACACCTGTAATTTTGGTGTGGCACATGATCAAATCAAATAAATAAATAATATTTAGTGTAAGAAGTTCCAGAACAGAAGTCATTAATCAAATCAGATCAAGAAACCATTGGTTCAACAATAATATTCAGGAAAGGGCTAAAAAGAACAGTCTAGATCATAATCAAATGGTAAAAAGTATGGAACTCATTCCAGAAGACATACTCCTCCAGCTTTCAGAAGTTTTGATATAGTTTCAATATATTCGACGATGTTATGTGCCGTATCCAGGAAAAAGCAAGTGACAACAGCATCCCAATAAGCTGCAAGATAGATTTGATAATGCAATGATAATGTGCAAAAATTAAGCACAACTCAAATCCCACATATAAAGCATTAATAGATCAGACCACACAGACTTTGTCTAAGCCTTCAAGCAAAAGAAATATAAGGTAACCCTTAGTTATATACAGAGACCTTGTCTCAAGCATTCACCTTGGAAACTAATGAAATGATAGCAAAGAAAAGGTGTTATGGCTTTTGAAGTAACAAGAAAAGATCAGGTATTCCTTGCTTAGTGTTTTTAGCAGCCAAAAAAACGACTACAGAACTTTGTCAAAATGCATCATTGATGAAGCTGCAACAAATCCATGAATGCATAAATTAAAAAAATCCCTAAATTGTTGTGTTGTATTCCAGAGCAATGTTCTAAATCGGGAATTGAACACAAATAAATATCACCATATAGATTACGAGAAACATTTTTTATATGGGCTAGCCACCTTAAATGGACTCTTGGTTATTACTCTTTTCCTCATTTCCAGAACTTTAAAGGGTTACATATGGTTTTATTATGTACATCCTACCTAGTCATAATATCTTCTCGCCCAATGCATGACCACCTAAACCTTGCATTTCATTAGAAATGCTCTTAGTTGAATCAGCATTTCATTTCAATTTTGATACTGAAAGTAAAAGTTTTAACCAACAAAATGAAATATCAGAATTCATGTGAACTAGGAAGTCAACCATGGTCTCAAGACTGGACTAATGAACTATGCGTCGAGATTGATATTTCCAACAAGAATAATAGTTCACTAAGACAATTCATGAGTTACCAAAATTATTCACTGTTTGGCTTAACCAAGTAGACTGTCACTTAACAAGTCATCCATGTCAATGTAAGTGAAATCTCACATATAAGTAAACCTTAGAAAAATACCCAAATTCTCATCCATCTATGTGAACACATGCTACAATAAGGAACTTCACTATAGCTTCACAATTTATTTGTTTATATACTGCTAAAGATATGTCAACAACTAACACACTGTATTTCTTCTAGCAAGATTTGTTATATCAATGTCATTTTTAAGGGCCAAAAAAAATAGATAGATATTTAATTACTCAGGAATCCGAACCCTACATGATGTGCCAATTATATTTTGAAAAACAGAACATGCATAGGAAGTCAACCATGGTCTCAAGACTGGACTAATGAACTATGCATCGAAATTGATATTCCAATAAGAATAATAGTTCACTAAGACAATTCATGAGTTACCAAAATCATTCACTGTTTGGCTTAACCAAGTAGACTGTCACTTAACAAGTCATCCACGACAATGTAAGAGAAATCCCACAAATGAGTAAGCCTTAGAAAAATATCCAAATTCTCATCCACCTATCTGAACACAAGCTACAATATGGAACTTCACTATAGCTTCACAAATTTATTTGTTTATATCAAGGTTTGACTTACCGGTCCATACAGGTACCGGGTGGTACACAGTATGTACTGCCCGGTATATTAAACTATAATATAATATAATATAATATATTAAATATATTTTTAAAAAAGAAAAGGGGTGACATCACCGAGATGACATCGCCTCGATCATTCTCCCCGTGTGGAGAGATGTTCCGTCTCCTCGCACGGGAGAAAAAGCTGGCGAGGGCAGCGACGGGCGCGAGCGACCAGCAGGCGAGGATGACGCTAGGTTCCTTTTTCTTCTCTTCTTTTTTCTTTTTTTTTTTTTCTTCTTCTTCTTCTACTTCCCTTTTTCTCCCTCAATCGACCCGATTTCTTTCTCAATCGACCGCCGACGATCGATTTTTGACAGTAACGGTAGTGGACGGTCCGCGTACCGGTATATACCGCCTGTACCGAGCGGTATAGATCGAGATTGCAAACCTTAGTTTATATACTGCTAAAGATATGGCAACAATTAACACTGTGTATTTTTTCTAGCAAGATTTGTTTTATCAATGTCATTTTTAAGGGCAAAAAAAAATAGATAGATATTTAATTACTCAAGAATACGAACCCTACATAATGTGCCAATTATATTTTGAAAAACAGAACATGCATAACTACGTTTTTCATGCATGAAGATAAGCTGTGAAAACCATAAAATCTGATGCCCATTAATAAAGTATCCTCTGTGGGTACAAATATTACTTTCTATCCACGCACTATTGGCCACGACATTTTATGAACTACTTAAGTTTATAAGTTTGAATTGTTAACAAACTCAAACAGAAAAGTTGAATTAACAGAACAAACTATCCCGAACCAGCCCTAAACCGAAACATGCATGATTTCTTCATCAATAATGGACAATACTAGCAAACCATTGTTTCAACAATTCAAGCTCAGAATAAAGTCCAAAAGATTCCCCTATCAGATCCCTGAAAGATGAATGGTCTGCATAGCATGATTGATGTCACAAGATGTACAATTTCACATGGCTAGATGTGCCTGGTTGCCTGCTTAGTTTGCATGTCTCACAAAGAATCATTTTTAATGTACCTTCTTGGCTTTGATCATTATAGACCTCAACAAAATCACCAGCGCACATAGAAAAACCCTCAGTAATTCCTGCACTGTTTACAAGAGACAAGACACAACAAAAAAATTAACATGGCATGACATAAAAATCACCAAGAAGAACAGCCAAGGAAAGTCCACCTTTATAGGAAACAACATTTGTCATAAATGAAACAAAAAATTAAGTTTGTAAAGTTGAAACCTAACCAAACCCCAAAAATAACTACTGAGAAACATCTTAAATTAATTCAACAAAATATGACTTGGATTTTACCTAAATAAAAGAGGAATGAATCTTGAAGTTAATGTGTCGAGTAGACAATAACAATGAAATGCATATTTGAAAGTCTTTACATTGTTAAAGATCAACGGTTTGAAAAAACAATATCCACCACAATTTTAAAAAGTTGTCTTCTGCCACCTAGTACAACAACAACAATAACAACAACAAAGCCACAAGTCTCACCTGTCTTCTACCACCTAGTATCACAAAAAAAATTTAAAAAAATAGGAACAAAAGTGGCATACCAAGTGATGAGGGCATGTGTTGGATCAACAATTCATTTTTTGTAAATTTGGGTGACAAGGATTTATTTGCAAAAACAAACATTGGCATGAGCCTCATGCACTAGATTTGCCCTTTTAGTTTAGTTGTATACCGAGTAAAACCAATGGATTAGACTGACACAAACCAATCAACATATACCACCACAATCAATACTTCAGACAAAGGTTCGTAATTTCGTATTATACTAACGTACCGAGCTCTGCTTGCAGTACGATATGGTGGTACCGAGCAATACGCCAAGGTGTACCGCTCGATATGCCTTTTTTTTAATGATTTATATATAATATAAAAAAATAAAAAAAGGCGAAGCGACGTCGTCTCGTTTTCTCCTCTCAGTGCGGATGAGGAGAAGCCTCAGCAACATCGCTCAGGCCTCCTCCTCTTTTCCTCGGTCACCTTAGACGAGAAGAAGACGACGAGAAGATTGCGGCAAAGAAGTCATTGCCTCGCGAGGTTCTACTCATTAGCGATGTGGTCCAGAGGTTCTTCGGTCGCAAACGTCTCCAACCCTTGACAAAGAACGTGGCAAAGAAAAAGTCCTCACCATTAGAGGGCGGGGCGGTCCAAGGTCTCGCTCTTTCTATTTCTTCTTCCTTGCTTCTTCTTCCTCTTTCTCGCTGCAACCAAGTCGTAGCCAAGCTGATACCACCCGATAGCCGGCGACGATGATCGAAATCGACCGTTACAGACCTGTTTCGAGCGATAATGGGACGGAAACAACCACAATCGATGGTACCGCTCAGTAGCAAACGATCCACGTATTGGTCTACTGGCGGACCGGCACGTATTGCCCGATAGCGGACGGTTCGCATACCGATTTGTTGGCGGACTGATATGTACTGCTCGATATGAGTGATACCATTCGGTATTGCAGACCTTGCTTCAAACATTATTGCATAGTTAATTGATAGAATCATGAACAATCATCAATGGATGTTCCAGTTTCAGTAACATGCATTTTGGAGGATAGACCAGCATCAACTAAACATCTTGTGTGACACGTTTTCTGAAAATCATTGGCATAGATTGCTGTTTTTAAATTCACAGGACATCAGCCAGTTTTCAGGTGTTGTCATTTAATATAAGGCATTTTGGAGGCTGTATCATGGGTTTTTCAATTTATGATATATCCTGATCTTAAAAAGAATTGGTAAGCGAATCATTCTTCCAATCTTATTACCCTTTGCTCAATGCCTAAGACTCTGTGGCATGTCTACCTGCTAGCTACTTATCACCATCATCCATCACCAGAATCTAGATGAAAAAATCTTCCCACTCTGACCAGACACATCAGATAAGCATGTTATTTATCTGCCTTTTTTTATCTTCCATAGACTTTCAATTTTTCTCTTCCAACATTGTTGCCAACACACTCAACTGTGCCAAGTGTCCATATCAAATGGAAGAACAGTACATACAATGCCAGATGTCCATGCCACAAGGGGGTGAAAATGAAACTTACCGCCTTGGAAAAAATAGACCATCAAAAATCAATACAGTTAATCATGACAAGCACATTATTTTAAACATGCATAATAAACATGAATAGATGTTAAAATGCAACCGACATAAATATATCAAATAGAGGCATAAACATGATATAAAATAAAACCCCATTTGAGTTTCCGCAAATTTTAAATAACATAAACAGTGTTTTAAGTTTAGATAAGTGATCTACAATTTTGGGCAGAAATAAAAAAATCCACATTGTGAATGATAACCAACCAGCTGTACACATATATAAACATAACCTAGATATTTTAGATTGCTCCAAAACATAAATACAAATAAATCACGTATATTGCCTTTTAATATACAACTCACGGCTAAATTGTTGATCCCTGCACTGGTAGAGAAATGTGAATTTAAGATAAGAACTATATACCTCGATGGATGAATATCTGGGAATGAAACAGACCGAAGTTGGTCACTATCTGAAAGAGAATTACAATTGCTGTGGATCCAAGGATAAATCGTCCATTCACCAGCCGCTTGAGTACTAGCAAAAGGTAAAATCAGCTATTAGTTAATTGCATAAATAATAAAAAAAATCAGTAAGTGTTGTTTCATGATATCTTGTAAAATAAGAGAGATGAACCAGACTAGAAGTCGAGATTGAAATTTAAATGGCTAACATACTAGTTAAGGATAAAACTAGAGCATATCATCATATAGTACGAAAACTCATTTCCTTGGCTTACAAAACCTGTTCAATAAAGATAAAATGGTGAGCATCAGGACCAAATAAAATAATGATTACAGAATGTTATTAGAAATATTCTGCATACCAAGACAAGAAATCTCCAAAGCAAGTCTACCAAGTCCAGCACCAGGTACTAAACAATAAGGAGGCCTACAAATTTTATTTAGAAAACAATTTATCAACTACACAAATATCAAAGGGAGAAACTAACCTTTAGAATATGATGCACACACATGCCAGAACTTCAAAGAAAAATCAATTGGACACTAAAGATAAGATGAAAAAATTTGAGACATAAATAATTATAACAACTCCAAGGAACTCTACATATGACCAAACTTTTTACTCAAATTAGAGTCATGGAAAAACTACAGTAGATATAACAATAGTACAAATAGTTCTTTCCGATCATATTAGTATAAATCCTCCAAACTATAAAATACTCTCATGTATTGAGTGAGTTTTTACTCAGCTGCTATATCTACACAATAGTACACATGCCACTCGGTGACTAAATTCCAGTTGCTCACCATCATGTTAAGAGCATATTACAATATGCATCCTCTTCTATACATGTTCTTCGCATAAAAATGTACATGACATACATCAGAATCCATAAATTCTTACTTTGATTTCTTCATGAACTTTTGCCAAGCTTCCAAAATTAAATTAAAATCTGATATTAACCTTGTTCAGTATAGTTCACAACAGCAGATACAGGACCATTCCCCAAATAAATAATAGCTAATAGGAGAAGTACCTTTTTTCGGAACGATGTGGAAATAAGCGATTAAGCTCCTCAAGAATAGGTTTATAACATTGGTCACGTTCCTTTTGACCCTGCATATATCAATAATATAAAACAGTAAAGAGGTAGATATGTCGTCATAAAAACATATACAGATAGATTAAGTACCTCAGCTGCCCAGTCTCTCACGATGTTCCTTATGATACATCTTACCTGGCAAGAGAATTGGAAATGATGAAAGCAATGTTATCTGTTAACAGGTTAGGTTAATCACTAGGTTTTCTACCATCTAGAATTCTGTAATAGATAAGCTCACTGGAAGTGGGAGCAGTGAAGCACAAAACATTGTAAAATCCAAACAACCTTATTAAAAATTTTACAATGTAACGAGATGGACCCTGTGATGCAGCATAAACATCTTTTAACAATACTACAAGTCACAGAAGACACATTCACAACAGTCCTTCCACAACAAGAAAATGTTAAAACATACAGAAGCATATAGGGTCATAATCATGGTCTTGATTCCATAATGACTCAGAAATAGGGACAATTTCAGTATAGGCTAATGACGAAGACATTCACTAGTATCACAAAAGAACACAATCCATCAAAACTCGAAAGCACAATCCTCCACCTCTAAAGACTAAACCATGACATGTTTCGAAAGTATACGTGAATGAATTAAGAGCTCAAGATACGTTGAAATCATGTCACAAAAGTTATGGATCCCAGCACTTCAAAGATTAATACTTTGGCTGTTTTTATGCTACACAACCTGTAACTCAGAAATAAAAATATTTAAAGTTTTCCCAATAATATTTTAATATTATATACATTAAAAAACAATACCATCCTTATAGAATGAAGTTTCACAAATAAAACTTACCTTGTCAACATCAACAAGAGGAACATTTAACTGCACTGATGGATCCATCCAAGTGTGTGCAAGATGTGTTACCTGAAATATATATAATAGAAATTGAGATGCATCGTCTAATCAATATGTCATTACCTAAAAGCTATTTAAATCATGTAATAAGATAGAAACTTGAGCTACTACAGGAATAATGGTAACAAAAGGGCATTTCGGGAATCATAAAAGATAAACAAACAACAATGAGAACACAATGAAGCGCTACAAGGAGCAACACCCCTAACACAAGATATCTCAGTGTGTATCAGAGCAGTATAAATCTTTCCTTGGCAGGAGAATATATAAAAACTAGCAAAGAGATCTTATGCAAATCATAGATAGTTATTTAATCAGAGGATATCCACTTCACACGCAATTTCAACAAGGATTGCCACAATGAGATGATTGCATAAAAGAAGAGCATGATATTTAGACCTAACACTGTCTGTGCAATATGGAAATTGAAATGCTAGAAAGCGGTAAAAAAGAAGCTTACTCTTATGCTAGCATCAGGGTTGGAGCAACAAGCTGCTGGATCAGTAACAACCTTCACATCATTTATATTACCATTGCACGATCCTTTTTGCTTCTCGGAGCTTACAAAATTTTCCACATGGGACCCGTGGGAAACTTCCATATGCATCTCCTGTTGTTATCTACAGAAGTCAAACTTCTAAATGAAAAAGATGTAGAAGATTCCAGATAATGTGCTGCATCCAAGTCTTTTGAGAAGCCATGGAACAAAAAAAAACTATTTTGAAATTTTGTATAGGACCTCTTCTTTAGTAGTTGCTTCCAAGGACTTGCCAGTCAGATTGTTTTCTTCTCTAGAATTGATCGACTCGGAGACATATGCATCACTTCCACCAATTGGCAGAGGTTGCTCTGAGAGAACATTTTTCTCTACAGAGCATTTAGAGCCTTCAGCTTGATGACTTTCAGATACATTTTGTAAATCCTCATGATCATTAATATCTATATCCTGGCTCATGTCAAGTGGAGGATCAAATGCCTGGCAGAATTACAAACAAAGACAGCTTTAAGTGAACCTTCAGGAAAATGAAATGTCTACCGAGGGTACATATGTACCGAAGGAATAAAAGCATTTACCTGAAGCATGCTCATTATAAAGTATGTGTTCACAGAAACACACCTGCAAACAACTACATGTTCAGGAATCCATGATGACGTCTATTACATGTCTATGACAAGGAAACAACTGCCAAAACTTAAGTCTTGTAGGAAATAATAGCAGACATTACACACATCCTGCACTTCATAGAAATTACACACATCCTGCACTGCCAAAACTTAAGTACTCTAACTGTAAATACGTTTAGGCATCATAGAAATTATGAGTCCAGACACAAGAATCAAACTCGAACTCATATCTAAAGCTGTATTCCTTGTGCACAAAAGGAGGAACGAAAATTTGGGGAAACATTGTTTGGTTTGCTTGTACACCAAACTGATTTTCAGATATTTCAAAGTTGCACATTATTAGAACCAATTATGGGACATTATCCGACATGGAGTTAACAAGGTTGGTAGGAGGTTTGCTGACTTATAAATAACAAAAAATATTAACACTAAAGCTAATATCAAACATGAATTTGTCTAAAGGATATTAGAACCACTTATGTATCCAAACAACAATCATCCCAGACGACTCCATAATTCCCACAAGCATCAATAGACAAAGAACTAACAGGAAGCAAGTTACAATGTGCACGGGAGCACAGAGCCTATTTAATGCCTAGCTCCAATGGAGTTTATCAGCCAATTAGAGATAGAATTGTTTTACGGCCAGTACCCGCACTTTGAATCAACTTTAACATACATTTGAGTCATGCACGGTGTCATAAATTAATGAAACAAAATAAAACCCTGTTTTCCATCAAGTTGAAGTTTTGGTTAATATTCAAGGAGTTAAGTTTGAAAATCAATTACCGTCTGAGTCTTTTGTACTTCAATGGAAGATGAGAGAGAAGTGCCTGCAAAAGGAGGATGAAGCGTGATAATAGTTCTCATTGGGAATCATTGTTATAACCAATAAAGTTAAAGCTTCACAAACGAAAAATAAACTGATGACCACATAGCACAGCCAATAATGCCTAAGCAAGGAAAGCAAAATCAACACGATGTCATTCTTTAGGTAAAATACAACGAATTCTTTAGGTAAACGACAAAATATGTAACTCTATGCAGACTATAAATAGACAGACAGCAACCTTATGGGAAGGCGGAAGCTTTCTGAAGGATCTCTCGTTTCTTACGATATCTTCCTCTGCAGCATCCGGATAGCTGAAGTAATATTTCGTTAGCAAACAGAAAACAGACCAAAAAATTGGAACCCTCAAGCTATCGGAAACGAATTAGGAAGAGGGGAAGGAATTAGCGAAAGGCTCAAAACGACCTCATCATCAAAACTACAAAAGCCAATCTTGATGGACAGAAATAATCTCTTTTAATGTTAAACGTTGGACAGATTCTTTGATTCCGTTTGTCATCATCGAGCCCTTTCCTTGGAAATCGGAACTTAGGGAAAGGACTACGAGGGGTAACGAAAACAATCTGCTTTCGTTGCACGCAAGGGGATCGATGGAAAGAGGAGGAAGTTGGGGTGGGGAGTACTTGAGGTAGGCGCTGATGATCCGGCGGAGGGATTTGATCTCGAGGGCTTCTTCGAGCTTGCTGTAGCGTCGCTGCCCCGTCGTCGCTGCAGCTGCTGCCGCTTCATCCACTAGTACCTCTTCTTCGTGTTGTCTCTGATCCATTCCTTCTTCCTCCACCGTGGTGGAATCGATCGTTCGGGGGAACGGCGAGATCACAATAACATCTTATAAACCCTGGAAATTGCTCAGTCTTGTCCCACCGCCCCTGAGCAGGTGTTTCGCACGTGATAGGCCAAGTATGCTGTAACGGAATACAAAACGCTTGTGAGAGATATCCACGCCGTAAAAAGATGAAAAATATATATCACTAAAAAAAACAAAATATTAAATTTTCGAAAAAAAATATTTTTTTTTTTGAGATCTTTCTCCGAAAGTACTCTCATTTTTATAATTCTAAAAGAAATATCTCAACCATATATGTTTTTCTTTATTATTTTTTTCTCATGGAAAATATAACTCTTATGTAAAATCGTGAGATGTGATGCTAAAACAAAACTGACTTCACCGTCGGCGTTGGCGGGTTGTTCGGCGGGGGCGGCATCGGGATCTTGATGAGGAAGCACGGCGACAACGTCATCGACGCCGCGAGCTTCGGCGTCGTGCTCGCGTTCAAGATCAAATCTAGTCGACGTGCCCGCCACCGTCACCGTGTTCAGAATCAGCAAGACGGGGCGCGGCTGGGCTGCTGGAGAGGTGGCAGCATGTCGCACCGAAGCTGGACCGTGATATCTTCATCAGGGTCATGGCGACGGCCACCACAGGGTAAAAATCCGGTTCCTCGGAGTCCAGACCGACCTCCTCCCCCTCCTCGAGACAAGCTTCCCTGAGCTGGACACAGTCGGCGCCATTCTTCGGTGGCAGTACACCAGCCCGGTGAAGGTGAAATCGGAATTCGTCAGGGAGGAGGCGGCGTGGGAGTTCTTGATGGCAGCAGAAGGCGAGCCGGTGGTGATGATAACTGGACCCGTGAGATGGGGGGAAAGGATGGATCGGAGAGGCAACCTGTACAACATCCAGCCAGTAGTACTCGTGTTTCCAACAGGCCAAGAGGAGCTTTACATCAACTACAGGGATATAGGCTTGGGTTGGAACGTAGGAGGAGGAAGGAGAGGGTTTACCTCGACGCCAGTGGTTGGGGATTGAAGGGTTGGCACGAGTCAAAGCGAAAGTTGACCCTGACAACTATTTTTTTGGTTCGAGCAAAAGCATCCCTCCATTCCCTGCCAAATGTACTACTTAATGGTCATGGATTGGCATGAATGAATGTACAGCTTTAGCTATATATATATATATATATATCTATATTTTTTAATATAAATATATAAATCATATGTCACCTAAGAGTGAAAAAAATCAGAGGTTGAAAGCAACTATTTTGATCACAAGAAAGAAACAAACGGGATGAACAGCAGCTACAACTCATATCAGCAGATTATTCATACAATAAAAACATTTATGTCAATTAGAAGAGATTCACAGAGCATTGAGAGGACCAAAGTCCCAACTATTTTCATTACAAGAAACAAAAAGGATCCAAAGCTACAAGTCATACAACAACAAGAAATCTGTTGAAATCAATTTTCATAGCAGATTGTTCATATAATAAAACATTTTCCAGCAAAAATCATAGTCCACATATCTACGATAGCAATTCAACTTCATACTCCAAATCTACCAACATAAAAACCACATCTCAAGACACAAAAGGATCCACAGGTACAAGTCATATAACAGCAAGAAATCTGTTGAAAGCAATTTTCTTAGCAGATTGTTCCTATAATAAAACATTGTGTCAAATTTCCACATGACATTTTCCAGCAAAACATCATAGTCAACGTATCTAGGATAGCAATTCAACTTCATACTCCAAATCTACCAACATAAAACACACATCTCAAGAAACAAAAGGATCCAAAGCCACAAGTCATATAACAGCGAGAAATCTGTTGACAGCAATTTTCGTAGCAGATTGTTCATATAATAAAACATTGTGTCAAATTTCCACACGACATTTTCCAGCAAAAAAATCATAGTCAACATATCTCCGAAAGCAATTCAACTTCATACTACAAATCTACCGAAATAAAAAAAAAACACATCTCAAGAATAATTGTATTTGCTTGACATGTACCGACCACGTGAAGCCCTGCTTAGGCTTTCTTCTTGGTATATTTCTAAACCTCTTTTTTTTTTTCTTATTTTTCGTGCTCACAATCACCTTGTTTTGAAGATCACTGACGGAGGGCTATCCAAAAATTTGCTTTAAAAAATAAATTTTACTCAAGCACCAATCGTGTTATCAGACATTAAACCTGAAAAGCATAACATCTCCTTCCTGTACAATGTAGTCTTTTCCTTCCGATCTCAGCTGCATCAACAACAAACAACAGACCACTCAAGTGTAAGATCTAAAATGGGATCTTTATATACATAGACATATCCTGCAAAGTTTAGAAATTTATAGTATTTGAATTAGTCCTTTTAAAATTAAGTTTACAATGCAACAATACTCTAAGGGTATTTTAAGTTTCATACTTTTCCTTAAAAAAATCATCGGTAACCATGGTTATCAATATGCTCACCAGAGTAACATATGTGAATAATTTTAACATTTAAAGGGGATAAATGCAAGGTCTAAATATTCAAAATATATATACATACACTGATATTAAATTTTGGAGGGAACAAGTATGCTATTTTCAAACTTCAATATGACATGCTTTCAAATGTTGAAGTTCTGTATATATCATTGCTCTCAACATTCTTTAGATTTATTATTCCTAATCATGGTTAAACTAATTTGATTGAATTAAAGAAGCATATACAATATAAATTACATAAAATACTCATAATATTTTTTATAAGTATCAATGTAAATTAGAATTCCGACTAACAGTTGACTAAGAAGAAGACAATAGATATTAATTATATGTGTGTGTGTGTGTGTGTGTGTGTGAATGTTTTAATATTTGGTGCTACATATGTCATATTAAATTTGATAAATGCAAAATCACTAACTTTGTGGGATACATGCAACTTTGCATTTACAATTTTAATATGCTTATTATGAAGTTAAGCATTAATTTTATGAACATTCTCACAGAGGAACAGTGAATTGAACTTACGAGTCCTTTCTCTCTTGCAGCTGCTAAAGAGCCAGCTGCAACAAAATCATCATAAGAGACCTGCCAAATCAACCCCACCATCTGTCAGCATTGGATTTAAAAGGGAATTTGACAATGGGGGCAAAACTATACAGCGAAAAAAAAGATAAGTTCCATCTGTCACCAGATTCCTCTTTCAGTTCTGAAGCTTAAAAAGACAAGATTATGATAAGAAGATATATGTACCCTACTTAAATTGGTGAGTGATTCTGGAGATAGCTTTTGTCCACGTTCTCATAATTTCCCAGTAATATTGTCGCATGTTAAAATAAGGATATTTTTTAAGAGCCCAAGTTCAGTATCATGTAGAATTTTTGGATCACTTAATTGATAGAAAAAATAAAGAGAACTCACAGTCTCTGCTCTAATGAATCCTTTCTCAAAGTCTGAATGTATCACCCCAGCAGCTTGAGGCGCTGTCATGCCTGTTCGATTAAAACTATGGTTATGAGGGATCATTATTGACAAGAAAAAAAACTGAGTCCAAGGTACTTTTCACAACCAAACCAAACCAACCTGCTATTATTGTCCATGCTTTTGTTTCCTGTGAGAAAAGTCAAGGGCACATCAAGATAAATGGGCAACAAAAGGTAAAATCAAGAATATATAATCAAAACAAAAGCAAGCGCTTACCTTTTCTCCTGAGGTAAAGTAAGTCCGCAACCCCAAAAGTTTGTATGTTGCTCTTATCAGATTCCCGAGACCACTTTCACTAACACCAAGTGACTTCAGAAACTCAATTCTTTCTTCTTGTGCAAGCTCAGTAAGCTCAGCTTCTACCTAAAATCAGATTTATGCATCAATTCAATTCAATTGTGGCTGACTCCATGGAAACAACACAATTAAAATGGACAGTGGTAGAGTATCACTGTTAAGAAAATGTACATGAGAATGATGAAATCAGATTTCGATGAGCATCCTAATATCTAATTCAACAAGGCGACAATTACAATAGGAAACACATATATAAATTGTTTGTAATACTCGATAGTTAATGATACAAGAATGTGAATATTATGAGATAAGAGTTAAAATGAAACCCCGAAAGCCATAAATAACACAATTCTAGTGTTGGTATCTAAAATAATAATTGAAGTTTTTGATTAGTGTCCAGTTCATGGATTCATAATTGCCATGCAGGTACATATAGGTCATAATCTTTTGGAATGGATGCAAAAAACTATGGAGAGCCTAAATCAAAGAACAATTCAGATGACTTTGAAGAAAACTTTAAACAAACTGTGGTCATATCATTCTTCATTGCTAAAGAGAAGGAGCATCCTTATTTAACGAAAATACGATCGAATTTTAAGCAATTCCAGAAGTAAAAGTTCACACTTCCAATATGTGCATGCAAAAGCAATTATGTGCATTTAAAGCATATACACACCAGGAATTAGCTCTTCAATCATCAAGAAAGGAAACATGTTAAAAAGACAAAAAAAATGAGAGAAGATGAATGATAAACTTAAGTTATGCAGAGGGACAGGATGTACAATAAAACAAATTTCTGTTCAAGGCTTATAATTTTAGATGGTGATGGATACCCCATGCGTCAATACCAAACCTGTGCTGATACAGTTACTATGCCAGATTGCAACTCTGATGCAAGGTTTATAACTTCTTTGACATGAGGATTGTTATCTGGTTCAGCAAGATCAGATTCTGTTACATTAGCTACATATATGACAGGTTTCATGGTCAGTAAACAGAGATGACGTATAGATTCTTTCTCCAAGTCTGATAAAGAGACAGAGCGTGCAGGTCTTCCATCCATAAGTGTCTTTTGAATCTTTTCCAATGCTGATTTCTCAGCCTCTTCCTGGTAACATAATCGCATTGATGAATGTTATAAAATATAAACATATTAAATGATTAGAACAAACATTTTTAAATTGTTAAAACTTAAAAATAATAATTATGATTTCATTCAACAGACTGGGTATATTTGTGCTTTACCTTCATCTTGGATTGTGAATCTTTTGCTTTGCCCTTTTTAAGTTTATCTAGCCTTTTCTCAATCTGCAATTCTTACAAGGACAAACCTCAGTCCAGTCAGTTATTAGAAAGCATCTTGTCAGCATATCCACAAGTAGGTAATTATTAAACTTGCATACCTGTTCAAGATCTGAAAAAACTAGCTCTAAGTTGATCACCTCAATATCTGATTTTGGATCAACTTTCCCATTCACATGAATGACATCATTATCCTCAAAGCAGCGTACTACCTGAGAAGCAATTCACTCTATATATCTCAAATGCCAAATATAGTGAAAATTTTGATGTTAAAGTTGCCAACCGAGCCCTACCAAGTAGTTGGTTCCCCTCTTCGGCTTGAGGAGATTCTAGTTTGTGATCATTGTGAAGATGTTACCACAAGTACTTGTCCTAGATGATAATCTAAATGTGGGATCATTTCCTCAGTTAACTTATTTATATATAAAGAAAGAAACAGCATGTGTTTGTTCGAGTGTCAGGAATACAACCATGTCAAAAACTCTAAATTTGGGAGTCTACCCTAACCAGTACAGGAGCCATTACTAAAATTTGGGAATTTCTCTGGTTATGCCAACTTGAAATTAGAAATTTTCACATTTATAAGGAATAAATTCAAATACAGAGCCCTATCATCAATGCCCTTAAATGTATGGTATACAGTACATGAGAAAGAAATCAGGAAGAGGATAAGGGAGAAGGAATCAATTGATAAAAATGACTCACTAGAGACCTATAAAATCATGTCAATAAAATAATGCGTTGTTTCTCTTCCTTATTTATTAACTAAAGCTGTAACATCATGATAACAAAAATTAGTGTTGCTTCTCTTTCTCATAATTAATTCTTCCCATGAAACTTTGCACCAAATCACAAAGAGTAAATGTCTGATTAATAGTCAACCAAGACGAATGGTTTGTCTTTTGATTGATTCATCTAGCCATGGAACCATATTTGACGTACCTAAATATGGAACCATATCAAGGGAGTGAAAACTGTATTTGCTCAGAGATACAAAAAAAAAAAAAGAAATCAAATACATGGATACAAATAGGAACAGAAAAACAAAAATGAATCAGGTCTAGGATGAATGCTAAGTCAAGTGAAGGAACACATGTTACAAATAAACATTTAACATTTGTAAAAACTAATTCAGGTGTTAACATAAAATATTCCATTTTTGTATGCATTACACAAGTAGTTATTATATATTTTAGACTGGTAACAAATTACAAAAATTACTTTTGCTGAAAAGACAGTTGTGAATCTCCCAATATGCCTTTTCTTCGAAATCACACCTAGATGTAAGTCTTTAGATTCATATATCTGTATCCAAACAAAAAACAAAAGAAAATCCAAATCCAATCTGTACCCATATCCAATTTATTTACAGAATTTTTAACCTAAATTCAGCTGCGATGAATAAATCCAGGTTCAATCAGTCCTGATCATATGCACTCATACTTAGGCTACAAATTTCAACCTCACTTACAAAGACAACAAACAAAAGGTTTGTTCTTGCTTTCTTTTTCTTGGAAATCAATTTAGTGGTCACAACTTAGATTTGCTTACGAAACAAAAGGGACTGAAAAGATGGATGGGCTTTTAGCTTCTTATCTTTCTTTTCATTATGAGGTTGTCATGAAAGAGATGAAAGTTATAGGCAGAAAGTGGAATAGAAAACAATACAAAGTTAAGGGTGTGACCACAACATAATAAGAAATACTAGATTCGTAATTCCACGAATACAAATTTCTAGCTAGCAAATGAGATCTAACCAACTTTTAGCATCAACACTCAGTAATCTAACCTATATAAAAAATTAGGCATTGCATATTCCTAGTCGTTTTATCTGTTGAAGTTAAGAGTTATTTATAAGACGAATGCAAGATATGATTACAAGAAAATTCTACTCAACTAAGTTTTAGATAAAGTAAAATTGAAATAGATATCAGGTGTTTTCTCATCACCAGAAGATGAAATGATGTCACAGGATGATGGCAAAAATCTTACAGCTCAAAATTTGTATCCGATGATGAATCTACAAGTTAATTATACAAGCTAAACTAATATATATAATTGCAAATATCATATGCGAAAATGAATAACTAAGAAAAAATCATGATGAAGCAAAAAGAATATGATAAAGTTATCCTTAATAAGTAATAAGAGCTTAATTAGCAAGAAAAAGAACACAACTACAATAACAAGTCTTGGCATAAGGATTATTAATAACAAGCACAATAATCTAGCAGCACTTTCGAACATTTGTTTTTAATATCAGAACTAATGCATCTATTTTAGCAATACATTTTGCAGTTGGTACTGAAGTGTTTCGTAGTTTTGACATAATTTTCTTGACATCATCACTAACTCATTGGTAAAAAAAGCAAGAACAAACAAGCAATAAAGATATATATATATATATATATATATATATATATATATATATATATATATATATATATACTGAACATGAGGAGAAACATTACCTGAAGTATGGAATCCACTTCACGAATGTGCGAAAGGAATTTATTTCCCAAACCCTGCAAATGAAAACAACAAATGAGAAAATGACTATGGCCTAAATCAAGATCAACATGGTAAGTAACAATTATCTAAACATAAGTATACACAATAACCACACAACCAGAAAGCACTTATTCCATTTCCTCACTATTAATGTCAGACATGAATTTCATAGTCAAGGATGAAAGAAGTGGATGGTCAATCGACTTAGTAACAGTCACCCAAGCAAAGAAGATGATGAATGCATGCCGAAAATTTTACTCCTGCTCATCCGATCAATCATAGAAGAGACAAACATTAATCTTGGCTTCGGCACATAAAACCACAAAAGATGAAGACCTACAGCAGCTCATCGACAAGTATCCGGAGCTTTTTTCATGAACACAAAGGTCTTCTTCCACAATGCACGATGGAGCACTAAATCCAGCTTATCTCTTATGCCCCTTCATTGAATCTTAGCATGTAATGAAATTGAATCGTGGAGACCGAAGAAACCCGAAGACAAGTTGCTGAGCTTATTCAGAGCGGTATCATTTAACTGAGTAGTTCCCTTGGCGGATCACCAACGATGATGGTGCTAAAGCAAGACGGAGGTTGGCACATGTGCATCGACTATCATGCCTTGAACAAGATCATGGTGAAGATTCAATACCTGTTGCCCCGGATCGATGATTTGCTGGACCAACTCTAATATGTCATGGTCTTCTCGAAGCTGGATCTCAACTCATGATATCATTAAATTCAAATCCAAGAAGAAACACATGAAAAACAACCTTCAAATCAAGACAAGGACTATTCAAATGGTTGGTAATGCCTTTCGGCCTATGCAACGCCCTGGCCACCTTCATGTGACTCATGGACGATATGCTACACCCTTATATCGAAGATGTCGTCACTGTCTACCTCGACGACATTCTCATCTACAACAAGTTGCGAGAACATGTTAAGCACGTGCAAAAGGTGTTTGAGCTCTTGATGAAACACCAACTGCGACACAACACAAAAAAGTATGAATTCGGCAAAAGAGACCTCATCTTCCTTGGCTTCATCATTAGTGGAGAAAGAATCCAAATCAACTTGGACAAGGTCAAGGCAATCCAAGAGCAGCCGAAGCTGAGGATGGTCATAGAAGTTCGGAGTGCATGTCAATACCTACGTAAGTTTATCTAAAACATCTCTATTCTTGCGGCTCCTTCATATTCCCTCACTAAGGCAAATTAAAGATTCGAGTGGACGAAAAAGTATGATGATACGTTCCACTTGTTGAAGAGGAAAATCAATGAGGCGGTCATGCTAGCCTTACCTGATTTGTAGTGACCATTCGAGTTGGAGGCGGACATGTCAAGAAACACAATGGGAGTTGTTTTGATGCAAGATGGTCGATACATGACATACCACTCCAAGATTTTCCAAGGATCTCAGTAGAATTATCCGACTAATGATAAAGAATTTCTCATGCTACATCAAGCAATCAAATACTGGAGTGTGTATCTCATAAGGAAGGACACAAGCATCTACATCGACCATCGACCACTTTAATACCTTCAAACATAATTCAAACTACAACAAGCATGACACATGAAGTGAATGCCATACCTACAGTAATTCATCCTTGGTGATCAAGTACAAAAAGGGAGTACAAAATAATCTAGCTGACATGTTATCGCGACCCCCGATCGCGAGTCTTTGCTTGTCTGTGCATATGCAGGTCATATCTAGTTTTCATGAAGATTATGTGGATATGTTCATGGGAGATCCAAAATTCAAAGGCATCATGGAGAAAGTCAAAGCAAGAACCAACATCGAATTCATGCTCCAAGGAGGACTGCTCCACGAAGGTGCTCAGCTTTCTGTATTGAAAGAAGAAAGTCGTGTTAATTAGATATGAGAAGCACACTCATCGAAAGTCGTAGGGGATTTTGTCGTGAACAAAACTTTGATGAACCTGCAATGACATGTTTACTGGCCCCGAGTGCAACAAGATGTGGCTCAGTTCATGCGAGGATGTGTCCTTTACAGCACTTCAAAGTGGACCAACCGAAAATTAGGGTTATACAATTTGTTGCTTGTTCCATCATGACCATGGGAGAGCATCTTTATAGATTTATTGGGAGATCTACCTATGGCGAGACGAGGACATGACTACCTCTTTGTGGTGATCGATAGGTCGATAGGTTCTCAAAGATGATGGTGCTCATGCCTTGCAAGAAGACAATCACCGAAGGAGCAGCCTATTTATTCTTCCAACACGTGTGGACACACTTCAGTTTTTCGAGTTCCATTATGTCCGATGATGATAGATATCTCCTGGGCAACTTTTGGAGTTTTCTTTGGACCATGATGGACACCAATTTTAGAAAGAGCATTGCCTTCTATCCGCAAACCGATAGACAAACCGAAGTAGTGAATTGCGGTTTATCTCCTTAAAGGATACAACTCCCGACATCCAAAGACATGGGATGAAAGCCTATCGTACCTTCAGTTTGCTTTCAACCAAATGATGCACAGTTCTACTGACAAAACACTGTCTAAGGTATGCTTGTGTTATTTACTGCACAGTCCTTTTGATTTGCAATTTACGATTGATCCGGAATCATGTATCTCCAACAAAAGAATGCAACACAACAAGCCTAGAAATTTCTAGAGAATATCAGCAAGATGGATGAAAAGATTGAGAAGTAATTTCAGTGAAGCCAACACCAATAGAAGTACAAAGAACGATGCAAATGACACCGTGTCGAAGAATAATTCCATGAAGGAGACCTTGCTTGGCTACATATTAGGAAAAAGTGACTCAAAGGAAAAGGAAAGTAGTTAAAACTCATGAGGTATGGACCATTCAAAGTCCTAAACCGGATTAGAGATAATACATGCCAACTCGAGTTATCATCCTACATGGAGATGTCCTTAGTTGTGAACATCGAGAACTTAAAGTCATTTGAGACTTCGATGTTGGACGACCAACTAAACAAAATGTTATCATCTATTGAAGACTTGGTGATCGACCAAGAAAAGCCCCTTGACGAAGACACTATCATCGAGAAGAACTCCACTGCTACCCGACTAAGCATCAAAGTTGTCTTCCAAATTGGACGCAAAGGGCAAAGACTAAGTGTAACAAGATGATTCTTCGAAAAAGCTACTAAAGCAGAATTTCCGTAACTTCAAAGCAAGATTCAAAGGGACGTAAATCACCTAATTAGGAGAGCTGTGATCAGGGATGATCTCAACAACACTTAACTAGTCTGGCCAACCGCTATCCAACGGCCTGTTAAAGTCTTAAAGCCCTATTTAGCCAAGCAAAGCCCATATCACAGGCAACCTCACTAAAATAGGGGCAGCCACCAAGCAAGGGAGGTGCCACTCCTACTAGGAGTAGGAGAAGGCTATATGCCAACCCTACAAGGAAATTCCTAACCTAGCTACAACTCCACCCCTACCTCAGCCATAATAGAGGGAGGAGAGTCCCATATAAAGCATCCCAGAGGTAATAGCAAGGAGTCCCAGTTGGCCTTAGCCTTCCAACCTTTGCTGAGAGCAAGAGAAGAGAGAGAAAGAATTCTACAAGGTGCTGCAGACCTCCAGCCGTAGCCCCTTCCTCCTCAAGTTCCAGCAGTCGAAGTTCATCAAAACTTTGTTCAATTGTTACGAGAAGTTCCAAAGCCCAACCACTCGCCATCCATACCTCAAGAGGAGGTTCCAGCAGCAAGAGATGAGGAGACCGAGACCAACAACGATCCTCAATCTGTCAAGAGCACCCAAGTGCTATCTGAAAACAACATACGTTCTTATACACCTTTAAGTCTTTTATCATGTTTTTATTCCATTGTTTTAGCCTTTATAGTTGACACATTAACTTTACAAGCAATAGAGGTTGTTTTTCTTTTGGTTTCACGATTGTTTCCTAGTGATAATTCTCACCTCCGCCAAAACTTCTATCTGAGAATTGATATCGGATCGATAGATCATCGAACTTGAACCCTGTACGGATCACTAACAACTATAAATCAAGATATACATCCAACTATGGTGAAGTAGTTTCAATTAAATAATCTTAGAGAACATGTCATAAATGTAAGTTTGTTCCTCCAGCAAAATTTTAAAAAAGAGTAACTTTGAAAAGATCAAAAGATAATCTATGAAATGGATTATGCTTCTGCTGCAAATTTAACATCAAAAAGACACAATCATCAGCAGGAACATGCTAAATGACTTCTCTTTTGAATATAAGGATAAAAATGATATCAAACATTTCACCTCTCCTTGACTTGCTCCTTTCACTAGGCCAGCAATATCAACAAACTCTATAGACGCTGGAACTGTCCGCTGAGATTTGCTGAGCTCCCCAAGAACATTGAGTCGATGATCAGGGACCGCGACTATGCCGACATTTGGCTCTATGGTACAAAAAGGAAAATTCGCTGCCTGAGCTTTTCCATTCTCAACCTGAAAACAAGAATGAAGTCATAAGAAAAAACACTAAAAAGATCACCAAATTATGATAAAAAGCCAAACAACTGCAAATTCCAACAGAAACCACAATCAATCCTTGTGTCATAACACCGAACACGCCCTTGCAAATCCCATTCATAATTCCTGACAAATGACAGAGACATCTACATCGGGAAAGTCGCAACCTTTCTCAGTGCTTGCCGATCAAGATGTCATCTTCGTTTTCTCTCTATTCCTTGATACACTCGAGGAAGAGAATCGGAAGCAGGAAGGGTAGAGATGTGCCCACGAGAATGTGAGAAAGGAGCTTACTACGGCATTGAATAGGGTGGACTTGCCGACGTTCGGGAGACCGACGATGCCGGCCTTGAGGCTCATGCTGAGCCTCGAGCCCGAAGACGAGTAGAGCCGCCGCCACTGCCACCGCAGGAGAAGCGGCGAGCCCGAGGAATACGACGACGCGGAGGATGGGTTCCGGCTCAACACTATCAGAGCGGATCCCAAAACCCTCGCCGCCGCCATCGCCCGCCGCTTCGCGCTGCTCTCTATCGCAGCACAACAGGAGAAGCGAACGAGGGAAAAACGAGCGCTGCACCACTCCATAAGATAAGCGACACGTGAAAAACACGTGATTATACGTTGTGGTGACCAAGAAAATTGCTCATCCGATGAACCTAATTTTTTTTTAAAAGAAAAAAATATTTTTTCACTAATCAATACATGTTTAACCATTGATGGTTTATATACATATAATTTATTTTTTATTTTTAATATTTACAAAACATGATATCTTTATTTAGAGCAATTTATTTTAGACCAAAATTCTTGTTGACCCTCTTGTACTATGTATCAAAACAAAATCATCATCTGTACTTTAGAACTCATATAATTGATTCTACGATTTCCCATCAAATTGACCTCCCAAACTATTCTATATACATTAAATAAATTTTTTTATTAATAAAAAGTGTGGAGGAGGGGGTCTATTTAATTTTTAATATAGTCAAATTATGTGAAGAAAACTAAAAAAATCAAAAACAACTCCTTACACTATAATATGTTAATTAAATATATTCCCTCAAAGTTAATACAATGGTATTAAGTGATAAAAAAATTATGAAAAAAAATTGATCTTAACTTCTAACAGTATTTAAATTTGTTTTACACTTTAAACTTGATTGATAATATATTTTTATTTATTATATAATTAATTATTATTTAAATAATTAAAAATCGATCTCCTAAAAATCTTAACATAAAATTATTACGATTATTTACTTCTTTTTTAAATATGATTAAATTTTGGTAGCACCTTCCCTAAAACTCGAACATATCTCATTTACAACCAATCACATCACTTGCAAAGAACAACAAGTTATAATCAATTGATGAAACTATAACAAAGTCGGAGATGAAGAGAGACAAGAACAATGAAGATTTAAGAATAAAGATAAAAAGAGGAGTACAGATTAAAAATTATTTAGTTTTAATCCCCAAATCAAAAACAACCCTTCAAATTATTTTATCTAACAACATAACTTTATTTCTAACAAAGAGTGATAATCTGATACAAAATCATAATACATGAGATCACTTATACCAGTTTTAAAGTACGAGAAATGATTTTAATTTTGAAATATAATATAATAGGTCAACAAGTATTTTGATCATTTTACCTAATAACGTAATCTTATTTTTAACATGAGTCATGATATGAAATCATAGTATAAAAATCAATTGTACGAGTTTTAAAGTACAATAGTGATTTTGATTTTAAGACATACTAAGCAAGAATTTTGACACTGAGAAAGCAAAATTGAAATGCTAGCATTTGATGGATCATTTGCTTCAACTTACCCTTAACAGATAGATATATCTAAGAGTAGACTGATAAAGAGCATACTAATGAGCCAAACAAGAAACTTAACAAAACCTTTTACACAGTAATCCACCTCACATAGAATTGACTTTTATTATGCAATGATCGCCCTCCATAAGTTGCAATTTGCACAATCTGAAAATTAATGCAAACGCATGTGATTGATCCGTCGACATCCACTCGAAGTTATATCTCAGATATTGCACAAATCAGAAACAGAGTAACCGTCTGTTATCGATAGTTAATTCACAATTACAAAGCTATATCTCATGTCAGCTTAAATCCATCATTACAAAAATTAAAGAATCTGAAAGCTAACCTTTCCGAAATTGGAACCACAAATTTACAAGTAAGCAAGCCAACATCTGTATGGCACACCACTTCTTATACAGGATGATGGAAGATGATAACTGAAGGTCTTCGTATATGTAGACAAAAGGAAGTTGCAAAAATTAGTTGTTTTGGATATTAACAAGTAGCTTGCAGAGCTCTTAGCGTTATCGATTTCGAGATGGGGGTTGATCCAGTGAAGAACTGCTGGAGTGAGGGGATGACTCTTGGCTTTCGGGCATCTCCATCTGGGTAGGCAATAGTTTGAGAAAACTTCCTTTGATAGGCTGATTTGTCGCAGCTATATCCATGTCTGCATAACCAGATGAGCAGAGTAATGATTCTAGTGATATAGTCCAACTTAAATTAGAAAAAGTAAGACAGGTCATTACCAAACAATGATTTGATGGTTGGCCTCTTTGGCTTGTTACTCTTTTTCTTTAGTTCAGCTGTAATATAAATGATGCATAATAAATCTGTAAGAGAATTGACAAGACAGTAAATCAAGAAAGTTGAAAGAGAGAGAACAACCAATCCCTGGAACTTCGTGGTTGTTTACAATTTCAAAATTTTTGTATGTATAGCCCACAAAATTTACATCCTTAGATGGAAGCATCTGTGATATGAAAAGGAAAACAATTAATACTTAAACATACATAATTGCAATTAAAATATATAATCTAACTAAATTTTAAATTTTAAATTAAAATTTTTGATATTCTGAGCAAGATTACCAATTGCAGCTAAGTGGAGCAATAACTTCTGTTCAAACAAAAAGCTAAAACATTACAGGGAAACAGCTTTAGGAGTGTTGAGCTACATTAATTATTGGCATTCAATATTATTATAAAATATCTTTACCTTACAACTAACAAGACCATGTACATTTTCCACATCAAAGGTCAGATTGTTCATTTCAAGATTTTTTTTTTACTTTCCCATCTTTCTATCTGCACGTAGGTCCTAATACCAAATAATGCACTGCATCATAAACCCAACTGACCGAAGATTCTACCGTTAATAAAGGCAAAACCTTTACAGTTAAAAGTGAAACCAATAAATCCTGAATTCATAATTGTAATTGATAGATTTCTTTTAGACAAGTCAATCATAAGACTCTAATTGTTTAGTAGCTACAAGAATAATTGCATACAGGTGCCAAGAAACAAAACCATGTATTTAAGAGAACACTAAGTGTCAATCATGAATCATAATGATTCCAGTGGAGATCCATATCAACACTAATGAATTCCATAGTCATCAAAACTTCAACTTGAACAGGCACATAACCATCATGGAATCAACTTAAAAATTATATCTCACACAATAACATATAGGAGCATGACACTTAACAATCTCCTGTAACGCATAATCATCATCATATCAGAAAATATATAATTTATGGGAGACAACAAAGCAAAGCATACCTTCCTCCATGGGCCAGACTTTGAGGAAGTCTCGACTTGAGCTGAGGTCTGCATCATGATGCAAGTCAATTGAAGTTTCGAGAAAGAATAGGCATGAAAATATGCTTCGAAAATTGATGATAATATTTTACCTTTATTATGAAAAATAATCTTCAAAAATCCATTTAAGTCGACAAGTGCTTCCTAATACAACTAAAAAAATCACACAAAGAGTCTTCTATCCAATACATTCTAAGAAAATCCATCTGCTGGAAAACATATATATTTTCATGTACAGAAATCATCTCCTTCATTACCATCTTACTCAACTTATAACGTCCAATTATACAGAACCTAGAAAATAATAAAACGGCCAAGTTCAAAAATATACTTTATTTACATGTTAATACTGTGGCACATGTTTCCTGTAGGTTCTACATGGTAAGTAGGACTAGAGTAGTGACAGAGCAAAGAGACAACAACACAAATGCAGTCCCAAGTCAAAGTAACAGGAACAAGAAGAGCTGCAACAGATTGCAACACACATCAATAAAACAGGTGAAGCCATTTAAACATAACTGGTTTCGTTGTATGTTTATTCACAAAATAATAAATATTTCTCGTTGCTAGCAAATTAACACAGTAGAGATCCAAGAATTCTCAAATCAGTATACCTCCTCAAATTTCTCAAAGTTTTGAGTATCCAACTCATCGTTGACCTCTGGTTTGAAAGCAGCATCCATCTGGTATAGTCTTTCCCACTGGATACCTCTAAACCATACATGCGCCTGAAATGGAGCACAATGGCAATAATAATAACTTTGGACAGAATCTGTATAAACTGGCCATCGAAGATACCTTCAAAAGTGCAGACCTTTATTTCATGGGCACCTTTTGTCCCAAGTCTATGCTCTACATTGCAAAGAAGTCTGCTAATAAGATCTTTAGCTTCAGATGAAAGCTTAGCCTCTTCAGGGAACTTTAAGTGGTTTCTCCAGTTTACAATCTGCAAAATAGGAGAAAAGCAAACCAATGTTAACATATTAAAACAGTCCTAATACTTTAGCCACTTACTAAAACTTTGAAAGTCCTTCTAGATCAAGACTAAATTCCCATATGCAGCTTGCCATCTGTTAAATCAGAGCAAGGATTGTTGTGGCAGAAGCTGGCACATGCCTATCAGTGCTGAAACCTGTCGAGCTACAGTGAGCCATGCCAACAATGCTGAGACATGGCCATGCCAATTTTTGGCATGTCTTGACCTACACAAGGGGCAGGCCAACAGACCTAGCATGACACATACTGTGCCAAAACATTCCATGCCACAAAATGGGAATTCCTGCTGTAAAATTTCCAATTATCTTATGTAATTGCTCCTAAGGTGCAAAAGCCACTGCCCAAAATGTCTTTGACCAACCAAAGGATTAAGCAAGCATAGCAGTTCCATTGTTCTTGTTAAGAGGATCAAATTTCACCAAATTTAACGTTCAAATTTAATAGAGGTGGTGACAGCCCAAAAGATCTCTGAAGGTATCACAATGCAGATACCATTCTGATCAGATCTAATCATGTTTATGATTAGCATAAATGTGAGGACGAGTGCAAATTGCACTTAATAGGGTTGGTTGCTTGAGCAAAGTCCACAGAAACTATAGTTGATATGAGTTGTTAATGATCTGGTAGAAGGAGAAAGACAAATTTGTTAATGTCAGCGAGTCCGTATCAAGGATGAAGCCAAAAGAATTGGACTCCTCGCCCCTGCATGATGAATTAGGAAGGCACTGTGAAGATAATATCTTGCTCTCTGCATGATGAATGGAAGCACATATCGATAAGTTAATTGCAACAACATTCTAGTCATATGCAGGTGAGACAGGAAGGGAATCTATAGCAGGGATAATTACATCCTGTAATTAGCTACCTTTAGCATCCCGATCCCTAAACTTTCAAAAGTTACATTGAGATCCCTATACTTACAAAAGTGAAACATTTAACTCGTTGCTCCAATAAAACCCTTCTCTTTTTCTTGATTTTTAATTCTGTATGGGGATCTCAATGTTTCACTTTAGTAAGTATAGAGATCCCAATATAATTTTTAAAAGTGTAGGGATCAGGATGCTAAAAGATAGCTAATTATAAGGGGTAATATGTAGTTAGCCCTCTATAGCAATGGTGAAGGCGCACTAAAGGTAATCTATTACTATTGACCAAGGTTCATCGTATCGAGATGTACTGCTCGGAATGGGCAGTAAGTACCAGTCCAACAAGGGACCAGTATGGGTGGTACATCGGTACAACCCACCATACCATGTGTCGATATACTCGGTACGGGTCGATATGGCTGGGTACATACTATACTGACAACTGGTTGGTACACCGAAATGGACTGATAAGGCGAACCATGCTATTGACCCAATACAATGGAAGCAAAGAACTGAAAAGTATATTAAATTCAAGAACCTAGATAACAGCCCGTTACTATAAGTGATTCAAATTATCTGAAAAGAAAAACAATAGCCATTTCAACAAGTAATTCAGATCCATATGACCCACCAAGGCTGATTTCAAAGGGTGAACTGAGGAGAATTGAAGTATGCTCTAACAGCAACCCTGGGCAACTTAAAAAGATCTGTGTTACAATGACAAATGATATATCTTGGAGGCATGAGTATGATATTGAAGTACAAGCTGGATTCAGAAAAAATCTCAGAGTAAAAGCTCAAGTCAGAGAGACTGCATTATGCTTATTGTTTTTTTTTTTTTGCTTCTAAATTCTAACTTAACTAAGTAAAGTTCAAGGGGCATCACGACCAGAGTCATAATCTATCAGACAAAAAACAAGTTAACCACTTATGCAGAATCAAATCCTCGACTTCGAATTAGAAAAAGAAAAAGTGAAAATGTTTGTGACGAAACAACAGACCTTTCTACATGTCGACATTGGATCTTCAGAATAGAATGGTGGGTAACCTACAAGCATTTCATACATAATTGCTCCAAGCGACCACCTAAAAATAACATACTGTCAGGACATTTACATATATTTTCCAAACAGAAAAATAGAAGAACCAACCAGTCACATTCCACTCCATATCCTTTCTTTAACAGAACTTCTGGAGCAATGTAATCAGGTGTGCCAACAGTTGAGTAAGCCTGTATTCAGAAAAGAACATACAACAAAATGAGAACATGCTAGCATAAAAAAAGATGCTAAAATATTCCTCTAAGCATGGAAACATAAATTGACATGGATTTTGGATGAGAAACATAAAGTGGCAATTAAGTAACTAGCTATACAGAAGTAAGAGATTAAGTCCTAAACTTCAAATTATGAGGTAGAAATAAAATGAAAATAGAGTATTCTTGCAGGACTAGAACTTCATGTTGGTGAGGCAAGTATTTGTACTAGTGGCATGACATACCTCTAATTTTAGTCATCAACTATTATCACCAGAAAATATTCAAGCTAACCCGAAAAGGAATAGGCTTTCTTGTTTTATGCTTAATGAACATTAGCAGGACTGTCTATGTAGTAATTTGCTTTCTCAGAATGCTTATTATAATTGTTCAAGTAAATAAAGAAGTCATATAATCTCAAATTGAATAGTTAAAAGGTCCATCTAAAAGCATTAAGTAAAATTCTACAGTGAACAACAATCACAATTCTAAAGTAAAACACAACCAGACAATCTAAAGTAAAATTAACTTTGAATTTTACCAGCATCCGTCTGTTCTTTTGCCAGTGTTGTAATTGTTCCTGTTGAGTACGCCTAGGAGCAGGAGCAACATTAAATCGCTTATCATCCAGAGTAGGCTTGATATTTCTTCCCATTGCATGTTCAGGCTCATTGAGATTTGGAAAACTACTACTATCCAGAGGTTTGCACAAGCCAAAATCTGAGAGCTTCATGTGACCATTTCGGTCTAACAATAAATTGTCTGGTTTAATATCCCTGAAAAGATAATACCTAGGTTAATTAAACCAGTGTTGTTCAAGAAGAGAGAAAAGTATAAGCATTGGAAGAGGCATACCTGTGAATGTAATTATGTTTATGAATAGATTCAATTGCTAATACTGTTTCTGCAACATAAAACCTGGCATCATCCTCTGTCAATGTATCCTTACGCATAAGTAAAGTCATCATGTCACCGCCAGGAAGATACTCCATGATGAGATATAAATACTCTTCGTCTTGAAAAGAAAAATATAGTTTGACTATGTAGGCACTATCCACCTCTGCAAGTAGGTTTCTTTCAGCTTTCACATGCTCCACCTACAAAGCATGCAGAAGTAGGTCGATGGATAGTAAAAATTTACAGAACTTATGGGCAAATAACAATAAAAGTATAAAACTATACCTGACCCCTGCGAAGCATTTCAGATTTTTTAAGCTTTTTCATTGCATAGACCTGCCCAGTAGTTTTCTCTTTACAAAGCCTCACCTGCATAATTATGATGAAGCCAGATCAATCATCCAGTTGAGCAATCGATGGTAGCTAAGTTCTGATTATCAAGCCAAAATCATAATAAAAGTATGCTAGGTAGTGGCATGAATATATTCCTTTTCATTGACAATCTTAAAAAATTGGCTGGTTGACAGTAGGTCAAATAATCTTTTGATGCCAAGAAACAGAGTTAAGCTAGAATAAGACCTGACATCATGATATAGTGTTCAGGTCTGATGTCACCAAAATGAGCAAATTACATCAAATCCCTATGTCAAATAAAGGTAAATATGTATCAAACAATCCAACTAAAACTCACAAGGAACATCCAAATAAGAGATTTGAAGGCTAGTTCCAAGAGAAAGGAGAAAGGAAAAACAACAGCATTAGGAAAATTGACCTAGCATCCAAAAATAAAAGCAAGCTCTTCAAAGATCAGAAGCTTGCACTAAATGGCAAACATGCAGTCACTTTACAATTAAATACCATGTAGATTAAGCCGGTTTAGAAGGAAGAACAGAACAAACAATCTCTTCTAGCAGACTGAACAACCTTTGCAGCAGATTAAGGCATAAAATATTAGCAACAATCTTTTCCAGTTCCCTAAAATTTTGATTTAGATATTAGTTGTAATCAGTACTTCAGTATATCTATATATTCTGCAATAGAGAACGGACAAGTGTATCATGATGCTGAAGATAAAATGTTCGCCCCAACAAATTCAGTGACACACTATGTAACTGAGAATACAGGAACTTAAGCATAAAATAACCTCTCCGAAAGCCCCCCTTCCAATGATGGTCAGAAGTTCAAAGTCATCCACTCCCATTTTATGCCTTTGACGACGCATGTATTCTGTTTCTTTCTTTTCTAAATTCTTCAGAATATTGTTCTGCTCTTCCTCAGAAACTTCTGCATCAGCAAGCTTCCTCTCCAACATCCAGCGCCTGAAATTAGCATCCATTGAAACAAAAAACAAATGTTTAAGTGAAAAGTGTTTACTCCACCAATCCATTAAAAAAATAAGCATTTAGACAATGAAAATCAGTCTTAGAATAAGAGGCAAGAAGAACAATGTCATAGTGTCAAATGCAATCCAAAAATAATTGCAAGGAAGAATAAGCCACTGGTCATACGTGAGAAATAAGAAAGGTAATGATCAATAATGAGAAGCAATAAAGGCAATTGGCTACCAATTGAACCTCGCTTGATCTTCCAAAAAAACGTCATGAAAGATAATTACAAGGAACTGAGAAAACACGTAAAATTATGAACGAGAAGGTATATGAACTAGAACATTGCAAAAGCACTTTGCAGGCCATTCTTTCAATGTTTGGCAAGTCAAAGAATTTAGACAATCTAATGGTTATCAATATGTAGTTTGAGCCCATATTTTGACATGACCAATATATAAATAAAGGTGGTGAGGTGAGGAATATAGGCCAAGGGAAAGAGGAACAATATCAATGGTAAAGTTTTTCTTACGTAATAAAATAAATGTGCATAGTCAGGAAAAAAAAATATGATAGGACCCTAGGGGTTCTATCATGGAGGAAGAGGGTGAAAAAGAGGGATAAACGATATCTTCGAGGGGATTGGGCCTCCTAAATCACTTCGAGGGGATCTGTCTCCTAGGGTTTTGCCTTTTTGGCTAACACTAATACTTCTCATTCATTGATTCCATGAAAGAGTTTACAGCTTTATTTATAGGGCTCTGCCAAGAATCCCGCTAATCTTTGACTATAAACTTCTAACTGAAAATAATAATTGACTCCATCCTATCCGAAGATAAAACCAACTCTAACCAACTCATAACTGACTCGATTGGGCTCACCCGACCGATAACTGACTTCAACCGGACAGACTAACATGACTCAACTCGATTTAATCATGAATGGATGAACCCGACTTAGCTAGGGTCCTAACAAAATACTGATGCTAATATTTAGTTGAAGACTACATATTAAGAGGCTAGAAGGCTGCCTAAACCTGAAACTGTTTATGACATGTATAAAGAACTCTTGAAACCAAACTACTTTAGCAAAATAAACAAATGAACTTAATGCAGACATGCCAGGATGATAGTTATTTCCAGCTGATGAACAACAAATTTCATAGACATGCTGATGCAAGGTAGATGGTCGAAAGCCAACTACTAGTCAACAGCAAATTTGACAGACCATATGGATTGTGAAACAGTGACAAATAGCTTAAGTTTTATGTGTGGTCTCAAGATCAACACTTATCTGATGAATGGTGCATGTAAACAAGGAAAGGTTTCTGCTAGTGGAGTTCTCTGAGACGTCCAACAGAATGAATGGTTCACATCATACAATTGGCTGAAACAAGTGCAGTAACAAAATTATGCACCGACTCTAACGGATTCCACAAAGAGGCAACATAGCAGTTTAGTCAAACACAGAGATCAGTGGTTTCAGCCTGCATCTTTTCTTAGAATAAAGATTTCCGATGCCATAACCCAAAACCTAGAAACCCTTCAGAAGAAGGTCAAAAAAGAGAAGCATACATCAGAAAGAATCACCTCTCTTTTCGATCTTGTAATGACTTCATCTGGGCCTTGTAATGGTTTTCGATGTACTGCTTCGCGGCGGCAACCTTCTGCTTCGTGATGTTCGAAGGTGCCTCATCAATTGGTGGCTTCTGCATATCATTCACGCTTCCTGCTTCCTTCTTCGCCGGGCCAGGCTTGAGTTTCTCCCCTCGAGGTTGCAATTTATGAAACCAGCTTCTCGCGGAATCCATCTTCGATCACAACCACAACATTTCCAAAGATCAAAGTCACAAACCAGAGATACAGTGATTTTAGTCTAGACATCCCAATCTATACCAAACAAGACATAGTATGGGCACCAAATACGGCAATTCCTTGAACGGAACAAAGAACCTCAGAGCACCGATCATCCGCTCTAAAATTCCCAATAAAGACGAGAGTATTTCGCATCGAAACCTATACGCACACCGGATTTCAAACAAGAAACAGTAAAATCTCACTCAAAACCCACTGAAAATCTTACCACTTCAAGATTCCCCTTCCGGGAGACCAATTTGAGCCAAGAAAACGCCAAGATCCGAAGAGCTGTTGGAGTTACTGCAGCAGCCGACCGTGCTCGACCAAGAAAACACCAAATCGGAGCACTCCAGTGGGGGAACAACTCCCTGTCTGGATCTCAAGATCGTCGATGGACTGAATTCTTCCCTTCCCTTTCGCAGCACGCTGATTCGATCGGCACCGGCGTCGCTTTGGCACTCCGCTTCCACCACCGCTACCGTCGAGGCTTCCTTCCCACCACGCGATCAAATCAAGAACTTTTGGCCCATTAAAATGGCAACGGTACACAAAGAAAAGAAAAAAAAAAAAAAGGAAAAAAGACGATATGTCGTGGCTCTTTTTTGCATATACACCCCTTACATGTATTTATTTGCATGGTTATTTAATTATAATCACATAGAAAATACGTAAAAAAAAACTCTCTCATGTCATCCACTATTATAGCTTTTTTTATTTTCTCGGGGTTTTGTGCTTCAATTAACTATCGAATTCGTTTAATAGATAAACAAAATAATATAACTATAAAAAGTAATAAATAATTATGTGTGTTGGAGAGGGATGCATGTGCAAAAGAGCCTCATGGCGAAGCAACGCGTTTCGCTATCGACACCCAAAAGGGGGGGACCCAAAAGAGTACCCATCGTACGACACGCGCTTTCGGCTGACAGGTGGTCCCCACGCGGCTCGTTTCGAAGGAGTGACGGCCGTCGGCACCCACACAAGAAGGCCCAAAAACACACCCATAAACGAGGGGGTGTTGTGTCGCATCATAGTTATTGAGATTGATGAGTTAACGGACGAGATCATCTGGGTGCATTTGTGGGCTGACTCGTTGGGTCTCCAACACGTTCTCTCATTGTCGTAAAAGTTTCCTGATTCTTATGAGCAGCCTTAACTTTCATAAGAAACTAATTTAAAATTATATTTATATGGCATTCAATAAAGTATATTTTGAACGTCGATTAACTTAAATCGATAAAAAGTTTAACAATACATCTCAACCTCACTTTTTTCACTTACTTTAAATATATAAATATATATGTACGTATGAATCATTCCGTGGCAAAATCCGATGTTTTAGTGGAATACGCCTGTTTTTTAATTTATCAAAAATAGCCTTTATGTATTATATGTATAGCCTTTTTAATAATTTTAAATCCTCCTTAAATGTGACACTTATAAGTTTTCATCTAATAAACATAAGTTTATCAATATTATTTGGGAACATCGATGAATTTAAAAATGTGCTAAGACTTTTGATATCTGAATGCTTTGTATCATTTTTATTTATTAGTTGACTCTATGTTTCTTAAACTTCAATTACAAAAACAAAATAGAAGTACCAAATTAAAAGAGATATATATATATAGATATGTAATTTTGTGAAGAATGGCTTAAAAAGTTTAACATCATCTATTATATACTTATAGGTTATTAAAGATTTTACCATTATGTATGCTAAAGTTAAATTTAACTCTTATATGCAACTTTATCTTTACATCTTAATATGATCTGCTAGTAAGTTAACCTAAATTTTTTGACGAGTATAAATAAAAGGAATACATAACGTAAGAACTTAAATATATGTGAGGACAAAATTGAAGGAGGACAAGTAAGATATTTAACAATTCCGTCAGAATAAATATTAACAATCGACGACAGCCGATAGCATCATAAAATGATATGTCCTGATGTGATACCATTTCGTGTGTCCTCTGCCAATTTCCGAAGAAAGCCGGATTGAAAGCAAAGTTGCAACGAAGACGGTGGAAAGAAAGAGATAGCGAGAAAAGGAGTTGTTAATGCTCCTAAATTTTATGTGAAGTTGATCCAATAATTCCAGTCATATTAGGTAGATTAGTCATATTCCATTAAGCTGATAGATCATATTAGAACTTGAGTTGAGAGGAATGGAATCTTGACAAATGGTACAACTAGTATTAAGCATAGTGAGATTTAAGGTTTTTTTTTTTTTTTTTGTATCATGTAGTCTATCTCTGATGCCTCTTTGAGCTGTCTCATGTGGTTTTTGATTTATGATGTTTATTTTCATGCTGCAAAACCATGAGTTGTATGTTCTTCAGGTTTGATGCTTCGTATCTTTGTGTGGAGAAGAAGGGATGGAATAAATGAAAGGATGAAAGTTCATCATCCCTCCCTCAAAGCAGCAGCAGCAGCAAGCTCAATTAGCAAGTCTCTTCATCATCCAATGCTACACTCTTCATCTTATATTAAAGTAGTAAAATTACAGGACTTTTTTTTTTTTTGTCTTGTTTTCATGGAGTTGCAGCAAAAAGTCAATATCATGCTGATGGGTGGAAAAGATAGATAGAATCGGCATCCGCTACCATTTTATTATTATTATTATTTACTGTGTGTGTCTTGGATGACAAACATCATGTTTCTTCCGTCACTTATGAACTGCAAAAGCAAATCGATTTATCTGATGAACAAACAGTCGAGAGCATCGGGTGACACTGCAAGATTAAAAAAAAAAAGTAGGTTACAAAAAACATCTGTAGGTAGGTTTATACTGCGAAGGTAGCATCTCCTGGAACGCCGGCTGCAAGTCCTGTCGTGGGATCGATCTCAGAATTTGGCAGAACTCGGGCTGCTCTGAGACCTTCCCTTTGCTTGCAGAGACAGGTCGGAGATGGTCCTCCCTGTCTTCAGTTCAGTCTCAGTGTTCAGCAGATTCTCGTGCATGGCATCACAGAGCTGATCGTGGGTGGTCGCATGGCCAAGTAGCTGCAACAATCGTTTACTTGAAACCACCAACGAACTCTTCCAACACAAACATGAAACCTCAAGGAAGAAGAACGCAACTTGCAGACAAAAAAAAAAAAGGATAAAACCTGCTGTGGGCTCATGTTCTGAGGAGCAGCTTCCTGGATGAGCTGAGCTTGTCCAAATTCTGCATCGTCTTGTCCCCTAACTGCTTGGGCCATCGTGTCTTAGATGCTGTGATGGATAATGAAGCGAGGGAGAGGGTGAGGAGGGATCAAAGGAAGGAGTATATGATCTATATTTATATGTAGAGAGAGAGAGAGTGAGAGAGAGATGAACTGAAATCACAGATCCTGGAAACCATGTGGTGCTAACAAGTGGTTGCTCATGAGGGAAAACGTCGAGAGATTTGACCGAGAAAACTGGAGGAATCGGAGACAGCAGAGCTTTTGTGGATCGATAAATGAATTATCCAGAAAACAAAGGTGGTCATATATTTCAACAAGGAAAGAAGCAACCCTCGTCGAACAATATAAGATGATATATAACATTCAGCGTCACACCTCGAGTTAGTTCTTAGCTTCGATCGGAGCAACGCGATGATTCAGACTCATCAAGTTGATGAGTTAAAGTATCTTCTCTCATCACGATACTTAACATCGATCCAGCAGCCCAAGTCAACGTTAAGACTGTATGTATGTCATAGCATACACCGCGAGGACGATCTGTGGGGAAGAAGACGACTCAGATCCGAAGTGGATGGCTTTATGATATTTTACAATTATTAAATAATTATATTATCGTTAGTGCCAACGGGGTGGTGGCGCAGTTGGTTAGCGCGTAGGTCTCATAGCTATGTTGAGGAATCCTGAGGTCGAGAGTTCGAGCCTCTCTCACCCCAAATAATTTTGTAATTTGTTTTTCAATTTTTTTTATTTATGATTAATATAATAAAAGATCATAGCAATAGGATGAAATATATTTCAAAATCCTATTTATTTTTTTATTTTTTTTTTGGTAAGAAAAAGAGGACTTCTAGCCTCTATCGATTTTGGTGGTTTTCGTTTTGAGGACGAAACCAGTTTTGTTTATATGGGGGATTTTAAATTATGTATGATAATATAATAAAAGAAATCACCCCAATTTTGTAATTTGTTTTTCAATTTTTTTATTTATGATTAATATAATAAAAGATCATAGCAATAGGATGAAATATATTTCAAAATCCTTTTTATTTTTTATTTGGTAAGAAAAAGAGGACTTCTAGCCTCTATCGATTTTGGTGGTTTTCGTTTTGAGGACGAAACCAGTTTTGTGTATATGGGGGATTTTAAATTATAGCAAAGAAATCAACCAGTTTTGTTTATATGGGGGATTTTAAAATTATGTATGATAATATACATAAAGAAACAACCAAACATTTTTATGATCATAAGACCCTGCAATCAAATTCTCATTGTGATTAGAATCTCGAGCATACTAAAAACAGTTAAGTAGAGGACCAAACAACATGAGAGAGTTTTGGTTGGGGGGAAAACACACTGCTTCTGACACGGACAAGCATAGGAAGAAACATTGTGCTCACATAAAGCTTTATTCAATGGAACACGCGATCATGTTTAACGATTGAACCCATCCATCCGTACCAACTATCAGGTAATTTATATTTGATCATGACGCAACTCTCGACATATTTCTATTGGAAGATTACACACTGTAATAGCAAGTGGAGGACTGACAGTTATCCAACATAAAAAGAACATACATACAACTACAACAGTGTCAATATGAAATGGCAATAAAACTAGTAACCTTACACAAAATCAAGTAACAATTCATTACATCAAGACAAAGCATACATAACATAGCCAGCATGGGGGGTAAAATTAACGATAAACATGGCCTCCCCTTGAACATATATATGTGTATATATATATATATATATATATATATATATATACACACACTATCAGAAGTTGCAACTTTGCAGTGCATATTGTGTATAATTTACAAAATTAAAAGAATATGGTGACAGGGCATTGCATCATCGGTTGTCCAGCAAATTCGATAACTTCAATCTCCAACTTTACAATCTTAAATACCAAGACGATATGTGGAAACAAATGTCACTTTTTCCCAGTCGTCACTCCAACAACAAGATTGCTAACCTGCACCATAGTGTATTTGTAGTTGATTCGGTGATCTGTGATTTCAGAAATATACAGCAGTCGAGACTAAAAAGTTACCAGTTTGCCACTTTCATCGACTGACATTGGGTTCTCAACAACAACCGTAGTGTTTTGCACTTGAGAAGCAGACTGTAGAAAGGAAAATAAAGTCAGTGTATGAAGACAAAAATTGATGTTGCCCATCAAAGAAAGCAATTTGGTTTCCAGGAGGTAGGGGAGCATACAGCTGAAGGTGGCGCAGGTGTCGGTCCATTGAGCCTATGCATGGTTGACACCGGGAGTCTCATACTATCCATCTGCTATAAATAGGGAAACCAAAATATTTCAGAAAAAGAACTGTGAGCTTAAAGATGTTCGACATAAGACGGTCAATTATGAAAAAGCGGTGGCAAGAACAAACTACAGTCTCAAAATTTACCCCAACATTTGTCACATAATGGCATATGGCACACTTCACAGATGGTGCTCCGTAAGGATACATCAGAGTTGTATGACAAAGGGCACAGCTCACGTTAGCAACCTGATTTACTGCAGTGCACACAGGAACTACAGTTAATAAAACACAAGACAATTAAATCTCTTTATACAAGCGCGCACGCGCGCACACACACTCGCCCACCAGAGACTACTTGGTGAACATTCATTGATATCGAATAAGCACAACAATGGCCACAGTTTTTATTCTTTCTCTGTAGGAGAAACATGATCTTAGCAAAAAAAGTGGCATAACATCAAAAGTCAAAGTATATTCAAGTACATATCGTTATGAAACAGCATAAAAATGAATGGCTTTAAGAACCCTCTGTTACATGGCTTTTTATTTCTTTACAGCATAAATGAGTAGAATAAAATGAAGAGGATAAAATTCATTTGTCATGCAACAATGTGGTAATGTATAAATATATGATGACACCGAAGCAACTTTCCCGGGCAAGAAAATATTTAATACAAAAATTAAGGATAAATAACTTTTTGCATATGTACACCTCACAAAATTCCCCTTTCCCACATAAATTCAGACAGATTTATGATCTGTTTGTATAAGTCCATAAACCTACTTTTTACTCAAGCACTTGCCCATGGGCTTTACAACTATTAAAATCAACTATTAAAATCTTATCATTTAAATATGAAGAAGAATCTTTTAAAATTATTTCAATTTTTGACTAAGATACAAGCCTTAAATAATTTGCATGCATCATGTGAAAAAAGGGATCAATTGAAAATTTTTACAAGTGAATCTTTAGATCTTCTTTCATGCCAATGATGATGAAATTTCAGCACTGCTGACAATTAACTCAGGAGGTTTAACACATAAAAAGGTAGGTTTAAAGGTGTGCACATATCACAGTACATTTTAAGACAACACATTAAAGGCATCACCATCAGGTACATATGCAAGTAAAAACACACAAAAGACTATTGAAGAAGATCATGAAATAACCCCTGAGCAAGAAAAGATGGATGCAGCTAAGAACAGTTTCTGGGCAGATATTTGACCCAAAGAACATGAAAGGAATCTACAACTGATAACTATGTAGTACAATACCATGATTTAGAAACTGAAAGATCACCAAAACGCACAGCAGCAAATTCACACCAACAACTAATCTCACTCAACCTCTCCAAAGGGGTGACAGAATGAAGCCACGTTATATAAAAAAAAAAAAAAAACCAAGGATGCACCCAACAGCTCAGCGACATTTTCCCTAAAACAATACAATCAAACCAGGGAAGAAACAAGAAAAGAATTCTTGCACCTGTTTTCATGTAGGATAGTGTGTGGACTTTTAGTGGGAATCGGGACTGTTAATTGGTTAGGATAAGAGTTCCCGTAGGAACTGACATTACAAGTGACAGTTGTTCAGGTTGATATATGTGTTTGATAGATCAAAATATGGATAATCAAGTACCAAAGTTTATATCAACAAGGCATGTGATGAACCCAAAGTAAAGATAAGTCAAAGAACCCAGATTGCACAACTTCTAGATTTAACTTTTCAAATTCAGTCTAATACAAGAAATTTCACCAAATCATGCATTCAGAACTAAAGATGACACTGAAGAAGAATAGCATTGATGACCAACTGAAGATTAATTGTGGACCGAGCAGCAACATAATGGTTCTTACAACATGAAGGCAGAAATGAGATCAGAATAGGGGATTGCTTTTAACAAAAGGGATAGAACTACACATCTGCAATAAGTTTGTAGAGCATGCATGACCTAGCATCAGTATAACCTTATAGTATAAAGGGAAGGAAAAGAGCAAAGATGAATAACAGAGACAAAGATTGAACTAAAAACAAATAAAGAAAAAAGAAGTTATGCTGAACACTTTCGTACCTAAGACCCCCTCTGAGAGATCTGACCTCATGATAGGACCATCGTGCCTCAAATTTGAAACACGTCACAAGCAGAAAAGAAAGAACCGCTTGTTATCACCCTTTGAAATTAGTTATGCAATATTTATGAGAAAAGGAAAATAATTCAACCTGTACTTTCTTTTTTAATTCAACCTATACATAAGGAGTTATAATTGTGCAATGGGAGACCATGGTGGCTGATATCAGCCTTCTTTGCACTTACTGAACAGTCAATTACCCACCCTTCTAATCTCTTACTGTTCCATTTCTAATTTTCTCCATCTGTACATGCAAAGGACTAAAGACCAGCTAAAACATAAGGTGAATATAACGTCCAAATTACATAGGTAGGTTAGCAGCAGCTCTAGATAGTACTATAAGTCTTACGTAGGGGATGATAGTTGAAAAAGAAATAAGCCAAAGAAAGTTTTAATTAATAAAGTCCTCGCTGAAATTAGACTATGCTAACATAAGCCTTCATTTTTGTTACATAGATGGTATTAATTGTTCTTTTTCACAACATTCATTTATTAAATACTACAAAAAATAAATTTTAGATGCCCAGGAGATCAAGCTATTTATTTATTAAGACAATAGAGAAAAAAATTGCATGTGGTTCTTATTGATTTACAAAAAGCTAACGATAGAGTTCTTTTAGATTTATTATGGTGGGTTTTAGAAAAGAAAGGTACGTGCACTAATTATATTGATATTATTAACGATATATATTATAATATAGCCACTAGTATGAAAACTATAAAGAGTTTGTTTTGTGAGTTTCCTATTAACATAAAACTGCATCAATAATCCACATTAAATCCCTACAATTTGATATTGATAATGGATAGACATGTTATTGCTGATGATATTGTCATAGTTAATGATAGTTTAAATGAAATTAATTTTAAACTTGAGATGTAAGGGCAATCCTTCCTTCGTAACTAAAAGCTTTAGATTAGGTAGGATTAAAACTAAAAATATGAGATATAATTTTAGCAACATTAGCAATAGAAAAAAGAATATGGGTAAGTTGGATAGATAAGAAGTTCTTTAAGTAAGCTTTACATATCTTGGATCAAATATTTAATGAGATGAAAAGATTGATAAAGATATTATTTATGAAGTAAAAACTCGATTGCTAAAATAACGAGGGATGTCAGAAATCTCATGATATCATTAAGCAATTCTGTGGTTAAAAATAAAATTTTACAAAATAATTGTTAGACTACAATGTTTATGTATTCGAGTGCTGGGTAATTAAGAAACAATATATACAAAATGTTTATATTGCTAAGATGAGAATATTGAGGTGGATTTATCGAGTTACTAGGAAACACAAAAACTTTTTTTTTATTCGTTAATAATTAGGTTGCACTTCGATAAAGGATAAAATGAGGAAGGATTGTTTAACATGGTATGGACATGTGCTCAAGAGACATACAGATCAGTAGTTAGAAGAGGTGAAATGATTATCAGTGATTAGAAGAGAGGTAGAAGACCTAAAAATACATTAATAAAAATTATAAATAAAAATTTAAACATTCTTAATTCAACTAAACGTATGATTTTTTTTTTTTCAGATCCCAGTAGTGGCAAAAGATCCATGTAGCTAACCTCAAATAATTGGGATTTAAGGATTTGATGTTGTTGTTGAACAGAATTTCAGTATATCTTGTCAGTCTTGCTCATTATGAACAATAGCTCCTTTGTGCAAAAGAAACAATTTCCCAAGACCCAATTTATAACTTCAGAAAGAGGTCACAAGATAATTCAGAATAAAATGTTTAACTATAAAAGTAAATTCTGCAAGAAAAAAAAGTTTGAATAATTAGCCAGAAGAAAGTGTCAAATTGATAGTAGAAAGGCTTGAGTTGTTCTAGAAAGGAAACAATGCTCTTACAGTGACAAATAAAGATATAAGGGACTTGAATGCAAGTGCATTTGTGTGAGAGAACACAAACCCTCCAAGCAACAATGTCAATTAAGAGGTATGTGTAGCAACTATTTTCTAGCTAATTAAGATCTCAGTAACGGCAAAAGATCCATGTACCGACCCCAAATAGTTGGGACTTTGGCTTTATTATTGTTGTTGTTGTTGTTGCAGCAACTACTCTCAGGATATGTTGAGTAACTTATTGAAAATGCTCTTAGGATGGTTAAAACAATATATGTCACACAAATAAGTTATAACTAAATTAGTGTCAATAAAAAAGAAACCAAAGTGTCACAAAAATGTTCTTCACATCTTAGAATATGGAGAGTTTCTTTAACATGACAAAGTTTCCATTTCATGTATCACACAGTCATTACAAAAGAACCTCCAGGCACTGTGGAGTCACAGAATTACTAATTAATACTACATATCGGTTAACAGCAAACAAAAAGCACAGACCTGGTCTAGTGATATTGATAGTGTTGCAGCAGGAGCATCTAACAGTTGTTGCACCATGAACATGCATCAATAGCGTTCGACAACCTCCACATATAAGCTGAGCCATCTCCATTCCTGCACACAGATCAACTCAATCTTCCATCGACAAATCCACCATGTCACTACTTAACCCAAGCAGATAACAGCCTTAAGCACAACTGAGTGCAGTTAAAGATATATCTACCAATTTAACGACAAATATCACATCACATGTATGTTATTTTCATTCAATTAGATATCCTTTCTTTTTTATAGCATACATCAAGTATGGTCAGGACAGCCTCCAAGGTTTTTGGAGGGTGGTCTATCGATATGTTGGTATGCAATGTGCACCCATATTATGCCAGCCACAAGGAACAATTCAACATAGGAAAAGAAAAATATTTTCAAGGTACAGATGCAAACCACTACATTTTGTTGGTAATATAGAATTTTTTGTGATGCTTGTATACCAAGTCATGTAAAGTGCACATGAGGAGCAATCAACAGAGTTAAATGACAAGAAGGAATGATGTAGACGAAGCACCTGGAGGGGGGACTGTAGTTATGGTGCTGCATATTGCACAACAGACGCTAGCGGCTCCCCTGGGATATAAAAGAACGCTCCTACATCCACTACAAACCAATTGGCCCTGCATGCCTGAAGTAATCATAAACAACGTCATCAATAGGTGAGCAGAAGTAAATGGTGCAAGAAAACTACAATCTAATCCTCAGATTCATCTGCCTGAATACAGGGAGATCAACGTAAGCCGAAAACAAAAGGACCAATTTTCGCGCTACAAAATAGAAGAACACAACGATAATTAGATTTTGCCAGCAACAAAAGAGGGAATTAAGCGCGGCAACAGTAGGAAAGAAAACATCTTGATAACAACCTAAAATCCAAGAATACAACATCAGAAAAGGCCCTAAATACCAATCATAAAATAATATTAAAAAAAACACCATGATCACGAAATCATTTCGATCCGAGTCATCCCGAATTTACTGAAATCAAAAGGGAAAAGAACGATGCCGTTGGCAGCCGAAACCCGACTAAAATTTCCCCCAGAGAAGCAAGCGATTCAATCAACGAAGATCAGGTATCGTAACCGCCTCGGAAGGCACAGATCAGAGGAACTCCCACAATTCTTCAGATATCGCAGCCCCAAACACTCCCAGAAACAACGAATCCAAGGAAGACCGACTTGCCTCCAAAGAATCGCAGGTGGAATCGCCAAAAATATGAACGGGCTCGACACGGGGATATCCGAACGAGAAGACGAAACCCTCCTCTGGAGACGCCAGAGGAAACGCCGGTCGCAAGATTAAGGTTTGGACGGGAAGGCTTTCGTTAATTAATGGCGTCGGAGCTTCGAGATTCTTCGTGGGGGACGGACGCGGTGTCGATCGATTTGGTGTTTTGTTATTTCTTTTTCCTCTCTCCCTCTTTTGATTTGATACAGAGAGGAGAGTGAGAGAGACCTATTTGGAAATTTATTATTTCATTTTCCTCTCTTCCTCTTTCATATATATATATATATATATATATATATATATTCTTGATTTTCTTTTTTAAGAAATCACTTTTATTTTTTGTTTTATTCTAGATAATACCCCCCTATTTATTATAATTTCTTAAGTATATGTATGATGCTTCCCTTTCCTTGTTGCTTGTTCTCACCGTAAAACCTCACGTCCCTAACACATTCTTTACCCATTGCATTCATTATCTTAGGTCGTTCGTTGCTTGTTCTCATTGTAAGATTCCACATATTTGTTTAATACTTTCTTTGCTCGTTACGTTCATTGTCTTTGCCCCTTCCTTGCTCGTCATGCTTATCACCTCCACCCTTTGCCTGCCATCGCGAGGTCTCACCTATTGTGCATATCAACTCCATGGGGCAAAAGTGATGGCATGATGAGCGGGAAAATGTGCATAGAGGCAGAGATGATAGGTGTCACAAGTAGGGAATGAGTGGTGGCAACATGCACGATAAGTGATAAAAACATCACAGAACAGTGACCAAGGTCTTATGGCGGGAGCAAGGAGCGAAGGTGGTGGGCATGACGGATAGGGAAAACATTGCAGAGAGGCATGAGGCATCATAGTGGGAGTAGGGGAAGGCAACAAGTAGGCGACATCGACGAGGTAAAGCATTGCATGGAGGCATGAGGCATCGTATGGTACGTGTAATGGCTCCAAAATTCTCATGAGCTTTCATTACTCTATTTTATCTTGTTGGCAAGTAAGACATATCCAAATATATTTCTCCTCATAAGTCTCTATTTTCGACCAATAGAAAGCCCTCTTTATGAGAGCTAACATTCGATGAATATCCAAATGTCCTGCCAAAATAGAATCGTGACACTCTGTCAAGAGTTCACGCCTCGAATTGTCCATTCGAGGAATATAAATTTTATTCTCTTTGATATAGTTGAGTCACTCTTTGACCCAAAATCATGGTGTCTAGCCTCTTTTGATCAATTTGCATTAGGGTTACTATTTCACTGTACAATCTATCCCTAATCCTATAAAAGAAGTTGAAATGCAACTGACTTACATGGCCTTCTTGTTCCAAACTTCTCTCATCAGCTTTCACTACTCTGTCTTATCTTGTTGGCAAGTAAGACATATCTAAATATATTTCTCCACGTCAGTCTCCATTTTCGACCAATAGAAAGCCCTCTTTATGAAAGCTAACATTCGATGAATATCCAAATGTCCTGTCAAAATAGAATCGTGACACTCTGTCAAGAGTTCACACCTCGAATTGTCCACTCGAGGAATATAAATTTTATTCTCTTTGATATAGATGAGTCGCTCTTTGACCCAAAATCGCAGTGTCTAGCCTCTTTTGATTAATTGCATTAGGGTTACTACTTCGTACAATCTATTCCTAATCCTATAAAAGAAGTTGAAATGCAACTGACTTACATGCTCTTCTTTGTGTAATATATTTGGATCAATATATTTTCTTGACATCTGTGCATTAATAGCCTAACCTACCCATTTATGGATTACTACCAGAGAACAACACCATCATCAATGATGAAGTAAAGAAGTTGATAAGTTGCTCCACTGTTGGACATCATCTCCAAATGGCATAAAATTTGGCTGTCTTGATTCTTGATGACACTCAACTCAGTAGCAGTCTTTGTTCTTCTTAATTTCCCCCTTTTTCTCTGCAATATATTCAGAACAATACATGTATTGAGATATGTGGAGAGGCAGTGCACTCTCTGTCCCTTACAAGCAAGGAGGCAAATTCAGCAACTCTAACCCTGGACAAACCTTCTGATGATGCTAAAGCCCATCATCCTCTAATACTCCTGCAATCCATCAATATAGGACCAATGTCATCTTCCATGAATTTTAATCTAACTAAAAATATATTTTGCATGCAAAAAAGTCATTCTTCAGTCATCTCCATGAACTTACATGTGACAATCTGATCCAGATAGACCCTTTTACTTTCTAGGAAGTAGTGAGTATATATTATGTGTATCAACCATGAGAAAAGTCCACAAATGTTTGAATCAGTAGTAGCAGCTGCAGTGGAAGAACTCACTAGGAAACTTTTGCATCACAGCTAAGATAGAGCAGTAATTCTCTATCCAGGGTATATACGAATTTTTTTTCGGATTTATATATCCACACACTGGGTTTATATGATCGACAGAGCACTATTTCTTTTGATTTAACAAATTCACAAGAATAGAGAAGCAGCAGCTCCGAATCACCAACAGGTTTCAACAGTGTCCTTAGCTCCAAAGTGTACATATAGTTAGTTGCATAAAAATATAGGGTCAGCCTCAAACAATAGATATGACTAATTCTCTATCAACAACATGAGACAATCTGTCCGAGCAAGTGATCTTTACATACAAAACCTTCGGAAGAGATTTAGCTGTTCAGATGCGTCGCAGGGATGCCAACCTCTTCTCTAGGTCATCAACTGCAGGTTTCTCTGGAGCTACATTTCTGAAAGCCGGTTGATACTTATCAGAATCCAGGATATGGGAAAGATAACTATGAAGGATGACGAGAAGCTCTTGAGCAAACTAGTGTTGTACATCTATTACCAGGGAATGGGTTATCGATGATAACAAGTACACATGGAAAAATTTAGAGGGACTCCAAAAAGCACGTTTGAATATGCATGCAATGGAGTAGCCGGTGCTTATACCGAGTATGAATAATGACTACTACAACTTGATTCCACAAGACATATGTGATGCTCAAAGCAATTACTGCTACAGCAACATTGCACATGGGATCAGCACACTGTCAAAAGCATGAACTAGAATGCCTTTAAGGAAAGGAACTAAAATGAAGGAAAAAGACTAATGTGATACCAGTTCTTTAAAAAAATAACTACAAAAATATACATGGCCTGATCATAATTGTCCAGTGTTTATCGGCTAGTTAGACAATCTTTGGTACCTTGAGGCAGTGTCAACTTTCTTGTTATTGACTGCAATCCAACCTTTAGGTGCTGAAGATAACTGCAAGAAGGTAGAAGATAGAATGCCCTATCTGTATCGAATTTTGTATAACAATGAAAAAGATTACCCCAATGACACACCATATCGACAAGCAGAAGAGTTACCTGTGAGGCAACATCAACACCAATTTCATCGAGCACCTACATGAGATCATCAACATAACTAAGATTAGAACTTCATAGTGAAACTACAACTGAAACTGGAAACAAAAGGTAACCACTTTTCCTTGTTGCAAGAATAGGTTCACTGCCATTCCTAAATATGATGCTATAATGCAAAAAAGAAAAATCAGCTTACCTGGTTCGTGAGCTCTTCTGTTTCCTCTTCTGCCTCATCTTTATCCAAAGTTTCATCTATAGCCTCAGACATCATCTCAATCTTCACAAATAGATGAATATGTTTTCATAAGTGCATGTTTATGGCATGTTTAAAACACATAAGAGATTTCAATAATTATCCAGGCAAGAGAAATTGTGTATATGTACCAAAGAAAAAGTTTACTAAGAACAATCAAATATTATTTTTATGGCTCTTAGTTTGATTAGTGATATTGACCACCTCAGTAGAGCTCAATTGTGAGAAAAGATCCATATAATTGTCACCAGATAGTTGGGACCCAACAGCAGCTCTTCATACATTGAAATACTCTGCACCAAAATTCTTTGAAAAAAAAATGCATTGAAAAGTGAGCTGCTACTCATCATCTCCATCAGACTTAAGCATCAAATGGTTGACGAGTATCCTCACCAACATAAGTACCTGGGAGCCCAATTTTATTGTAGCCACTACTAATAAGAGGAGGCCTTACCCATAACCTGTGGTCACTAAGCAATAGCAAATAAGTGTACTGTGTGCTTTATACTACACAAGCAAAAGCATGTTTGACGTTGCTCGAGTATTTTGGGATATATGAAAGCTTTATAAATAGTTTCCAGAGTCCACTTGATTTGAAAGTGCTTAACAGCTAAGCAGAAGTCTATAAGTAAATTCTTTTAAGTTACAAAGATTGCTTATGCTTTAAAATTGTAATCCATATCAGGAAGCTTGCAAAGCCCATGCTTAAAAGGATGAACTATACAAATGTGAAAATTTTGAAAAATGCTTTCTAGGAGTAACTTCTGCAAGGTACTCTTTGAGAAGAATTTCTATAAATGAAAAAGCAAATATCATCAATGATCCAATGCCAAATGGTAACAAAGGTTAGTGTTTGGTAGCACAAGGCTTAAGCATGGGAGGCAAGAGTGCTAAGCAAGTGGCAAGTTTGGCATTATGATACATGTCGATAATGTATCTATCTGGGAGAAGGTTTATGCAATATAGTTTCAGTTCCTTTGTTGCTTTGAGGCAAAGAATTTTTTGTGCAAAAAAATATCAAGTGAGATGAAGAAAAAAAAAATGATGTTTCAAAACTAGAAGCACTAACAATGGAGAAAATGATCAGTTCTCATAATTTGATCTAGTACAAGGCACGTATAAATCCCAGATGATTGGTGTTCGGAAGTGAAAATGACAAATCTTCTATGAATAAGCAGCAGAAGGGCAGATAGAGAGATGGCCATAAATACTGCAACATAATGCAATTTCTTGATAACACAAAGCTTGTATTAAAGATAAGAGTAGGATTTAGAAAAATTGTAAAAATTGGTTAAATATTTGGCATCTGTTACCGTCATGTCCATCTGTGCTGACTGCTTCTGGAACTCTTTCATCACTTTTGCCTGCTTGGCCGGTTCCATTTGCTGGTAGCATGATACATCTCAACATGTAAGAAAATCATTGCTACGTTCCAGTTATTCTAAGAAGATATGCATGTCAGATCATTAAAATTTGTGTTTCTGATTTACCTTGTTCATCGCTGCCATTGCCTTGCTTGCACCTTTCATTCCTGTGGAAATTGAGGTACTTGCATACATTGCCTAGAGAGCATGAATGGTTCAATTTTTTTTCCACGTATTGTTGACATATCATTGAAGAGAATGGTAGTTTCATGACCAAATCTAGAAGTCAAAACTGCTGACCTGCGTATGAGTTGCTACGCCTCTAATTTGTGCACGAGTTCCTTGCAAGTTAGTAATTTGTTGTCTCAGACGAACAAGCTGACGAGCAAGGATCCGAGTGGCAGCCTGAAAAAGGCTTAAACATCTAAATAAGTCATTAATATCCCTCAATTCAGAATCTAATACAAAAATGAATGATAGAATGATGCTATTTTGTGATATTGGATTACAGAAGCATGACAAATGAAGTGTGCGCCTAATAAAACCAAGAATACTTCTGAAACAAAGAATGTACTGACAAGCACAAATGATATAAACAGCGATGATTAAGTTGGATTAGATAAGAAAATTAATGTAAATTAAGTGGTGAAGATTGCCTCATTCCCAGTCTGAGCAGTCTTCTTGATCTCTGCAACCAGTTTTTTCTCCTGCAATGATTGTCTTTTTTAGTAAGAACAGATAGCCAGAAAATTCGTAGAAAATTATTCGAGTGTAAACAGTTTGCATAAAGAAACCTCTAACTTCAGGCAACCGATCTCCCTTTCCACACCTGAAGCCAAGAGAATCAGATCCATCATCACTTAAAACTCTTAACGACGTTATCATATAATAATAATGATGATGATAATAATAATAGCAAATCGCATCGGGTCTCTGATAAGTCATTGGCACTTCATTTCCGACTTTAGCTGAGGCCAGTCAGTGGAATAGATCAAAGCCAAAGTTTCAAGAGAAAATTCGACCTTTCCATCATAAGCTGAAAAATACAGAAACGCACTCATCTCCGGAGCAAAACACTAGACGAGACTTCTTACCTCTTGTGGCGACCGTCATTTCTCTTTTGCTGGTCCTAAGAGCGTCTGCGGAAGTGAGAAACGAGCATCACATCAAATTCACCTCAAGTAACCTTCAAGATCGAAGCAAGCAAGAGAAAATTTGCAAAACCCTGCCTGCTAAACCGAATAAACGAAAACCAAGTCGAATTGCAGATCCGAAAACCCCGATTCATTCTTCCACTGGAAGGGAAAAAGAAAGGAAAGCCCGTAAAGCATTGTAGCGTTCGAAGATCAGAGATAAAAAGTGAAATCTTAGCAAGTCCATCCGAGCAAGCTGAGATGTATCACCTTTGGCGGAGGGGGGCTTCTTCTTGAAGATGTTCATGGTTGGTCCTCGCTAGTCGCTTTAGCCGAGCAAAGAGAACGAGGGCTCGGAGAGGAGAATTCGGCCGGGAGAAGGCTCGAAAAACCTCAGATCGGGAGTGGGAGATCGCGAGGGTGGAGCGGCCCCTCTTTGTCGCTCCGCTTACACTCGGTTGAGGCTTGAGCAAATCGCACGTTGCAGCGGAACGGGAACTCGAGCTAGCCGTTGCCGCTCCAAAGAAATATAATACGATTTAAATATAACAGTGCCTTCGTTGTCTTATTATACTTTTCTTTCTACCCACCATGGGACCCACAGCGAGGCCTCTCCCGTCGCCGTGATCGCGTATGTAGAGAATTAAAGAATACAATACACCTTTATGTAAGCTTTTCTACAGATACATCCATTATGACTGCCTTCTCCAGGTTATTTACTCATTTGAACACTAACTAGTACACACAAACAAACATATCTCAACATCGAACATAACAAATAATTTGACAAACTCAAATAGTGAAAACATTTAATTCCAATACAGTTTGGCAGTAATGAGAACATATCATTCATCACTTTATCTGAATCTTGACAGCAAAACAGTACATAGAAAAACAAAAAGAAAGCTGGGCCAATCAGTAACATATGTTTCTTCTCTTTTCCAATCCAGTAGGGAGTAAAAAATCGACAACAGCTCTCTGAACACAGCAGAAACAAAAAAGCATACTAGTAGTAGCTGGTTAAAGATGTTGAAGCCAATATAGTGCTTGTATTAAATCAACAGTGTGAGATACTGACCAACAGGTGATGGATTTGCCATATTATCCTGCAGATATTAAATAAAAATAGCAGAATGGACTGTTGGTGTGCTAAATAGAATACGATAGAGATCTGATACCATGAATGACTCCATTTAGTATGCTCATTATACAGAATCAAGTAGTAATACCTCAGGAGCATCCATCTGAAGCAAGAGTTCACTCAATGTGCTGTGACTTTTCTGTAAGAGAAGGCTGGAATTCCAGAAGAATTTCGTATTGTGAGGTCACTGAAATATTTTATTTGAAGAAACAAAGAGTAGGTCGAGAGAAGTTTATGCAAGCAATTACTGCAGACAAGCACATCAAGCAAACAGAACTTTCAGTCATCAAGTAACAGTAGGTCCCTGCAATGCTATAAACAGCCAGCTCGCACATCAAGTTTTGTTAAGAAGAATTCATGTATCAAGTTAGTGCAATAGGTTTATCAAAGATTACATGCAAGACTACATTGCAAGAACTTAAGATGGCATTGTACTCCTACTAAAACGCATTAAGAAAACTGCATTAGAAATTGAACGGAAAAAATAGATAAGTGCATCATACAGACACACCTGTGTAAGTAAAAGTACCATGATTCAAGATTTGGTACGATAAAATTTCCAAAGGAGAGGTCAACAAGGTCTAAACCTTTAAGTAATATGACCAAAGTTAAGCATGTTATATAGCAAATACCAGTGGGCCTTCCTCTGGTGCAGTATCAGAATTATCTACATGAACATGCCCAAGACTCAAATGAGCTAGACCGAGAGTTATCTAGAATACGAAGTTATTGGTGCGTTAAAATTCTGCAGATGGAATAGTTCATGCCGAGAGTTTATGAACCCATGAACTAGACCGATTGCTACAAGTTCATGCCGAGAGTTTATGAACCCATGATTAGCTCATACGTATTCCTTTCTACTTGGGATAATTCATCAATGTGGGAGGCAAGCAGCAGCCTACCATGAATTCGCACTCGATGCAGGGATGAGCTACCGCCTTGCAGTACTCATGGGAGAAAGCAGAAAGAAAGAAATCCGGGCGTCAGACGGACAATCTCCCGGAGTACGGCGAGAAGATACTGTAATGTCTCGTCTACGCATTTCATCGAACGGATGTTGCCAGGGGAGACCGAACGAAGCGAGAGGGCGTCTCCCGGCCGCAGTTCACGCAGACGAAACCCCGCCGAAGGTCACCCATGCTCTCCCAGGATTCGCCTACGGCGTCGGCGGTGGCAGCGGGAGCGGTCGCGCTTCGGGCCATGGCCGAGTTGAAGCGAAGCGAAGCGGCGCACCGACTCGACCGCAAGCGCGAGGAATAGAGACATCTACCAGCGCAGGGTGTGCATCGTCCGTGCGATGCGGGGCCAGCGGGCATCTCAAAGAAGTTAATCTTAAGGACGTGGGCCCAAAACCAAAAGTAAACCTATTTGGCAAGACCATAATTAGATCAACAAGTTAAATATATGTATTTAATAAAAATCTATACATTGGTATGAAAAGTCTAGCGGTTAAAATACGATGATTATAAATTAAAAAAAGATAGTTAATGGTTTCGCATAAATCAACGGAGCATGGTATTGGATAAATAAGATATGGGAAAAAAAAAAACGGAAAAGAGCTGCAAATGGACCTTTTTGTCTCTATCTATAGGATTTTACGGGAGTGCGCTGTTCTATATGAGGAGCGGATCCAACTCGGGCATGGTGATGTCATCAACGTGACTCCGATGCCACACGTTAGACGTCCATCGGCTTTTATGAGTGTCGGCTGTTCGAGATCGAAGGCAGCAACGATGATGACATGCACACGACTCCGATCAGATCACGGCGATCTGGACCGTCGATCAGGCATCACGGAATGATCACGAGGATACGAATGCCATTATAACCCACCAAAGGGTCTATTCCGTAATTTAAGGTGGCACGATAACTTCGAGGGCACCGACCGTGCCGTCGACTCTCTCTTTGTTATTATTATTAGTTAGTTATATCATCTTTCAATTAGAAAAAGAGGAGCCTTCTCGTGTTGCTCCACCCATGGTGATCTCCTCGAAGGAGGAGGAAGCAGGGGATAAGAAAGAGAACGGAGGGAAGATTACAGTGTTCTTCCTAACACTACCGTTCTCGAGGTATGCGTTTCGTGTCTCTCTGGGCTTTTAAATGTCAACGCTTTACACGAGAATTCCTACTGGTTGACCTGAGATTGATACTCTCTGAAAGCTTCTATATCAAGAGATCCAATCCTGTCACCGGAGATGAGAGTTGACCTGCCGCTTCACGTGTGTTTTAGCTCGAAAAGTATTGATCTTGTTGTGTGTCTCCCAATGACTCAGAACGAGTATGCACAGTGCTATTGTTTGCAGCCTGCACACCTTCATAAGCCCCTGCCATGGCCAGGAGATCCCCCCCTGTGGTCAAGAGGAAGCTCCACCAGGAGCGCGTCCTGGGACTCCTCCTCATCCTCCTCCTCCCAGCGTTCGTCTTCGCCGTCTTCTGCCATGGCCAGAAGATATCGTACTTCCTCCGCCCCATATGGGACACCCCACCCCGTCCGTTCACCCGCATCCCGCACTACCACGCGCAGGGCTTGCAGATGGATCACCTCTGCCGCCTCCATGGCTGGAGCCTCCGGTCCTCCCCTCGCCGGGTGTTCGACGCCATCCTCTTCAGCAACGAGCTCGACATACTCGAGATCCGGTACCGCGAGCTCCTGCCTTACGTACATAAGTTTGTCATCCTCGAGTCGAACGTGACCTTCACAGGTATCGCAAAACCACTCTCCTTCGTCGACAACCTCGGCCGGTTCGAGTTCGCGAACTCCAAGATTGTTCACGAGGCTTTCTCAGGCAATTCCGGCGGCACGCTGGGCAGAGATCCTTTTGAGCTCGAGGCTAAGCAGCGGGTGGCCTTGAGCTCCCTTCTCCGGCGGTCAGGGATCGCCCCGGGGGATGTGGTCATCATGGCCGACGCTGACGAGATCCCGAGCGCCGAGACGGTCAAACTCCTGCGATGGTGCGATGGCGTGCCGCCGGTGATGCACCTGGAACTGAGGCATTACATGTACTCCTTCGAGTTCCCTGTGGACTACAGCAGCTGGCGAGCCACGGCGCACTTGTACAACCAGGGGACCGGATACCGGCATTCGAGGCAGGCGGACCTGATGCTGGCGGACGCAGGGTGGCATTGCAGCTTCTGCTTCCGTACGATCGAGGAGTTCTTGTTCAAGATGACGGCATACAGCCATGCGGATCGTGTGCGGCGGTCGAGCTTCTTGGATCGCCGGAGAATTCAGCAGATCATATGCCGGGGGGAGGACCTGTTCGACATGTTGCCCGAGGAGCACAGCTTCCGTGAGCTGATCAAGAAGATGGGTCCAATACAGAAATCAGCATCGGCGGTGCATCTTCCCTCATTCCTGCTGGAGAATGCTGACAGGTTCACATTCTTACTGCCTGGTGGATGTTCAAGGTTGAAATAGATGATGTTGAGCTTGTTTTACTTGATGAACAACATGGTATAAGATCACCGGAAACAAACATACAATTGACACCAAGAAGTCAAGAACCTTTACGCAAGAAGCAAAGTAGAAGACTTCTCATGGTTCACAGAATGAAGTTAGCAGTGTGGAAATGCTTCATTTGTGTGGGATCACTTCTGAAAGAGAATAAAAAAGTTGAATTTGTGATGTTTGCAGAACAAACCATCTAAATAGAGAGGAAGATGATGGGCCAAAAGCTCAGGGACTTTTCTTCGATACCAGCTATTTAGCTGCATTCTGATCACTGCGGGAAATTTCCTACAGTAACTTGGGGTAGTCAAGGACAGTAATCTGCATCGATTGATCTGCTTCTTGATGTCCATTAACAACTACAAATGATTTTTTTGATGAGAAAAGTCGAACACTTCTTCCATTTCTCTCAGTAACAAGTTCTGAGCACCAAACTATAATGATTCTTTTATGGGTATCCAGTCCTTCCTTTTGTTAGAGACTGCCCTTGTAACTCCTGCAAGAACGTAGTAGAAAAGATCAATTTGTTCCGAAGACATGGAAGACAAGGATGCTTCCATCCATCCTGATCCTGTAAAGCTATATAATTCCATGTTAATATTTATAGAAAACAGAAGAACTTGGAAACAAATTTCATTAACTATGTTTGCTTATTCTCAAAAAGAAAAAAAAAAACAAAGGAAAGGAAAGCAACTAAATCATTAATCAACAGATAAAATAGATTTTTAATAATTTTCTACCTGTAATTTTTATATATGGCAAGTCCTATTGCATTCTACAAAATATGGCTTTAATTTCAGCAAAGAATTGCTTGTAAACAGAGGGCTAATCATGGATTCATCTTCTCAATTATCAATTCAGACTGCAAAAGAAAAGATAATTATAGCAACACTTTTTTTGGTTATTTTGAATGATAATGACCCAATCAGAATTGGACCTGTAAGCAGTCACTATGGAAATAATATGTTTTACAAATATTAATTGGATGGATGCCAACTGAGCTCTTGTTACATACAGTCTTGATCATTCAAATACATTTACTAAAATTTGAAGCAACTGTAGATGAAAAAGTATAATTGAGGTATATAATTAAGATGTAGGTAACAGATTTATATATGTTAATTATCCCGATATCCTCTTTTATTTTTTCTTAGTATTATGTTTGAATTTATTTATTTATTTTTGTTTCTGTACCTAATTCTCTTTGAAATATCAAATATGAATTTTATTCTGTATTTATAGGACTATCGGATTCGGATCCTAGGAGAATCCGCCCCGACAACGCGGCTAAACGATGTATGGTAAGCCCAAAATAGGAGCATTTTTTTTAGGAGCATCTCTACCGTTCGCCTGGCATATTTCTCATCATATATTGATGGACGGTGATGCATTCCTCGATTAATACAATACGTATTTACACCTCGACGCCCCTTCTCTGGCTTCCTCTCCATCGGCGACAGGACCTTCGCGCCGAAGATCCAAACCTACCTTGTACGCAGAATAATTTTGATCCGCACTTTCCAATTCGTGTTTGTGCTTTCCGCCTTTCTGAAGTATAATATGATGCTTGATTTGGTTTGACGAGGTCTTTCTCGATCTCGCGCCTCGGATATTTGGATTAGGGTTTTGATCCTTGGTTTCCGTCGAATGCGTGTCGCTTATTGTTGTTCTTTCGATTGTATCAAGTTTATTCCTTTCTGCCTTTTTTATTTGGGCAAGGATTAACGTAATTTGCTTCGAAAGATGCTTGCTTTATTGCATTTGATTGATGGTTTTCCGATTCAACGTTCTTGGAGGTTGCGCCTCGTGCGCTAGGAGTCTCTAGGTGTGATACTTCAATTGACCTAATAGCAAGGTCATCGCTTGCCTTTTTTCTTATAATTTTCTTTTATTTTTGATCTCATAGATTCTAATTATGAGTATACCGAGCGAAGAAATCCGTTCTTTTAGCAACATTATGCCTTGGCTGGTGATATCCATGCACTTGTAGTAACAGGAATTGAATCTAAGTTGTTTTCACAGACCTGATATTGAAGATGGGGCGACTCCAATCTTTGAGGAGTTTTGACGCATTTCCTCGTGCAGAGGAGCACCTACTAAAGAAGACCCATTCTGGAGCTGTTGGTATGTAGATATCAAACGTTGTTCCATTCTTCCTGTGTTCTAAAATCAAATATTCGTCAGCACTGTTTTGCCTTATACTTTGTACTCCTCGTTTTTTCTTTTGTAGTTTCTATGCGCTGCTTGCACATTCTTATAGATAGTTTGTTACTTTGTTTCACAAGGTATCTGATACTTTTTGACTATTATCAAATTCTTTGTTTTATTCTTTTCAGTGTCCGTCATTGGCCTTGCTGTAATGGCAACCTTGTTTGTGCATGAGCTGAAGTACTATCTCACTACATATACTGTACATCAGGTTTGCTTACAATTCCCGCTGATGAACCTCGGCTGCTTTTTCTCAAACTTTTTTACGTCTCTAACGGGTTGTCCCTTGTCAGATTCATCAGACCTTATCAGCAATTTTTCTAATAAGGTGTTTGACATCCAAGCTTCTCTTAAGAAGCACTAAAATGATTATACATGTGGATCACGATTTAAAATTGAAATTGGCCAGAGTAATGAGCAGATGCTGCATAATTCATCCACCTTTTCCAGCAATTGACAATAACTTGCTGTTTTGTTTCTTATATCATTTCTTTGCTTTTATGCATATGTTTTGAAATCTCTGTAAAGTGTTGACTGACTGAATTGATTTTCTCTTCGAAGATGTTTGCTACCAGTTTTCAGCTAATTGGTTGTGCTTTTGGATCTATATATCCATTCTAATACATTTATTTCTGCAGATGTCTGTAGATATTAAGCGAGGAGAAACACTTCCGATTTATATAAATATGACATTCCCTTCATTACCTTGTGAAGGTTAATCATATATTTTTCTGTCTTTTGCATTCTTTCGCTATGATCTTAAGTCTTGGAAGATTCTCAGTCTTCTTATATCAGCTTCCTGCATTATGACTGATTCTGAAATTTTTGTCCAAGTTCTGAGTGTGGATGCCATTGACATGTCTGGGAAACATGAGGTGGACTTGGATACAAATATTTGGAAGGTAACAACATTGATATCTTCTACATCTAGCTTTGTTTATGCAAGTTCACATTTCTGTAACTTGCCGCTATCATAAACTTTCATCGATTAAAAAACACAGGGAAGTTTCTATATTTGTCATCTTATAATTTGAGATCTTCATTGTTAGTTTTAATTAGGTTAGCAAATTTCATTTTACACTGAAATGCATGAATGAGGTAAATCACTAATGTTAAATGTCCTGGACTCTATTTATCCTGTTATTTATGGACAACAAAGTACCATGCTTTTATAATTGTGAGGATTTATACTGGAAAAAAGAATCTGTTATGCTTTCTAAAATTGTAAAAAATTATATTGTAAATGAGAAATCTCCTAGAAATAGATTGCTGTAGGGACATTGTAAATTTTTAGGTTCTTGTTTTATAAATTTGAGCAACTTGAAATTTATTTACCTTTTTTATTTTTCAGTCTTTTACATCGTGTTTGAAATTCTTTCATTTCTATGTTTTGCGAAGTGTACTGAAACTTTACAGTAGGATTCTATGTTGATGTTGATTTTTTTCTTCTACCATATGATGGGGAAAATCTATGCACAATCTAGTATCAGCAACCTCTTTAAAATTTGGCCATGTAGAGCTACATGGTCTCGTCCCACACACTGTAGGGTTGGGAGGGAAGACAAGGAGTGCAGATAGTGAGCAGTTTGAAGTTTACAATTGTTAATTGCAAGAATTGATTGGGTTCCATGAGGAAAGGATGTCAAGTTTAACTTCAGTAATAACTGGACAATGAATGATAAATTAAAAAATTATGGCTGTTCACAGGTCCATAATCTTCCAGATATAGGAACAAACTATTCATAGGGAATATGGTCGTTAGTGCTCGCATAATCTTCAGGAGCTAAGGGTGGGAAAGCCTAGACACTCTTACGTTGTTAACTATTGTTTTCTGTTCATATAACACTTATTATTATAACAACATTAAGAATAAAGTGTACAACTATTATGCTTGGGATCTATTATGCTTACTTTTCTCTGCATATATTGCAGCTTATTATAGTAGTTCATGCTATATTGTACTTGATGAACTAACCAAGGGCCCATCTGTAATTTTTTCATTTGTATACTGATCTTTTTTTCAAAATAAAACTGCAAAAATGAATTGATGTTTATGATTGTATCTGTTTATATTTTTGTAGACTTTAAAAAAAAAAGGAGTATTCTAGACGCTTTACCATCTGATCCATGGTCATTAAGATCCATTCTTGAACAAATAGGTTCCCTATTTTTCAATATGAAGTCACAGTTTAAGTTACAACCAGCAATACTTTATTTAAAATAAAAATAATTAAAGAAAAATATTTTCCTATGCCTAAAGTATCAAAAACAGAATAGTGCAAATTAGGCTAAACATTGTGCAGACTGGTAGGATACAATAGGATACGTAGTATGGCTGATACTGACTATGGTCATTACTGTTTGTTGCCCTTTTCTTTTTCGTCTTTTTGAATATTAAAGCTTCGGTTGAACAAAGAGGGTCAAATTATCGGCACAGAGTACCTATCGGATCTTGTTGAAAAGGAGCACTCAGCTCACAAGCATGGTAATTTTCTCTCCTGGAAATAAATAATTTTTTTTTTGAGCTGGTTGCATGATCATGTTATCTCTAAAATTCCTTTTTATCTTTTTGATAAAAGTTCCAGGTCTAAATACTTTTCCTTATTGGCATATCTGCTGCCTATGATCTACGAATGGGGAAAAGGACTGAGGAACTCATTGCATAACTTTACTGTTTGTGTGTGCTGCATATATTAGTAATTTGCCACTGTTTGTCTGATCAATTGTTTAGTAGACCATTTGGTTGGCAGTAGTTATTAGTGTTCCTCTGATTTTGATGCATGGATATGTTATTTCTTCTGTTCAAAGAAACCTGCAATTGTTGCATAGCCTATGTCTAAGTTCATTTGGAATTATAGGTATATGTATCTGTTTGTATTTCTCACAAGGAATGTTCTATATTTCTTTCCCTCACGATATTATTGAATTATTTTTGTCATCTTTAAATTAAGGAGCTCAAATTGAAAATTTTATGGGCTTCTTACTTCTTGGATAGCCAATCGACTGCATGGTTCACTTGTTATAAGCCTGGTTGCTATGAATGGATAGTTTGTCACAATAAGTGAAACATGATAAATGGGATATGTAAGTAGTAGAGTCTGAAAACAGTTTACTGGGAACACTAAGAGGCCATTTGGACCATACACTTTTTTAGGAGGCTGGTTCATATATAATGATTTTTTTCCCCAGAAGCATATCTTCATTCACCATTCAAGAACTGTTAGTACAAGAAAGAGTTATAGGATCAAAGACGGTTACTGCTATGGATCGCAGCTGCCAATGCCTATATAGTAATGTGTTAAAGAAAATTTTATTCTTATGTAAGAGACTGTGAGAAATCTATATTTCTGCCACTGGAGTGTACCGGTTCTTTAATACATGCTGACAGATGCATATTCAGTGTCATCTTAGTGTGTTACTTACCACTGTTTCCTTGATGCATTAATTGATCTTCTCCACCTTACTGGTATGGTTTAGCGCTGACATGCGAAGCTTTTCTCTTGGAGGAAACAACTTTTTATTCTCCAGATGATCCATTTTAGTGTAGGATATTATGGTTCAGGGGGACAACATATCATAATTGAGCCATTGTCAGGTGAAATACCATCATTGAACCCTTTGACCTTAATATATTTTGGACATTTTTGCACAAATATCTTTCTCTGAATGAATGCTGCTGGTGGTGGTCATGGGAATTGGGGTACAGTTTATCAAGATTCTTTAAGCAAAAGCCTGATTTTTTCAAACTTGAGGGTATTATGTGTTGATAAACACTCAGCAGTAGGGATGATTGTTCCTCCTGTTCCTGTTAAGTCATTTAGAATAGCATCCAAGAATTCCTAAGAAGGAAATCCTGGATGATCTCTTCTCAAGATTAATCTGATGTCTGAACTCTACCATTACAAAATGGTCATTGCATTATATAGACAACAGCTGTATAATTTGATGCCCGTGGCTGAGCAGAGACCTCCTTAAGTTTTTTGGTGTTTAAATTATGAATGACTTTTCCCTTTTTTCTGACTGTCATTAACAATGTTGACAAATTGACATCTCTGCTTATTACAAGAAATTCCGAACACAAGATTTGAAAAGGCAGAACTAGAGAGGTTTGTGCCCAGTAGGAAGATCTAAGCAGGCAGAAACACCACGGTTTGGCTTGGTGATTCCAATCTTAGCCTTTCTCTCGAGTTAGTGGACACCTAGGTAGCTACTAAACACTAGATATTTATAGTTTTATACCAAAGGAATTCCTGTTCCATTTCTTTATACACTAACTGATTTAAAAGGCGCCGCCGCTTAAGCGGGCGCGAGGCTCGAGCGCTCATTAATCTCAGCGGCTTCAAAGAGGTGGCGCTCGAGGCCGGCAGCGCGAGCGCCGGTTAAACCAGGCAACCGAACCAGGCTTTTAGCTCTGCTTCAATCGTTCACGGTCGATTTCGACTGTCAGCGGTCGATTGGAGAAATCAACCGGCGATAGTCGATTGAGGGAGAAATCGATCGTTGGCGGTCAATTGAGGAAGAAAAAGGGACGAAGAAGAAGAAGAGGAGAACAAGAAAGAAGAAGAGGCTATATACCTCCTTTCCCCACGTTGTCTTTGCCCGCGGGTGATTCTTCTCCCACGTGAGGAGACATTCGACGGCCGATTGAGGGAGAAATCGATCGTCGGCGGTCACTTGAGGAAGAAAAAGGGATGAAGAAGAAGAAGAGGAGAACAAGAAAGAAGAAGAGGTTACATACCTCCTTTCCCCACGTCGTCTTTGCCCGCGGGCGATTCTTCTCTCACGTGAGGAGAGAACATCTCCTCACGTGGGGAAAAGATCGAGGCGACATCCGAGCCCGGTCGCCTTCTCCCGACGTCCTCACCATGCGATTCTTCTCCGCTGAAACGCCTCCCGCACGGGAGAAAGATCAAGGCGACGTCGTCAGTTTTTTTTCCTTTTATTAAATATATTATATTTAATATTATATCTAATATTATATTATATTATAAAAATATTATAATATATTTTAATGCACCGAGCGGTATGTACTATACATATCGCTTGGTACCGTATACTATATATATATTTTATATTTTTATATATTTATTAATTATAATATATATATTTTTATTTTAGTGCCTTGCTTCGCTCGAGCGAGCGCCTAGTGCCTCGGGCGTTTTGGGACTTTGGCGCCTTTTGGCGCCTTTTGGCGCCTAGCGCTTTTTAAATCATTGTAGCTAGCTGATCTAACCCCATTTGTCATGAGTATGAAAAGTTGCAGATATTTAATACACTTACCATGCCTATAGTGAAAGAATTATTATCTATGGGGTAGAAGTCAACCTTTGCTCTTCGGTAACATGTCTGAATAAAAAGGTTCAATCTTATCTTTGACCATGGTTGTGCCATTAGCAAAGTAAGAACTACAAAATAATCTCATCTAAGTAATGGTGATAGCTAAAATGTGACTTTTATTAGTAATATTGAATAAATTGGTCGGAAGTTGGCCATGTTAATTTTTTCAGATGTTGTTTATTGATGCTTCATTTGTAATTATGGTAGCAACATAGGTTTTGTGAAATTTGTTAAGCATCACAAGATGTAGTTCATATGATGTATGAATAATCTGTCTCACGATCTCTCATAATTGACATTTTCTGATAATTCATACCTAGCAAACAGTGCAGCATCTGATCGTGATCCGAGAGGATCATAACAATACTGCCTACTTATTATTCTTGTTTTTCTTTCCATTGCATATATGCTCATTTATCTGGAGTTATTTACTTATTAAAACACCATTAACTAGTTTGCTGATTTTTGATGGTTGAATTTTGTTGTTTGCCTTATTGGAGTTTAAACAGTTATTGTGATTGAAAGGAATGTTTATTGGATATGGCATCAAGAAAATAATTGAATAATGGTTTTGTTGGGGAAATTCTTGACAGATGATAGTGATAATCATGATGATTCCTCCGAGAAAAAACATGAGGGTACTTTTGGCTCAGATGCTGAGAAAATGATTGAGAATGTAAAGCGTGCTATCTCAAATGGTGAAGGATGCCGAGTATGTTATTTACTCACTTAATATGTGTATTTGTCTGCCATATTTTCAGGTTGAAACAGCCCACTGCTAATCAAATACTTCAAATGAAACAGGTATATGGGGTTTTGGATGTGCAGAGAGTTGCTGGTAACTTTCATATTTCAGTCCATGGGCTAAACATTTTTGTAGCTCAACAGGTTAGTTATTTAAAATCTAAATTAGTGATTGATGTGTTTACTGATACCTAATAGAGAAATGCAAAATAAATGTATTCTTATCTTTTATTGTATTTATATTTATCTGTTGTGGCATCATTAACTTCCATTATTTGCGGTAAGACTCTTCTGGTTAATCTCTCTGGAGATTTTGACTGGTGGCTTTTTCTTATCTTTTCTGCATTGTTTCTCCTCTTCTCTCGTTGTAGATGGTTCAAAGGAGTGTTTTTACTTGTATAATTTGTTCAATCCCTTTATTGATTTTCTTGTCAATAGTAACCTCAGCATAATCACAATACACACTGTAACATATTTAGTTCTCCTAAACATTGCACTCTAGTCTATTTTCTTGGAGATCTTTGAACAACTTGTGTTGATTTCATTTAAATCCTGCATCTTCAAAATTTGCTCATTTTGACCTTCCTTTAAGTTTGGATGATACAAAGTGATCGGACCTCAGAGCACTCCATGAGAATCCTATGTTGAATAATCTAGACAAGATTCTTTTTGGTTGAATTTACTACTTTAGATGTATTTGTTGCATAATTATATATATGTATTTTATATCAATTTTAGAATCATATGTGAGTTTTTCGCAGCGTCGTATGCAAAAAGAGGGCTCGTGTTCACGAGCCATAATTTGGTTTTTTGTTTTTTTAACCGAATTAAATGTAGGCCCAAGGTTTGCCATATCGGTCCATATCGAGTTGTGCTCGATACGGTATGGTACATAAGTATCGAGCCGTATGCACAGGCATACTACTCGGTATATATATAATATAATATAATCAGTGTTTTAAATAGGCGTTCGGGCGCCGCCTAAGTGTTCGGGCGAGGCGAGGTGAGGTGAGGCCCGAGCGTCTCAATCAACACCAGCGACGGCCAAAGAGGCGTCGGCGCCACCCGAGCCCAGCGACGGCGATTTGGGCGGCCCGCTTATCTAATCGACCGAACCACGCTTTTAGCTCTGGTTCGGTAGGTCGCTTTAGTTGGTTCAATCGAACCAACTAACGCAGCTATATATTTCCTGTTACTCAACCCTAATCCTGATCTCAAATCACGATTAGCATCTCGCCGCCGACTGTTGCCGCCTTGCCACTCGCTTTCGCCATCGCTCTTGCCCGAGTGCCCAAGAGCTCGCTTGCTTGATTACGCCGACACCATCTCTCGCTTTTTCTTCGCGTCGTTCACCGCCGCCAGCCACCACCGCTTGCGCCGCCGCTGCTACTCTCGCGGTCAATTCAGCTCATCATCTCGATTCTAATGTTAACAGTATATTAACACTTAACAGGATATTGTTAATTTGACTAATTATTAATAGTATCTTATACTGTTAACAGTATAATAGTATTCTATTTTATATAATGTATATTAAATATTAACAGTATATTGTTAATGTGACATTTTGACTTTGTAATTTATACTTCAGATTTGCTTAATTAAATATGACGTTTTTATTTAAATAATTATATTATGAATTATATTATATATTTTTAAATATTTTGGCACCTCGCTTCGCTCAGGCGAGCGCCTGGCGCCTCGGGCGTTTTGGGACCCTAGCGCCTTTTGGCACCTAGCGCTTTTTTAATCATTGAATATAATATAAAGTTAAAAAATAAAAAAGGGGCGATGTAGCCTCGTTCCTTCTCCCCACGCGAGGAGACGTTTCTTCTCCCCGCGCGGGGAGAAGAAATCGTTGGCGGGCAACGGATTGCACGAGCCACGGATCGACGAACTCCAGGTTTTTCTTCTCCCTCTTCTCCCTTCCTCGCTTGATGCTGCCGAATCGGTTGACGGTCGTAATTGACCGTTACCGCATGATGGGCGGGTTGAAATCGGCGATCGATCAATTTCGTGGTAATGGCGTATCCCAATCGACGGTACTACCTAGTATCGGGTGGTCCGTGTACCGGTCAGCTAGCAGACTATTATGTACCACTTATATCGGGTGGTACACATCGAAATTGCAATCCTTGTGTGGGCCCCACCACTTTTTTTTTCCTTTTTTATTATTTTAACTGGCATGTCCGAAACAGGGGTGGTCTAGGTATCAGCCCATGCTCGGACCAGTATGTACCGCATGTTTTGTACCGTCTCAGGTTGTACAGCAGTCCTTCGATAGGAGTTCATTGGATTTCAGAATTTTTAGAGAAGGAAAATTTCTCATGAGGATTCTTGATTTACTGCATACATGACATATTTGTCTTGGATTTATTTTACTATTGCATTATGTTTATCAAAGTAGTAAATTCTTTCTTCTCTTATCTCTCTTTCGTTCTTGGGTGGCCATATCTTTTCATTTAATCATCTTATTAGGAGGTTTAAGTCCATTTTTCCGCCACTTATTAAAGGTTTTTTGGTGGAACCATGAAAGACTTTTGAAGTTCCAAAAGTTAAATGAGAATTTAACTGCACCACTAGTGGGATTATTAGGATTGTAGTTTACCATGAAGCTGAAGTCATTACCCAAGCAAATGTCTTTTTCATATTATGCTGACTATGAAAGTATGTTCTTTATTATATCCATTGTTTTAAAAGTTTGTGACCTGTCCGGATGAAGGTCATTGTTTCTGAAGTTAATGACTTCGTCTGAAATGGTTAAAATTGTGTTCCGGGTTGTGCAATCATCTCCTCATTTTTATCTTTCACGTATAGATTTTTGGAGGAGCAAAACTTGTGAATGTAAGTCATGTGATCCATGATTTGTCATTTGGACCAAGCTACCCAGGGATCCATAATCCCCTTGATGGAACTACCAGGATGCTACATGATACAAGTGGTACTTTCAAATATTATATAAAGGTAAATGCTAATCTATTATTTGGTAAATGCATGCTGGTATTTTATGGTTATAGGGGATGGCTTGATGTTAAGAATTAATTTATCATTTATTAAATGTAATTTTTTTAGTTTTTAATGCACCGGCTCTTCCTTCAATTTCATGGCTCAATTGAGTTACATTTACTTTGTATAAGCATAATAGATGTTTTATTAATTATTATAAGCCAGATGGAAGGGTTCCCATTTTTGCACAACTCTTGACTTATGGTCCTTTGTCTATCAACATTAGCTACGAAGTTTTTCTTTTTTAAGAGACTTATGTAGTGATTCTTTACAATTTTCTTGTTCCTCTTTTCATTATAAGCTTCCAACTTGTTCTTGAAATTTCTTTAGTTGTGACTAAAAATTATGTTCTTTAAATACTATGAACAAGCAAAATGTGTTATATTTAAAAATATTGTGTGTAAACATGATGCAGATTGTTCCAACGGAATATAGATACCTTTCTAAAGAAGTATTGCCAACAAATCAGTTTTCTGTCACAGAATATTATGTTCCAATACGTGTTACTGATAGGTCATGGCCAGGTCAGTGTCTCCACTAGCGGCTTGAAATTGTGTATATTGCTTTTGGATGTTCTTTGCTGCATTTGTAAGTCTTTTACCTATGGTGCAGCTGTTTACTTTTTGTATGATCTTTCACCTATCACCGTGACGATAAAAGAAGAACGCCGCAGCTTTCTGCACTTCCTAACTCGACTTTGTGCGGTGCTTGGTGGTACATTTGCTTTAACAGGTTTTTATCTGATACCAAGTGTATGCTGATTATTTTGCATGTTTTGATGCTTTTTAACTTTCAAAGTTTCACACAAATATCAAACCAACTGCCATATGTTTACTTTCCATCTCTGGAGGGCTTATTTTACATTTATTCGTGAAATTATTATAGTTATGCCTACAGTTACAAACATCTTTATTTCGTAAAGAGTGATTGTGAGGATCTCATATTCATGAGATTCATAATCTATAGTTGGTTAGGGTTTATAGTAAGTCTAATAATTATTCACTGAGATCTGTTTTGATGCCTAATATAATTTAGACAAGAGAGAGTGGTGCTAGCTAGTTTAGCTGATAAAGATATTTTTTTAATCACCAAGATGCTGGAATCAAAACCCACATCCATCACCTATTGCATATCTTTGTCATTTTTTAATGTCACTTCCAATAATCTTCTGGATAATAGATGTTTATTCCTATCCATATCTAGATGTATTTTGAAGTGATTAGTTACTTATTAAATTTTGGTAATTTGATTTATTTTCTAAGTTTTAAATTTTTTATTTTCTGATTCTTCCTTTTCTCACAAATTTGCTTTGAGGCCTCCTATCCAGATATATTTTGGTGGGTTCAAATGAGTTCCTTAATTACTTTGAGTGGTATCTATTTTTCAACTTGCTGTACTTAGTTATTTACCATATCTTTTTCCAAGGGTTAGGAACCAGATGTTGAACAAGTACAGAAACACATATTACAAGAACAGACTTCAAGTGGGTGAAGTGAACCAAAGGTTTAGGAGGAGAAAGATGTACCAGAAGCCTGGGTTCCTATTCTAAGTCTATGGTCAAGTAATCCATTACAATTTGATTCTGTGAATGTTTTTTCCCTAAGAATCCATAATGGATTGCTTGGTGATGGACTTAGTATAGGAACGCAGGCTTCTGGTACATATTTCTCCTCCTAAGCTTTCGGTTCATTTCACCCACTTTCCCCAAGAATTAATAATGGATTGCTTGGTGATACACTATTGGTAGATCAAGTCCATGACATATTTCAAGTTCACTTGGAGCTTTGGAAATCATCACTGTTGGTGTAATTTACATATACACTTTTCAAGGGGATGCAACACTTTTCATTTTGGCCTAATCTTTACCGTATGTATGATGTTCACATGGGTGGCCCAATGTTCTGCATGGACTTTGCATCTGAAGAACATCATCCAAAAGTTATACAACTATCGTGGTCCTTTCTGTTCATATAAATACGAATACATCATTTAGCTGTAATGTAAAAGGTATCAAATGTCTTATTTGTTCAAGCACCTGGTCATATTAGTGACCAAATGAATTCGCTTTACTGCATAATGATAGATTTCTCTCTGTAAAAATGGTGTTGAAGTTTAAGGATAAAAATACTTGCCCGAGTGTTGATTTCATGTCTAACACTCAATGATGAGGAGGAATGACATCTTTGTACTTCATTCAACAGGAATGCTCGACAGGTGGACATACAGAATCGTCGAGGCTGTTACGAAGTCGAAGAGCAGAAGTGTATTGAGGTGATGAGAAGCCCCTCTTGGTGGTATCCGATGGGGAAGTGTCAGAGCTTATCAACATTAATTACCTTATCTTTGCCGCAAGTTAAGAAGAGCATATTGATTCATCGCAAAAGACAAATATTAGGCCTGATCACTGGACTAGATATAGCAAAGATCCAATTTGTTTTCGCTTATGCAAAAGACATGTCTAGGTCCATCTGATCATTGAACTAAATATACAAAGCTCAAATTGGTTTTGTATTTTTAGAACAGTCATCATTTTCATCACTATGTGCTGCTAAATGCAGCAGATGTTTGTTCAATTTCCATAGTGAGCCAAAGCGCTGAGCAAGATAACTGGTTGCATCCACTCGAACAGATACCTCTGCTAGTAACTTCTTACACTTTAATGCAAGCCAAATTGAACATAAATCATCATTCTGTATAATATGTTTACAGGATTCTGATAAAGCTGGAGACGTTCATCTTTAATCCTCATTTTTGACAAGTTGGGTTGGAGTTTTTTTATCTTCTTGGGCGAATTTTCGTCTGGAAGTCCTACAAACTGACATAGTTGAATGCTGCAATTGGGTGCCAATTTTGGTAGGTTTTACATTGTTACAAGGCATGATGATAGATCATGAGATCATGAATGTAATAAGTTGCTTTGGTCATCAGATCATCTCATCTTTTAGCATATGGAGGAATGAAACATCAAAATGAAAGTTCATACAACCAAAATCTTATCTGCTAAAATTACTTTTTTCTTTAAACTAGTTTTCTTTTGTTATTTATTTCATGTCCTATCTGCCTAAAACCTGATTTGAATCTCTGCTGGTCATATATCCAATTCACTTGGTATATCATCACTGATTGATATTGGATACTTTTTCACACCCAAGCTTGGAAACAATGAGAAAAAAGGACTCAATTATATCTCACTGGGTAATGAGATCAGTAGCAACAAATGATCATATGATGAGATCTTGACTAGTATTGCACTGGATCTACATTCTAGAACACAAGTCTACACGATCTCAAAATGCTCAGCATTGATATAACACCAGCCATTTCGCATTACCTAAAAGTTAAACAAAGTCCTGCACAAATTGCTCAGCTAAAGCTCATATGGATGAGAGATCCTCATAAACAGACTTGATACCTGGTCGCTCCGAGAGCAGGCGGATACATCTCAATGCTATTCCTAGCATCTCTTTCATACCCTTGGATGCGACCGGATTTTCGACATCGGCAGCCATCGCAGGATCGAAGCAATCTGACCCACGCCCTTCTGCCACCCTAAACCTAACCCAGTCTGTGAGATCGACAACTCCCTCCTCCCCTGAGATCACATCCCCTGCGCATCTGCCACTCAACAGCTCCAGCAGAACCACTCCGAAAGCATAGATGTCTGATTTGAAGGTCGGGGATGGCTTCTTGGATGCAGCCAACTCCGGTGCACGGTACCCCAGCACCCCAGCATCGAGGATCTGCTCAACTGTTCCTGATTGAGTCATCAGGCGGTGGAGGCAGTAATCTGCAACACGCGCATTGAGGTCGAGACCATCAAGTAGTATGTTTGTTGCTTTAAGGTTGCCATGAGGAGTGGCTCGGTCAAAATGGAGATAGTTGAGGCCACGTGCAACGTCGACTGCAACTTTGAGCCGCTGAGCCCAGGTTAGCGGTGAGCCTTTCTTCCCAGCCCGATCTAAATGTATAAGTTCAATCAGTGAGTTGCCAAACATGAGCTTCAAGAGGTGACGAAACATAAAGTGTGGCAAAATTTTCTGCTCTAATTTAACACTGGAAAAAGAAAAAAAAAGCTATAATGTAATTGCTTATCTAGAAATGTTGGAGAAAAAGCATCTCCATGAGAGACAATTTTATTAAGTTGGATAAAACATAACTTTCAAGTTCTCAATAGTATCATTGCTTATGTAACAAATCTTCTTTCATAAGAAATTTAAACTTAATCTTTCCCCTGAAATGAAAACAGGGAAGAACAACCACTAATTCATTTATTAGACTTACGAAACCAACAACAGTGCATTTAAAAAGAGATGTAACGAGGAGGTTTAGCAGTAATCAAGCTGGGACCGTAAGCATACCATATAGAAAACTAGCAAGGCTTCCGGGTGACACATAATCCGATAATAGGAGTTTCTCATGTTGGGTAGGGCCCCAGTAGTATCCACGCAATCCTACGACATTGGGATGCCTAATGTTTGCAAATTTCTTTGCCTCTTTAGCAAATTCTTTCTTCTGCTTTGCCACTCCTTCCCTAAGCCATTTCACTGTCAAGAATACCCCATTATCTAGTGTAGCCCTGTAAGAAGTCCCATGGCTGCTCCTTCCCAACACTTCTGCTGGCGCTCTAGAAAGTTCCTCTGGTGTCAATGTAATTGTTTCATCCAAGAAATGTAAATCACCTGCCAGCCTATCAGGCGAATGGACATCCAACCTTCCAAGATGTTCCTGTGCATAAATATCACCAGAATCTGGTGACCATGAAAAGCGGCTGTTCTTGGAAGGTGAACACCCGCCAACTGCAGTAATTTTCTCTTCTGGACTGATCATCTCGGATGAAGAACCTTTGTGGGGAGCTATAAGATCATCAGCTGAGATCACCACTGAACCACCAGAGTCCCTGCTTTTGCTTCCAGTAGTTTCTGGCAGACTCCTTGTATAAACCTTCTTGTCCGAAAGATTTTCTGATCCAGATCTACTTGAAGCTCTCTTGTAATGCAAAATTATGGCCAAGAGGATTAGAATAACCATGACAACAACACATGCGGCAACGATTGCAGCTTTGAGAAAAATTCTAAATGGCCTGTGTCTGGGGCTTTCAGGTTGAGAATTAGCAGTTCCAGGTGGACCACTAGGGAACTCCAATCTTGAATTTCCTGGATGAAAAGAAGAATCTGGAAACTTTCTAAGGTTATCCGGGACAGTTCCAGATAGATCATTGAAGGAAGCATTGAAGTATACCAGTGTGTCAGGCAGTGTCGACGGCAAGGAACCAGTGAAATGGTTAAGGGATATATCAAGGGAAGAAAGGTAAATGAGTTTTGTAACAGCAGGCGGCAATGTACCAGCAAAATTATTCGCAGAAATGTCCAGAACTTGGAGGCCGGTCAAGGATTCTAGATTTTCAGGAAAGCTGCCGTTAAAGCGGTTTCCAGATATATCAAGCACACGTAGGTTGGAGTCGTTGGAAAAAGATGGTGAGAGTACGATGTCACCAAAAAGCATATTGTTCTGAAGATGAAGCTCTTGCACCGTGGAGGAGGTTAGTAGGTCATTCAGAATAGGACCACTGAGCTGGTTAGAACTGAGATCAAGGTTGGTAAGCTTGGGATACTGAACAAGAACTTCAGGGATAGTCTCCACCAGAGCATTATGAGAGAAGTTCAGATAACTAAGTAACAGGAACTGGGAGGTGACATCTGGAATCGGCCCCATCAACAGATTCTGGCTAAGGTCAATGTACTCAAGGTCATTTCCCCACTTTGCAATTACAGACAAGTTCCCTTTAAACTGATTATCTGATAAATCAAGCACTTGACAGCTTCCTTGGACCACAGGAAGCTCACCAGATAGAGCATTAGAAGAAAGGTTAAGGATCCGCAAAGTTGTTGATGTGATCATGTTAATATGCCCTAAATCATAAATAAAAAACATGTCAACCTGCAAATGAAAATCAAATACTAGAAACATAACATGGTTCTAGCTTCAAGGTGGAAAGATGTTAATGGAATCCACTAATCCCAAAGCAAGTAATTTGTGTTCTAGACAAAATGAGTTTTTTTTTTTTTTTTTTTGTTCTTTCAATGTGCCAATCCCAACAGGAACAAGCTTTATAGAGCTTTGGATGTCGGCTTCAAAAATTAGTAATCCATTTGGACTTTCAGCTTCATGATGGCATTGTTACATGGTAACTACTAGATAGTAAATTAATATTTGATGGTTGTTACCTGACAAAACAGAAAAAATACTTTTGAGAAGCTGTTATGAAAACAAGTCTATAAAAATGAATGACTAAGAGCAACTAAATGACAATAAAATTTGTCAAATAAATTTACTTTCATTGACAAGATTCAACTTAACCTGTGAAATCTTATGAATGTTAAAATAACAATCCTTGCGGTTCAACTATTACACGTGGTGGACTCTACAGTAAAATTATTCTTTAACCAATTCAAGAACCACCCAGTCATTGTAGTAGTCCGTTGAGATGATATTCAATGTTTTCTCGTGACCAAATAATCCTTCTTTCGCTCTTACATCTGTCAGCCTTGTTCAACATGAAAACAACAACAAACAGTTTTCTTAAGTAACGAGTTGATGAAGATCATAAATCTTACACTAATAGACTTTTTCCCCTCGTCCTTGTTGCCATTGTGAAAACTCCAAAAGCCATGATTAGAGATTTATATAGAACTGGTGACATTAAAGTGTTGCTCATTTCCTAATTCACAATCACAAAGATCAATGCAAGCATCAACTGTAAGCATGAAAAGAAATATCAACACAATCATCGCAAAAAATAGATCTTCCGTAAAATAAACCACACCTGTTAGATTGTTTGCACTCAAATCCAATTCACTTAAAACTAGAGAATCTCCTTTGAGAAGTCCACTTGGCAAGAAACCAGTGAACCTGTTGTTCCGTAGCCTCAGAACCTCAAGATCATAGACATAATTAAACCCTGGTAGCTCTCCGTATAGCTGATTGTAGCTTAAATCCAATACCTTCAAGTTCCCAAAATTCGCAATTCCAACTCCTTCAATCATTGACCCAGTCATTCGGTTGTTACTGAGATTTAAATACCGTATGGTCTCTGAGATATCTGACAAAGCCCTCAGCTCCTTTGAACTGGAGGTTAGCAAATTCCCACTGAAATCAACGTAAGAACTTGTGGTCTGCATAAGAAAGTTCCAATCAACACTACCATCCAGCTGGTTCCAGCTTAGATCAACAGATTCTAGTGTGGAAAGCAGCGCCAGCCCAGTTGGGATACTTGTGCGAAAAGCATTATAAGAGAGGTTTAAGGAAACCAAGTTCCTGAGACCTTTCAATGCCACCGGCAAAGGACCAGATAGAAAGTTTCGACTCAAATCAAGAGATTCGATTGATGCCAACCCACCAATGGAGTCAGGCAACGGCCCTATGAAGTTGTTCCCAGCCAAGGTAAGGTTTTGCAAGCTGCGAAGCTTACCGATTCCTGATGGTAGCTCACCTGAGAAAGCATTGTTGGAAATATCGAGATACTCCAGGCTCTTGAACACGGCCACATTGTCTGGCAAATTCCCTGAAAGGTTGTTATTTGTCATAGAGAGCTTCAAGAGCACTGTGAGGTTAGCAAAGACAGATAGGTCAGCATGGCCAGAAATGCCATGGTTATCAAGAACAATGCCAGCGACGTTTGCACCGTTACAAACTACGCCGTTCCAGGATGCAGGGCAGCCATTGAAGTCGATGGACTCCTCGTTCCAAGATCCCATGATGTAGCCCGTCGGGTCGTGGGTTATACCCTTCTTGAATGCAAGGAGAGCTAGGATATCCGGTGAAGGTAGCTGCGACGAGGAAGGGATTGCAAGCAGAAACAGCAGCAAGATTCTTTTGAGGAGCTCCATTTACTGGGACTTGTACTCCAACAACAGAAAGATAACCAAAGAACGGCTTTTAAAACCCTAAGTCACGCCATTTCACCTAAGTCTAGAATGCCAAAGACGCAGCATTTGCTATTACAGCAGCGATCTGCCATTTCTTCACTCTTTACAGCAACCGAAATCTCCCACCAGCCAAAGAAGCGTAAAAGATTCCCACTTCCCAGTAGAAATGGGGTTCCCAGTGCGTTTGGAGCACAAAAATTGCAGCTTGTCCGAAAATCCGAGTCACAAACAGCTAAAGATGGCAACTTCTCAAGGGAAACAAAGATTCAGCAGCAAGGAGAGGAAGGGCTTAGCTTTTCCTTCTCTGGGGACAAGGAATGAGGTCGGAGTAAGAGGGCTAACAGCAACTCCACCGCCGCGAGGGGGCCAGAACCAAGAAAAGCTCCCAGCTTTGAACCCGAAGCAATCTCTGGCGCGGGCCCGCAAAAGATCCCCGCTTCCTCCCCCCCCTTCCTCTACAAGAACAAAACTACCGATACACAGAACATCGAAGGAGGAGGAGGAGGAGAAAAACCCTAGAAAAGAGACCAGGCAGGAGAAGAGAGGAGGAGGAGGAACAACAAATGAAAACTCTGGTCCACAAGGAGAGAGAAACCAAAACCCTAACCCTACAATGGGGTCGCACTACGTCCTCGCCGAGCTCTGTAGCTTTTGTCATGGAGTGCTCCGTTCCTACTTGTATACATGAAGTGTTTTTTTACCCGCCAAAGTGGCCCTGCGCGCCTCGCGGACCCCAAATACCTCTAAATTCCACCTTATTAATTAAATATGTTTTTTGCCTTTAAAATCCTTACAAAATTTTGAAATAGCATTTGTATATATAAGTACGTATCATTGTCATCAAACTTCGTTTAATCAACCATAATCTAACTAGTACTAGTTTATTTTGAGTTAAAAGATTATATAAGTCGTTTTGTAAACCTGATGATGACACGTTTAGTTCATCTGATATGTGTTTATCCAACATATTTAGTAGGATTCACATTGGTTTGATAGGGTTAGATTTTCTAAACATTCACATTCATAATTTAGGTTACTAACTTTTTAGCCATAATGATGTACATGTAAGATTTTTTTATGTTTTAAAGATCATATATTAAAAGCCTATGTTAATTATTTTATAATTATAATTCAACGTTTAAATAAGTATATAAAATACCGTATTCAAATATATTTCTTAGTACCATAATGGGTATTTATAAAATATCAATATTGATTAGAGTTTTAGCTAATACTTATTTTGAGAACAACTAAACTATATTAGTGATAATTATATATATTAGATTTTATATGTATGTTAAACTTAATTATTGGGGGTAAATACAAAATAACTGATTTTAGAGGATATATGTGTAATTTTTCTATTAATAAATAAAGGATTAAGATTCATTTTAGTCTATATGGTTTTGATCAAAGATCGCTTATGCCATTATAGTTTACTTGTGTCTAAAATAACTCATACATTTTTAAAAATATAGTATATAAGCCCCTCCCGTTAAGTATGAGTTAAGAGATATTAGAGTTTGCTTATACGACTCATAATAAACTACTAATATAATGATAATTATTATTTAAGTTAAAATAAAAATTAATTTTAGCTCTTATGATTTTGGTCATAGATCACTTAAGCTATTATAATTTTGCTCATGTCTAAAATAATCTCTACATTTTCAAAAACATAACATATAAGCTATTATTGTCAAGTCTGAGTTAACAAATATTACAGTCTACTTACGTAACATATTGACTCAAAATAAATTATTTTAATATAATAATATATAATTAAAAAAAAATTAAAATCACCATCAATGGCAAGAGGAGACGTCGTCGTAGAAGCGACCACCAACAGCAACAACAAACTGTTGTTGCCTAGCAACGCATTGTAACCATGTAGCCTCTCTTGCATTGACGACGAGCACAGGAGCTTCCAGTCCGGTCTCAGATGGATGCACAATGGTCTCTTGGTCTTTCTTCGTCCTCTTAGACATCTTCGTCTCCACCGCCTCTCACTTCGTCCTCTCATATGCCCTCACTCATCACGCTTACAACGTGGTGATCTGGCTCTCTTTCACCTCCACCTTCGCCCTCTCCTATCTATGTCTCTCCACTTTTACCTGTCGCTACAAATTCCGTCAGTTTCTTTTCTTCGATAAGATAGATCTTTTTTTAAAACTTAAATTATACATATCATTATATTAATAATTTATTATGAGTTATCAAAACTCTAATATTTGTCAATTCAGATTTGACGGGTAAACTTATATAATATGTTTTTAAAACCATATGAGCTATTTTAAACATAAGTAAAACTATAAGAACCTAACCGATGCATCATTAAAATCACAGGGATTGAAATATATTTTCTTTTAAACTTAAATTATACATATCATATGTTAATATTTAATCATGAATCATCATATCACGTAAACGAACTTTAAATTTTAAAAATATAAGAATTATTTTAGATATAAAAAATTATAAAGATTTAAATGATGTACGATTAAAATTATGTGGGTTAAAATGAACTTTTAATCCACAAATAAACGGAGGTGGATCTCGATAAAAACATGCCGACGTGTAGAGGAAAAGAAAGTAAGGGAGTGTGTTTAGTGGGTCCAATCTTTAATCATGGATTTGGGCCACGGCACGGCAGGTGGAGTTCTGACCCCATTCTGCAGCTATGTTAGGGTTTCGGTGCAGATATGGCACGCGAATCGGAGAGAGAGTACTTCAGACTTGGAAAGCAAATATGTGAGCTCGGTGGGTTTGTATCTATCGGCTCTGTGCTGACTCCAACTTGGGATTCTATCTAAAAATCTTTGATCTGAAATGCAAAGGGTTAGGTTGTGCCAAGGCCTTGCATATAATGTAGAACTTGATTTGGGTATACTCTACCAAACTGGGGAACGGTACTATGGTACCAAGTGTCATACTAACTTATGTTATCCAGTGCTATGAATAAACAAACAATAAAAATATAAACTAAATGACATTGCTATGTATTTTGATGATGGTGTTCAGTAAGATGGGTAAAGAATACTGAGGAGAGAGAATGAATTAAGACACTAACAAGACAAATAGCCCAATAGAACAAAAAAAAAAAAAAAAAAAAGATTGGATTGGAATATATGTGTATATATATATATATAAACACAGTTGCACCTTTCGTATTTGGCCGAGAGTGACTTTGGATGCTCTGAAGCAAAGCCTTCTAAAAGAGTTGGGAGGCGCTACTGGAGCTCCCCCCATCCAAAGCTGTAGAAGGTAGTGCATCTGAAGAGCATCTAGCAAAAGCAAGCTATTATTATTATGAGGTAGCAGAGTATGTATGATTCACTTGGAAATGACAGAGAGAATGAGTTGAGAGATGTGGCTTTGAGAAGGGAAGGGAAAGGGGAGTTCAATTGTTGCTCTGCCCCCCTTTCTCTCTCTCTCTCTCTCAGGAGTGGGGCATGTTTGGCTCTGCTACTCACAGAAAAAGCTACCTATGCCAGCCCACAACACAAGGACAAGAGAAAGGACAAGAGTTACTGTGATAATAGATTACCTGAATGCAATACCAACAGGAAAAAGTAGGACCCAAACCTGTCGTTTTAATCATCTCCTCAGCAAAGTAATAAAAGAAACCACGATCCAATCAGAACTTTTATTTGCCAGCCAGCAGCTACAGCTTTAGTCATCTCTTCATCCAAATCCCTAACTTTATAGTTGGAAAATGCTTGATCAGAAATTCAATTGTTAAGTACGCAAACCCTTTGTATCATCTGTTTCAAAACCATCCAAATTAAGGATACGAATGAGTTCATCAATAAATAAATTAAGCACGACCAATGTTATAACTATTGGCTGTATCGATATTCTATTGATAGTTGATCATCAATATATTACTTGCAAACTGCCAAACCCAAACTAAAACGTTACGAAGACTGGTTTCTAATAGTGAAGCGGTTCATGGATTCACCATTACAAGAAAAAATTTAAGTCACACATCCAGTTAAGAAATCAAATATTTCTCCACCACATGAGTTGCCTGCCATCCACCATCAAAGGACACTACCACGAGCAACAAAGCTTACATTAAATTCAGGCACTTCCCAACATTAAAATGACCATACCAAGAACTCTGGGCATAACCCAATTAAGTCTTTATCAAGAATAATTGACTGGAGGAAACACATTCTACCATTTTGCAATTCAAAGTTTGCATAAGATTTGCTACTGACATGTGAACAACATAATGCATATGCAGTTCAGGAGATGTTTTATTATATTTTCTAACTGGCAGAGTCTTCTACATGTAGCATAACTGAATCTTACCAAATACAGCTTACCAAACTGAACATAACTTCGATATTTAGGCAAAACCCTTCTACCATCTCATAAGTCATAAAATATCATAGTAATTTTTTTTTTTTTTCTTCTGAAGATCAGTTGAATGTTCTTTGTTGCATCTTACAGCAGATAGGTTTCCCAGTTCTCATTCATATAGATCAATGTTTCATAGCATGAACAAGAGATAACCAACAGCCTCAGATGCAGTACTAGTTACACCAATTTTAGGAGATAACTCAAAAACAAAGTATGAGCTTAAGTGCAGTATTGCAATATTGCTGCTTGAGAGTTTTGAAGATTGAGAATTTGTACCAGAGATGAAGTAACCCCCCGCATTCCCATGCAGAAAGTTGGTGTCCCGAAACCTTACAAACCTGTCCCATATGCAAATCTACATAAAGTTTCAACTAAAGATAAAATAATAACTGACTCGAAAAACAAACCTAAACAATTACAGATCTTCCTCTTCATGTAGCTGTTAACAACTTCAGATAAAGTTCCTAAATCAAGTAAAATGTTATAAATGCCACTTTCTGCTAATAACTTCTCCTACTTTTACAGAATAAGTACTTGCTTTTACTTCTTTGCATAACACCAGACAGAACAGAACTCATAAAAGCAGTCAGAAGGACCACTTTTCACAAAAAAGGCCATTACTGTTGTCATGCAAGTAGGAACATATTTCCACCGTGCATTCAAACTATTGCTTTCACGTTCTTGCTCATAGAAACTGGAGACTTTGAGGATAATCTGCAATTTCACTCATGTATATGGCTTTTTTGTTGCCAACAGCATTACGATACATAGAGATGGTTGGAAGAAGCTCCACAGGTAAAGGGTTTGCTAAGCAACTGGTCTGCCCAAAAATTGCAAGATAAGTTTAGTCTAGGAAGGCCAGCATTGTGTATGATGCAATCCTCATCAACTAAAAAAGAAAGTTATTAGTTAGTGCATGTAAATGTTTGTAGAAGCCAGAAAAATTGTCCAGTCCCACATTGAAAAAACACAACCAAAGTTTTCTTGTTGGAATGTTGGTAATTAACTGTGCATTCAAACTTTGCTAGAGGGTACATTAGAAATTACTTTTCTGAAACCACTATGTTCCTAGGTAGATAGAGAGTTTAATAAAATAAGCAAGTTAAAAACATAGAACACCAAAATGCTGGCTCTTGTAAGATCTCAAGTCATCAGAATCATTTAATTAGTAGCATTCTTCAACATGAATTACCAGGGGTTGCAATGCCAACCTGAAGCTGTCAGGTCAACCTAATCTGAATTGGACCAACCCGTTTAAATCACCCCAGTGGTTTGACGGATTGTGTCAGGGTTGGTTTGGTTTCATCTCATCCATACTCTCCTTCATGCTTCAGAAGCAACTTGACCTAACTCGTCCAGACCATTTTCTACAAGAACATACAAGTAAAAGTCACCTCGAGATGTCAATCCAATTTGACGCAACCAACTCAGATAGAACCAACTCAGATAGAACCAACCAGTACAAAGTACTCTGTTGCTCAAGAAAGCAATGAAGTAAAACCTATTATGTGATAGTGACTTGTGATGAATCTTTTTAAGAATTGAAAACCAGCAGAAAAAAAAAAGGGAGAGCATGTTACTTCTTTTTAAGAATATCTATGGACAAAGTTTCTATTCAAAGACCATGCTAACAAGCTGAAGGATATCAGGTTATGTCATGTATAGCATCATGCAATATCAACAGCAGGATCATACTATGCAGAATTATTAAATGCTCGAAGTGATTGTCTTTTCAGGTAGTGTGTTTCTTACTAAAGATTAATTTATTAGCCTGCATATGTTTTCCAATAATTATGACCAAGACCAATTTTTCACCTATTGACCACTCTAAGCGTGTAACATCCTAGTTTAATCCCATATCAAAGGCAGATAAAAATTTAGATTGACTTACAAGAGTCCAATGAGTGTAATATCCTGAGTTAGTGGTTCAGATTCGTTGGTTCAACAAAGTTAATAGATCACTTATGCTATTTATTTGGGTCATGGTAATGGTAATTAAAATCAGAGCCGACTAACATGACGTTGGAGAGAGAGCATGTTATGATGTAGAGCCTCTTAGGCCTCACATGCACCATATTAGATTTGATATAGGTTATGTTTGGGCCTTAACGAAGACATCAAACCCATAAGTGAGAAAGATTATATCACCTATGAGTTATCCCACAAGATATCTGTTTTACACTTCTGAAGAAAGATTTAGCACATATGTTTTAAGATTACAAAAGACAACACAATTAGTATAGCTAAAGACAGCCAAAACAATTACCTGAAAACATCTATGAACTGAACTCTTAGATGAATCATAATCTAGAAAGATATTAAAAGACAAACTTGTCTACCACAGCAGCAATCCATATCATTGATCCAAGAACCTTCTCATCTAAGAGCTCAGCCATCTGATGCACATCATATGGTTCCAGGAAAAACATGTCCAAATTTAACAGGATTTAGTTTTAAACAAGAGATCACATCAAACATACATCAAATAGTCCAGCAACTAATCCTAAATTATGGGCAAATTGACAAGTGTACTTACAATAGTGACAACTGAATTCCATCTTTAGGCAGCAGTTCAGTGAACATGCTCAGAGCCCTTCCTTTCTCCACATGACACACACAAAAAAGATCTTCTCTGTGAGGCTTCACATAACTCGCTCTGTTGGGACTCACAGATTGGAACATTCTGTTCTCATCCACAATGACATTTGAGTTCCAATTTTCATTCAACTCAGTAATTAGCTTTCCACCAGCAGTCATCTGCAAAGGCATCAAAGATTTGTAGCTTATCATAGTCGGAGTTCCGCGATCACTGTAGCAAGACCCAAGAGCATCAAACAATTTGGAAAAAGCACCTTCATTTGGCAAGTGGTAACATCATATTTAAACTGATCCTTCCAAGCATGATTCTCCCACTGCATGTTAGTGGTTAAAATGTAAAAAAAAAAAGTTCCTTAAGGGACCAAAATATAGTAAATGCTTATATAGCTGATATACCTGCGAGGGGAGGATGATCTAGAAGATTCTGTCTTCTGTCTCAGAGCATTGTAGGTCCTTACAAGTGCCATCAGCTTTTGCAAGTATGCCAAGCCGGTAGATATTTGTGATAATGCCTAAAATTCAAAAAATAAATGCACATGAGTACAGGCTAGATATAACAGAAGAAAATACTCAACTCATCAACTGTGTAACTGATTTCGAACAGGAAAAACAAGCATGCTAAATTCAGGATGTCAATACGAGAGAGGTCAACTTCCAATAGGTGGGGGAAATGTATTGTTGGCAAAACTTTAAGAAGCAGTTGGAACTTTAAACATTTTGGATACAAGTATCTGATCACCGAAACTGACTCAAAAGAAAAACAACCTAAGTACAAAAAAAATTCAAATATATCTTCTCTCTTCCACACAAGAATATTTTATGGATATAATTACTGGTATGCCAAAGAATCGTTGATCAGTTTTAATTTTTAACAATTAAATGTCGAGAAGAAGAGTTACATGGAGAAGTTCATCAAGAAATAAGAGAATGGATGACAAAAAGCAGCAAAGTAGTTGTCTGCAATATTTAACACGTCACATTCAGACAGTTAAGAAATCAAAGCTGCGCCAACACTTTGGAACAAGAAATCAAATATACAAGTTATGTCCCGAAAGTTAAGGAACATTGGAAATATTAAATAACCACTTCACCACCTTTAACAAAGCATGTCTTGCAGCAGTTAACAAAGTAGAATTCTACTTCCTTATAAACAAAATAAAACCTACATTTTTTTATTTAGCATTCCTATTTTCGTGACAACTCCATACATCAACTTCAATTATTTTAACCTGCAGGCATCCATCAGTTAGAAACCTTCTAGACTAGGTAAAAAGGGAAAGAGGCAGCAAAAAAAAATCGGGCAAATTAATGCATATATAGAGTTTCTGGTTACTTGCACATTAGAGCTAGGAAGTCATCTATAAGCAATCACTTATATCATGCTGGCAGGGAGGAAAAAACTTAAATAAGTGCAGTAGTTGAGAAAAGCAACTAGTTTCCCACTACTTGAGATTCTTTGATTACAAGTTTCAATTTTCTCATGCTATTCATGTGAACTTTACCAATCCAGTTATATTACTAAAGCCATGTAAAATTAGAATATCAAGAAGCACCAAGCTGGCAAGGACTGCTTCAAGATATACATAACAAATAGCCATTGAACTAAGGATATCAAGCAATAATATGGAAAGAAGATGAGTTACGATGCAAAGATATAGTATTTCGCTATTAATCACAGATGCAACTCATCCCAAAAGACATGAATAAGTTTAGGTGCAAAGATCTGGTGTTTAGAATTCCTATCACAGATTAAATCATGCTGCGGTACATACAAATGATGCCGACAAAATTGCAAGTTAATATGTCAACTGGGGGAAGAAAGTTTACAAGCACAAAAAATTTCCAGACGAAGAAGTCCTTTAATATGAAATAGCGATAAAGCTGGTGAAAGGAACACTAACTATTAGAGGCGATTGACGACTTTTACACTGCTCGAAGCTCATGATCTGCTTCAGAGTGGCCGTTTCACCTTCAACCTGTTTGACCGACGACATACTTATCTAAATCTCTAATGCTTAACCACGCCAACTATGATCAATATAAAGCAAATCCGGATCTAATTCAGCACCACCGCCCGCAAGGAATTGTCAGATCCGAAGGTAGGGTACCCCTACCGCCGTAGAAAGAAGGGGAGGCAAGCAGAAACTTAGGAGAGAACCGAAAGCATGGTCTTCGCCTTTGACTTTAAGCACGGTATTCTTCTCCTGGAAATAATCCAACCCTAACCGGACCAGCGGTTCCCCAGATCACCAACAAAATTCTCTTAGAGTCCGCCACAAGCAATCAACACCTCAATAGCTTCTCGATCCTGAAAAGGACGATGCAAAAGAAGGGGAAGAAAGAAATGAGAACAGAAACACGAACTGAAACACAAATCACCATCAGAACGTGGGGGGAAGGCCCAGGTAGAATTAAACAGAAACGATTGGATGGACCAAATCCGCGAATGCAGCTACCGATAGCGAGCAGAAAGGAAATCAATGAATCGCCCGAGAGCAGAGGAGCGACGGACGACGCCACCGCTAGGGTTTCTTCGGGCGCGAGCTGAGGCAGGGGAAGAGAGAGACGCGGAGACCGGGAACGAATCAAGCGGAGGAGGTTTAAGTAGCTGTTGGTGGTTGCTGGTCCTGAAAGCGAAGACGAATACTTTTTCGCCACGTACTCGGCCGGCAAACCTCTCTACTCAACGGCGGTCCCACCCAGAACCAATCTATTTCCTCGAGGGGGGATACGGCGATCGTCCAACCCACGAATGATACCTACCACTAAAACGCACCATCGTGTTGTTCCTTCTCTACGCTTTTACTCGGTGGGGCACACTAGACCAGAGGAGTTACGTTTTGGGTGCGGTGAGTCGCACACGAACTCATCAAGTTGTTAGATCCTTTAAAAGTTATCAAATCAGACGTGAATCCTAAAGCGTGATTCTGCGGTGGTTGATGTATTATTGTTTAGCGGAGCAATTTAATGAGTTTAATTGGAGGAAATATTTTTTGTGATATGATAAAATATTTCTTTAACATTTTATGTGGATTGATAATTATTTTTTTTATTGAATGATTGAGGTGAATATTTCTCTAGATTAATATCGAATAAGGTTGACTCAAGAAATTACCAGACAAACTTCATGCCTTGAACAAATGGCATCACTGATTGAGACAATTGGCTTTCTTTGTGTATTCTTTCTTGTTTGCTTTATGTTTGTCATTTTGACAGTCTCCGCTTATGAGTTCAACAAATGGCACCAATGCGATTGCCAAGTTGAAAGAGACAACAACAACAAAAAAATAACATTTGCACACAATGAACAATCCTCGACAGATAAAAAAAAATTGAAGTATTTGGAGAATTCTTTTATGTACTCAGAAACATTTATATGTCATAATACTTCGGTCGAGTGACATGCCAACTCGACTCTTGTCGAACTCTTGAATCGAGTATGAGACACAGCTTTAACTCTGGAATGCTAATGGCAAAAGATTCAATACATTTGAGGATTCATCACAAATGCATTTTTAAGCTTTGGTGATCAAGGAAATAGTCTACTATTTTTTTTTGGTTACATCACATGATGAATACAAATAAATAAGACAAATCTAGCTAAACCAGAGTGACACAGAGTACTCTTCCTATCTGCATGGATGTAAGCAAAGTGAAGGGCCGGCAGATTTCCTAATGTTTTCATGTCTCCATCAAGAAACATCTTGCAGGTCTTCCAACCTCATTAGGAGTGCTCCAATTTGCCATGTGGCGATCCCACCCTTCTTCTCGGCTGATCTCCATCTCCTTGTGCTCTGTATCTTATTCGACAAAATACTTGTAATCATGCTGAAGAATTCGAATTCTCATGCAATTAATTGCTCCATAATTCACGTACTTTTTGCGCGGAATGAACAGTTCAATCCTTGTTCTTCAGTTGATTTAGTTTCAGAGCATGAATCAGAGCGTCAATCTTATCCTCACAATTAATTCTCGAATAAAGGTTGAATTTTGACTTATAGTTTCCATTCCTGGCGGCGGTGGCGCTGCTGACTCTTTTCCTACGATTTGTCTTTTTGCTCCCAACCTGCTACTCTTTGGCACTTTTGCCGGCCACAAACAACGAGCTCCATATAAGAAGAACGAGGGCTTTCTCCTTGGGCTTAATTGGTTGAGTAGGAGGAGGAGAGTGAGTTGAAGAGAGCGGGAGGTAAAAGGTTGCAGCTTGCGGCAGGGACAGGAGCAGCGGAGGGTGGCGATGAAGAGATACAGGAACCGCCAGGTGTGGGACTTTGAGATGGAGACGCCGGTGAGCAGGGATAGCGCCGACGTCATCCTCGGTCTCGACGGCGGCGCCGCCGCCACAGTCTGCGTGTGTATATCCGCTGCCTTGCCCTCCTTCGCCGGCTGCATCCCTAACCCGTTCCCTGTCCTCGCCCGCGCCGTCGCCGGCTTCTCCAACCACAACTCCGTCGGAGGTATCTCTCTCTCTCTCTCTCTGGTGCTGAGGAGTTGTCAGAGATTCCGCCTTTATTGTATGGATGAGCTTCACAATGGTTCCTTATGGCATTATCGTCTATCTCTCCTTCGATTTCGTCTACGCTCTTTTGCAGAAACCAGGAGGAAGGTGCCTCCTTTACTGCATTTTGGTAATCGAATCAATTAATCTTCAAATGTGTATAAGGAATCAGTTTTGCTTGCTCCTTAATAGAATTTTGTTCTTGGTTTTTTGGCATATATAATTTTCTTTGCCAGGGACAACATATAAAATTTGTTCTATTCTTCAAGTCCTTGATACTCTGATGAACAAAGCAGAGGATATATTCGTTATTTAAAGTAATATTTTTTCTTGAAAAAAAACCATATTCTTTTGCTTACTCTCCGGATAACTGAAAGTTCTTTAAGAAATGCTAAGATGGTTCATGCTCAATTGTTTCATCTTTTTTTACTATGATTTTTGATAGTCAATATGATCAACTCTAATTTCAATGTAGCTCTTTAGTAAAGAAGATCAACTTGAGTAGAGTGTTAATAGGAAGTTGTAGATGCAATAAACCCTAGTTAAAGGTTATTTCCATGGATTAGTGTGTCTATTCACATCATTAGACTATGTGAGAACATTCAGATGAAACAAAAGAGCTGCAATTTTAAAGGTGATGTTATAAAGAAGGCATTGGCAGCAATGATTTATGTCGCATATATTTTTCTCCCACTGACTAATTATATAGAATTATCCAAGGTTTTTGACCTATTAAATATGCATGCAAACTTTAAATCTATTCAAGTTCAAGTAAAATCCTTGTCATCTTTGATAATTGAATAAAATGACTTATATTTTGCTTGACCAGACAATCTGAATATGCAATCTTACGGTTTTCCGCAATGTGTGGGAAAGGGTTGATTTCTCTTTGTTGTTCCGTGGTAACTTCTTACTTTTGGTATTTACCTTCTTTTTTGCTATCTTTCAGAAAGTGCAGCTAAGGAAACAATAGAGAAGGTCATGGCTGAAGCCCTTCTGAAGGCGGGTTCTAATCGTTCTGCTGTTCGTGCTGTTTGCTTAGCCTTAGCTGGTGTCAATCATCCTAGTGATCAAGAAAGAATACTCGATTGGCTCAGGTTTGTCAATCTCATTTATTGTGAAAAGTTCTTTCTGTCCAATGTACTGTTTCTTTATTCTAATTAATATACATCATGGCCTGATTAGTGGATTTAGTTCTAAAGCTGTTACAGTAGTTATATGAGGAACTTGGATTCCAGTTTCATTTTTTTTGACATGCTGATAGTATTTTGCATGGAGTTGGAGTGAAAATGTGCTAACCTGCTTTTCACATCAAACTTAAATTTTACATTAATGAACAAATTAAAGTTAACCTCTTTCAGATTGTGATTGAATTTTATTCCATAAAAATTACAGAGGTGTTTATCATGTTGGTCAAGTTCATGAAGTTTACTGAGGACACTAGAGTCATATATTTCCTTTCCTTCATAGCAGCTCTTAGTGGTACTTAATTGCTCATGAACTGGAATAAGGAATAGTTTAGTCAATCTGGGTTGATCTAATAATCAGATTTACTATCATTCTGAAATTTTGTTGATTTCCTCTTCTCATATTTACTTAATCTATGTGAGGGTAACTTTTGTAACATCGGTTGGTGGCAACATGGTCAATATCAAACCATAAGGCCAAGAAATTGCTCAAAATAGGACCATTAGATCAGATGATACTACAAACTAAGTTCTGTATCCATGCAGTGCTGACCCACATCTTGCCTTGCTCATTATATCTTATAATCGAAAATTGAAATTGATCATCTAGACTCCCCTGGCTTAGAGCACCTTCTGTGACTGATGAATATGTCTGCAATAACCATATTCAGATGCATACATGATCTTGTTAGGACATCGTATTATATTCTTGTCTAGTCCTCAGGATGATACTCTACTTGTACTAATGTTTCTCTGAGAGGTAATCAGAGGATGTACACTACTGACCTTTAAAACACTGATATCATGATAGAAGAAGATAAATAATGCAAGAATGACATGAATTGGCTAAAGTTTTGAAATTGTGAACGGATTAAAAAACAAACCAATTTCCTGTATCATATGATGAAACCTAACTTGGCTAATGTTCTTGTGCTGACTGTTTGTCTTTATTAGCATGAAGAACCTCATATGAAAAAGTCTGTTTTCTGCCTCTGTTTCCTTATTTTCTTTCTTCATGAATATTTAACCAAGGCACAGTTTTTAGCTTGTTGGATACTTCAACACATTGATATCTGGTGATTATTCTGGTTTCTTAATCAAAGCTTTTCTACTTTGAGATATTTAATAGTTGAAATAAAGTCATGCTTTTACAATCTCAATCCTCAACATCTTGTTGTTTGGTAGATAGTTTGCCATTACCTTCTCTACTTTGTAATGCTTTTAGAATTAGCTGAAGTGGTAATGATCAGCTGTTCTTTTAATTCCTTCTTTTAGAAACATATTCCCAGTCCGTGTCAAGTTATTTGTAGAAAATGATGCTGTTGCGGCTTTGGCAAGTGGAACCATGGGCAAGCTCCATGGCTGTGTGTTGATTGCCGGTACAGGTACAATTGCTTACGGGTTCACAGAAGATGGAAGAGAAGCTCGAGCAGCAGGAGCAGGACCCATCTTGGGTGACTGGGGAAGGTTCGTCTTTGCTCATATAGCTTGTTGATTCATTGGCTGATGGTGTAGCCTCATGATTTGTATGTGAGGATCTCATGGAAACTTACTGAAGCCTGTGATCTACTAGATCGACAGGAAGTTCTTTATGTGTGATCACCTAATACTCATCAGAAACATCATATGGCCATATTAGAGGCAACAGTTACATTTAACATGCAGATACAATAATAACAACACCAAGATCATGATGTCCCAACTATTCGAGGTTGACTACATGATTTTTATCAAGGTTTGCAATATCGTATCGTACCACTCGGTACGTACCAGTCCTATAGAGGGCCGACACGCTTGGAATAGCTCGATACCTTAGTATACCATGTGTCGGTATGCTCTATATAGCTCGGTACAGCTCATTACGTGCCATATCGATAACTGATCGATATGCTTGTATGGTACGAGATTGCGAACCTTGATCTTTGGCTCATATGTTTTTTGTCAAATTAAATGTCTTTAACATAATTATAGTGTAAAATAACCTTTTTTGCTTGCAGTTACTTCCGCATGAAACCCAATTATTTCTTGTTGAACGAGATAATCGTATCTTACCCAATTGATACTTACAAATGCCATTTTTCCCCCTTCAAATTCACAGGTGACTAGTGAACAACTGGTGTTCATATATTGTGAAACAGGACATTGTCTCAATAAGCAAGCCATTAAGGCTGTTCCTTTTTGTTTTACCAACTGGTAGCTGGGGGCACAGAGCTATTAGCTAAAAACTATTTGGAAGGGAATTTAGAGATGATTTTTCAAGCTTTATATAAATCAGATTCTTTAATTGTGCAATGCCTAGTTTGCAACTGTAAGAACTTTCATTTGCTTAGTCAGCGTATCATACGGATAGTTATGCCTACGTATAAAGATGATTTCATTTTTGTGTATGAAAATAGTCTTAATTATTTTGGCAAGTGATTTTAATCAACAAAATGTTATTATATCTTTCTTCCTGTCATGTTTTTGTTTGGAAGAAAATATAGTTATGTTTCGCTGTTTGCATTGCACAGTGGATATGGCATTGCTGCTAAGGCATTGACAGCAATAATGAGAGCTCATGATGGTCGTGGCCCTCCGACATGCCTTACTTGTGAGATCCTCAGCATGCTTGGTCTTTCTTCACCAGATGAACTTATCGGGTATTTCTTCGCACTTGCAGTTCTTCTTGGCCTGCTTCCGCCTAAAGATTTCGACTAAAAACATGCCAGAGTTCCGTAGAATTTGACTAAGATTTGTGACCTTTCAGATCATTTTTGGTCTCATGTTGAGACCTCCAACTTGCCGGAGTTACTGCACAAGCCTCAGAAACAAACCAAAACAGGGGATTAGATTAATGTTGTCTGGATCGATTAGATTATTCTTTTAGATCATGTTTGCCAGCTATCTTAATCATGTAGAAGAATTTACTTTTAGGAGTGCCACCACTTCCATGAAACCTGATCTCAATGGATTAGCATTGACAGTGTTTGTCGACTTGCTAAAACAGGTGGACTTATGCGGATCCATCTTGGGCTCGTATCGCAAGACTATCTCCGGCAGTAGTATCTTCTGCCGAAGCTGGCGATGAAGTTGCAAACAGAATTCTACAAGATACAGTCTTGGAGTTGACTGCCAGTGTCAAAGCTGTTGTTCAGAGGCTTGACTTGTGTGGTGAAGGTATATTGACTCAACTTGTAACACCGCAATAACTCATTGGACTCCTGCTTCACTGAGCTGGTGCTCCAAGTTAGATTGAAGGTGCTCTGTGAACTGGATGCAGATGGAAAAGATTCTTTTCCACTTGTTATGGTCGGAGGAGTTCTTGAGGCAAACAAGAGTTGGGATATCGGGACGGCAGTCGTAGATTGCATCACTAAGATATATCCAGGAGCGCATTCGGTTCGTCCGACGGTTGGTGATTTCTTCTGGAAATTTTCTTTACGGTCAAAATTAAGTAGCAGCGATCTAACTTCATGCTGTTCGATGGAGATATCGAACAAATAGGACTTCAACTTCAGTTTCTGATTGATCTTATATTCATGATATGGATCTCTCCTCAATGCTTGAATCTAATCTGCAGGTAGAACCAGCTGTTGGAGCAGCACTACTGGCTTGGAACCATGTAGCGAGCAATCTGATCAGTGATTACGGCGGGTGATTGTTCAAACATGGTATAGAATTCCAAAGATTTGATCACTACATGTAAGAAGGTCAAACATGAACTAGGAACTGCATTGCAGCTTTTAGTTCACCCCCCTCATCAGTTCTTTAGAATCGTTCTTAATAGCTGTGCGTGTGTCTCTATGCCGCAGCTGCAGTAACAGTAGCAGACGAGAGGAGACAAAGCTCCCTTTTTTTCTTTCTTTGAACTCTCGATCAAGAAGATGCCGAATTCATCACCAATTATGAATGGAATCGACTCGAATTCCTCCATGCGGCCGGTCAAATCTTTGACGTTGTAGTCGGACCCCTAGCTTTGCTACTCTGAGGTCCTGGCTTAGGCCACCGGGATCCCCGCCGGCCCCTGCCAGGCGCTCGTCCTCCCGCCGCCCATCACCGATCCGCCGCCGCCCACCGAGATCTTGGTGCTGTAGCACAACCAAAAGCCGTAAAGCGCTCCCCATTGAGAGCAGAGCTCGTGGCGTCGGCGCTTCGGAAGCGCTGCTCCGCGGCGTGCCTTTGACGACGACGGGAGGACGTGGCTCTCGATGTTGCTACGCCAGCGTTCTCTGGTCGTGACATAAATCGTGCCGCGGAGCATATATATATATATATATATACCGTCGATCGATGACATGAGATGATGGTCGCGACATGATGGGGTATGTATGTATCCGTCGGGCATGGTGACACCGTAATTTAATGAAAAGGGAAAGGGTCATTGCTGCTGCTGCTGCTGCTGCTGCCGTCTCGATGACGGAGGACGGCGTGGGTTTGGAGGTGGGGAAACAAGCACGAGGTCTTATGCGGTGGCGAAAGGTGTACGGTCGAGGAAAGCGCAGCGAAGGGTCCCACTCAAAAATGACAGGCCGAGATCCGTCGTGAGATTCCCGACCGGGCCGAGTTGGTAGGATTTTGCCGTCTGCGGAAAGGGAAGAATTAATTTCTTTTCCCTTTTTATCCTCGTCCCATGTGATCCGTACCATCGCAGCCGTCCGCAAAAAATCCACGGGACGTCGCTAACCGTCTGATTTCGCCGGCGGCGGCTCGTTAGGATCTCTCACGCCCGGCTCACCTCGTGGCCGGCCGGAGAGATCACCCAACACGCGGGACCCCACGTTTCGTGCAGGCGGAAGACGTAGGAGTACGGGCTCGGATGGCTTTTAGTGCTCGCTGCGGAGGGATGGATGGCGACGAGGGCCCGACGACAAGGAAGGCCAGCACCGGCGCAGCGCCCTCACGTCGCATCAAATCACATCACGTCACGTCACGTCACGTCGCATCGCATCGCATCGAAGCCGTCAACGGCCGCTGATGCGACGCCGGTCCTCACGATGTGACAGCAGGTGAAAAGACCGGCGCTCGTGATGGGGTTTTCTGCTCCCAGCATTGCGTGCATGGGGGCGGGGGAGGCAACCTGCAGGTGACAGCGGTCTTATCATCATCTGCAAGCGTAAACCCTTTTGCAGGGTTCACAGCGCAGCTTCGATTCAATGTAAGCTCGTAAATGGTTCTCAAACCCCCTCCCCCTCCCCCTGCCCCTCCCCTGTGGATCCAAGAACAGAGTAGCTTCGGATTCAATGTGCTCGTAAATGGGTTCTCAAACCCCCTCCCCTGTGGATCCAAGAACAGAGTCTGCTCATTTACTGTAACCTGTAGATCTACACGAAGAATGATGAACGCGGCTGTCGTTTGATTCTGTAGGCACAGCAGCTCTCAGGAGACAAAATGATGAAGAACCTGCTGCTTGCATCTTGAAAGGATACATCCAACAGTAAAAAATGAATGTGAATAGCAGTAAAATCCTGGCAAACAGTCGACATGCATCATCCTCATCCACCCAAGGGGGGGATCGATCTCGGTGATATGTCGAGTTGCATTCAACTGCTCCATGAACAGTCATTAAAGCCAACGAAAAACCCAGAAGAAAACACCCCATTCAAATGATTTCACCACAAGATAAAGCAGATTTCATGGATTAAGGTCACTGAAGCTTACATGTTTCTTGGTAGTTCTTCAGAAACTGTAACTTAAAGCAAAAGGGATGAGTTCTAAAGTTTGCATCCATCCACTGCTAGAGCTAAGTAGATCACAGAAGGCACGAATTGCTCAGGGCAATTCAAACAAAAGACCAGTTCAGAAACATGAAAGCAAGACAATGGGGCGAATCATCGTCATTCAGGACCTTCCATGCCACGGCTTGTTCATACGACACCGGCCTCCCCATGCTCGACAGGCAGATACCAGCAGGAAGATAAGAAAAGCCCTGCAGGTTGACGACGGATGCACAGGTTTCAGTAACTTTGTATAGAAACAAGCGCAGCAACAACAACGAGCATAACAATAGCTGCACTTGTTTACTAATTACCTGCTGCATGATCTTGGGGAATTCCGAGCAAAGAAGCTTCCGGCCACCATCATCAAGAGTCTTCTCCAGCGTAATGTCTTGAAGAGTGATCAGCGTTGTTTCCAGCATATCAAGACCGGCTTGATTGGAGAAAGTAAAAACAGGAGAACCCTGCAAAAATTATGAACATTTCAGTCATAGAAAGTATTCTTATGTTTCGAGTATATGGTCGCATAAAGAAAGAAAGAAAGAAAGAACATATATTATAGTCAGGTGTTAAAGAAATCATGTGACAAAGACACATATACAAGATCTTGCCTTCAAAGAACAACACATAATTGCATCCGAATGATGCCACAACAGTTTCAGCAATGAATCACTAGTTTGTGAGCCCTGGCGGAGGATCTCTAGTCCAGTATGAGCCCTAAAGCACCAAAGATGATTCATTAGCAGATAACAAACACACATCAGAAATCTACAGGTAAGCTTGTCACGACGCTCAATAACTACTAATTCAACAGATATATTATTTCGCCTTTTGCACAAATAATTATAACAATTTTCAAGAGAAAAAAATTGGAACTTATGAGATAAGAAAGCAGGATAATAAGTCGCCATGAAGTCCAATTTTTGCATTTGTGATAAAAAAAGCTGGAGTGCAAGTAGGCATAAAGTCCAACTCACAATTTCTTTATGTATCATAGGCAGGAAGGTAACAAAGTGCAGAAATGCATGCAAGCATCGATAAGGTTACCTGTAGCTCTGAGAAATCCAACGTGCCAGTGTGTCGGCTTCAGGAAAACCTTGTGGTAAATGCTCGACTCCAATCTGACAGCTGGGCCGAGGTGCAATTGCCATAGCAACTCTCTGTACTGAGGCGACCACGCTTCTAACATATTGCCGGGCCATCGCTGCTACATTATCTTGGAGATGATTCTCGTATGTGAACTGGAAGGCTATTGTGAGGACCGAACGCAGGTTGTATGAGGTTGAAGCTGCCTCATTAACAGAGCGCGGTGCAGCACCAGATCCGATCTCTAGTGTGGATGCCAAATCGAGGGTTCGTGAAGCAGCAGGAGAATCCTGCAGCAATGGCACGCAAGCTGTACGTAAGAATCAGAGGTGTAGTGGAGTAACCAGAGGAAACTTTAATTACATGATAAATGCGCAAATCGTATCTAGCTAAAGAACAGCCATAAAAGCAAAACAAGAACCAATCATCATAATTTTTTAAAGACACTATACTGTTAAGGCATACAACTGTTTTAGGGTCCAGTGGTATAACACGGAAGCCTGAGGGTAGCAAAGGAACATCATCGGCGAAGGATTCATCGATGGGTGCAAAAACAAGCTGGGCACAAGCACCAATGGCATCCTCATCAACTCCGCTGCAAAGCTGCCATGGCGTGGAAAGCATTAGCCAAAACACTAAACCCAGATGCCGAGAAATAACTTACACAAGACAAACCTGTAGCAAGTACACATCCCTCGACAAAATGACATCATCTTGGTTAAAAACATGACCCTCGAGTTTGATAACCTCCAAGAACTATATTCAAGGACATTAGTGCAATGCATGAGTAAAAGAATACATCAATGAACAATTCAACATACTGCTTCTTAGCATTAAAAAATAAACTACCTCTTCATGCTCCAGCGTGTGCGCAAGAGGAAGTATCACCTGATTCCCCAATAACCCACTGCTAGTCCTAACACCAGGGACTGCATATGGGCTAGTTCTCAATGATGCAGAAGAATAAGCATCAACACCACAATCAGCCCATTCTGATCGATGCTCCCTTAAAAACCGAACCAATATAGCAGGCGGCACATTCTACATGAAAAAACAGTGTTTTAGAAGACAGTCCTGCATAGTGATGGAAGTCTTCTACTTTACAGGTAAAGGTTAGACCTGCAGCAACATTGATGCTTTTGCACATAGAACACCACCTCCTACCGAGGAAAACAATGCTGAAGAGTTCACATGAGACCCGATAAGTTTATTTGAGGAAGAATTTATAGCAATTGTCACATCCTCGACACCATCGCTCCCCAGTAACAACCAACCATCATCAGCAAATCCATTCACAGCATCATTGAAACCTCTGCAGGCACCCAGCACATTGTGTTAAATACATAAACCTACCGTGGAAATAAAAAAAGGCTCAAGTCAAACATATTAACAAAGCTGCCAACGACCTGCTCAGTCTTTGACTGAAGGTCCTTAATACAGCAGGTTGTCGACCCCCACCATATGGAACTTCACCACTGGTTTCTTGTGCAATTTGTCTTAGGTGGTGAAGTGCCTGGAAAAATGACAAATAGTGTGACTGGCGGTCAGTCTACGATGACTGAAATGCATAATAATGAGTAATAAGGCTTACAGCAATTGTCATTTTCTGGGCCAGAAATTTTGGTGATTCATACAAGGGTCTAAGAACCTCAGGTACACTCCATGCCTGAAGCATCAAAGATATTGCCGGTAAAATATGGAAAATGAACCTCAATAAGGGTAGAAAGCACCTGGAACTCACATCTAAATCAACATGATCAACAATGTGAATCATTGAGCCACCACCTTCACATGGTCGGATTAGATATCCACCGGAAAGCATTTCAGCCCTTATGAAATTTGGAGAAGGAGGCCCGGTCGGACCACCAGTTGCGGCAGTTAAAGACCTCTCACAAATCTAGAGGAAACATGTTGAGTTAATGTGTCTTTTATGACTTGGAAGAAGAAAAAAATATGATCATTTAAATGTGTTGGCACACATTCGAGGGCCACAGGTAAAACACCTAATGAGGTATGAAAAACTATCGATGCATTAAAGATGGGGCGACTCATACCACAAGGCTGCCATCTTCTAAACCCCTAGTATATCTCAGAGTCCAAAAGTCTCGTGCTGCTGCCAAAGTGGTGGGTGCATATGTCTGATAACAAGAGATTGAAAACGAAAAGGCAAATATTAAAAAGATGGAAAAAGATGAACAACTGTAATGAAATTCATACTAAAATACACAAACATACTTGCATGTATATAAGTTCTATATTGCCTCCATTACTAGTGGGAATTACAGTAAGCACATCAATGCAACGGCAATCACGATACCAAGCTGGACGATCTTTAAGTATCTCTGCAACCTAGGAGACCCAGCAAATCCATGAATTGCGTAACATGAAAAGAACATAACTGCAGAGAGAATTCAGTAAGTGCCTAACCTTTGTGGGTTCCAGACTCACAAGGCCACAAGCTCGGGCTGCTACCCCACTACAATTATGGGAAACAGCGACGATTCCAATGGAATCCGGACCAGGCTATAATATACATGAGAAATCATCATACAATCTTTAATGGAATTGGTAAACACAAGATAAAAGCAGCTAGATAAGAAGTCGATCAAAATATTACCTTCATCCCAACCATCTGAACCCAATCGACAGCAGTTCCAGTAGCCTTCGACAAGAACTCCGCCAATGTCTCCTCAGCGATTGCAAGAAGACTGTAGCAGAAATGTCCCAACACAAAGCACGATGTGTAAACAGAAAAAAGCCGACGAAAGCAATCTAAGCTAGAGCCATCACAACAAGGAAGTCTGATTACCCAGCTGGGTTGTTAGCATCCCTTTGAGGATGCTGAGGCGTTGGGTTTTGTTGACGTTGGTGCTGACCACTTGTGACGACAGATTCACAGCTGGTGTCGGTGGTGGCTACAGATGCCTGTATATCCATTAACTAGAAGTAAGATCCAAACAAGCATTGTAAATCATGAAAGATTCTATGTAAAATTCTGAGATTAACATGGAACATGAAACATAAACTCGTAATCCTAACATTCCACTCTAAAGCAAAGAGTTCAAAGTGAATTTTATATGAGAGCATATTTCAGAACTGGTTGGCCCATATAACATATTCAAATGCAATGCATAAAGTTCAAGCAGATCTTGGCTTGCTAAGCATCGATATTGGGGAGCGTTTGACCGAGCAGGTAACATAGCTCATATTAATTTCTTAAAGTAAAAGCACTGCAGTCTTTGAGTGCTGGAAAACCAAGATTCAGAAGAAAACACAAGAGAATTGTTCTATGTAATGCTAATTATACTTTGGATGGCTTCGATTTCCGAAAGAGAGAACAAACAACATGGACACTCACATTGTGCAGTTGCTGTCGCATAAAGCCATTCTCGTAAACAAGTTCGGACACCTGCTTCTGCAGCCGATCATTTTCCTCCATCAACAGCTTGTTCATGGCATTCAGCTTCCGGTTAACTGTTTGGAGACGAAAGGCTTCCTTCCTCTGCTTCTCTCGGCATCTACGAAAAGCGAGATAATGAATGCTACAAATTAATACAAAGACCAGCATTATGGTATTACACTAATTCGAGTTAATATGACTACTGTAAATCAAATCCTCCAAATTTTAAACTACTGGACATCATCAGACAATACAGTTACACCACAGGATTAAAGATGTTAATAATCTAATCACTTAAGATTGAAGGTCGGTTTCAAAGAGATTCTCATTTGTAGGTATGCTGCCTTGATAAAATTATAAATGTAGAGCCTCTTTAAATTAAATTTGACAGACATAAGAACTACTACTTTTCCCATTAATGCAGTGTCAATTTATTTATAGTTTGTGACTAAAAAAGGTCTTCGAAGGCTCAGTGGCCTTCATTTCGGAAGGCAGTAATTATCATACTTTAATATGAACCCATAACCAAAAAATCATTACCTTGGCTTCCAAATTCAAGGTTAGGAAGCAAAAAGTAGAAAACTTTACAACCAAAAACTCAGAAACAACAGAAAATTGCAGAATCTGGAACCAATCGAGCAGCAGCATGTAAACTACACTCTAACCACATTAAGGAAAACATAATCCTTCACATGATCAACAGGAAAATCCATATAGTGATCTCAAGCAGAGCAAGATCTTTAAAGGCTAAGACAAAAGGCTACTACTTTTGGCACAAAAGCAACTCCATTGTTAGACAACCAGATTCAAGATCCTCAGAATCTCACTGAGAGATTACCAGAAAGAACCAAAAAAGAATACGATAAAGAAAAAGAAGCATATTTGATTCTGAATGTCGATAGGAAAAATAAAACAAACAGTAAGAAACGATATATTATCATCTTGCAAAGCATTGGCTACAACAGAAGGAAACCAATATTTCTAATACAAGAAAAGAATCCACCAAGACTGCTAAAGCCGACATAAATGCAATAATACTAAGCCACGAACATTTATAGGATCGAGTAGAAGATAGGTGGAATAACAAAGGTGAAATTTCTTTTTTCGAGTTATATCCCCACCAGTGTTTCAAATGATTCAAATTTTTCTACCAATCACTTCTCAAAGTATCAATTGCTGCAAAGTGAACCGATGCAACAGCTACGATGAATCTCAATTGCTGCCTAAAGACACCAGACCCAACTTTGGGAAGAGAAAAAGAAGTGGCCCTTTCCATCGATCTTTTACCTTCTGTTCTGGAACCAGACCTTGATCTGCTTTGGCTCGATGTTGAAGAGAATGGGACACTCCCGTACGAGCTGCTGCCGCCTCAGGGAGCTCGGCTTCGGGCACTCGCTGTAGACCCTCTCGAGCGCCTCCACCTGCTCCGGAGTGTACCTCACGTACTTCCCCGCGTCCATCGCCGCCGCGGCCTCCTGCTGCCCCTTCTCCGCTTCCCTTCCGCTCGCAACCATCGCCATCCCCTCCCCTACGCAAACCACTCAAAAATCCAATCTTTCCCCACCCGTCGCGCTCACCACCCTCAGAAGCCTCCCGCCCTCCCTTTCTCCCGGCTCCTCGGCAGCAGGAGACACATCACCGCACCTCAAAAACTCGCCGCCGCCGCCACCGCCACCGTGGGGAACCCCATCTTCCTCTCCTCCCACGAAGCAGCCATTGCTCTACGGATACAGGGCGGGACGGAGAAGAAGAAGAAGCCGAAAAGGAGGCGCCTTGCTCTTGTGCTTGGCGCTGTTACCCCTTCGAAGTTTAAAGCCGGAGGCGAGCGGCGATGTGCTCTCTCCTCTCGGATGCTTTCTTTTCAGTTTAATGGCTTAAATAAAGCGTGAGAGGCCATCCATTCTTTCCAAGTACATGTTTTTTTGGGTCTTGACGAGTTGTTTATGCTGCTAATGCTTGGCCTGCTGCAGTGGCAGCAGCTGTCTCTGCGAGGAAGAGGAGGGAAACCATAAAGTGCTTTCTCTCCCTCCGAGAGCGAGAGAGAGAGAGAGAGAGAGAGGAATGGATTCTTCAAATATCAAATCAAGGAAGGATGAGGCTGTTCTTTGTGTTGTCAGTGGTGAAAGAGATGGTATGTTGGTATGTGGGAGGAGAAGGCATAAACAGCATGATGCATGTTGTGATGGGCACACATCCTTCTACTTCTTCTCTCTCTAGCTTTACCCCCGTCTCTAGATTTGTGTATCACATCATCTCCATCTGAAACCTGAGCTTGAAGTCTTCGACGGCTGGTGTTGCCATCTTCTATGTTTCTGATGGATTTGTGTACTGTTATCTATGTGAGTGATGACAGACAAAAAAAAAAAGAGGTTGAGAACGATCACAAGGATATATAAACGCTACCGCTCAACAAAAAAACAAATCTCTACTCTCGAAAGCTAAGATTAATACGACAAGCGCAGTTATTATTACGAGGCTTTTACCCGAATCTCTGCAACAAATGCTGTGAGATCTTTTGTCCGTCGGCTTGCGTCTCTACTGCTGCTGCTGAGCCATCGAGCTTTTCCTCGTCTTCTCCCTCTCACTGTTCGCCCAAAAGTGACCCGAGTTAAGTTTGCTTGCCTTTAAATTTTCCTCCCGCAGTAACTCCTTTTCCATCACTGCACGGCCATCAGCAGAGGGGTGTGTGTGCGTGCTGCTGCTTTTTTTACTCTGCGATCCCACCATTTCTCTCATCTCTGTTTGACCACAGAGAGAGAGAGAGAGAGAGAGGGTAGACCTATTACGTTATCATTTAATAGAGCTACTGCCAATAAGGAAGGCAAAGGGTGCAAAAAAGATACATATCATAGGCTAAAAAGACAAAAGTCCTCCTTGGCACTTGATAAATAAAAATATTACATATATATATATATATACTACAATCTTAATCTTTATGATAACTATAGAATCAATCAAATATGTCTTAAGAAAATAAAATCAATTTATTTACTGACTAGCAAATTTTGCTAAAAGTAACATAGATTTTTATTTTTATTTTGTAAAAAACAGAGAACTCTAATAAACATTGTGCTGTCAAAATTATACATGGGAGATCAAGACACAGACAACATATTTTAGTCTCTTCATTTTTTTTTGGATAGAAAGGATGAAAGTTGAGGTAGTGCCAATATCATTTATGTTTTTAAAATCTTCATAACATTGTCATTGTTGATTTGAAGACACATATTTCCGTGTCACAAAACTTCACAAACAAAATTAATTTAGAAAAAGTCACCAAAGAACTGAAGAAGAACAAAACATGAAACTTTGGGGTTATGAGATCCACTGAATCCATTAACTCATCAGGCAAAAGCAATTATAGATAGCATGATGTACTTACTTACTATATGTAAGACACCACTTATGTCACTGTTTCATTTGTGTTATGGCACAGCTCACCATCGCCACAATGGTGATAGCATGGGGATGGAGCTATAAATTTGGGCACAATATATTTCATTCATGGAATCTTTAATGATTCATTCATGATCTTGAAGGCTCACACTGTTCTTTGCCATGACTAAAAGTTTCCCACCGTGCAGTAAAGATTTAACACTCTGACAACTCTCTCCGGTGTGCAAGACTGGCCATCTGTGATCTCCATCCAGAAGAAATAAGAAAGCAGCAGCAGCAGCAGCAAGTCTATGTAGATGAATCATTATCATTTACATGAAGCAGCCCTTTTTGTATCTCCTTCCTTCTTCTGTTCGTTCAGCAATAGAAGTGACTGTCTGTATCATTCATTGATCGCCATTGCAGAAATAAATCATATGTTTGAAGCTTTTCTGTTCGTTCAGCAATGGAAGTGACTGTTCGTATCATTCATCGATCGCCATTGCAGAAATAAATCATATGTTTGAAGCTTTTCTGTTCGTTCAGCAATAGAAGTGACTGTTTGTATCATTCATTGATCGCCATTGCAGAAATAAATCATATGTTTGAAGCTTTTCTGTTCGTTCAGCAATGGAAGTGACTGTTTGTATCATTCATTGATCGCCATTGCAGAAATAAATCATATGTTTGAAGCTTGTCTGTATCATGGGTGGCATTAGTCTGTATGTGTTTGTTTGCATCATTGAGGTTGAGACTCTCCCCTTTCATGCAGTGTGATTTGTTTTGCATGCTATAGGTAGCAGGAACATGATTTGGTGAACTGTGCTTGAAGAATTCGATTGATTAACCATTTAAAATTTTTAACCTAATCTATATGTAATGAAAACTCGACCTATGAGATGGATCAACTTCAGCTGCCAGATTGTAGTATTGTCTTAATTATCATGTCGATGCCTGTGACCTTCCTAATGGTTTGGGATGAGAGAACCCTTAGAACGATGAACTAAGTGTTTAAATCTATGAGGCTTTCTCCTCAAAAACTCAAAAAAAAAAAAAAAAAAACAATGAGAAGCTTCATTATTGCTTCACTTTCCTCCGTTATGGAAACTATCAGCAAATGCTACAACCATGCATGAAGTGAGTGGTCCTGAAATATATTTTCCCATCTCACAATTAGTATGTAGGTGATGTTGCATGCACCAATGCAACAAAAAAAAAAAAAAAAAAAAGACTTTGCTGTATGTAGTTTGTAGATCAATCAAAGCCTATAGTTGTCCACCTGAACATCCATTACAAGTGCTTGTTCATAGAGCAAATAGGGTTTGCAAGTTGAATGTTCTTGATGAACTAACCTAAGACTCATATGAGATCTGAGATGAAGAGTTGTACTGATACACATTGTTTTGTGTTTCCAAGCTACTGCTTTTTATGCAGGACTGCTGCAAACAATCTTATGCAAATTTTTTTTTTTTTTTTTGCAGAGGGCTTTAATTAAGCTGGCATGGATGGACCAAATCCATGTTCCATAGAAGCTGTTCGTGCCACTTTACCACTAGAAAAATTAGTGGGTCCTTGAATAAGTTGATTGCATATAAAGTGCTCAAAGAATTGGTGGTATAGTTGGAGCTAGGGTGAGGAGACAACTCATGCATGATAGAGCCCTTTTTGCAGGCTCTAGATCACAGCTTTATGGATCTAAAAACCAGTCAAAAAATTACTCCATCACTGTATTATATCAATATATACATCATGGATCATATTGATTGAGTCATTAGTTCAAATGGTGACTACAAGAGCTGGAAATGAGATCATACATTGCTACAAGTCCATGGATATGTGTTCTCTGAATTGTAACTGTGATGTTGCAAGCTCATAACAGCTCACACAGAAGAAAAGGCAGGAGCACAACTCATTCTTGGATAATATAAGTCAAGTCTCGAAACATATATTGGTTTCAAGTCCAAGAGAAGATGTCACTTTGGTCATACTAAGAGTATTCTTAGTTCCATGTTCTGCTTGTATGGTTAAGTTTCTTAACCCATAAAGCCCAAGAAGTAGTAATCAAAAAACTAAAATGCTTTGGAGTCCAAGAGAAGAGTCTCACTCAATTCATGCATATGGAAGAACACATTCCAAAGCAGCAGCATATATGACAGTCTGGAGAAAATTTGAGCCACTAATGTGCTTTCAAATCCTTAACCCTAAACCCTAGGATCCTTAAAGCCACTTTTGTGTTATGACCTGAGGAATACCATCACCAAACACATTCACAGTCACCTGCATTTATATACTCCTTTTTGCTTGGTGACAGTGTATGTATATATATATATATATAGATAGAGAGAGAGAGAGAGAGAGTTGGGCACACCCTTGCCTTCACTCCCAAGCTTGTCATTAGCTTTACTTAGAAAAGAGAAAGGATGTAAGAAAAGCTATTGGAGAGCAAAAGCACAGAGAATAATTTATATCTTGCAAGGGTTGACATGCATGCACAAGAACGAACCTTTTTTTATCATCCATCAACTCTTGTTAGACATGATCGATTACAGAAGCTAAGAACAAGAAGAAGAAGAGCGGCAGCAATTAATGGGTGATGATGGGTGGTGGGAGAGTCAATGGGCATGGAAACTCGCATAGGGTTGTCTTCCTGTCTACCTTCCGCCATGATGAGGGCTGATGGCACTTTTCTCATGCCTCCTCTTCCTTTGTCTCCCCCCCCCCTCCTCCTTTTACTTCGCAAAAAGAGAAGAGCAGCAGTAAATGTGGGGATGAGCACTCCCCCTCTCCCTCTGCCTTTGTGGTGCAGTTAATAAGGCAGGCAGGCATGCATGCATGGTCGCTCCGAGATCCATTGCGAGATCTTTGCAGATTAGCAAGTGTGGAGGTCCCTTTCACAGCCCCTTCTCTCTCTCGTTAAGGATGGTCACGGGTGGTGGCGGTGGCGGTGGTGGTGGTGGTGGTGGTGGACGCCCACAGCCGATAGCCGCGCGCGCGTGTTTCTTCGGCATGCATGCTTTCTGCCTTTGCGTGCATCCCACACCTCGCAACTCCGTGTTGTTTCTCCATTGATTTTAACAGCAGACGCAAGTGCCACTGCTCTTCTCCATAAATCTTCGAAGGATGATAGCGATCATGGATGGAGGACATCAATCAAGCTTTGCATGGAACAATGAACCATGATTAAGAGTCATGGAGTGGTGTTTATTGCATGCATGGATTCATGATTAGAGATCCAAACGAGAGTGCTTCTGATAATGACTGCAGGATTTTGTTGCGGTCAACTCCTCTCTCTCTCTCTCTCTCTCTCATCCTCCCACAGATTAATACCAATCTCTTGGGTGATGTAATACTTTGCTAGTTGGCAAAGTTTTGAGGGTAAGGATGACATGAAAGCGATAGCTATCACAAAGGACATGGCAGTACAACTGATAGCTTGGGCAACAAGAGACTGGGATGCAAGGAAGAGAGGAGGAGGAGGAATAATGTAGGAAGGGGGGAGATGTCCCCCCCTTCCAACACCTTTGAAGAAGTGCACTCCCTTTAATTATAAGGGGTTGCATCATATATTATTATAGAGTCGACTCCAATGCAAAACAAGTGACAGCCACTGGTTAATCAATCATGTTTGTCTCATGTTGTGAGTGAGCTTGGAGAGAAGAAGACCCCATCTTCATTTTAAGCAGAGAGAACAGCTACACATCTATTCTGTGATGCTCCTTGATTGACAAGGGAGAAGAACACTCTCTCTCTCTCTCAGTGTACAATTATGTATCACAACAACATTGATCTGTGCATAACAGCACCTATATATACACTGTACAATTATGTATCACAACAACAAAAGTCATCAGTCTTGATTCATCGATAAGGTTTTTTTTTGTTTTTGTTTAGATCGATAAATACTACAAACACTAGATGCCTTTCTATGTTTATGACCACTGGCACTAACTATTGATTCCAAAACGATGGATGGATGCATGCAAATTTTTAATCATTTTGCCTAAGGATTATTTTTATCGTAACCCAATAGTTTTGAATTGATGACGACTCTTCTTATTTACCAGCTTGGGAAAGGAGAGGCCACTTGACTTGTGCTTTGTCCAACATAACATGATCTGAGAAAAAAGGCAACAAAAATTTACTTGGATGTGAGTGGAGAATTGAGATACTGAGTCATGTAATAAAGATTGCTTTCGAGGAATTCATATATGAAAAGCTTGATAATTCATATATGATATAGAACATTATTTTTTTTTTAAAAAAAGAATCCCAAAAACACTCTAAAAACAAACCATTTCCAAGCCCAATCTGATTAAGATCATCACAAAAAAAAAAAAAAAAAAAATCCAAGCCCAATCAAATGAAAGTTACCACAGATTCTCAACAATCTACAACAATACGTATCTTGTAGAGGGGAGAGCACTAAAAATACATTTGTCATCCTCCGCTCCCTAGTTCTTAAAAAGCATTTTACTCAAGTAAGATGACCATAATTATGCTATAGATTACGGATCAAATCATGTCCCACGATCAGCCTTCTCCGTAATTTTGTTTTGTTCTATTTATCTTTCTATCACACAAGCATTAACTTAATCCGAACCAATCCATCCATAATGTTTGCCAAACTGGTGATGAGGAAATGACTAATTCCTATAGTCACCGAAAGAACAACATTCATAGAGATGATTGGTCTCTCACCAAACATACGCTTTTATCAAGAACCTACAAAAACACCCGAGGAAGTATAGTCTTTACATGATCCCATGACGTTCCTAACTTACATCGTCAAACTCTCCTAAGAGCACACCAGTCACCGAAGCTACAGTTCAGATTAATTAAAGCTCTCGAGGGTCTGACTCTACACCTAGGCTGGCTGGTAATCCTGGCAGATACTGTACAGAGACACCGTCGTTACCAACATTCAGCAAATCTCATCCTCTGAACAAGTAAATTACGGCATTTGCTTTGCTTCGGTGTCCAGTGGTGTCTTTTCACACACTAGACCTCTGGTCGGTTCTGCTCTACTGCCGGAGAACTTAGTAGTATTCTCCTGATTAATGGGACACTTACCGGAAACTGCAATGTCAGAAACCCGGGCCTTTTCATTTGTGGCAATCTCGCTCTGTTGATTTCCATTGGACTCATTCTGTTGATTTTCTTCTGACTTCGAATTAAGAAATCTACCTCCGCATCCTCTAGCTCGTCTCAAAGCATGCAAGTGACGAGATTCATGCAGATAGGGCTGTGGAGTCAGCACAGGATAACATGGTTATAAAATATATTTGCAGTTCACTGTATAAGTAACCAAAATATAAGAAATAAACATCATTTTAAGCACAAACAATTTAATGACTGTTAGGTTTGTTCACTAATCATAATGAAAAGGCAAGTACAGCAATGCCCCAAATAAGCCAGGCAGGATGAGACACAAATGATATCAACCATAATTTGTCTTGTTAACCTCACCTTGAAGGTTAAGGAATCTAGAAACTTTTGAACTACACTACAACACTTGAGAAAAGATTCAAGAAGGTATTAATCTCTTGTACCGGGCAAGTGTCTCACAGAGACATCAAGACTGCATGTGAGGTCACTCATTCGGCAAATGAGAGAAAAACTAAGAAAATTCTGATGATACAAAGTTTGTAAGATGGCAGCATACCAACTTGTTTGGAAATTTTTTTGATGCAATACAAAAAAGTGGGCTTTCTAATTAACTTCCTAGACCCATAGAGTGTTTTGATTTCCATCAGAAGACCTATATTATTCCAAAGATATACATGCAATTCCATACTTCATATAAACAAGTTAAAAACTTAAGCATGATAAAATTTTGAACCTATATTAGTCGTACTGACTATTGTTTTAGAATAAATTTGTTCAGACAAATGGTAAAAGAAAATACATGATCAATCATATATGGAAACTCAGAGACCATGATCATGTGAGTAAATTACGCATGTTGACAAACAATTATATGGACCTTTTAAAAGACAACACTTAAATGCAATAGAATATCATTAAAATGAACCGAGTCCTAATAAAATAAAGTAGTGATTTTTAAGAAAATTAAAAGAAATAATAACTCCATGGTCATAGGTAACTCAGTGAAGTCACTGAGTGCTAAGACGCTCGTGGAGGCACCAAAGTGAGGCAAGACGAGGCCCGAGTGCCCAATAAGTGGGCTGGGTGTGTGACTTCAACCGAGCACACCCCAGGCACTAGGTAGGCCAGGCGTCCGCCTGATTTAACTCAAGCTAGATCGAGCCTGAGTCAAGACAATTTGGTTCAATTTCAAAGCACAAATAGGTGAATGATTAGTTTATTCAACCCCTAGGAAACAAAATCTGTGTTAACTATACAATACACTCCAAGTTACCAAGCAAGTCATAGTATATTCAGAAGCTACGCACCTTACGAAGTTTTGCTAACTTATTTTCTGATTCAGCTTTTGCTCGAGACTGTCGACGCCTTAATATACCATGATACTGTTTTGCATTAACATAAACAGGTTCTTCAACTGCATCAGTTGGCAATGGCACCCCAGAATGATTCACTCCAATTAGTTGTGGATGAATCTATAAATAATTGAAAATTTTCAAGGTAAGAAATTAAAAGGTAATCAACAAAATATCACACCATACTGAGATGAAGATATAGGCACTGATTAGTTCGTTGCCATAGTGCTTGATATTCAAATAACAGAAAAACATGAATGTTTAACTAGGATAAAATATACCACATGTTGTCCACCGTAAGCTGCAAAAATACCACCGTAGTAAGGATCCACAAATGGGTAAGGTGTTGGAGCCTGCCATGAAGATTTTTAAAGAAACATTTAGCCAAGCCAGTTCAGTACCATGTGATTTTGAATTCAATTCATAGTGTTCCCAACACCAACAAAGCATCGAATTTAGGCAAAAATTGCTTCAAGTTGAAGTATACTAATGTATTCTATGCTGGAAAAGGTCACCGTCCAGATCTTGCCTACCTAACCCACTGACCAGCGTCAAGAGACTCAAGACCACTTTATTGCTAATTTAATGGGCCAGCAAAACTGTCTATAGCTTAACTAACAGTTATAGTACTCTAGGGCTTCCCACATAATATATGTTATTTTCCTGTCTGTCACCCCAGTAGATGTATGTACATGATCTAACAAAGAAGGTACCTCACCAGGAAGACTAGACAGCTTCTGAATTTTGAACTTAAAAAATGCAAGATTCACCTTATACTTTGTTTACTTTCATCAATAGGCTAACTGACTCTAGATAAAAGTTCCTATGTTAAGATAGAGTTGGTGATCTTGATTTTTTTTGTCTGAAGCATAAGAATGGAGTCCAAAATCATGACCTGCAAAATTCTGGCTCATGTTTTATGACTTCAAATAAAAATATAAATAATAAATAGCTTCTTTACATGAAAGACAAAACATAACCTAATAATTAATTTAGACCTGTGTAAGAAGCAGAAGCAATAAGGTCATGAACCTTGTGTCAAACTTTTTGACATAACAGAGAAAAAAGAACAGGTTCCTCATGGCACGTGACCATACACAAATCATGGGACCAAGAGAATTTGCACAAACTTACAGTTTCAAGAACATTACCATAGTCTGTCCCACTTCGAACTGACCAGTGGGCATCATGTACCCAAGTAAAGGTGTTGCTATGCCAGGCTGCAAGTTTGCAGTAGCATAGGGCTGCTGTTGGTTCTCAGATTGTGCCTGCTCATGCTGTTCATCAGGTTCACTATTATCTGGAAAACATAGGACCACAAAACAAATATATAAAGCCAACTAGATGTCAAACCCAGAAAAGATTTAGTTGAGGCAAACATAAAAAAATAGAACAAATCTAACAATCAACGCAGCAGAAAATGAGGATAGATTAAATAAGTAACAAAGCAAAATTTCAACAACTTGAAGACCTCTTCATTGGTTCAAAAGACACCACCAAAACCAGAACTGAATAGCCTAGATGTGCCAACCCTAATGTCTATAGGGCCCCATAGTGCTAAGGCAGACCCATCAGTTCCTGATATCCATACCAAGTTAAAAAATGATCAAATTTTAATTGAACCAAGGTCGAGAACTTACTGAATCCTAACTAGCCTTCCCAGCTAACAAGGAACATAAGTCCTACTTAAACTAGGATTATCATTGATTTGTCAAATTTTGGAAGGTCTCCAGAGTCTTATCTAGTCTTAAGTTAAAGCAAGGTTCGCAATCTCGTACCGTACCGGCATATCGATCAGTTGTCGGTATGGTATGTACCGAGCTATACCGAGCATACCGACACATGGTACACTAAGGTACCGAGCTGCACAGAATGTACCGGTCCGATACGTACCGAGCATACCGAGCGGTATGATACGGTATTGCAAACCTCAAGTTAAAGTATAAGATCCTGAAATGGGTATGATCTAGTTTAGAGCAATTATTTTCCAATTTAGACTTGTGTTTCGGAAGTTCTAGAGTTCCGTTTGAAAAAAAGATATTGTATAAACTTCCCTTGCATGTAAACTCTAGCTATTATTATGTTGCTGTTTAGATACAAGAGAGAGAAAGGGTTATAAAGCCTATACATAAAGGTGCTCTAATCATTGTTTTATCAAATCTACTCCCTGTATATTTTATCTCGATCCCTCTATTGTCATCTACTCTATCAATATTTCCTATCGATACCTCTTCGCATCTTCTCTCTCCTCTGTTCTCTTAGAGATGCCCTGCCCTTGAAAAAGGTAAGTCCAAGGCAATAAATTCCAACCATCTCTAGCCAATAGTTGATGTCAATTCAACTTACAAGAAAGAGTAATAATGTGAAACAAATAATGAATAATTGTAGTCATAGATGAAAATTTTAACACTTCCAACGTCCAGATCTACTTGAAAGGAAGAAATCATTGTCAATCATAATGTATTTTTCTTTTTGGAAAATGTCCAAGGTTCATCATACGGTACGAGCGGCATGTACCAATCCAACGACGGACCAATATGGGTGGTACATCAGTATGCCTCTATATATCATGTGTCAGTACACTCAGTATGAGTCGGTATATCTCGATACGTACCATACCGACAACTAGTCGGTACATCAATATGTACCAGTAAGGTGAACCATGAAAATGTATATTACTTGCAGGATCTTAAGACAGATGACCAAAGAAATCCTTTAGCTCCTCAAACTTTTCAACAGCTTCAAAATGAGTTTCAAATAGAACAATCAAAGGCTGCAAACTAATAATAGTTTTTCAGCACATAAACTATGTTAAAGTTAAATTGACACAAATCCTCACAAACCATAATAAATCTCCATTCCAAGTGACTTTAATAGTCTGATAATAGTTTTGCCAATCGGCTGGATCAATACAATACAGGTATTACTGGCAAGTATACCAACTGTGCTGGCTGGTATTTACTGAGAAAATAGGAAAAAAAAATCTGGTCAGAACTTGAAGTCTTGGTTTCCACAACTAAGAGAGACTTAGCTTTTGATGGTACAATAATCCATAAATTACCCCAAGAAAGAAACCCTAAAATTGTCATAACTTCACCAAATAGGCAATTCCTCAAAGATTCCCTACAATGCATGTTAGCGGATACCAAAGCCCATTCAACAACATGAGGACCACCAAAGCTAACAAAATTTGTTTAGATTGTCAGGAAGGTTTCAATCAGTAGGAATAAAAATTGAACGAAAAAACATAATAAAAAACGTATTAGATTCCATTAAGCATTTAGATCGACAGAACTTAAATATGGATAATCTTGCAAATCTCAAAACCAAGGACTGTAAGTTTGTATCATACCAACGTACCGAGTTCTACTTGATATGGTACAGTACGAGTGTACCGCTCAATACAACAGGGCATACAGCTTGATATGCTTCAGGCGAGAAGATATATATATATATATATTATTAATATATATTTTATATAAAAATATAAAAAATAAAAAGAGGAGACATTGTCGAGGATGCTGCCTCGGCAACGTCGCCCCCCTACTTCTCCCCATTGCCTCAAACGAGAAGACCGCGAGGAGGCAACTTCATCTCCTCCTCTGAGGCAACGAGGACAAGAGGAGGAGGTGCATTTTGCGATGTCTAGCAAGGGAAGGCAGCGATGGATCGGGATCATCGAGGGAGAGCGACGTCAGATCTCTAGGTTCTCCCTTTTCTTCTCCCTCTTCTTCCTTCTCCCTCGTTGTAACCAGGCTGATACCGCCCTTCAGTAGGCGATAATGGGGCGGAAACAGCCCCAATCAATGGTACTGCCAGGTAGCGGGGTATGTACCACCCGTACCATTCGTAATTGCAGACCTTGCTCAAAACTTTTAAAACGTTAACCGATCTTTGAAGAAAGAAAACAAAAAAATTAAGTAACACAAAGTAAGAGAAACATAAAAAAAACAGAAATAGATTGAATAACATCATAGATTACAGTTTCCTGTTTACTTATAATTTACATAGCAAATATTTATTCAAATATAAAAACCCACAAGATTGATTTTAGAGATGAAGTAGCATAATTTCAAATGACAGAATTCTCAACGAGATCTATGCAAGGTTCACAAGATCCTGTTCATCTCAGTAAATTTAACTGAAATGCATTAGAATAAAAAAACTAATTAAACATATTTTGTGTAAAAAACTATTTCATACTTGACAATATTCAAAACACATATGCAGTTTACAACTCTAACAAGCACTTAATAAAAATCATTGAAAATTTTCACACAAACTAGTCAATTTGATGCAAATTCTGCAATATTTGCCCAGATGGATACCATTGAAATGGATCAAATGGAACTTCAAATCTAAAAGTGACATGTTTCTCCATTGAACCTGGAATCTCAGACATAAAATGACCCACCAACCAATTGGTCATTTGGCTGGCAACCGACTAGCGGTCAACCTATTTATACATACGCTAAAGCAAGTACAATATCTATCAAGTTTTTTAAGTGAGATTTGCTACATAGAACATTTAATGTCCAGATCAAATATTTCACTATTTATGATATTCAACAAAAGTCTTAAATACCTAATTTTTATACAAAAGAACCTGAATGTATTCTCTGCTAAATCACCACCCTCATCTACTCAGTACAATGCTTTCTTTGTTTCTAAGGCAACCGATGGAGGCATTTCCTGCTCTAAGTGATGCGGGTCCATTTAATTTATTTTTTAAATAAATAAATTTGATTAATTTAGTAGGTATTTTGCATATTTCATTAGTTGCCACATGGAATCATCTCCAATATTTCTAGTTTATCTTCCTAAATTAAAAAAAGACAAATGAAACAAACATGGAAAAACTGAAATAAATAAATAATTGATCTTGACTGAAGTTCACAAATATTGATTGAAAATTTCATCTACGTGAGGAAGATCTACCATTCTATCATGATGAAGGTCCTTTAATCAGAGTTCATAACAATTTTTTTTTCAAATCAATTATAAAATATTATCTAATTTGAAAAAGGAAAGAGTACACAATTTATTTGATTTAATATAATTGTAATCTTTCTTTAATTTTGTATTTTCCTTTTTTCTTGCACTTGTGTTCTATAAAAAGGGGGCACAAATTATAATTGAAGATTAGAGAGTGAAGATAAAATGAATTGAAATACTTTTCCCACATTATGCGAGCAGTGTGACGCATCATGTTTTTTTCCGGATGGTATGATTCCCACTACCATGTACAGGTGTAAAGGCCTTTATTCTAGAAGTTTCTCTTTCACTTCTCTCTTTTTTCTGAACTAGTCTAATAGTTAATTTTTATTATTTTTCTTATTAATATCTTTAACTTCCTCTTTCTTTTTCTTTTGCTATTCTCACAAAATATCCTTTGTTCCTCCAAAACTCATCCTATATCAGATTTGATACCAAAGTTTGCCCAATATCAAAGCTTCCAACCTGCATCAAATTTGGTGTCAGAGCTTTTACCCTACTTCACTAAGAACCAATTCAGTTATGACAACCTAGAAACCCAAAATCTGCTCAGTTCCCAACTATAAAACGAGATCCTTTTTTACCACTTACACATTGAATAGCTTAGTATAAAAGTTGCAATACTAGAAGTATCAAATCATGGTTTCAATGCGTCAGCAACTACAAGTGGTTTGCCTTAATAGAAATTTACCAATATGCATAACATTTAATATATAAAAACAAATATCAACAATTGAAAGAGATAATTACCAGATAAGCTTTGAACTGAAGAGGTCATGATTTGTGCAAGTATTCTCAGTTGGCAATTGGACTAAGCAAAGGTTGAATCCAGAGCCACTCTCGAAATGAAGACTAAGAAAGCATGCTCATGCCACCAGCAATATGTTTCAAAAATGACTTTCCCTTGCAGGTTCCCCAGAGAGAGCATGAAATGTTTATGTAGTATGATCTTGAAAACTTCAGTCCTGAAATGCCAACCACAAATGACTGATCAAAATTGCAAACTCGATAAGTAAAAACAAGAGAAATAAAGAACATTATGAAACCACAAGTATAGTGCAGGTTATATTGTTAGTAATTTAAAATATAAATTTTTTAATCACAATACGCAGTCAACATCTGCAATGGCAGATCAGATAAAATAAAATGAGTTCACAAGTATCGAATATCAAGTATTGACTCAGCAATTGGTGTTCAAAGAAAGGAAAAGGGGCAAAAAAAGAAAGTTAGAGGAATATAATAATTTATATTTGCATAAAATGAGATAAATTAGTGGAGAAATTACAAAGCTTTAAACAAATATAGGGTTTTTTATGGAATTCTGCTGGGATTTTTCTGTACATCCAAACAACCAACAATGAGAGTGCAAATTATTCTAAACACAAATTTGTTTGTCTTCTTTCACATTCACTCCATGGATATGACAGAGGTCTCAATTTTTCCACTAGAATTACTAACAACAAATATGCTCAAAGGAAAAGAATATCCTATTGATAATCCATGTAATACTGCTCTTTCCCCATATAATAACATCATATAGTTTACCATGACCAGAAGTAAAAAATGCAATCTTATGCAATATGATACAGAAAATTCATATATTAGATTTATTTTAAATCTAAAATCGAACCATAAGCAATCCTCAACAGCCACTGATTAAAAAGCAGTGACAAAAACAACAACAAAAACAAGGTTGAAGATGTCTAAATCATCAAGTCATCAAGTAAAATATCATTACAAAAAGTAAACAGTCCCGTGAGTGGTAAAGTACTGTACATTTTTCTCCATATTATTCCTCTGTATCTTCAAAAAGAAAGGTACAAAGAAAGATGCCCCAAACAAGTCACGCGAGGCTCAGATCTAAACAAAGGTTACAGTCTCATGTTAGTTTGCTTAATGTGGCACTCGACTGTGTGTTAATGGTCATATAAAAACAAAGATAGCCAAAATACCATATCTTCCAAGATGAGTAAAGTAAATAACTTTTTTCAATGCATCACATTAAGGAGAATGTAAATGAGTCATCCAGGTTGAAATTAGTTAATGGTGCAAGGTAATCAAAGAAAATATCTGTGATTGAAGATATAAATTGTCCAGTAACACATGTAGTATTAAGTTGACATCAAGTTGAACTCATGAAATATGGCAACAAAGATGAAATTTGAGAAGCAATATTTAGATAAGATAAAAAACAAAATGAAATTCATAGTTCGTTCAGAAAAGGCCACTATGACATTACATGCCTAGATGAGTATCAACATGAAGAGAAGCAGTGGGAAGGGAAGATCTTACAAGTCAATAAACCAGCCCGATCAATTACCGGTTCTGAACCATACGGGCTCAATACCATTACGGTAGCATTTAGTTTATTTTCTGGGCGTTCTATTCAACTATACAGGTGGTATATAGTTCAAAATACCACCTGTTATAAAGCTACCGTACCCTTCTGATAGATACCAAAACTGTAGAGCTATTTTGAAATCAAAGATCAAATGGCTGCAATCAAGAATTGATGAAAAAGACAAGGAGGAAGTTATCAATATAGTCTTTAATATGTGATTATGTGTGTGTAAAGAATATGGAACCAAGAAGGAACGAAAACAACCAATGACCAAAAATTCGCCTTTCAAAAGGACCAATTTCCATTTCCAAAAATTGGAATTTCAAAAATTGCACTTTGCGAATTGGTGTAACAGAACAAAGAAACGAGAATTCACCATGACGAGGGAATTGGGAAATCAGGCTTGCTGTCTAAAACAGCAATTTAAAAGAGCTCGCAACAAGGAACAAGATCGCTATCTGGAGAAAGGCAAACTAATCGTGTAGCAGAGAATGGAGGAGATTCCAAGTGAATGTTCGATTACCAAGATTACAGTAGCATCCTCGCAAACAAAGTAAACATTCTCAAACGAATTCTCGATATGAACCTTTCTACTGAATCATATTCCACGGAAAAGGCAATACTTGCAAGAGAGGACCTGACAGAAAGTTTCGACTTGGGCTTCCACCGCAATACCAAGAAACCCTAACCCACACAAAAATACAAACAAAACAAACTCCAATATCACCCAAATCGAGAAATCCACACGAGAACCAGGAACCCGAAACACGCCTACATCAGCAAGAAAACAAGACCCAGAAGCCCTAGGATAATTCGGAACCAACAATTCTTAGGTTTACCTACGGGCCGTCGCGGAACAAACCGATGCGGAAAAGACGCAAACAAGTGCGACGGCGCTCAAGAAACAAGATCGGGGGAGCGACTTAGGGAACCCTAGATCCGAAAGGGATCGATTTCATTGCGAATTTCCTCCTTCATCGCATACCTAAATCGCTTGTCCTCGTCGCGCGCGCTAAGCGATGGGGCGCGTTTGAGAACTTCGAGAAGGATTCCACCTTTCTCTCTCTATCTCAGCGAAGAAGTACGCCGCCCTCACGCCATTTTATCCACCTCGATTTCGTGTCAAAGACAAAAGGAGAAGCATATATATATATATATATATATATATATATATATATATATATATTAGAAAAATATTAGAAAATATTGATAATTTAATAACTTTAAAAAGTTATTAGGTAACGCTCTTAGTATATGAAATTATTATTTTACCTCTATTCTCACCAAAAATAATCATACATGAGACTATGCAAGTAAATCCGATCAGGTTCTATTGGAACTGAAGACTAAATTGGAATCAAACCAATCAAGAATTGAATCAATGATTTGGCAGTTTCTATAGGACAGCCATCAATTTAACTCAAAAATTACAAAGTTTATTTGTGATATTAAAATATGAGATCACCCTTCCGCGGTGATGATTGATGAATTTATTGTGCCTAAGTGATGCTTGCAGGGCTGGGTCATGTGCCAATGCAGCATGGTAAGATGATATCATAGACAATTAAAACTTCCATTCACCACTGAGAAATGGAACACAAAAATCAGCATATATGAACTACAGGATCATTCCTTAGAGAAATTAATTAATTTAATCTAATCTAATATTAAGTTACATATAAGATAAGATGCTCTTACACAATTCAAACCCAAGACATATCAATGTTGCAACAATGCACAAACCAAGATGATATCAACAGAAACTATACTTTTCTTTTCTTTTCTTTTTTTTGCATGGGCTCAACTATACTGGCTAAAAAAGTGTAGAAAAATTCTGAAGAAACACATTCACAATATCATAATCACTTGAGTGAGTGTAAGCACTCGAATCAAACAACTGATAAACTCATGCCATCATTATACTCCACTATGGTCCAGCATTACTGTACAGTTCATTCATTAAAAAAAGATCAGCACTATATAGCCCTTTCAGACTGTCCTAGGAAATTAGTAAATCCATGCAATCATTATACTCCACTATATTCTGGTGTTGATCAACTCTCACAGCATTCCTGTGCAATTCATTCATAAAACAGGACACAACTGCATCCATATAGTGCCAGATATTTCGATTATTTTACCCACAGTGAAGAACATACAGTGTTTTCTATCAGCCACCAGACTTCCAGATAGTGCTGCATCATCAAGGTACCAGCATGCATCTCTGAAGGGTCCTGACTGAGATAGGTGGTAACAAAAGCACACTGGAAACCCAAATGCGAAAGATCTATGAGTCGAAAAGAGCAGTACCATTGACAGCTCGAACTATATTTTCTTGACAGCAACTCAGGATGACCATATTATACAGGCAGAGAAGATCTATGGTTGCTAGCCAGAAAGGAAAACAAATACCCTTCTCAACACTCTGGAAGACACCAGGGAAGTTAGGAATAGAAAACTACAGAGCAAAATGATCCAACACATGTTGTTTTTGGTCCAAACAACTGGAGTACAAACAAAACAAACTCAAGCTGCCGAAACAGCCTCCATTTGCTACTTTATATAGCATGCCAACCAGAAATTGTTCTATGAAACAATAATGAGGAAGATTGAAGATAAGGCAATCTCCCAGGTTGACCATCCAAACAGACAAGGTGACCAGGTTCATGATTCATGAACATTATAGAAGATCTTCACAATATAAGCTATACAAAACCTGAACATATATCTACATGTATCACAAACCCGCCATGAGGTATGTATTGCAAAGTTGCATGCAGTAAAAAGCTGAGTTGCCCTCGTCAGACTTGAATCATCTGCATACAAAAATTAAAAAAAGGAAAAGTTGAACTAAAAATTTTGTAATGACTAAATGGCTGCTTAATAAAATTGTCCTGCCAGAGCAGAAGGCACACACTGTTGTCTACTAAGATGAGTAACAACATGTACAGACATGAAAAAGATCATCCAATGGACGCATGCTCAATTTGGAGTGAAAGGTCAGAGTTTTCATCTTCTGAAATAAAAGCCATGGATGCAGATGACTAATCATGGAGACAAAATATCTTAAATAATGGTGCCAGTTTTCTGGGTATAATTAGCCCAAAAAGGCCTGTGCCTATTAATAGCTCCAGTATTTTTTAACATGGCACATTCAGTATATTTCTTTGCATGCAGTACAACGGGGTAAAGCTTTTTGCATATTGACACTCCCTAGATCCCATTCATGGAGAACTCATAAGGTAGACACCCCCTTATTATTCTACAGCGAGGAGTAATTTTAGATAAATTGCTACTTTGGATCATGGACACTTTTCAAGTTGCGTCCTTCGATCATTTATATATACTTATGCATAAATATACATATTTTATCCCACCCTCTTTTATCTCTTCTCTGTTTAGTATCTTATTTTATCATCTCCTCTTCTCTTATTCTCTTCTATTTCTGTTTAAGCTTATCATAATATACTTTCCACAATTAAACTCAAGTCTTGGGTTTATAGAAAGAAGAAAATAGAGAAGTCATGGGACCCAATCCTTTTAAGGGTTTCAAGTAACACCACCAACATCAGTCCCAAACCCAGATTAAAAACCTAAAGGGTTGCATTAGACCACTAACAATTAGTAGACAACCGTGTCAGAACTCATGATCATGTTTTCATTATAAGGTTAGGTTGTAACCTAGAAGTGACACTAGACATCATCACCATTCAAGTGCTTAAAATGCCAAGGATAAGCTAGAAGATTGTTTGGAAATGACCCCACCATCTCAATGCCCAGATGTGTTGCAACACTGGCAAGAGTTCTCGCATTGTTTTGGATTGTCACAAGCAAAGAAGTTAGTCCAAATCAACATGATTAGACGAGCAACATTGGAATTTAGGAACACTTCCAAGAAATATGTTAATTGATAGACATGCTAATTAACATAATTTGTTCCAGAAGACTAAGTGGATAGAGAAAAATTTTAAGAAAACTATGTCAATATAAAATTTGATATACTAGAAAGCTAAATATATATGTATATATATTATATGCCAAAAATATTGCTTTATATAAGGGTTTTAAGGACAATGTTATAAAAAAATTAATAGATTTGAGGATAAAAATATAGTACTAAAATTTATACTCTAAAAAGAATGTTCTGAGTACTGTTTATGCATTTCAAATTGGACTAAATGATAAAATCAAAACAAATCCTTGAATAATTTAGATGGAATTATCCAAGAATTACCTTTAATAAAAAATTGACAACTTGAAGTGTTCTTTGAATGCCATATAAGAAGAGAGAGTGTTGGATTTAAAAGAGTGCACGAGAGTTTTGGATAGGAGAAAAACAAATAAGGCATGGACTTCAAATTTTGCCACATCTTATGATATCATAATTGTTAATATCCTATTTAAGAAAGAAGATTAACATTTCATTACTTATGAGTGGACATTATTGTTTTCAGATAGGTTTTTTGAGTTGTAAAATCATCAACATGGACTGATGATTTTAGATATATGTTAGAAGAAGGAAAGTACAAGGCACATATAGTAAGATAGGTACTAAGACAGGAAAAAATCATTAATGACATGGAGACTAAGGAAAGATAAAAAAAGGATATACCCAATACATGAAGCACCAGCCAACACGGAGTCTGGGGAGGATCAATGTACCCAGCCTACCTTTAAATATTTAAAGAGAAACTTTACCATTGTACCAAGGCCCGCTCAATGATAAGCTTTAAAAATAAGTAATCACGGTAAGTTTAAAAATTATATGTTTATTTCTAAGATAAACAGACATGACATAAAATAAGCTTTTAAAAGAATGAAGATAGTTAAGCGTGGAACCTGATGGTTTCCATATTGAAATTCCAAAGACTTTAGAAGATCCGAAGATATATGGTTGACCAGTTTATTAACTTTATTTAATAAAATTTTATGAATTAAAATAATTCCTACTGAATGAGGAACACTCAAATAAAACTGAAGTATAAGAGAGACATTCAAGGTCAATCCAACTATAGAGTAATTAGCATAATTTGTCATGTGATGTAACTTGAAGAAAAAATAGTTAAAGGTAGTTAAAGATGCTAATCAATTATTTCTGAAGATCATGATTTTGTTCCTGAAATATCAACCATAGAAATTATTTATTTAATAAGATAATTAATAAAATAATATAGAATGATGAAGCAAAAAAATTGCATTTATTTTTTCTTGAATTAAAAAGGCCTATGATAGAGTTCATATATATTTAAGAAAACCCTAACTATATTGATATGATATCATGAAGTATCTGTATAATAATGCTTTCACTTGGTGTTGTGTTGTAAAACGTTTGTCTAATGAGTTTGTCATTAGTATAAAGTAATATAAAAAATCAGCCTTATGGCCTAACTTAACTAATCATATACAGAATATACCACCATGTTGTATGCTATTAGATGATGATTCTGATTGATGATTGTTTAAATGAGAAGAATTTTAAACTTAAGCTACAAAGATGCCTTAAAGCTGAACATCTTAAACTAAGTAGGATTAAGACTGAATATTTGAAATATAATTTTAACAATACTAAAAAGGATTTTGTATGCTAATCAAGTACCTTCAGATAAAAAAAAATATTAGGCCAGAAATGTTCAATGGATTTATTGGGAGGCTAAGAAACATATGCAAAAAAATTAATATAGTTATAATGCAAACAATAATTATGATGCAAACATTGAAGTGAATATGCAGAGCCAAGGAGAGATATATTAGAAGACTTTTGTTCATCTACTACTAGGCAAAGTGATATAAATAAAATAAGGGACAATCATCTGAAATTGCATGAAAGTACTCAAAGGAAACCTGTCGATACATGGTGGCCAATAATACTAGTGGTATAGTGAAACGTACATGCAGAACTAAGAAGGCTTTACTAAAAACAGCAAAAAGTGATTCTAATGCTCTTAATTTAACTACTTATACTAGTTTGTATAAAGCTTCGTGGCAGGAAAAAAATTTCATGTAATTAATTCTGGAAAAATCAGGACATCACTACTCAATGCTATAGTTATGGGATTCAAATCATGGACTCATGCATGTCTCTCCTTCTCATTTTAATCTTTTTAGGACAAGTGATGACAGATAGTTCATAATCATGATAAATAGTGAAAGGCACACAACTATGGCAAGAAGCAGATGGTAAGCGGGTAGGGTACAGAGGGAAAGATGGGTGACAATAAGGCACATCCTCTTCCTCCCTCTCTCCTGCTCGCTTCTCTTCTTTCTCCTCTTCCCTTTTCTTCTATTAAAACTAAGAAAATATTTTATACATGTTTTAGTAGAGACCCCCCAAGAAATTAAATCATATACCATAACAATCCAGGATTTTGAGAGTGCAGAAAATCTGGTTAATATATCCTAATGATATTTACCCTTTTCTTCTATTAAAACTAGGAAAAAAATATGCATGTTTTTTATATCATGTACAGTCCAGGATATTGAGGGTGCAGAAAATCTGGTTAATATATTCTAATGATATTTATACAACATTACTGCAACACATTCTATGCAGATATGAACTTGAATTAGACACATAGTAGTGGAATAATTAGCTATAATATAAATCACTCAACTAAATCAGAGTTTAGCAAAAACTAAGAACAGTAAATTCCACAAGTAGGATCACATCACTTTGATGGCAAACGATGAAGAAGGTTACCAGTTTAGTAGCATTTTTATTTCTCAGTGTCAACATTGCTGCCTCAGCGAAAGCTTGAGCTGCTTCTGCATCAGCTTCAGCTGCTTCTGCCTCTCTCGCCGCTTCTTCGGCTTCTGCAATTGCGGCTTCTGCCTCGGCAACTGCTTTAGCAGCAAGAGCTGCAGCTTCCTGAGCAGTCATACTTTGTGTTCGTGCTAATTCAGCATCTACTTGAGATTTTAAGAGGGGCTTGATATCAACCCTTGATTCCCTTTGTCTTCCCTCAAGAAGCAAAAGCTTGGAGTTTTTTTCTTCTGAAAAAGCTGAACTTGATGGTGTACTATACTTGCGCTTCACCTAAAAGATCAAGAAACCTCTGAACTTTAAGTTGACCAGTTAAACAAACGGTTTATTCACATAAGAAACAATAAAAAAATTATAAGAGGTAACTAAGCAGTAGTAGATGAATATCCTTCATCATTTAACCAAATTGCCATCTAATATGGAATCTGAAAATTGTGAGTATTTATGTTTTCAAAAAACTCCGTAACATGATTGTGTTGGAACAACGTACCAAATCTGATCTTCTGGAATAAGTACAAAAATATTCTTGCCTAAGCTCCCACTATCTAATTTCTAACAGATAATAGTACAACAAGTTTACATAAAAAGTCACTCTACTTGAGAGGGTAAACTATTTATGTAAACCTTCTCAGACTCCACAATAGCAGGAGCCTCATTCATCAAGATGCTCTTTGCAAAGGTAGATGCCTTATGTTTAGTGACAAAAAAAAAACAATCATCTACTACAATAGCACAGCTCATATCTAGTTTCTGTTACTTTGTTGAACATACACCAACTTGTGAAATTATGTAGTTTGTCCAATAAAAGGCACAACCAACGTAATAAATAGAACAATGCTCACAAGTAGTTTGTCAACTTCTGGACCACCCTCTCTCTAGTGACAAAAGGGAGAAGGCTAATGAAACTATGCTCCATTGTGCCACAGTTGAAACTGCCATTCAGATTTACTATATTTAGCTTTTCATTGGTCCCATATGATACAAACATTTGAACATATAGGAACATAAAAGAGAACTGCAAATTTTACCATCAACTTGTTAAAAATAACAATCACATCAGAAGCAACCAAAATTTCATGAGGCAATTTAGCAAAACTAAAAATTAAGGATAGCCACATGTATCAATGTTCAAGTATGATCCATACCCCGGACCTGGTCCGCTTGGAAGAAACAACTCAACACAAACTAAAGTGACAATGATTAGTTGATTGAATGCAAATCCACTGGACTGCTTTGAGCACCAGCTAAATTCCCCACCTAAACACTGATACATGTGCTGATAAGCTTAACAAGATTCTGTTAAAGAGGTTACATGTAAAAGACACTGCTTTTCCATGGTCTGACAACATTGTACATTTTGCATGACAAAGTAAAGTACCTTGATCAATCTCCCACTTGCAGTCAAAGCCTTCAATTTTGCTGATAACAACTGTCTAAAATCTGTTGGAGGCCAATATCGATCCTACATGAGCCAGATCAAGAAATATATCAGCCATCACAAAAGAATAGGTAAAGCATTCAATCAAAATGGATCTGATTAGTCAAACAATTGCAACACAAGAAATGAGATCTACAAACAGAATATCTAAGATCCTTGAATTTTCCAGTGATGATCAACAGAATGCTTGTCCGGTTGGTCCTCATTTATGTAAAGGTGGTGTGTATCTTAATAATTATACAACAAAAAGAACGACGCTATTAACATTCTTAGCTTTCAAGTTCATATTTAAATTTAGACAGAGGGACAACATGAATGTAGTTATGTTTAATGATGAAAACATATTCAGTAAAAATTTGCTAAAACATAGATTTTTATAAAAATGAACCCATCTGGTTTGGCATTTTGCACATTGTCGGCTAGAATTGCGATCAGCCTTGATCGAGTTGTCCTGTACCCTAACTCCAATTCTACATACATAATGCATTCATATGTGTATACATTCACGTACTAAAAGATTAATAGCTGACCTGGTATCCTATCAGCAGGATTGAGGACTCAATCCTGCTGACTGAAAATCATTATGGAATCTAAAATCAAGCCCAAAGCTCAATGCACAAGGTTCCTTCAATGTGGGGTATGAGGAGAGTTCATGTGACCTCATAAATCTTAGTAGAGGGGCTATATCCATAAACTGCACCAAGTCATTCTAAACTCACCCTTCCAATGGACATAATATTGAACATATAAATAATTGATATACAAAATCAAATGTTCTGAAGCCCCCAAACATATTTATCAAATGAATATAAAATTTCAGTAGTATTAGTGAACATATTTAATTTAAGTAAAAGAACTGGCTTCATACTCCAAACTGAAAATTAACACCATTCAATATGATATAGAACATCTAAAGTTACAATTGCTGGTGGTAATTTCCAATATATTTAAGTCCTGTAGCAAGATACTGCCTCAATTTTGTATATATATGTTCTTTCCTTTTAGTATAGATTGTGATGCTTCATATTAAAACTGGCAGCTTTTGTTCATCTTCCCCCCCTACTTTGACCTAAAGTTATATCCTTCAATTGTAGTTTGTGTTGGATCAGTTTATGGGCTGGGAACATTAGCTTGCACCAAGCATAGAGTTACCATCGGAGTTGTACCTGTCTGAAAGTAAAAGAGAAGATCGCACTCATATCCAATTGTTCCAGAGGCACAGAAACATGGGCTTCATTTCCAAAGCTTTGATGAACAAATACATTTCATAATCTGTGAAAAAAAATCTCTAGATTTCTCCTCAAGCTGGCAAAGATAAAGATTCGCTCATCTAACAAACAAAGCATACTTACAAAGCCCATATATTGAAAAGGCACAGAAATTAAAGAATTATCTAAAGCTAAAGGTAATGGTTCGAGCATATTTTTTATACCATTCCAAGTCTTGAAAAACTTCGAAACATGATAATTGAGTTAAAATCAACAGAAAGCCTCTCAGATTTCAGAACCAATAAACACAAACAAGAAAAGAAAAAGGAGCAGAATAGTAAAAGAATTACAAGAGGCTCAAAACTGTAGAAGCAAAAAAAGAAGAAGATAGTGCCATATAAAAACAAATATTTCCAAAAATAACATCTAATCTGAATATACAAGCAAAAAGAAAGATGGGCTTACCACTGGTTCACAATGCTTACAGGATGGTAAGTCCTGTACCTTATATGGACAACCCACAATTGATGGTCTACATGTATGTTCATGCCTGTATAGGTAAATACTGGTCGATACATACACATTCCTGGTGAAATTGCATTTATTGACTTCATGTATGATAGAGAAAAGAGAAAGAGACAATTATGCAAGTCAACCTAACTCAAATTAGTTGAGCCAAGTACCAAATAACATGAATGCATATACAACTGCAGTAAAAAGGTAGTATATGGTCTTCGACAAATATGTTAGGTGTTATATTTTTTTATTTTTCAAGAAAAACAAAAACAGGAATTAGCTGAAAGAAGGAAAAAAACCTCTATATACATGGCAATAGCTGCCTTGTCAGACCCAGCGGGCTCCTTCAAATTTGTTACGGCTTCTAGTATCAGAGTGTCTAGCCTGCATATGAGGAAAAGAAACCCAATAGACTAACTCATAATCAATACAATGAAAAAATGATAACAAAAACTACCAGTTATAGCTAGAGCCATGGTACGGGTGGACACTGCAGATAACGAAGAACAATAGGTGCTAAATTTTAAATCTACCATTGTCTTTTTTTTTCACTGCTATCATTGTTAGGTGGAAAAAGGATCACACAAAAAAGATAGGACTTCAAAATTCAAATCTACCAGTGATGTAACTATTAAGATCATTGTTTTATGGAAAAGGAAGTTCACGAAGTGTCGGGATCAAAAAGTACAAATTACTGAATAGAATGAAGATCAGATGTTTTCTTATTACTGTAGGTACTGTTAATCCCAACAATCAGAAGTTTTCTTATAACTGTAACTGCTGCTGTTAATCCACAATGATTTTGTTTCCTTCCAGTGAGCAATAGAAACTTGCCAGAGAATGTAGCTCAAGATGTTGGAGGATCCAAAGATTCAATTTGAGATAAGTAATGAAGAGATGTGCTTGCATATCATGTTGGAAAGTGAACCTGTCAATAGAATATGTACACAAAGAGTATGAAAAGTAGAAACAAAGTTCCAAATATATGATGGGCCGGTATATACCAACCAGTATTTACTGGTCAACCAAGAATTGACATTTAATCATAGAGATCGGTATGGTTGGTTTTATTAATTTTTTGGTGACACTAAGAACCAGAAATCAATATATAAGTACCATAATGGTTTGACTAAGAACCAATACAGAACAATATAGGATGGTACAGTTAGTTTTACTAGTTTTTCTAGTGATACTGAGCAGAAGAATAAGTACATCTTTAAGCCCAAATATAGATTCATAAATCATATACCATTGTTGTGACTTTGAAATAAGATGGGAAAAAACTGAATGCAGATCGTTACTGGTGACAAAGTCCTAAATTGAATTGAGATAGGAAAAGAGAACAAAAATGACATCAACACATATGAGTATATAGTCAATATCGGTCACCTTGGAGCATGAAACAATTAAGCAATAACCAAACCAACCTGAACAGAGACCTCTTCTGACCAGTAGTTTGATGTGGTTCGCTAGACATGGCAAGAGGCTTCGCATCAATAATTTCTGTGTCCGTATCCTCGACAGTGGTTCCAACAGAAACTAGTGCACCATCATGCCTGGAGATCTGTCGGCTCTTTTTCAAAGCTGCCCTGGCCTTTCCTCGAGATCCCCATCCATATGCAGTTACATTAATATTCCGCCACTTGTCCTGCTCAGTCGAACACAAGTACGTAGTAAGTTATCAAGGAAAAAACTTTCGCCCACATACATTTTACCAAAGAAGCTATACCTTGAGGTCAACATTAGATCGCATGCATAATACACCACTAAATTCTGGATCTTTCAAAATTGTGCGCCATTTGCCAACCCCATGCTTACGTACTCCAGCTTTGAGAGCAGCTTCTTCCTCTGGTGTCCATCTTTGTTTCGGAGCACCCATTGGTGAGATTAGGGCTTCAACTCAATTGCAAATATCTAAATTTTAACCTGGTATTTACACATGAATTGACCAATGCATCAAAAGTCACACAATGAACACTAACCAAAACAAATTGGAAACTAGGTCATGTTCCTGACTGAAATTGGTGAGAATGGTCTATAAAAAAATGTCAATTTTAATTACACAATCATATATATCTACAAAATGCAGATCAGGAACATCCGAGCCGCATCAACTACAATAGTGACCAAGGCTTTTACATTCTTCCAAAAAAACATGGAGGAGATATAAACTACAACAAAAGTCTATGATTTGCACACTTCAAAAGAAATCAGCAAGTCTGCGTCACTGATCAAGTGGTGATTCAAACATTCGCATTTTGAGCTTTAAAAAAGTGAGCAAAAGCAATAATGCGATCGTTATGAAAGATTCGGCAAACTGAGCAAGACACAATTTTAGATGGTAAGTAGCAGTTAAATAACCTAACTGAATGAAGGATCATATCCTCTACAAGTGTTATCAGAGAACCAGATGGATGTCTAGAGAACAACAAGGATCGAGAAATACAGCGACGCGATACCGTGATCATCTAAAAACACGAGATAAGAAGATCTGCCTAATTATTTGTTTATGCTTACCCAAACCATCAAAACCGTAAATTCATGTAGATATGCCTAAACCAAAATAAAACCACCAAAATCAGACCATGAGAAGCCGATTCTAAAGATAAAAAAACTATTGCAAAATAAAACAAAATAAAAACTCAAGCATCAATCCAATCAAGAAAATTTTCTGGCAAGGAACAAATTGTCTAAAAATACTTGAGAAATTCGAAGGAAAAAACCCGGCAACCATCCGATCGAAGATGAAACCGGGACGACAGAAGAGAAGAGCCAAGGATACGAAGAGGCAGACCGTGACCTCCTGCGGTGACCATAGATCGAATTCGATGACGGGGAGTTCTCGGGAGGAGCTCGCTTGTGACGATAATGGAATAAGAAGCCCTAACCCTAGATCGATAAAAACCAGCGCAGACCCTCGTACCATACGACCTCGTCCCCATGAGTTACTCGTCCCACGTGGCTGTATCAGATAAATCGCACCTTACGGGACCCGCATATTAGCACGGAAAGAGAGGGCCCTACGGATGGCTTTAGGGGGGTCGGGTTTAGTCGGTTCGGGTTAAGATAGCTCCGATTCGAAATGGACGTCGCAGATTTAAGTGGGGGTTGTGTGTCGGGTTGGAAAGGTAACGTGTCGGACCCAAAATAACATCAAATGGCCCGGTCCGGTTTAACGTTGTCCCTCGACCCGGCCCACCCCTTTTCCGTCGTCTTCCTCGACGGGTTCTCAACGCCAAAACCCTAAATCTCAGGGATAAAAGAGAAGTGCAGCGACTCATCAAATCTTCTCACTGAGTTCGATTCCTCTCTTCTGGATTCCGATTCCAGTGCGTATTTCTGGAGTTCCGTCGTGCAAATGGAGATCCTTTGTCTTGTATTCGGTGAAGCACTTTCGATCGTCAAGCCCTGCTCACGAACGCCACCAGAAACAAAGGACGATCTTCCATTCGCTTGCCTCTTTGTGTTGTCTCTTTCGATTAGTATACACGGAAACTTCAATGCCATTTTGAATTTGTTACAACCATTCGATTGCCATTCAACACAGAGAGGGTATGAAGTGGCCGCGACAACGTCGACTGCGGCGGGATTGTGAACGGCGGTCGGCAAGTAACGGCGGCGGCAATGGAGTTTCCTTTTTATTAACTAGAAAGATTTTTAATTTTTTAAAATTCTATCCACGGGAAATTAAATATTTTTAATATATATCTCGATAAAGTTATAATTTTATAATTAAAAAACTAATATTTTTATGATTTATAAAATTAACTATATTTAACCTATATTTTGATTGGATTTGATTCGGATTATATCTTGATTGCTTGATTGAGTTGACAATCAATCAAATATCATCTTAATCGAATTTTAAAAAATAAATTTTAATTAATAATTAATTTTGATCTATTTTTTATTTTGATCCATCTAATTGGGTTGATGTTTACCCAAAATCTATTCATCCGTGTTTAGGTGATCTAATTCTATATCTACCTAATTAAATAGTATTGATCGATCTAATTTGAGATGAATTAGAATCTAAATATATAAAAATTATAAATTTCTATTATAATCTTCTCATATGAAATATTCAAAAATCTTGCTTGTGATAATTAAATTTAAATTATTCCTTTTGAATATTTATGTAGTTATTCATATTCATATATCTTGTAATTATTAAATATTTATTTTTATATAAAGAACATGATTTATAATTTATCATGATTACCATTATCATATATTTTTATACTAATTAATATATAATAAATATTATAAAAATTATTATTATTTTGGTATAAATTATATTAAAAAATCTATAGAAATTTTATCTGACCTGTAGGTGACAAATTAGCTTAAGATAATAAATTATAATAAATAGGTTGTATTTATTATAAGATAAAAATTATAGTAAACGGGTGTCATTTATAAAATATTTGTAAGTGACAAATTGGATTAAGATAATAAATAGGTTGTCTTTATTATCAGGTAAAAATTATAGTAAATATGTGTCATTTATAAAATATTTTTAAGTTGAACATATAAACTTATAAAATTATATTAAGGAATTAATTTTAAATAATAATAATAAGAGAAATAATATTTTTAATGATACTCATAATTTGAAGATATAAATAATATAAAAAATTATTTCGAATAATTATGTGATGGGATTAGATGATATTTTTTATATACCATTACAATATGCTTTTATGCATAAAGTTAGAAATATTATTTAACTATAATGGTGTTAGTCTTCTATATAGTAAAATTTTATATGAATACGAGATATATCAATATTTTATTAACAAAATAAAGATAATTATCAATGATTTAATATTTACTATAAAAATTAAAATATTAATATTATATTTGTTATTTTTTATTATAAAATTTTTTATTTATTATATTTTTATAAAATATCTCTATATTATTTAAATTAAAAGTTTAAATTAAAATATCTTTAAGTTTATCTTTATAAACTAAATTACTGAAAGTTCTGTGAGATAAATAATTAAATAATTAATTTTTAACTTTAATAATTACTAATGTTATTTAGATTTCATTGTAGTCTACAACTAACTTATTGGAATATTTAAAGATCATTTAAACTTAGCTAATATTTTAATGAAAGAATTGATTAAAATTCAAAATGATGATATTTAAAATATTAAAAATTATATTTTCGACTAACAAAGCTGTAAAGCTCAAAATATTGGGCATGAATATAGTTGAATACATTCTAGTATAACTTATTTTTAATTTGATTCTTCTAGTTTAACTTATTTAAAATTTATTATAATAAAATTAAAAATAAGTGAAGTTTAAACACGTTGACTAATATATGAGTTTAGAAAGAATTAATCTTAAAATATGAAAAACTCATAATATTTTTAGTGTCACTCGATAAGTGGTTAACAGTAAGAGGTTAAAATATAATTTATCAAATAGATCAACTAAACTTATAAATATTATACAAACTTATAAAAGTAAAATATTTATATTAAAATTCTACTTTAGTGAGAAAAAAGATCACATGAAAGAAAATGGTAGATTCATCTTATAGATATTGAGAATGCACGTTATATTATTACAATTATAGAAAAATAGTTATTTTACCAAAATTAGAAAATATATTTATTTTTTAATGTAAATTTAATATATTTATGATTTAGTTAGTTATGAAATCTTGTATAATGATTTTTATCTAATTAATATGAATCTTAAGTTTACAACTAAGTTTACAGTACATATTTATATTGACTAAAAAATAAAATATAAATATTTTAAAATACCAAATCCTCATCTAAATTAAATTAGATCTAAATTTTTATTTTTTATTTTATCTAATCCTAACTACTTAAATTAATGTTAATTACTTAAATTAATTTCATTAAATATATTACTTTTCTTGTCACAAATATCAAGTCCTTCCGCGCATTAGAAGCTGCGTCGCCATGGACTTGCCTCTCTCCATCGCCATCGACCGCCGCCCGCTCCCCCTCACCAAGCACTCCTTCGTCATCTCCGCCACCACCTCCGTCGAAGCGCCGTCGCCCCAGAACGCAGGATACACATCCCGACGACTCTCTCTAAACTTCTCCACCTCCATGTCGCGGCCAAGCCCGACGACCGGACTGTTGACCTCCCTAACCCCACCGTCGACGACGCTCCGGCATTCTCCCCGAAGGAAGACATCTGCTCCCTCTTCCCGGATATCCACGGACGCGCCGACTGGTGTTGCCTCCTCAACCCCCTCCACCCCTGGCTCCGCCGTGAGATCATAAAGTACGGGGAGCTCGCGCAGGCCACCTACGACGGACTCGACTTCAACCCCTTCTCCGAGTTCTGCGGCAGCTGCCTCTACGGCCGCCATTGGCTCCTCGAGAAGCTCAGCCTGTCGAGGAACGGCTACGAGGTGTCCAGGTACGTCTACGCCATGTCCCACGTCGATCTCCCCGCCTGGCTCCAGCGCTCAATCCATGCGGACGCATGGAGCACGGAGTCCAACTGGATGGGCTTTGTCGCCGTGAGCGACGACAAGGAGTCCCGCCGCATCGGCTGCCGCGACGTCGTCGTCGCCTGGGGCGGCACCGTCGCGCCGACCGAGTGGTTCGAGAACGTAGAGGGCAAGCTCGAGCCGCTGGGGGACGGCCATGGCCACGTCAAGGTCGAGCATGGCTTCCTCGCCGTGTACACATCAAAGAGCGAGAGGACGCGCTACAACAAGACCAGTGCGTCCGAGCAAGTCATGGCTGAGATCAAGAGGTTGGTAAAGCACTACAGACGGCAGGGGGAAGAGGTCAGCCTAACCATCACCGGCCACAGCCTGGACCTTCCGGTCAGCGTCATATCCATCGGCGCACCGCGCGTCGGCAACGCCGCATTCGGCGAGAGGCTCAAGGAGATGAACGTGAAGGTACTGAGGGTGGTGGTGAAGCAAGATGTGGTACCGAAGATGCCCGGGATCCTATTCAACGAGGGGCTGAAGAGGCTGGAGAGCGTGACCGGAAAACTGGAGTGGGTGTACAGTCCACTCCTCAAGCGCGGGATCGACGTCGCCGGATTCCACAATCTGGAGGCCTACCTGCACTTGGTTGATGGATTTCGTAGCTCGGACGACGGCTGGTGAACAAGGCCGGTAGGATGAACTCAAGATACCACCGTGCTGGTATCAGGTAGCTGACAAGGGAATGGTGCGCAATGCTAATGGGAGATGGATGAAAGCTGCAAGAGAGACGGAAGACATCCCTTCACCTCATGCACAAACCACCTGATCCATGTTAAGCTTGAGATTGTAGCGACGCCAAGCTTGAATCCTTTAGCTGTACATCATATTGTTCATCAATCAGATCAAACAACAAGCAATAACACAGATCACTGATTGCAGATTTCATATGAACTCGTAGCACAAACAGATCAGATTTGTGTGTAATTTAAGCCATGGAGAACGTTCTATCAACAGCATCTACAAACCTAAAGATGGGGAAGAAAGAAAAGAACAGAACCACTCGCTACTACAATCAATACCAATTCATGGGGAATTTTTATCATCTACAAACATAAAACATAATACAATCACATATACAACAAGGAGACAGCATGTCGCTGGTGAAACTTCTGGCTTCTCAGATAGGCAAGGATTTCCTGATGAAGCATATTCCTGGAAGAAATTACCAATTCGTGTTAGCTTGCTTGGCTATCAGATGAAACATTATGTAGAGCAAAAGAGAAATGAACCTCATAAAGATGTAGTTCTCAACGAATGCGAGTGGGCATCCTCGAATTGGTCGACATCCTCGAGCTTCTCGGTGCTCAAGCAAGGTGGAATGTAAGCTGCATATATGGATTCCATAGTTGGGATTTCCTTCGTACCGTGGCACGCTACTTCAAGAGAAGTGTGGAAGAAGGCAAGATAGAAACGCTGTTTGCACACATAAGCAAAGATAAAGGAGATGGCGATAAGAGGAATCAGAAACGGAGCGTAGAAGAATTTCCGCAATATGCCAATGTAGCCAAGCATGGTGATCTGATAGACTATAAGAGCTGCAACCATCCGCGCATGCATGTGAGGCCACATTCGGCCATTGCTCTCATATCGAGGGACATAAACTTTCAGTGCCTGCATTAGAGAATGTAATCAGATTCTTGTTTGAAGAGGGCTATTGCGATATCAAAGAGAGAATACACGCTTCAAATATCAAAGCAGTTTCCGATAGATGACATCTAGTCCAAGAGAAGTGAATGTAAGAAAACAGGTTGAATTATCTACTGGAATTCATATTTGCAAATTAATCTATGGAAGAATTAAAATTAACTGAAACTAGAACTTTGATCAGGATGCTTAATATTTTCCTTGTTAAGAGCAAACAGAGCAGTGACTCCACCTGATTCCGTGCAATGAGCCAGCCGAGGCCAAAGTACACCACGCCAAACGGAATTATTATAGGAGCTATTACTGAGTAACAGAGAACAATTGTGATGATAAGCATGTCATTGGGAAATCGAGTAGCATAACCAAAATCGCCAGGAGCCCAAGCCTCTTTCACCTCGGCTTCAGTTTTACAAAGAAACTTCTTTTTGAGATGAAATATGATAAGAGGAACCAAACGCGAAAGTTCAAGCCCATAGCCAACGAAGAATCTGAGACCCAATTAAATATATACATCAATGCTCTCTCATAATACAAGTAGAAAAAGACATTAACATCCAGATTTTAAAATATTAAATTAGATTATGATCGAGGCTGAAGGGATAGACTCACAGGTGAGTGATGCATATATTAAATGATAACTCAAACAGGAAGACCAATAACTAAAAGCATTGACACCTCAGAGGAACCAGTGTGTTTAACATACCCCTAGACGAAAAGATGAACAATGAGCAGATAGGAAACACCAAGAAACTAGAAATGTAGTTGAGATATAAATGATAATTTAGTAATTATGTATGCTTTCATGGTTAAATCTTCACATTTGTCTACGAGTCTCTACAAGTGTGTCATTATAATTGCTACTCTGCCTACCATTTGACTTATTGTTCTTTTCTTCAATCTATTTCTTGCCTCTCTCATTGCTGTTGATTTGATGCTTAGCATTCGATCTACTCAGGCAGCCATGCTTTTTGAAAAAAAAGGGTTGATTAAATGCATGAAGTTTCAACCAATGTGTAGTCCAGGGTGGGTCAATGTATGTAGTTTACCCATGCAAAGTGGGGAAGCAATAAAGCTTTCTAGACAGTATCTGAAAAATCCAAACATATTTTACAAGCAAATAGTCAGAACAGATCTTGTAAAAGAATTTCTACATCTTACAAGGTCCTAATCTGCTTGTTCAGCATCATGACATTGCCATCAAAGAAATCTGTCTCCCATGAAAACTACCCCATATACTTACAATAAGTAAAGAAGCAGTAACTCTTCCACTGCCGCATGTGCTAAACCTGTCTTTCATATTTTTTATTGAATTAATTGAATATGGAGGATCAAAGATTTTTCATGGTAGATGACGAGGGTTACATTACTCTTCCACCTGTTCTTCTAAATGTAGCATAAAGGAACACATTCATTAAAATGCTTATCAAGTTTTTTCAATGTCAACACTTCCGTACATTGTTAATTCTAGCAACATGGATAAAAAGAACATGACTTTTCTCAGTCTCAAGACCTTTGCCATTTTATAAAAATCAGCATCCCCACTGAACACTTACTATTAGCAACTTGGCCTATTATAAGGTTTAATTAAAGAGGTAATAACTCATATGTTAGTTGAACTATACAAACTACATCATGTGCTAGTTGGTGAAGAACAAACATGACTTACCAGAGTAACTATTGATATATTTGACAGCTTGTAGTTAAGAATAGAAAAGGAATATAATCATCCCTTTAGTCAGAACTTTGCCTCGTATTAAGTGGAACTATGAAACAGTCTCAAGGTTGATAGATGTCATGTTTCATGCAATCTACTAATCAAGGAAACAAAAATAGTAAAATAAGCATGATTTATGAAAAGAAATTGGCGGAGAGAAAGAATGACAAGAATCATACTTCAGTGCAACATAGGTGAGGAAGAAGGTGGCACTTTTAGGCAGGCTCGACCCAAGCAGAGTGATAATTTGTTTGGGTTTCTTAATAATTTCCTTTAGTGAATCAAACAATGTCCCACCGATTGTTACTCCAAGGAAGACATTGAAAACAATGAAGTAGAAGTACTTCCCAGAGGCCGCTCGCACTGCATGACTCTCAGAGGGTATTCCTTCTTCCTTCGATAGAAGCATAAGGAAAGTTGGCAACAAAGCCATGAACACTATGAGTGCGATTTGAGGCAGGTAAGCTTCCAAAATAGTTCTAATCTCTGGTTGATTTACTATTTTCTTCAAAAAAGGCAGATACTTCTTCAAGTTTTCCATGGTTGTAAAGGCAGAGACAAACGCAATTGGGATCATGTAGAAGCATACGGTGAGGAAGACTATGCCATAGACAATAAAAGATCTTATCTTTCTCTCGTAGAACTTCTTTGGCAAATTTGTCCACAGAACCTGCCGCGGCTCTGGAGCTTCCGTCACAGTCCATGTATCAACCTTTTGAGCATGGATCGTCTGGCTAGCAGAAACAGCAGCAGGCTTGCTGCTGAAGAAAACAAGAGCTGCACCTTGTTGTTTCTCTTTCAGAGTGATCTTTTGTTCAGCCTCTAATTTAGGCAGCAATTCCTGTATTTTCTCATTACAGTGATCAATGGTATCAACTTTTGGACCTACGAGACCGAGAAAGCCAGTTCTGTTGGTGGGCCTTGTACCTTCTGGTTTCCCTGTAGTTTTAGATTCTGCATACACAACTTCAGCTCGAGCAAGTTTCTTTCCGTAACCTTGTATCTCTTCCCAGATTTTGTTGGCCTAAAAGAAAGGAGAGCAAGAGTAGGTGATGTGTTACCATAGCAGGTTGAACCATAAGTATTTATAATAGGAGCACAGGAGTTATGTACTTTTTTGTTATCTGTGACAACCATTGACTTGTAGAATGTTTCTGGATGAAGTGCTCTAAAGTATGAGTCAACATGATCCTTCATAGATTGACCTGGGGGAGCTGCCGGTATGTCCCTGACCAATACGGCAAACTCTTCAGGTTTTGCTACTGCACTTGTTTTTGCTCCAGCTCTCAGATCTGAAACATGTGTGTAGGATTTCCAGAGCACATAGTATGTGACAAAGGAAACCCAATACACTCCAAGCAGAAACGCCCACAACCTTCGACTTTTCTCCTGGAATAAACAGAAACCAAACATTTATGAAAGGCAAATAACCAACGAAAAGAACTATCCTAGAAACAGCGAGGCGGCAGATGTTAAAAATTACATGCAATCAAGATTGCAGGGGTGTGACAACTAGATGCAGAAATTACCATTTCTTTTACATTACTTATATCTAAAATTGACAAAAGAATATTTCCAACCTGCTCTGGTGGTACTAGAGAGCTTCTAAAAGGAAAAAAGAGGAGCCAACACCATGCGGGTGCACGCACACACACACACACACGCAAAGAGAGAGATGCTGACCTAATCTTGTAGTACATGAATTGTCTTGCTTACAAATATTCTAAGGTTGTGCTTTATGAATGTCACAATGACCAGGTTAAGTTAAATTCCTTGACCTGGTTATTTTAATCCTTTGTAACTTGAAGATGTTTGGAAGATTAAACCTCAAACCACCAATTTAACCCTTTGTCAACCTGAATCAAGACTAAATCTGAATGGTTGGTTACATTATTTTATATTTGGTTGAAATGCTGCTCGTTATGTCAGTTATAGATCTGATCAATGCTTAAATAAAAATCTATTTCAGTGGAATTTACTAGTCATTTGAAAGTTTATTATACAAACACGAAAGAAGAAAAACAAACAACATAAAGGGGTCTAAAATCAGTGTCAGTGAGTATAATAAATGAATGGATAGCAATGAACAAGAAAAAAAAAACAGTTCCTATTTAAGCCCTACTGCTTGTCACATGCCATGACACCCGAGTGAATATTGTATTTTGTTCTTCACATTCGTCAACATTGTCGCATCATCATCGTCTAAACAAACGAAAGACAGGACCAGGATCAAGGCTTTAAATTTCAGCCTAATACTGAATTCAATAACGTACCGGATTGACATACCAACCCTATTACCTGGTATCATCGAATAAAATATACAGACCCATCCTACCAATATAACTTACTTCGACATGCCCCATTGTTAACTTGTCAAGGTTCTTGAAGGATCCCTGGCTGTTGCTGTCGGTAGTAGATTGTGTACCATTAGCAGTTGCCGCAACCGGAAGAAGAACTGGGAGAAGAATAATTCCGGAGAAGACCAATATCGCTAAAACTGCATCAACAAATGCATCAATCACTCAGCAGTTTTTGGAGCTGTGCCTTTCCTTCTTTGCTAATTCTCAGTTAAAGCAATGAGCAGGAAGCACCAAGGTAGTAAAGTTATTATTTAAGTAGCTACTGCACCTCTATCACATATAAATAACATAACAGGAAAAAGCTGAATTCATCTATAAAATGAGGTGTACCCGTCGAACATGAGTTGTTTGTCCTACAAAATGACAGTGTACTCACAGTTAACGCATGGTAAATTACACTAGATTAAACTAGTTATTTGATCAAAAGTAAATTATCATAACTTAATTTATTGATAACAGTGACAAACGGTGCGACAGGAAGAAAATTCTAATAAGGTTTTAGAATTATATCATTACTTTTTAAAGCCATAAAATCAAATTAATCACTAAGCAGATACAAAGAATTAGGAGCAAAGGCAGATGAGTAATCTCCAACCTAGGAAAGCTGAAGACCTGTAAAAAACACAATAATTTAAATCCACCAGACCGTCGTCCAAACTCCTAAAGGCTGAGAAATCAGCAACCAAGAAGGAGGAAACCAAGAGGTAACCCCTTTGATCATCGAATGCCTCGCCGCGCATCCAAAAGAACTTTTTCAAAGACAATACTCACTGAGTTGAAGTCGGAGAAGCCTCCATGAGCATCTCAACACCTATCCGTAAATGGCATCGAGTATTTGATTGAGTGCTTACATAACATCTCAAGGCCACCTCAAAGTTCTCGGGAATTTAATGATTCTTTCAGCCAAATGCATTCAAGATTTCTAAGTGATGCTAAAGAACGTGTCTTTATTTTTAGCATCAGACGAATGACTTCAAAGGAATCAACTTCTTACAAATATTAGACTTTGCAATGGAATTCAAAACTATTGCTAGAAATGATGAAATAGGGTCAATTTTTCACGTTTATGATGCAGAGGAAGGACACAGACCAATCATATTCGAGCAAATTTATGTCCGAACTAACACAGATCAATCAGTAAATTCGACCAAATTAGACACTCTTGAATCAATGGCTTGAAGGAAATGCAAGTCAACACGGAACTCTCCAAATTAGCCAGAAAAATGCAACCTTGAGACGAGAACACTTGAACACGACAGGAGTCGATGCCATACCGGAGCTGAGGAAGACCAGGTAGACGGCGGCGTCGACGCCGGCGGCGGCGATGATGTCGGCCTCGGACGCTTTTACGGCCTCCTTGATCCAAGCCAGGGGTTCCTCGTCATCGTCCGCCCTTCCAGGGGATCCAAGCCCCTCAGGATGCGGTTGGGGTAGTAGATGACCGCGTTGCCGGGCTTCCTCTTCAGCCATGTGAACGCCAGCATCAACACCACAAAGATGATGAGGGACGTCCCCAGGGACGTCACAAAGGAGCTAAAATCCATCCTTTCTCCTTCCTCTCCGCCTCCTCCTCCTCCGCCTGCTCTTCTACTACAGTAGCTGTGCTAACTCCCTGTTGCTTCCCCCTCTCTTCTTTATGTACTCATCACTCTTGGAATGGTAGGTGTTACGAGTAGCCGTTTGGCTCTTTCGTTCCGTTTTTTCTCGTTCCCTTTCCCTTGGAACTTTCTGGGAAGACACAGGAGCAATGGAGGGGGAAAGGAAATGCCTCTTCTTTTGCTGCTTATTCTGCTGCTGCTATATCTTTTTGCTTAATGCAATCAATGGATTCGGAAATGAGCCGGGAGAGATGGTGATGGAATGGTAGCTTTCGTGGCCGAAAACGATTTCGAGTATGAAAGAGGCAAAGCGAGATCTATGGAGTGTTGTTGACGCAATTACTCGGGTACCCCCCCCCCCCCCTGCGCACGCACTTCCTGTATCTTTTGTTCTTCCGTGGGTCGAATGGCATGACTAGCCTCTGTGACCTTGTCCATTGTCACGGCATCTTTTTTCTTATCGATGAGTTGAGAAAAAAAGAAATCGTAGAGGGTGAACGAGGCGATGTTGATCTCTTTGAGATGAATTCCAAAAACCAATTGATAGAACAGAATCCGCACTTGTTCTGACAAGGGAACAAAAAGTGAGGTGATATAGCATAAACATCATTACATCCAGCACAAGCGCAGACATGTTTGCTGGCAACTCTCTCCTTGGGATAGCGTTGAACATGTTTACTGGAAGAGAACAAAAGGGGTTTTAATTGCACAGATGGAGCTATAATTGCCTTGTCCTGACGTTGGAGAACCGTAGTAGCTCTCCAATCTGCAACTGCTGTAGATAGTAGTAGCAGTTTTGAGTTTGAACTATGCTGTAAATTTTGACTCCAAAGTGGACTATAAACTGCATGCGCAATAAATTATACTGTAGATTTTGTCGTACTATATTTAAGATCCAAAGTGAATCTATGTGCATCTGCTGACGAAGATCCAGCGAGCCAATCCATAGAAAAAATCTTATGGTACAAATAATTAGAGAAATATACAGCTTATCATGCCAGAGCATTACAAGTACATGGACAACCAGGATTTTGAAGACGAAGATAAAGATGCTTGAGCCATGAATCTGGTGATCTCAAAGTAAACTTCTAATCAGTCTGACCTCTGATCCTTCAAATCATAAAACACCACAAGAAAAAGGCTCCTCTCTTCTCCTCTCTCTCTCTCTGCTTGATTTCTTCTGTGGCATTTTATCGAACACGTCAGTGATGGAGATATACGCCCCCGAGGACATTTTGGTCATTTTCAAGATAAGGGCAAGGGCAGTATCGTGACAACGCTCGGGTACTGTCGGCCGCGCGTCCATCACGCGTCTCCGTGTTGGCATCCCACGCGGCGGCTTCATATGCGCTGCCGACAGAGCCGTTTTGACCGTTCGGAGCGTCGAGATCGCAACGGTTACCCAGCGGATCTACTCCCGTGAAGCGCGAGGTTCTACGGCACGCGGAAACCATACCCCCGCGTCGCGAGCCCCGCGGACACCGACGTGGGCCACCCACCGTCGCCAATGGCAATGGCTGGTTGCGTTTGACCGCGTGCCATTCGGACGTGGCGTTTCCGCGGTCGTCATAAATACGGTGCGGTTCGGTTATTTAAAGGCGGGTAACCCGGCACGTCGGGACGTGGCGCGACGTCGTCCACAAGCGCGCTTACAGTTCTATACGGAGCAGCAAACACCATAACGTGCAATTAGATCGGGAATCGTGGACCTTAGTATTAGCGATGCCTCCTGGTTTGCTGTCTGCTGCTTTGTGTGGAACAGCTTCCCTCGGAAGGTTTCTGACACGCCGACAAGTGTACCATGTGAGCTGGTACCCCATCTAGTTGAGATGTGTCTGTCGATCTTGTGGACGGGCCTGAACTGGGCCCACGTGTCTGTCTTTTCACAGATTTGAAGTCTATCCGCAAGGGGTGTAGAAAAAGGTGTTATTAATAGAAGAAATAAAAATAAGAAAAAGAAGAGAGAGGAGTTGATGTGGCTCACTTATCAACGACAACAACAAGAAGAAGAAGATTTAAATGATCCTCTGAGATCATGAAAAGAAGAAAAAGAAAAGAAAAAAAAATCTGACTAACCTTCGTATATTTTGAAGAGCCAACTCCACCCAAGGCTTTTAAAAAAAAGCATGTTATACAGCTATTGACAAAAGTCTTGTGATGGTTGCCACAAATCTCAATCACAAAGTCTTGTGCTTGGTGATCGGCTTTAATGAGACTAAAAACACATCACTGCATAAAATATTACACCTTGCTTATCCTGAGTCACCTGATTCCACGCCTAACAAATCAATATTGTTTTCAAAGTAAATCTGATTAAACTTGAAAGACATAGATCTCAAATGCTCTCATGCTTATGCACCGAAAGAAATGGAAATCTGGTGATGTTTGAGCTGCTGATGGGACTCGTGGACTGTCTCACCAAAAAAACTTGGACCATTAAAAGGCTGTTAAGTTTGAGATCAGTTCAAACACAGGATTTCATCTCTTTGCGAGTACAAATCCTTTTGAAGACATAGAAAGGCCAGGTCTGTGTCCCTCTGGATTTTAGCAGCACCAGTGTTACAGTATATATGCATATTATTTATGATATCTGTAATCAAGTGTATCTTTGTGAGATATAACATTGGAATGCTATATAAAGAAGGTTAAACATCTACACCGGCATCCGTCTCACCGAACCCTAACCTCTCAGGAAATTAACAGGCATTTGTTGTCATCAGTACATTTTGTCTGTGATGTCTCTCTAGTTCTAACCTACTACATCCTTGGCCATAGGGTTTGAGATCTCCCTTGTCAATGGGACTTCAGACTTTACTGGATATAATAGATGCTTTGCAGACAGAGCAAGATGATAATAGTAATAGTAATTCTCTGCAATGCTTCGAATGCATTGTATCCAACAACATCGTCATCGTCATCGTCATCGTCATCGTCATGGTCATGATGAGCCCCGTATCAGTAGCAGCTCAAACGAGAACAGCAATAGCGAGATGGCAAAAGAAGATAAGAAGTGCAGTGCCAAAAAGTTGATTGATCGGAGCACGTGAGCCATCGCCGTCGGCCTTTATTCTCGCCCTCTCTTTCTCTCTCCCTTCCCGGTAGCTGAGCTAAGACAACCTACGTAGCCCTGCACGCCATGGCAGCAGAAGCTAGCGTCCTCAGGTTACGTTACGTACGTACGAAACCCTTCTTTTTCCAGGTATTTGTGATGGCAAATCCGAAGAAGACCTTCGTCGTCGCTGATGCCAGAGACCTGTGTGGCTGCTCACTGCCGGTCCAGTGCATGTCACGATCGCTGCTTCTGTCTAACCCAACATAGGTAGAGAAGGAAGGAGACGAGAGGCTTGCGGAGTCGTCCTCCGTTACCAATGGAGGTACGAGACATGGGAGCCGTGCCTCCCCAATGTCAAAACATGTCGCCAAGTTTGGAGCAGCAGATTAGGTACACATCAAGTCTCCTCTACTGCAGCTAACAGAGTCCAACTCACAACAAAGTGTAATGGTGGCAGCCCCGAGGAAGGTATACATACATACACGATAAAGCGAACACGGCAATTGCAGAGACAAGCAGTCATACGTGATCTCGGGAGGACAGCACGATTCTTAAAGCAGGGGGTTCGGCTAGAAGTAATCGAGCCGGGCAGGTTTATTGGGCTCGGTGGACGAGCTGGACCGGGCCGAAGACGGGACGACCGGGGGGCGGCAGGAGCGCATGAGAGCCAGGTTGAGGCCCTTGAAGAAAGAGTGCGCCTTGACGTCGGCGGCGCCGCGCCGGGAGCCGAGGCGGGTGGCCGGGTCCTTGGCGAGCAGGCCGGCGATCAGGTCCCTGGCGGCCGAGGAGGAGGAGGAGGAGGAGGGGGGCGCGGGGAAGGCCAGGGGCTGCCTCACGATGTTGCGGAGGGTGGTCTCGTTGGTGGGCCCCGCGAAGGGGTGCGGCCGAAGAGTAGCTCGTAGACGAGGATCCCGTAGGCCCACCAGTCGACGGCGCTGCCGTGGGGCCGGCCGGCGGCGACCTCTGGGGCGACGTACTCGTGTGTCCCCACGAAGGAGCGAGACCGGGCGCCCACCGGCTCCGCCACGAACCGCCGGTCCGCCTTCGATGCGCGGCGGGCGCCCGCCGGCCGCGAAAGGGGAGGCAGGAGGGATCGGCGCGGAAGTTGTCGTCGCAGCCGACGGCCGCCGCTTCACTGGCGGAGGCGGCGGCGGCGACGAGGGGTTCGATTGCAGGGGATGCGGTCGACTCCAGGGAGAGGTCGAAGTCCGAGAGCATGATGTGGCCATCGGAGCGAATGAGGATGTTCTCGGGCTTGAGGTCGCGGTAGACGATGCCGAGCATGTGGAGGTACTCGAGCGCGAGCAGCACCTCCGCCGCGTAGAACCTGCAGACCGAATCCGATGTAAAACGACATCAGCGCTAGAACAGAGCAAAAAAGATGGCGTCTTTCGGCGGGTCGATCACATGAACGGATGTGATTTCTTTCCTTCGTACAATGGTGGGTGGAAAGATACTGTCCAATTTCCAAAACAGATTGAATGAAACCTATGATTGTGATCGTGAAAAATAGAATTCCGACAGGCGATAGCATTTGGAATATCTTTTTACATGGAAGCATTGGGTAGTTGCGTGGGATTGCAAGAAGTAATCGCTCGTCGTAGAAAAAGTTGATCGAGGATGGGAAAAGGTGCGATTTTTAATTAAGAAAAAGGAGGTCGATCGAGGACCTGGTGGCGGCGACGGAGAAGCGAAGGCGGGGCTGGCGGTGGCGGAGGGTATGGAGGTCACCGCCGCTGCAGTACTCCATCACCACGCAGGAGTAATGCGGAGACGCGTCGAAGTCGGCGTAGAGGGTGGGGAGGAAGGGGTGGTCAAGGACCCGCAGGATCCTCTTCTCCGTAGCGGCCCTCTCCAGCTTCTTCTTCATCTTCAGCGCCAGCTTGTCCACCACCTTCATCGCGTACGCGCACGGAGAGACCTCGTCGCGGAGGCGGCAGAGGTAGACGGTCCCAATGTCTCCGCTTCCGATGCGGCGGACGAGCTTGAAATCCCGGGGGCCGAGGTTGGCGTCGACGGCGCGCGACCAAATGGCGGCCCAGGCGGGGTCGGACGAGCGGTGGGGCTTCGAAGACAGCCGCGAGGGGGCGGAGGGGAGCTCGATGCCCACCGCCGGGGCGGCATCATCGAAGGAAAAGCGGCAGAAGCTACTGCGGCGGTCTTCGCAGCTGCCGCCGCTGCTGCTCATTGAGCTCTGGCTCGAGTTCAGCACAACCTGGCCCGACTCGCCGTCGGAATCCACCTGCAAATCCGACATGTTGGCACCAACCCTCGACCGCAAGCTCCAACGCCTCGAGTCCAACTCCTTAAACAGTGAACAGCATCAAAGAAGAAGCAACAAATGACAGGAAAAATCCGAACTTTTCCCACGACGGCACAGGGGAGCACCGCAAAGACCGGGAAAACAGGAGGCTCGCTTTGGATCTTTCTCCGGAGGTGACAAGCAAAGCGATTCCGAGGCGATCAGAGCAGCAAAGAGAAACAGAGGTTCTCGCACTCGGGGGATCGAAACGAGACGGGCCCGGAACAAGAAACGCACAAGGGAATCAAAGGAGCTCGGAGGAGTCCGTTCGGTCTCACTCACTCCACATCCTTCCTCGCTCGCGCAACCAGGACGCGACACCGAGGCATCACGCCACAAATCCAAGCTTCTGATTCCTCGCTCGCAAACTCGCAACAAAAGCGAAAACGAGCAGCGGTTGTTCGTCAAAAAGGGAACTTTAACGAAGCAAAGAATCACGACTGGCGACGCGAATCCGCCATTAGAGCGGCGCCTCGCGAGTCCTGTGCGACGTCTCTCCGGCTTCCCTTTGCTCGGAGAGTAGGGACGGACATCGAAAGCTATTTATACCTGCGGCTTTATCGCAACACGGCCGCTCGAACAGGGGGCAGTGGCATAATGGTAAATAAATTCATTTGGGGGCGGGGGTTGTAATTAATGGTAAAAATATCATTATATTTTTAACGTGGTAGTTAACGGTGGCATACGATATCATCAACGATGATGATGTTGCTAGGGGCCATGTGTGGTTGTTATGGATGATAGAGAGTAGCAACAAGAGATGAGGGTCACTCTACATTCGTGTCGATATCGACGTGATTGTTGAACGGTTCTTTCGTTGCTTGCATCTGCATTTACGTTGACACTATTTTAGAGCGGTTGTCACCTCTCGTCGTCGCTCTACATATGTGTCGGTATCGACACAGTTGTTAAGCGACGAAAGGATCGCTCGACGTCTGCATCATTGGTTTTTTTTGTCGCTCTACAACTATGTCGATGTCGGTGTAGTTATTGTTGACATAGTTGCCGAGCGGCATCTGCATCATCGTTCTGCATCTACGTTGGTATCGACGCAATGGTCAAGCAACGAAAGGGCCACTGATGCAGATGCCGAACAACGAAAGGACCGTCGATGTAGATGCTAAGCGACACTACTTTGTAACTGCATTAGCATTGACACAATTGTCGAGCAACATCGCTCGACATTCGCATCGATGGCTCTTTCGTCGCTCGATAATTATGTTAACGTCGACGTAGACGAAGAGTGGCCTTTACCTCTTGTCATCGCTCTTCTCACCCACAACAGCCACCCAAGGCCCCGACTAGTGCAACCGTCTACTATCACCGTCGATTGAAATTTTAAGATTATCTTTTTATCTTTTATTTTCATATTTTCGTTAGTAAAACGGATGGTATTAGAGTAAATGGACTTATACGTTTGGTTTTAGTAACCATAACGGATATCAAATGTAATATTTTAAAACATAAAAATCGATATGCGTAATTGATAATTAACCCCGAAGCAGAACGGCCAAGAAAGGTTGGTGGAAAAATTGCATGAAACATCCCATCTTATCACACATCTCGTAATGGAGGATTCACTCCGTAAGACATTTCATCGGTTGGTATGGGTGACAGGCTGAGACAGTCAGTAGCTGACCCAATAGTTGACGACATATGATAAAGGAATGAGTAGAAAAGGATGATTTGTGCAGGCAAAGCTGTGTTCCCTCCATCAGATTCAATAGATTTTGACGAAGATTAATGGTCGTTGCTTCAGGAAGAAGAGTAACTTTCTCTGTGTATTGTTTGTTAGTTACATGGATACATTTCATGAATTCCTCCTATAGCTGTTCTTTTGATGTGAAGCTTCAGGGGAGTCACCTCATGTTCATTCTTTTGGAGTTGCTGCAGCTGTTAAAAAAGGTCATTTCTAGTGATTTATGCATTGCCACATTCTTTTAGAATCCTCCAAAGTTGAAGTTGTGTGTGTTTTCTTCCCCAAAAAAAGCTTCCAGTGGCAGAAATTTTAGTGAACCTGATGGAAAAGAAGTATTATTCCTTGCTTGTTGGAACCAGTAGAGATCTAAATGCAAGTTAGTGCTAATTAATTGGTGGTGGAACAACACTATCAATTATGTTTAAGACAGTCATCATTTCCATCCCTCTTTGAATTGGTATCATCTGTCCTCTTCATCTTGTTGGATCAAACTAGCAGATTCCACATTCTCTTCACATGTCTGAATCTGAGTTCAGCTGATCATGTATGTGGCCATGAAGATTAGACACCAGATGTTAAGTTGGAAATCAAATCAAACTGATCATTCTTATTTTTCATACATTTTAAATCAAATTAGACCTCGAGCGACCCATGGCGATGTGCCGCGACAAACGATACTAAGACCCTACATTGATTATTAAAGGCTTAATGATCAAGAGATCACCTCTCAGTTGCTGTTACCATGCAGTGTTCAATGATATCTTAGATGAGATGTGGAAACCTATAGTAGATGATGAGAGAGGTATGTGATGGCAACCCTGTGCAGGCAAATGCCAACCAAAAGTACACACAGTGGAGCCAACCCTCACAAGAAGCCATCTTCCTCAATGAGAAGGATGCCAACAACAACTCATCGAAAAGATGCTTTGTCGGTTTGCATGCACAAAGACAAAGGTTGGGGCTTCAACACAGCACCTCTGCTACCAGCTGATGAGGAGCTTAAGCAGCACACTGACACTCCTAATTAAACAACAAAAGCTGTACTGTGTGCAGTTCAGGAATCTGAAAAAGGAAATGGTGTGTTCCCTGTGACAAACAGAAGGTTGACAGTGGTCAAGAATCAACAATGTTTGCTTGTACCACTGCTAGCTGTTCTATGTTCAATCATGTCCACTGCCAAGTGGTTGTTGCTAATCTGAAAAATACTTGGGTCTTACTCTGAACCAAACTTGAGTAGTTGTTATTAATCTAAAAGATTAAGAAGTAGCATAGTTTACTTACTGCCTAATGTTTCATCCAAACAAAGTTGGATCACAGCCACAATCTGTTATTTCTTATATTAAGATTTTTTTTTTTTTTTTACAATAATATGATGAAACACCAATCTCATGGTGATGTACCAGATCCACTTTATGAGGATTTCAGGTTTGTAGCTTCATACATACACCCCCCTTTCAATCCTCCCTCAAAAGGGTCCTTTTATTGTTTTTAGTTGTTTGTGGAGCAGTCAATTTGGCAATCCAAAATAATAGGATTTAATATGAAAACAGAGATAATGGTCTCTTCCACTATGATTTTGCAGACAGGCTTGTGTTCAATATCAAGCAAAAGCAGATAATTGGATGATTGTAACAGTGGTAGTGGAGGATAGGTGACTGCTGTATTAAAGAGAAAGCATAGATGTAGCGAGTATAATGATTGCCGATGCGAGATGGACACTTCTTTCTGAATGAGAAGCTTCTTTTCCAGCTAGAGACTACTGCTGGTGGATTGACAAACTGCATCCAGTTCACTTTAAACCATAAGAAACATTCAGAATTTAAACCATCAAAGTTTACATTCAAGATTGCAATAGTTTCCGAGGCTGAGGCTGCATGTAGCAGAATCAATTGGAGTGACAAAATTACAAATTGATAGTTTCCCTCCAAAATTATTCCTTGTTGTTGCAAGGTTGGATTCATGTTTATGACAAACTGCATTCTGTAACCAGCCACTCTTAACTCATAGGAAAATGTTCAGAACATATGACAACAAGTTCTATCAGAGTTGACATTGGAGGTCATAGTTTCATCAGATGCCGAGGCTGCATGTAGCAGAATCAACCGAACTACTAGTAACTACAATCTGTTAGTTTCCCTCCAAGCTAATAACAACTGATGGAGAGGTAAACCGGTTCAACTGTCAGAAAATGTTACGTGCTGTTGTTGCACCATGGTTCCAGCCTCTCTCCTTTTCTTTCTTCTGTTTCTGCTGCATTACTCGATCACCATCGCCGGCATTACCCAGAACCATTCTCCTTGCCTTCCTCCCGCTGCGACCTACTGAAAGTCTTAACTTATCCAGCCCAGAAAGCGTTCCTCCCCTTCTAATTGCCTGGGGCAGTTGCGGCCTAATGATCACCTTCTTCTGCAGGCTTCTTCGAAGAATGCTGTTGATCTTCTTAGCACTTCTCTGCTGGCTGCGAGTTTCACCTTCACATGCGGCAGCAGTTGTGTGGATAGCCCGAGCTTGTGACGGTAATGGCGGTGAAAGGTTGTCCACGGTACTGATCAGTGCTTTTGCCATTGGAAGGGGAATAAGGGAGTTCCGTCGTGGTGCTGGAGTGACAGGTAGACCACCACGGATGGTAGGACAAAGGGAAACTCTGCTGGCTTTCCTCGGGAATGGCTCTTCAGCAATCTCTGGCTTGTTTTCCTTGTCTCTAAACTGGAGAAAGTTCTTGAAGATGATGTGGTCGTTTGGAGACTGCAGCAAAGTCCTGTTGCTGTTGTTATCAGCAAGTGGCCGCATCATATCTGCAAATTCTTTACCTGTTTCTTTTTCTATGACTTGAGTGTGGGTTTTCTCGATTGGTGGATGAGTGACAAGAAAAGATTTAGCCGCTGAGATGTTTTCTTCCTGTTGTTCCCTTCGTTGTTGTTGCTGCAACTGCTGTAGTTGATTTTCAGCTATTCTGTTGTCTACATGTTGTCTTGCCAACTTTCTTTCAATCAATAGTTGTGATTCCAGTTCCTTAACCTGTATATGGAAGTTCATCAGAGACCATTCTTACTCTCTCTCAAGTACCAAAGAGACAGAATCAAACATGGTAATCTCTTTAAGCAACCAAAGCCCAGTTTTGAAAGAACAAAAAGATAAGCATTTAGTGCAGATCTCTATACATTTCATTTGACATGGGCAGGCGCATGCCTCTGCAAAAAGGAGAAATAAATGTTCTAGATTTTTAACTATTATGCTGTAAAGTTTTTCACTGTCCTGCCAACAATCAAAGAACTAAAATTTAGACAAATTTCAGTTCATCCTCCCACAATACAAATAACATTTCCCTGGTGATTTTTTGTCATGGAAACCCTTATTCTATGAGAACCTAAAGATATATCAATAAAAGTATTTTATAAAAAAGGTGAAATACAAAAAAGACGGTATTTGGATTTTGGATCATATTCTCTTCATTGAATAATCTTGCATTAGTGTTTGAAAAACAAAAGTGCTTGTTCCATATCTAAACAAAAGGCTCAGCAGTTGACAAGGTTGATAGATACCTTCAAAGTTTCTGACACCTCCAAGGAACTCTAATTGGCTCATAGTGATAGATGAACATAAGAAACTTCCCAACTGTTGTTTATAGTGCTAGATTGACATAAGGTAACAAAAAGCATATGAGACATGATGGGGCTCTACTACCAGTTTCTGTTCAGTCAACAAATGTGCATCCATAATTCTTGGCCTGTACTCTCTAGTCTCTACATAACGTAAAGACTGGTTAAGCCTAATTGACTAGCACTATATTCATCTAACCCTGAAAAACCAACACAATTTAACATCCACCCTGTGGGACATCGGGATGTGATAGTAGTAATAACGTTATATTTCAAAGTCAACAAATATTAGGCTATGTCAGGTGTCTAATGCTGCTTTGTAACAACTTACTTTCCATGTATACAAAAGATTACTATAGAAAAAGGCACCTAATTCATGAGTATAAATCATAAACACAGATAGATTTCAACTATGACTGCCAAAATCCAACTCTATCTTGGAAAGACAGATCTATATACATGAGAGTCAAAATAATTATCATAAATTTCCCAGTTGGATTAACCGAAAATGAAGGTTTTGAATTCATACTTTGTCTTGAAGATTTTTATTGATCATATCTTTTGCCTTGTTCTTGATTTCCAAAGATTGAATTGTCTCTTCCATCTTCTTCATTTGAGAATCTTTCTGCTTGCTGTCCTCCTTGACCTTACCAACCTAGCAAGAGCAGCAGGAGAAATGTTAAGACTCAAGAGAAACAAGAATAGGCAATACCAAGGCTGATTATGAAACATTGTCTTATTTTTCATCGATATTCATACCAACTGTTTGTATCGGAATATTTCACTCATGTCAACTTGTCTTTTGGCAGGACCAAGTTCAATTCCCCTGACTCTGCTTGCAAAATTGAGAGAACAAAGTGTCTCACCTACATCATCCTCATTTGGGCTAATCTGCACAAACATCAAAGTCTTCGAATCCCCACCTGAATTTATTTACTTAGTTTAGTAACTTCATGTAGTAGCGGTATATGAATGAGAAAAATAACAAAAAAGAAAAGTGGCGAAGGGTAGGCCGAAGGATACCCAGGGAGTCTTGAAGTAAGTGGGTAAGCTTCGAATTCCTGAATTGGTGAAAATTCCAAAATTCAGATGATGATGGTAGAGAGATGTTAATAACAAGAGCGTGCAAAAGAGATGTTTCAGAAACCTGAAAGGAACATGTGGGCTTTTAGTTGCAAGAGCTGATATCACATTGCCTAATGCAGAAAGTGACTTGTTGATGTTTTGTGCCTCTTTTAGGCGCTCTCCTTGAGCATCTGTTTTTGCAACTCTCTCACTGCCAGCTAGATCAATGAGCCATAACTTGCTCCTTGTGCATTCTCCATTCACTATATTCTCTCCTCTTATCATCACACAGTGAATACTGAAAAAAATTGAAATTAAGAATATTGACATTAAGCTATTACACTAAGAGACAATAAGGTTTATGGATTTGAAGAAAGAAAAAATAACCAGTGTGATCGACTGCTATGCTCATTTGCATTAGTCGAACCAACAACTCTTGCTTTGCTGCCAGTTTGTAGAACCTCCCAAGCTTCGTTCATATTGGTCACATGAGCTTCAACGAGCCCTGGAACATGGTGAACTCCTTCTGTAACTTGTCTTACTTCTAGCCTATAAAAAACCAGCAAGTCACAAACTGGTCATCTATCCTACCTGTCAATTTAATGTAGAAGTTAAAACTTCTGCTTACTTCTTTGCAGTTGCACTAGGTTGAGATCCTGAAAGAAGCAAATCATGGATCTGCTCATTGTAGACCTCTAGTACACTTACAGTGACCTCATAATGATATAATCCTTGTCTTTCTCGTATTATTCGAAATATTTCCTCGAGTGTTCTATAGTTGACTCCACGAGCTTCTTCATTTCCTTCCATAGTAAAGGTTTTGCCTGTCCCTGTCTGTCCATATGCAAATATGCAGACATTGTATCCATCCAACACCGATGTTGCAAAAGGTGCAGTCTTCTGAAAAACAGTTTCTGGTGTTTCGGGTGCAAAAGCAATATTTAGTCCAAAAATTTGGTGACTCAAAAAGTAAGCATACAAGCACAGAGCGCAAGTTTGGTTGAATACCTTGATCATCTTCAGGACTGAACACGTAGTCAAACTTGAAGGCCTTACTGGAAGATACATGACCTTTGACAATAAGCTCACCATCTTTTGCAGATTCAAAATCAACAACCATGGAGGCCCCTCCAGTTTTTTCTTCCATGTTAAGAGGTCGACAACGACAGAATACTCTAATGTTTCCTGAAATACAGCTAAGTTCAAGAAATGTTTTGTGCTTCTCATTTGTTTCTATACATATTAATCAAATTAAACACTAGGCTAACCTTTCAGCTCTATAACTTTGTTGTATAGGTGTTTTTTTTCTTTTGACTCCTCATTGAACCTGAGCTTGAGATCTTCATACTCCTTCTCTAGATTGACATGACGATCTACTGTCCAGGGTAACATTGCAGCTTGTTAGATTCGGTTTCATCAAATTTAAATGAAAAGGAGCTTTATGAGACTAGAGGTTATTGACAAGCAAACAATTCCAAGAACATCATAAGCTGAATGTGTGAGATATCTTGGATAACTTACGTGACGTTTGAATTATGGTTGTTGCATGGCTAAGATCTGCAAGACACCTCTTAAATTCTAATGCCTCCCCCGATAGATTGACATGCTCTAGCTTCAGCAACTGATTTTTTCACATATGTTACGCTCTAGAAAAGTAATACATGATGAAAACAGATAGCAAAATGGAAGTGAGGGCAGAATGACTAGTATAATAACACATTACATGAAATTTCTCGCTCAAGTTAGCAAGGGACTGAAACCACCGACTCTTCTCCTTTACTTGTCCCTCTATTGCAAAAGCTGATTCGGAAACACCCACATAAATTATTCATAAAAAAAAAAGTTGTAATAAAAGATCCATAATTACAAATAACTACAGTACCTAAAGAACCAACATGCATTGACTTCTGCATGAGCTCCATTTGAAGCTTCTGCAACAACAGCCTTGCCTCATGGCATTCTTTATTCTTAAGTTCATTATCCCTTTTGAGATTCTCCAGTGCTCTTCTGTATTCTGCTTGCTCAGTAATGAGCAATTGATAGTCTTCCTCGGGTTTACTGCATTTGACACATTCTTCCTGAAAAATTTGAGACTCAGGTTCAGAAAAATAAGCAGTACTTTCATTTTTCAGGTGCCACTGATTCTTCTTACCGGTCCCCTGTCTGATACTTCTTGCTGCTTCCCTTGTGTTCTCTTAATTGTCTCGCCTGATAAGTTAATGAATATCTTCTAATTATTGAAAGTTTAAGTAAATAGGAAGATACAGAACAGGGTTCAACAAGATCTACCTGCGGAAAAATCCTGTCGAATTGAAATACCAGACACAATAGCGTGTCCTACCACCCCTTCAAATCTGATCGATAATCCATCCTCGTGAACAACTGAAGCTCTCAAATCTGACAAAACCAGAGGCCGGTTTGATCCAACGCGAGCATATATATCTAGGCCGGAAACTACCTGAGATGGTACTCCCATAAGAAAGCCTCCATAAATAAACAATCAACGCGATTGGATTAGCGTGGGGCATGACACGCTCACCTTCTCTTCCTGTATAAGAACATCGAATACTCTCATTCCTGCAGGTCCTTCAGTAAACACAATCTCAGCAAAATGAAGGTCAACAAGATAATCTCCTGCCTCGAGTTCAGGAAATTGGTATGAGAAATTCCCAAATCGAGCAGATCGGTAGAGTTCCTGTGTGCCGTCCCCGACCACTGCATCAGTGTTTACAGGATCTCCACTAGAGTAAAACCTGTCAAGTTCAAATTCGATGCCACCGCAGACCACGAACTCATCTACGCATCCTGCATTTATACTCAACGATCTCTCCTGGATTTCCGGTATCACCCCGAGCTCGATAGAAGCTTCAAAAGCACCGTCTTTGTCCAACTTTCTATCTTTTTCTGGCAATGCCTCTGCCGTTGTTAGTTCCGTCCTGCTATCAGAGGTGAAGCCGTCGAAGTGACTTCCAGGGAAGAGCTCAACGGGTGCGATCTTGTTCCGCTGAGGGGTTTCTCTGATGTAATCTGGCGATTCTTGAATCCCCTCGAGGAAAATGCCAGGCGAAGGGGATCCGGCGAGTTGCTGCGGAGATATTGCTTGGAATTCAAATGCCTGGCCACCTGCAAGCATTACGCCCCAAGATCACAAACCCTAGAAAGGGGGAGTTTTGGACCAATCCCACAGGAATAGCATATAACTGCTCATAAATCTCATCCAAGAAAAACCCCAACCCGTAACAGATGATCTGTGGGCAAGATAGAACGTCAAAGGAACAGGAGAACTAACCGAAATCATCAGCCATTGCCACCGCTTAACCAAATCCTTTCTTTCCCTCCAAAGAACCACCTGCAAATATCAAGAAGCGCTCTTGCAGCGAAGAAGCGTGATCGGAACCTAACGAATTCTTGAACCCCCGAAAGCAAGGAAAGGAGGGAGAAAATGAACCTCCGCGGATCTCGATCTTCCCACCGCAAGAACGCTTCCTTTTTACTAGAGGAGATTCGCCCAGCAGCGGTGTCGCGATTCGCGCCGAAGCGCTTCCAATTAAAGAAGGGAACGAACGAGAGATTTTGAAGAGGAGAAGAGGGAAATGGATCAGGAAAAGAAAAAAGGAACAGCTTTTTTGATCGCGAAGAGAGTTGGGGAGAACGAGAGAGAGACAGTGAGAGAGGGAGGGAGGGAGGGAGAGGAAGGACTAAAAAGAAGCTGTGCCGGAGGGAGGTGAAGGACCGTTATGTTTTCGAAATAAAAGAAAAAAGCGATGATACCCAACCATTACGTACCCGACAACCTACCTGTCTCGTTATTGGATAAACTCGGTGATTCGTCCATATGCAAAGTGGTCGTACGGATATCGTTGGTGGGTTATAAAACGCGGTTCTTCGTTCCGTGAAGATTTTGAAATAACGTTTATGATACCCATTAAAACGATACCCGATCCACCCACTCGTGGATCCCACATGTTACTAATACTTTCATCCAGTCAGAAGGCAGGTGATTCAACGGGGGAAGCATAAGAGAGGCTAAAAACGATGATCTCTATTTTGAAATTTGAATACTTGCCAAAAAGAGGAGGCTGCGGTCGCAATTAAAGCAGGATTAATAGCCACCAAATTAAGCACTTCACGTGGTATTAGCTCTTTCACTGCGGATGTAATCCAAGCCTTATTGCATGCAATCTCTCCATCAAGTGATTGATTTCTCTGCCATGAGACTTGAGAGTCCACCAAAAAAAAAAAAAAAAAAGGGCAATCATGTCATTTAGCTTTTGTTTACGGGAAAGCAAAAAAGATATGGGAAGATAATAAAAAAATTAATAGAAACTATATATAAAAATTTAAATATTTGAAACTTAATTAGTCGATCTGAAATAGTTGAAACTTATAATTTTATTTTATGTATCTTAATGGTGAAAAAAATCAAACTTAAATAGTTGAGATTTATAATTTTAGTAATTGTATTAAAGTAGAAAATTAGGTAATAATTGAGTTTGATTTTAGTACAATTTATGGACATTGCACAAAAGTCAAATTGACCCAAACCGGGGTTCAGCCCGCGGTCCAATCTCGCTGAGCGACATTGAGTCACGGGGTTAGCCCGGTCCAAGCCGGTTCATTCTAAGACCGCACGGCCCGTCGCGCGAGCTTTTACGTCGCCAACATTGACTTGTCCGTCGGCAATTTAGGCGTCGCCTCTCACGGAACGCCGGCGAGGGGGTGGGGATCCTTAGGGTTTCCTATCGTATCGATCAGACCTTGATTTCCGATGAAATTGGTTGATTTAGGGAGTGATTGGAGTTTGGGTCGGTAGGAATTCGGTATTTGATTTGATGGAAATGGAGGCTGGCAGCACATCATCGTCTGGCGGAGGAACGCAAACCCACTCCTATTCGCCACTGCGTTCCAAAGGTACCCTTTCTGTCAAATCTGTGGGATTCTGATCCATTTAGATGTGAAATGATTGAGCTTTCGAAGCGCGAAGGCCTTCTGCTCTTCGTCATTCCTTAAATCTGGAGTCTTTGTTCCAATTACATGTCTATTATTTTAGCATATATGATGCGAAGTCAATAGCCATTTTTTGTGGTGAGTTTTCGGCACAAATTCCAAACATATGCACTCGATTCCGCGTTAGAAATTTCGTTGTTTTCTTTTCCTGTATATGATATAATGTAAAATGTGGAGTCAGACATTATTTTATTATTTGACGGAGAAATTATTTGTTGGCATGTGCTATTACTTAATTTGTAATTGATTCTAATACAAGTAGAAAATGTCATCCGTAAGAGGTTATCAGCGGTCTCCGAGATGTGGGATCTGAGTTAAATGCATGGTTGTAAAGTCATGATCCTCATTGATTCATTATTGGCCATTTAAGATGAACAGCATGATATTATTTTCTTTTCCTAATACCCTTAAATTGTTTCTAAGGAGAAGGTAAATATACATTAAGCAGTCCACAACTTCTGCGGTGTCTTAGTGAGTTCAGCAATGTCAAGACACTAACATTGTTGTAAGGATTGTCACTGGTCCTGATAGAGTTGTAAATCGGTGTTGACCCTTCAACTCTCATATGTTTGCTGCTAAAATCATGCTTTTGTTTTGTTTCATGTAGACAGTAAAACATTGTCATATTCAATGATTACAAATCAATTTGAAAGAAAAGCCCATGTTTCCAAATAGCTGAGATCAGCTACATGAATCTGCTTCATTTTGCTATTTTAAGGGTCTCATTATCTTTTAGAATTGTTACTTTCGAGTGTCTAGTAAATATGTTTGTGGAAATGGAAACAATAAAAGAGCTTTATTGAGTAGTGGACCAAGTGTTTATTTCTTTTACCAGATTGGTAGCCTCAAGTATCATAAAAGTTTCTAGATGAGCAAGTACAGGGAACATGACTTGCCTGTTCATGGTTCCCTTCATAAACAGTCTGTGTTATATGCTTATGTGTTGTGCCCTTTGAATCATTGCTTAGTTCATTCCACCTTTTTATATTTGCATCACCATTTTATCCATTTTAGCCAGTTGCCTCACGGAATTTTATTTATTGAATTGAAAGTTTTGATATTTTTATAGTTTTAATAAAAAAAATTTTGTTTGGCAGCATTCTGTAAGTTTACCCAGCAGAATCTTCCAGCTTGCAAACCAAATCTAACACCAACACGGGTGAGATTTTTTTTTTTTTAAATGTCCTGAATCAGCCAATAGTCACCTTGGATCTTTTTCTTAATTTCATCCTTGTGCAGGTTATAGCAATATTTCTGTTAGCTGGTGTTGTTTTTATACCTGTTGGTCTAATATGTCTCCGTGCTTCAGAAAGTGTAATCCTTGGACTCAAACTCTGTTCAGTCAGATTAAGTTCCTTATGTAATTATCATCTTGGACTGAGGTTATATTGTATCTGTTGGCATTTTCTTTTGATTTTGTAGGTTGTGGAAATTCTTGATCGTTATGATATTGAATGTGTACCTGAGTCTTATAGAAACAACAAAGTAGCTTACATCAAGGACAGCTCAATTTCGAAGAATTGTAAGCGTCTAATAAAGGTAAAATTTATGGTATGCTCAATGCTAATGTTTCAAAACTCATGGTAGACATGAACATCCTTGGAGTCTCTATTTATTTGACCTTCCTACCAATATTATTCAGTCATTCCTAGTGAGAACAACAATTGGTTGGATTCAAGGATTTTATCTTTTCATACATACGTATGCACTCATGTGGTCTCCTAACTGTGGCCTGATGATATCCATGACTATGGAAACATAATGTCAACCTGCAATGCTGTGACTGCACTGCAATCTATTCCAACAACTAATTCCACAGGAGAGGCATATATATTTTCATTGATGCAACAACCACACATAACTATTCTTTTAATATGCCTATGATGTTCCATGATATGTTTTCTTATTTCTTTTTGCCATAGCTTCTCTTTTTCAGGGTGCGCCATTGTTTTATCTTGTTTCTCTTCTAGCTATGTACTGCACAAATGTTCAATATTTTCTTAACAGTTTTGAGGTGATATTAAGTTTAGATACGAAACTATAGATCCCCTAAGAGAAAAAAATTTGTAGGACTTAAAAAAGGAAGTGTTCATTGCTATTTACAACACATCTTTGGCCTCTGATGAAGAAACCCACTTGTGCATAATGCTCTAATGCTCTAATGTGTCAAAATAGTTAGGGAAGTTATTGATGTATATATCATATATGCCAGCTTTCTTCCTCTTTTTGTCATTTTGTAACCAGAGAACTAGGGAATTATGTTATTTTGATATCAGTGATCTTCTATGTCTAGATAGTATTTGAGTTACTTGTTTCTATATATGACATTCTGGTTTATCATACTTGTCTTCTTTATCTAGAACTATGTGACATTAAAATATTTAAAGTTCACTGCAGATTCAGAAGCATATGAAGGCACCAATCTATGTCTATTATGAACTTGATAATTACTATCAGAATCATCGACGGTAATCATCTTGTTAGCCTTATGTTCTTTTTTTTAATCTTACTAGTTCAGTTCCTCAAATTGGTCTCTGTTGATGCATGATAAGTTTTGGAAATTTTCCCAGGTATATAAAGAGTAGAAGTGATAAGCAACTTCTACATGGATTGGAGTACAAGGACACTAGTTCATGCAGACCTGAAGAGTATAACAATGGTCTCTCAATTGTTCCTTGTGGGTTAGTCGCATGGAGCTTATTCAATGATTCTTACACCTTCGTGCGCGAGACCGTAGAAATAAGAATCAACAGGAGAAACATTGCTTGGAAGAGTGACCGAGAGCACAAGTTTGGTAGAAATGTATATCCCTTCAATTTTCAAAATGGAAGCCTAATCGGGGGAGGAAACCTTGACCCAGATGTTCCTGTGAGTATTTTGATTGTTCAAATTCTGTACATTTCATTTGTTTGTAACATGGGGCGGGATCTTACATCCAAAGTTCACTAGCCTATCCGAAATATATGGTTCTAGTATGTGTATCTTGAAATATTTAATCATTATATTTTTACCGCCAACTAGCTGAGTGAGCAAGAAGATCTCATAGTTTGGATGCGTACTGCTGCTCTTCCAAAGTTCAGAAAGCTGTATGGTGTAATTGAAGAAGATCTACAAGCTGATGAGATTATTGAAGTACACCTTGTTAATAACTACAACACTTACAGCTTTGGGGGAAAGAAGAAGCTTGTCCTTACGACTAAAAATTGGCTCGGGGCCAAAAATGATTTCCTTGGGATAGCTTACATGGCAACTGGAGGCTTTTGCATTTTCCTGTCCATCTTGTTCGCACTCATTCATGTGAAGAATCCAAGGTAATTTTCTTTCCGACATGATAGTACTTTTGTTGAATGACACTGACGAGATTATGCTTTGTGCTATGATCTTTATTAAATTTCACTTCTCGTCGATGCTCTTTCTGGTGCCCATTACGTTTGTTTTCTTCTGATGAATCAAGTGATTCTTATGCAATGACATTAACAATATTTTGATGTAATACGTTACTTTTTGGAGTATTTAGGTCCAACCTTATGTCTCCCTCGTTAATTTCTGTCTGCAGGCCTCATGGCGATCCTACTTACACTTATGGGAACAGGAAAAGCACCAGTAGCTGAATCTTGCGGTCGGTTGTTGACGATGTGAAAAGTTCCATTGCTTATCCCGTTTTGTGAAGTCATCAGTTATCAATTGAAATAGTTGTTTGAAAGCTGCATTTGTATTACACCAGGTAATCCACTCCTACCACTATAAACTATGCTGTGGCTGTACAGTATGGATTATATCAAGATCAACTTGTGGCTCCTGCTTCGACTGATCGAGCAAATGCTGCTCCCAGTGCCATCAAGGCTGATGGTTGCACGTTATACTTCTTTGTAAATTTTGTGGTGGCCTATTTGGTTGCTTGTGTATGCATACGTCAAAACGCTTGTGCCTATCAGGATATCAGGATTTTATTTCAGGAAATGAGTACACAGATTATATCTGATGTTTTCTCTCATCTTGTAGAACAAATCGTCAAAAGATTTGTTTTTCTTGTTTTTATTTTCTCTCTGAATGTTGAGATCACTTGATAGTTATTGTTTTGACAAAGCCGGGTGGTGTTTTCTTCATGACCCTGGTTGCCAACTTGCAGAATGTCTGGTGAAATTTATAAAGGTGTCTAGGAACAAATAGTAAACTGATTGGTGCTGCCAGAAAACTACTCTATTAGCAGAGCTCAAGATTTGTCAAATTTTTTCATTTCTTTGATGATGAAAGCAAATGTGACGGAGGACATTTGATATGGTTTGCGGAACGGAACTCTTGCATTTTTTTTTTTTTTACATTCCTACTTGACAGATTTTAGAGAGGGGAATGCTGATTGATAAGCAGCTACTATCCTGCTAAGACAATGATATGATGCTTGCATTTTGTGTAAAACCAGCCAGCTAGAATCAGTAGCAACAACCAGTGATGATCATTCTCATCACTGTCAGAGTGTTTGATCCTGAGGATTAGCTAATGTGTATATTTTTCTCTTCTTTTTCTGGTTCTGTGAAATGTCATTTGAACCATCTGCAGTGCTGCCTGCAGTTCTGTGAAAGATGGAAGTTTGTTGTGTTTAAGACTTGATGTTCCATTTGAGGTCGTGATCCTATTTATCTTTTTATGGCATCCTGAGTTAAATTATAATATTTTAGAAAGTACATTCACATCGTCTTAACAAGTTTTTTTTTTCTGTCATCCACCACTCTATGGTGTTTTTTTTTTTTTTTTTTTTGAGTCAGGCTTTGAATGGGGAAAAGGTGGTGGTGGTGGTGGTGGTCATAGGTCAGAGCCCTCTGCAGCCGAGCCTAACTGTTTGTTGAAATGAAACGTCAGCCGCTGCTGCGAGCGTTGCAGGCACAGTCTCTCTCTCTCTCTCTCTCTCCCCCCCAAAGACTACCTTTCTTCACATGCAACGTAGTAGTAGTATCAACCTAATCGCTCTCTCTCTCTCTCTCTCTCTCTCTCTGTGTCTGTCTCTCTGTGGTCAGCAGCAAACACAAACACTTCACATGGGGAAGGAAGACTGCACTCGCTCTCGTCCCCAACTCTAGGCAGGCATACTACCATCGTCATGTCCCCACCCTTGTTTGCCGTCCCTAAAGATTCCTTCTTCTTGTTTGTCCATGCAAAAAAAAAGACAACTTTGCCTTTTCGCATGCATTCTTACTGTTGTTAATGTCGTACGTTGGCATCGGAAAGCTGTGTGCATGCATGGAAGAACAAAATGTTCGGATAACTGATGGATGCTTTTTGGTCTGAGCATTAACGTAGGCGACATAAGCAGGCATACAATTTGCGTTGTCATTGCAAATATTTGATGATAGAATTCGAAACACACGGATATGTACAGTGACACAGAGAGAGAGAGAGAGAGAGAGAGGCGATGGAGGGGGCTCAGAGCCAGAGAGCACCGGCTTGCTTGAGGAGCGGGACGAGGGAGCCGTTGATGTGGCACGACATCACCTTCTCGACGCCGCCGAGGAGCTGTCCGCCGACGAAGACGGCCGGGACGGCGGCGGCGGGGACGGAGGGGGAGGCGGCGGAGAGGAGGTGCGAGAGGACCGCCTGGATCTCGCGGCCGCCCTTCCCCAGCTGGTCGAGCTCGTACACGGCGGGGCCGACGCCGAGCCCCAGCAACAGGCGCTTCACCACGTGGCACATGCAGCAGCCGCTGACGCTGAACACCACCACCGCGTTCCCGCTCGCCATTCTCGCCACCCTCTCGTACGGTCCACTTCGCCTCATCATCACCATTCCCTCCGCTTCCTCTTCCACCATCCTCATCCTAACTAAACCTTCTTCTTCCTCCTCCTCCTCCTCCTCCTCCCTTTGCTCGTATAGATAGCAGACAGCAAGATAGATAGAGAGAGAGAGAGAGAGAGCTGGGTTGAAGGCGGAGTGGGATTGGGTTGGGGTGTTCTGCTACAAGTCTTCTATATATATATATATATATAGAGAGAGAGAGAGAGAGAGAGGGAGAGAAGCAGAGGAGGGAGAAGGATGAGTCAAAGCAACACGATTCGGTAGCCTTTGCAGGCGACGGTGGCCCCTGTTGCCCGGCAATCTCTGACCTCCATCCCTTCTCTCTCACACACGGAGAGAGAGAGAGGGGGGGAGAGAGAGAGAGAGAGGGCTGCTGTAAAAGGGAAGGAAGGGTAAGGGGGGAGTAGTAGTACGGGGAATAAACGGAAGGGGGACAGTGTGGCCTTCAAATGGGTAACGTCCGTCACGGACGGCTAACCGACAACCCGACAGCTAACGTCCTCCCGCCGCCGTTTGACTCCTGCCCGAACATCCAACTCCCTCGGGCTTCGCCTCCCCCTTCTCCCTGGTCACGCTCACCGAGTCGGCTCACTGAGTCACCGATTCGCCTTCGATCGAACTCGCAAGCTCGTGACTCGGTTCGCGTATTCTACTTTTAGCCCCCACTTCTTTTTTTTGTTTTAACTAATAAGAAGAAGAAGAAGAATAATAATGTTGATGATGATAGGAATGGTTGAGAGTATAAAAATGGAACCACTTTGCTTATTCCATAGTTGTCACTGATGAACAGTATAAAGTTGTCACTGATGAACATGACAAGTAAATACAAAAGTAGGACTTTCACTAAAAATCTTGGTTTCATAACTATTTTTCACAAACAAACCATATGAAAATGTCTGATGAAGACATACGATACAAAGATAATTGCATCCAGAATCATTGAAGCACTTCACACAAGTGTTTAGTATATATATCCAACGACAAAAAATAAATCTCAATGATGGACTTAGCCAGCGGAAGAACCCTTAATAGAGGTAAAACAACATCCCATGGAAGAAGTTGGTCACTCCAAGCTATATGTTCAAACAAAGTTCCAACCTTGACATGCTTCTTCTTTCTTCCTAATCTCGTGAGGCATTGGCCCAGAAAACAGAATACCAATTAGGTCTATCTGCTTGTGCGCAAGGACTACAGCGTTGTCATGATCTCACTATTATCACTTCATCCCCACACCACTACACCAGAAAAACTACATGCCCCCTTCTTTACTTCCACCGCAAGGTTGTGCTTCCTTTGTCGATGTAGTTATGGTCTCACTCGATCATGCTTCTCTCCTTCCTCTCAAAGCTTGCATACATATAACAAATTTTGCACCAGAGTTGTCTACCACTTCGATTTTTGTTCTCACCTCGACGAAAGTTTATTTTTGCTGCAACCCTGTGTGCAAATTCAGCTTGACTTAGTTCACCCGGAATTTGTAGACAACAAAATCTTTCTTCCTTGGATTTTCTTTAATGAGACAACTGTAAGTCTGAAGCACCTGAACTATGCATAGATTTTCAAATCAGTAAAACAGGAAAAGGAACACTAGCGTTACTGGACCAATAAAAGAGAAAATTTAAGTAAACCTTTACAATATCTTCAAGTCAGTTGAAGGAAAAAAAAAAATTTTGCCTACAAAATATCTGTTAAATAAAAGAATTCCTAGCTACCATAATATGCCTCCTCCAATATCTAGAAAGAAACAATAAACAATATTTAATATGCAGTTGACATTTTTGAAATCTAGCATCAAGTTGTTAAATACTCCTATGCTCTTCCACCCTTGACTTCCTTCTCAGCCTTTTTAGCAATCAAATTTGTTTGAGAAGGACAAACAAGCTGGTAACGATGCGTCAGACGTCGATGGCCATGATGTTGAGGCAAAATCGCACTGAGAGAGGTGGTGATGGTGCACTTGCAGTGGGCAAAGATGGTGCGGTAGCAGAGGCAATGTTGGTGGTACCCAAGAGGAAGCTAAAAGAAGTAGAGGAGGTAGGAAGGTAATGGAGGAGGATGACACAGATAGAGAGGAAGAGACGAAAGGCATACTGCCAATTTAGTGTGTTTTTAGTTAAAAAAACAGTGAAATATTCAACAATTAGTCCTTGGAACAATCATGACACTAACGGATAGGCATATATCAATACGATGGAGGTCTTCTATGGTCATAAGATCTTGTGGGTGTCAGCTGAATATTCTGTTTCGAACAAGGGGTAGTGGAGGAGTTGTTACGGATGACCCTGGTGCACTCGCAATACTTACGTCAATCGACAGTTCGTCTCTTATATTTGCTTGTACAGTTGCTTGGAATTGTGTTTTGCCTAGTTTTTGTATGTTTTTACTAAGTTTTTGTAAGCATAAGCAATTCATAAGGCTACAAAGTGATTGCTAACCAGATAGCCTAGTTTTTGTATGTTTTCTCAAGGTTGCTATGTAGTGTGGAATATCAGCCATCTCAGCTCCTTGGAAACCACCCAAGTGGCAGAGGGTTAGATTGCACTTTGAAATAATGTTGGACCCTGTTTGGATAAACAAGTTTATACATAAAGTGTGTGTAGACTTGCCATACACCCCAACACTCAGTTGAATAGTCATTTGTGGACTTGCGATTGTCTTTTGCCTTTTAAAGTCATTTTTGTCTTTTCTCTGTTTTCTCTTTTTGCACTTGAACCCTTTGCTGAATTAGTTTTTGATGTCGGGACTTGTCCATCGCTCATTTTTTGAATCTAATCAATTTTTTTATTTCATAGGTCCTTTGAGGCTTGTACAAGGTTGTTTCTTGGCTAACCCTTTGTGGACAGATATCACAATGATGCCTCATGACTCAGGCAATTCCAGCAAAGCCCGTGGCAGAGTGGCAAACATTAAAACTTCTCTAAACCAATTCTTACAGGTTTAACACAAGGAAAAGAGAAGACTCTTAGCAATTTCGATTTGACTTAGCTAAAAATTGTGAAGTTCTTTTTGTTGCACAAGGTAGAATAAATAAGCTACTATCACATGGCATATCTGTTAAACCAGAAATAGAAGAATAAAAATGAACTCATAATTCAAACGTAAAGAGACAAAAACAATACCTGAAACAGAAAATATTGGCAACTCAGCTTGCCAAGACTCCCATCTAAATGGAAGTTCTGAATAAACTCTTGAAACCACATATAGCTGGTACTTGGGTTAATGTTGAGAAGTTGTGGGATGCTACACCACTGATACTTGAAAAGTTAACCTACTAAAATAAGGCAAAAGAGAATAACCAGGATTCATAGCAGAAAAAAAAAATATTTGCAGCTTTTTCCACTATTGATTATTATGTACAAAGAGATCATTGTGTTATATTAAGCTACTACTTCATTATTAGCTTCATAAGAAAGTTCAAGGTTACTTTTGAACTTAATGCTGACCACTTAGAGGGCGTAGCATAAGCACATGAAGAAAGTTGAGAAAGAAAGATTGGATGATAACATCATTGTGTCTAACAACTTATAACCCACCTGAACAATCCTCATTTGCCAGATTTTCACAAGCAAACTAGCATAATTTAGATATCTACATGTAGTCGAGCATGAATCTTTCTTTTAAGTCATAGATTTCAAGTATTCAGATGTCAAATTTGAAACTCAACAAATGGCACTATGTTTTTATTTTTATTTTTTTTAATTAATCAAACTGCTGGTGTTTCATCATGAATATGGGCTTCATGATTTTCTGTTCAAAAGTCAAACAACACCAACTTAAGTTGTTCTCTTTAATGCATTTATAAACATCAACCTCTTGATGTCCTTTCTCATGTGAATGCAATGGATACAGATTATGATGCCCTTCACTTCTCTTTCATCAACCGACAATTTTATGATTATAACAGAAAAGCAAGTATCGGTTTACAAGACGAACACTTCTCAACATAAGGACAAAAGGATCGATTAACAAAAGCATTTCAGATAAGGAGTAACACCATAACGTTTATATTAGCGAATTCGATAACAAAACTAAATAGCAACCACCGAAGAAGCATTTCATCAAACAATTGGAGGACTAAACATATTCTCGTAAACTGGCTTTCCGCCCTCTGGAACATATAATCATCAGCATCAAAATAACAAGACGACGTTTGAGATAAAAAGTGCGTCATCATCATCAAATTGATAACATGGCATCTGACTAATTAGCAGCAACCAACTAAGCATTTTGTCAAACAATTGGAAGATGAAAAATAGCATTAGAAATTGGGGTTCGATACTCGATCCAATTGTTCAACGTTCTAACATCTTCAGTCGGTCGTTCGGATTCACTGATGCGCATCCCGGATCTGATGCGATGCCCATGCAACGTTGAAGATACGAAAGCATTTCGAGTGAAAGCACAGCCTGATCGGGGACATAGTAGAGAACATGACCAGTAACGCAAACCTGTGGACCATTTCGAGGTGACGAATCCGCTCATTCTGTTCAACAAGTGAAGTGACACGGGGAAGAAGGGGCCGCAAACGTTGACATCAAGCAGAGACGCGACAACCAGAGCAAACGTCGGCATAATACGGCGAAGGGGCCGCAAAAGAGCAGTTTTTATGAACAGGGTCACATGCTAATCGGATGCGGATCCTCCTGTGACAACAAATCATGCAAACTGATAACAACGATATCGGATTTGCATCCGTTCATGGGTAATATAATATAATTATATATATATATATAGAGTTCACTCGCATTTTGAGGCAAACGGAGCAATAGGCATCCAACAATGGAGAGAATGAACTATATATCTATCTGATTCACGTTGTCAAGGAAAGCTGTTGCAGAAGTCAATCAACACCGTCGCCTGAGCTAAAGAACAGTGTTTGGATGGAACTCAGACCATAAACTTGATGTGGAAGTGACTCTACCCAACATTAAATGAGATGAAAGCATCAGATCTCATGATGGATAGCCAGCCAAATGAAGAGGAGCAGATGGAAAAGGAAGAAGACTCTTTGGAGATCTCATATCTAGAAAGCATCAAACTAGGGTTGGAACTTTAAGCAGTTTTGCTGCCAAGTTTGGCATCTCCAGCTTTTTTCTGCACCTCTTCTGCTCTCATCTGATTCACTGTAATTGGTCTTCTTGGTTCCATAAAAGAAGAGCTTTGCACAAGCCATGGTTTCTTCTTCTTGGTTCCAGAAAAGAAGAACTTTGCACAAGCCATGGTTTCTTCTTCGAGCTCCGGCCAAGTGAGAGGACGACGATGTTTACGACTACTTCTTCTCCTTTACGACGGAGGAGCAATCGATCACTGAAACCAATCGTACACAACAATCTCAGGTAGCTAAAATGTGTTGACCAGTTGATGTTAGATCTCTGAAGAAAAGGATGCCTGCGTATGGTTTCACGACGATCCCACGTTTGCAGGCAGAAAGCACAGCGTCATGTTAGATCTCCTGGCACAGCCTGCGCCCACTCAGGTGGCGAAACGTGTCCACGCCACATCCAACTGCAGCTGCTGCAAAAGCGTTACTCCCCCCGAATCCACCTACCATTAACAAAGTCCAGTCGCCATTGATATGTGCCAAAGCTCCTCTTCTCTCCCTCCCCTTGATCCCAGTCGTCTTACTTTAATCACCTCTTCCCATGCTGAGATAAGGAAGCTCTCATCTTCTTCTTGATGCTCTACAAAATGGAACACTAGGCTCCACATGAGGGTGACTTGGCCGTACAATTTAGGACGATAGGTGTAGGGATTTAAATAGAGGTATAGCTGCATTGGTTCGAGGTTCATGGCATTAGTTATAAGGAGAGAATTATGATCACACTGAGGCCACCAAACAAGGATGCGGATTTGGATATGGCCTGCTCCTTCCTGTACATATGTGCATAACTCGAGATTTATGTACCAGGAGTGGGTGCAAATACTATGCAGGGTGGTCCAGAAACTGGTGGTTGCAGCTTCATGTCTGCTCTTTCAAGTCTTTGGTGGATGATTGTGACACACATGCCTCTCCTCTTCTTCTTCTTCTTCTTCTTCTTCTTCTTCTTCTTCTTCTTCCTGCAGTGGAAAATGAGGAATGAGGAGTGCTGACATCCCTTGGAAAAAATCTTCTTTGCATGCAAACTCGTATATAATAAATAATACAGCATGGAAGCATGAAGATGTCATGTTTGACTCGACCTTGCAATGCTGCAGAAATCAAAATCAAATATAACAATGAAACAAATACATTTCATGCTTCCCACACTTTTTTTTATTCAGCTCCAGTTTCTCCCTGTCCAAAAAAAGAGCGATGTGAACCCAGTTTGGAGAGGCAGCTGTGAGACCTATATCCATTTCTGCTTCCGATTAGTAGCTATTTTTCGCAGTTCAGTTCAATGATTCCTGTACAAACTGTGAGCATCTCGAGAATTGGACAGAACTTGAATGGTTGCAATCTGATTGCATTTCTTCCCCCCCCCCACTTGTTTCAGTAGTAAAATAAAGAAAGAAAGAAAGAAAGAAAGAAAGAGTGAGCTTTTCCATGACCTTTAGGAGTTACATCAGCCATTGCTGACCAGGACGGACATCGAAGCTTTTCCTCTACCTACTCATTCACAAGGGAAGGGCCGTGAGTCAAGTCAATCCATCGATGACAACAACACATCAAGGTCATAGGACACCAAGGCCACCTGCCTTTCTGAACAAACAGTGACCAAAGTATTGGGACTCACTGTTGCAAGTTTCACAAGATCAGGCTCACCAGTCCCTCGCTGTCCTTTGCCGCCATACACACTCCATTGGTGACATTGAAGAGAGGTCCATAGTTATGGTGTGGGATCCCCCCCCCCACCCAAGGTTAAGAGGACAAAGGCCATAAATTGCAACAAAAAGCCAAGGAGCCACAGATGCTTAGTCGCCGTAGGCCTAAGAATTCATGATTAAAGATGGGGAGACAACAAGACACGTCTGCTGTCTCCTCTCACATCTCTTTTCTCTGCATAGGAATCATCCGATTGCTTGCAGCATTAGACAGTGCATGCTTAAAGCACCACCAAAAGCCTCCCCCCCCCCCCCCTTAGTCTACTCATATCCATCTTGTGCCACCATCAGGAAATAAAATAATTAAAAAAAAAGCATAGCATTCTTAAGGATCTGAGCTTTATGATTACTCGTGACTAAGTTTGATACGAGTGTGTGGAGATCACTGCTTATGTTTCTTCTTTTCAGTGCAGCCTGAAAAAGAAGGCAGCAGGTAACATGCCTCCCCTACACAATGTTTCATAAATAAAGATTGCATGGGTTGTTTCTGACAGTCGCTTTAGTGAGCAAGGAAACCATATAATCAAATCATCCATTGACCCACCAACCATTTGCTGTTTCCTAAAAACAAATAAAAAAGATGAGGGTTTGGGGCCTAAGGGGCGTGATCTGCCACAAAAAAAAAAAAAAAAGCATGATGGTGAGGAGTCTTTGCATGCATGATAACAATGGATGAGGTTGGCATGATGAGGTGCAGCTGAACTTGATCATATCAGTAGTGGTTTGACATCATGCATGGAGGACTTTAGCAGGACTAGTGTCCTTCACAAAACTGAATGCAATACAATCTTTCACAAGGGCAAGGTAAGAAACAACTCCAGTTCTCTCTAGACACACAGTTCTTCTGCCAGAGTGTCTTTTTTTTTTTTCTTTCAATTTTATTTAGTTAAAAAAAAGTTGAAAGTCTTCTTGAAAACACCTCATGAAACATGAAACAGCACCCAAAGTAATGAAAGATCAACAGGTTCATGACAAACAAGGATTAAGTACTTGTTGAGAAGGATATCTTAATCCAAAGACAAATTTGGCTTCAAAGGCTAGTAGTTGATTGGTATCAATATCTATAAGATCAAAAGTAGCAGTTGTCAAGAATGATGTCATGCTAATGTTCATAAAGAAGCCTTCTCCTGTCTGTCTAACATTTGGAGGTAGAAATTTCTCATGCTAAACATGAACAATATAATAATTGTGCAATCATGGAGTTTCATTTAATATGTCGGAGCATAATTTGATTTGTCACACTTGAAATTTAACTAACAGAACCTGGAACAGCATTTTTTTTTTTCCTTAGATAGAAGTTGTTGTCGTCTAATTAATTTCACTTGTAAATTGTGTCATGTTATAAGCTGCAGTTTCTTTTTAGGTTGTCTTTTGTTCTTTCGAATCTTTATTTTGTAAGAACATATGCAAAGCAAAAGCTCATGCAATTTACTTGGAGAAAAAGAAACCCATAGCAGCTCACACCATCAACAGAAACACAACTCTGGAAGTAGTAGCAGCAGCAGCAGCAGCAGCAGCACTTTGCCTTTTGTTTGTCTCTATCATTTCTCAAACATTTACACGCTATCTATGATGGAGGTACACTAAACTACATGAGGAGTGGATGTATAGCAAATGAGCAATAAAGAAAGGAGCATTTCTTGCAGAGGAACATTCACTTGCATGGTGAAAACTCAGTACAGGAAGTGAGGCATAAAGGTTCTTGAATGAATTGACACAAACAGTGCAGCATCTTCAGTTTATGATCTTTTTTTTTTTTCTTCCAGTGATGACACAAGTAAGCATCTTGATCATAAATACTTCAGGAAAAAACCACTGTTGTTGAAAGCACCATATTTATGATCTTTCTCCCAAGGAGTCTTTGATATCTTTTGCTCTATCACTGCCATCAATTCATCCCTAAACAGATAACATAATCCTCTGATATTTTTGTTGTCATCCATATGCAGCCTGCAAAGTTTGATCTACGCTTTGTGTCATTGTTAACCAAAAATATCCCCAGCAATTTAAACAGAAAACACTTCATTAAATTAGCTTTTATGCTTGTTTCCTTTACAAAGTCCATTCTACCCAATGCCTTGCGTGTTATCTCATTGTGCTTTCCATGCTGACAACACGTAGGAAAGGAAGAACAAAGGAGATTATTTTCTACCCTTTTCTTCTGTACCCGCTGCGCCACCTGCCTTACGAGTGGAGGGAGGTGTGGGCACCGGATCGTACCGTGGCAGGTAAGCCGAGACGAGTAAATTCTGATTGTACAAGTACTGCGCGCAGAAAAATCCACGGGAGCAGATGAGGAGAAGGGTAAAAATACTGTAAACAAATAAAAGCTCCGTGCCATCGAGAGGTTCTCCGTTTCAATGTGCTCGAATAATAAGAGGACACGTGTGCAAACTCAAGTAACTTGTTAACCGTGTCCGGAAGTGATTCGGTGGGAAGATGTTTGGTGTCGGGGCTGCGCACGAAGGCGTCCCGGTGGGGGTGGTAAACGGGAGGAGGCGAGTCCCCCCATATAAAATGATGGGGAGGGAGAGAGTGAGAGGGGAGGGACGGCGGTGTGTCGTGACCTTTCCCGATAAGCTCGGCCATTGCTCGAATGGGAACGCCTAGGGTTTCGATCCACGAGCCCTCGCCAATCCCTCTCCGTCTTGCTGCCTCCCTCATCTTTTTCTTGGATGGATTGCGCTAGGATTTCGCTGAACTAGGAGACGGGTTCCCCGAAGACCCTAAGCCCGCGCGCCATCCGTTAGATCCTTCTCTACCCTGCCTCCACCACCGTACTCTCTTTCTCCTCGTCGCTATCCCTTTTCTTGCGCGCCGAGGGGATTGCGCGAGGAGGAGAAGAGATCGAGGTACGGAAATGGAGGATTCTTGTCCGAAGCTCGCGTAGCGGCGTGTTGGCATTTGTGGAGGCAGCTGCTTGGCGCGCGCTGAGATCTTGATGAGAATTGGAGGAATGCAGACCGGCTGGGGTTCGGATGCTTGGAATCTGGAGTGGAGTGGTTTTTAGGGCGGGGTTTCTAGGTTCCTGGAGTTTGAGTGGGTAGATCTGGGAGGTCTTGAACGCGGACGCATTAGCTCGAAGGAAGGTGAGCTTTGTGTGCGTAGTACTGATGATTAATCGCTGAGATTACCGCCAGGTTCGATTGTCTAAGTGAACCTTTGTATTTTTCTTCGCTTTGCCGTCTGGTTACTCCTTTTGCTGTCTCTTTTCTGTGTCCCGTTTGGTTTCGTCTTTAAAGCTGCAGCGAGGATTAAAGGTGCCGCTGCCTTTTCTTTCGTCTTTTTATGTCTTCTTCGCTCTCAATAATCCGTCAGAATTCGGTGTCTCATGCTGCCATCGTTGCAGTCAGTGATGCTGCCGCTGCTGATACCGCCTTGCAGGCCGCAGTGCTGATTTCTGGCCGCCTGGCGAGCTCGAGCAGCGGGAAGAGAGGAGGAAGTCAATAGCATCCGATTCCTGCTGCGAGAAAAGCAAGGTCGCGAGCTGTCATCTCCGGCCACGAACACGATCTGGAGCGTCCAAAGGTCTCGCCTTTCTCCACTCCATTTCCTTGCTCTCTTTTATTTCTCTCCTTGTACTGCGGACTGCGGACTGCGGACTGCGAACTCGTCATCAATGCTAAAGGACAGCCTACCGCTGACTCTCAGCAACCCTAAGCTCCCGAGTTGACACAGTCACCCACCGCTTCCCAAAAAGGAGATCAGGGTTCGAGATAAGAAGGCAGTGGCGGAGAAGGCGATAAAGATCCGATTTGGGCCCCAAAGAGGCATGAGAGTGAGATGGAATTCGAGGAGAACAACCACGCTCGAAAGCGGTCACGGGTGGTGGGTAACGGCAGCCAGGCGGCTAAGGTAGGGCGCAAGGAGAACCAGGATGAGGACGAAGATGATGGAGAAAGGAAGGGTGGAGGGGCGGCCGTCGGCCGTGTCACCCCCTGGCAGCACCACTCGTCCAGGATCTTTCGTGTTTCCCGTGCCTCCGGTGGGAAGGATCGGCACAGCAAGGTCTACACGGCGAAAGGCCTCCGCGACCGGAGAGTCCGCCTCTCGGTCTCCACCGCCATCCAGTTCTATGACCTCCAGGATCGCCTCGGCTACGACCAGCCGAGCAAGGCCATCGAGTGGCTGATCAAGGCCGCGGCGGCTGCCATCAATGAGCTCCCTCCACTCGATGGCTTCCCCAAGCTTCTTCAACCTAGCGGAGATGATCAGATGAAGGCCGATCCTGTTGTCGAGCCGGCCTACAACCAGCAGCAGCATCCGCCGACCAAATCCGGCTGCAGCAGCAACTCGGACTCCAGCAAAGGCTCAGTCTTGTCTCTCTCGCGGTCGGAGAGCCGTGTCATGGCCAGAGAGCGAGCTCGAGAGCGAGCAGCGAAGGATAAAGAGAAGGACAGAGACGACAGCGACCAGATCGTGGCCTCCCATCACCAGAACCTGAACCCTAGGCTGAACCCGCAGACCCCTTCTTTCACGGAGCTTCTTACCGGCGGCAGCGGCAACAACGGAGGCAGCAACATGTCTGCTGTTGCCGCAGGAGGGGAGAATCCCGGGCACAATTGCATCCAGAAGCAAATCTCTACAGCGGATTACTTCGGGCAAGCTGGTCTCTTTACCCAGTCTCAAAAGAGTCACCAGCTGCCCTCAGGGTTTTCTTCCCAACCCCACTTCGGAAACAGCTCTCCTATGGGAATTTTGCCTTTCAACATTGCTGCCACCGGCGACCATCAAGAGATGCAGCAGCAGTTCCCTTTCTTGCACGAACATTTCTTCCCCGTCTCGGCTGTGGCAGCGACTGGGGACTACAATCTCAACTTCTCCATCTCGTCGGGTCTTGCGGGTTTCAATAGGGGGACCCTTCAGTCCAATTCACCAGCTCAGTTGCCTCAGCAGCAACACCACAATCACAACCACCTACAGAGGCTGTCTTCTACGGTTGACGGATCGAACCTGCAGTTCTTCTTCGGTGCTGCGGCCGGTTCAGCGGCGGCCGCTACCAACACGGAGAATCAATTTCAGTCTGGATTCGACGGCCGCCTGCAGCTTTGCTATGGGGATGGCTATCGGCAATCAGACCTGAAAGGGAAAGGAAAGAGCTGAAATCATCACAAAAATGATGGCTTTTTTTGTGCATATTCCATTGCTGGTAAGAAGTTCTCCCAGTGCTTTTCTTTTTATCTCAATGATTATTGCATTGATGTATTAGTTTAATCAAAAGATCTTCTCTGCTTGCGTCTGTCCTTTTTTTTGGTGAGCTTTTTGGACTTTTGTGTGTGTCATTGTCATCCCAGTATGCTTTTCTCGAGGTTGAATGCCTTTGTTTGATCCCCTTAGCTTTTGGAACGGAATGATTGTGTAGCCGACCATTGGTTGAGATTTCAATGGTGGGTTGATGGTGGCCGTGTTGGAATTTTATATCTGCCCATAGTTCTCTCATTGTGTTGTTGGCTAGAACAGGTGTCAAAATGTTAGGAGTTACAACGTTTGAAAACCCATTAAAGGGTAATCTTGTCGCTGCCAACCATTAATACAACATCCACTGTAGCCTGGCACTCATCTGGTATTATGGTTTGCAGTGTACCTGTCCTTTCTGTTCTTTTATATCTTGGGGCCTGTACAGCTAGAATCAGAAATTGGTGCATGCAACATAACATGATCAGGAAGATAGAGATTGCCAACTTTTAGATAGTTGTTTGTCGTTTTAACAAACTTCCCTAGCAGACAAAATCATTATTGTAAATTTCACATATGACACCGGACAAATCTCATGCTTTGATATTGTTAGTAAAAGATTAAAAAATTAGTGTAAAATTAACAAATAAGCCAGTTGAATATTTTTGTGACAGTTATAATTTGGGTAAATAACAATTGTAGCTTGTATTAGTTAAATTTATTGACGTAATTTTGGTGGGTGAAAAGAAAACAATTTCCTTATCTTCCACGCTAATATGATCTAGAGGTACTAATTTTACTTTTCCTTGTAGATCATCTGCTGTTATTAAAGTAGTTGTTCTTTTTATTTGTGAAAAATCTTCAGCACCCAGTGAAATGGATACAACCCAGAAATAGAAACAAGATTTGACACTTAACCAGGAGAAACAAGATTTGAGATCAGCTCAATGTTCTATTTTATCTGTGAGTTTCATAACGTGACCAAACGTAAGGTATAATTGATTTCTAGTTCATGAAAAAGCTGATGTTAATAATGAGCTGAACTTAATTATAATATATTGCACTGCCTGGTCATTAATTCTTGGAGTTTGGTAATGAATCGTAGTGAAGAGCTTGAGATAATTTTTGAGGTTTATGAAGAACACATTATTTGATATTCATACTGTAGAAGAATTTTATGGTCCTGAATAATAGCATAAGCATTAATCTTAGTTGCGTTTGCTGTCATGTCAACGGTTACATGGCACTATCAAGCTAGGATACTTGTAGATTTTACAGTTGTTTAGAGGGATTAGCTTTTTCATATGTTATGAGAAGATGTCATTGACATCTTGGTCAATCCAATATGATTTTGGCCCATGTGTATAGGGATGTTCGAAGTGTGATCGTGATACCTTCGAAGTGAAAAAATCGAGCTCTTGAGATGCCACTTACATGAAGATCACGATTGAAAGAACTTTTTTGACCCAATCCCTTTGACGTCTAAGTCAGTAACCCAAAGTAGGTGAGTGTGATTACGAGCAGTAAAAGTGATCCTTCGTAGTGTGCTAAAAGTGAGTTTTTATACTTTATCATAGTGGAGCAATAGAGGGGCAAAACATTCTATGGAGAGGCCGCCCTCAACCATCTCTAACAACATACTTCTGTCCTTTTGTACATAGGCGACAAGTGAGGAGACACTCCACAACCTTATATCCATGCGGATAGGCCAAGGAGGCAGGTCTTATCTCTCCTATACCAACTTGGTCACCACGTAGAAGTCATGTATCAGATGATAATTGGTTGACGATATTCGATTATCATTTGTACCCCTTGAATGTGTGCTTCAAGAATGCTACCGAGGAGACCCTGAAGTGCAACTATCAGCTTATCTGGCATATGCGCCATACAGAGGTAGGTGGAGGAGCCATCGAGATGCTTGTTTCGGGTAATAGATGATATGATTGGCCTGCTTGATTTGCTACGAGGGTATCATTCATCGCCGCACTTGTTATAGCAATGTCGAGGTGCTTGTATTGGGAGGTGGGAGCTAGTAATCGTCAACCTGCTCCTTTTCCCTCTTCTTTACTTCTAGCTCAAGTTGGACTTCGATCCTATCCTCGTGGAGGCGCTCGAAGGTCGTGATAGATTCGCTTATCAAGGCAGACTATGAAAGCAATCGAAGTTGACTCCTTTGCTTGTCGTTGAGGTGACCCATAACACCTCAACCTAATCTTGCTCATGTCATCACCCAATTTGTAGATTCCTTAATCTATAGTGGAGATGTTGCGACCCTCATTGTTGCCTGATTTGTGTTGTTGTATGTTGATATGGAGAATGAATTATAGTCAAATGCTTGATCTATTGAGAGACAACTTTGGGCAGATGAAGCTTGCTCTCAGTTGGCTTATTGCAAGAGCTAAGGAATACTTTTATGTTGTTTGCACCAAGGCGGGTTGTGATAAGAGCCAACGAAAGCATCTCCTCTGCTCATCGTTGAGGGACCCATGTCATGCGATGGGTTCATTATGGGACCATCAAGAGACCTATATAGGGTTGCAGTGGGGATGCTGCAAAGATCACATGTCATTGACCTGCCCCTTCTCCCTTTTTGCTCATCACCATGACGAGCTATGGGAGGAGTCGAGGTGAGCTCCTCTACTTATTGTTGATGGGGCTATGGGAGGAGCTCGCCTTCCACTTGTCGATGAGACCAACTACAGGAGGAGTCCACCTTAACTGCTCTCATGACTTGTAGACCTTGCTCTTCTCAAGAAGGAACAAGGGTTGGCATTGTGCTTGACCTCCTCACCTCGAGAAGATGTGGGGGTTGGTGCCCGACCTCCTCACCTCGAGAGCAAGGGTCGGGGTTGTGCTTGACCTCCTCACCTTAGGAAGAAACAAGGGTCATTATCGCGTTCGACCTCCTTACCTCAGGAAGGAACAAGGATCGACTCCATGTCTAACCTCCCCACCTTGAGAAAAAGTGGTGTGGGGTGTTGCCCAACCTCCTCACCTCGGGAATGGGTGGTGGTCGACGCTCGATCTCCTCACCTTTAGAAGAATCAAGGGTCAACGTTGTGCTCAACTTTCTAACCTTGGGAAGAGGTGGGGGTCGACGCTCGACCTTGGCACCATGCCTGACCCTCTTCGATCTCTCCTTAAGAACTTTGTGTGTATTGTCAAGAGGGCCTTCCTTGGACTCATGAACATCGAGCACCTTTTCATTTGTGCCTCCAGCCATTGCTTGAACGCTAGGACACCTTGGTCCCAAAGAACTTTCACCTCTACAGGTTGAGACGTCTTTCTTTCCTCGCACAAGCTCCTCTTAATCCCACGGTTATTCAATAGCCGAGGAGGTTAGCGCTCTATCCTCGGACAACCCAAGGGCGGAGGAAGTTCCGACCTCCTATCCATCAGGTGAGTTGATCCTAATGAATTCAAAGATCCATTAAGATTTGAAGTCCATGAAAAGCATATATGACGCCACGCTGTTTGGTAGTATGTATCGGGGAGTGATGCTACGCTGGTATTACATTGACCTATAAATTCTTTGCCACTTGCTTTTGGCTGTGCAAGGCAAAAAGCAACTACTACCTGGTTGCTTGGGAGAGTTTCAAGGTTAGTGGCACCCCTTTCTAATAATAAGGATTAGAAAGACTGCTTCCTCATAGGTACAGGTCGGGATTGAGGGTTCAGTCTTACTTGATCTGTATACTCTATAGATAATACATTTACATTTCTATCAGACAAGGAGGCAAATCAAGTGCCTCGATTGAAGGATGTACTCTCTTCTTCCAAGGCTATTGGGAAGATGGTTGAGGATTGATTGATCATTGCAGGTCTCAATTTAGCTCTTCGACAGATTATTTTCCCTCTTCTCACTTTTTCTTACACTTTAATAAATTAACCTATGTAACCTCATGACTTTAATCTCATGTAGGCATGGATCTTCGAGCTTTAAAGAGAAAGGGAGTTAGTTTCTCTTTAGGCATAACGATGGCTTCTTTGGCCCTTGAGTTTGACTTTTTTCGGTATGGGATTGCTTTTCAGCTTTCCAATGTCGATCATTATCAGAAACTTCATCATTCTATGGTAAGTCAACACCATCGTCCTCAGTCTATTCAGTATGGTTCAGCCTATGATTTTGTATTATATATCGAGGAGATATCCACTATCATAAACTTAATATTATTTTGGGGTATGACTCATCTCTGAATGTGATGTATAGGTTCACAGTCCCAAGAGGCGAGATAGAATCATTGTTGAACACTGTCAATGAAAAAATCATTAGGATAAGGTCGTCAATTGACAATATAAGTTTTTGAAAAATATCAAAATAAAGGATATTAGCATAGCTACCTTTATCAATTATAATCCTTTTCACTTGGGTGTTGATCATTCTCATAGAGACCATTAATACATCATCATGATTAAGACTGATATACTCTGCCTCTTTCTCTTTGAAAATTATTTTCAAGTCATCCTCCACTATTGAGTGTTTTTCATCAATAGCTCAAGCATAAACCTTATGGGCTGAGGAGCTATCCCCTATTCGAGGTTCACCAATGATGACATTAATCTTTCTCTCTACTAGCTCTTATGGGGCAAGGGTTCTTGATGCTTTCGAATGAATTGCCCGAAGCATCCCTGATATATAAGCCCTTCAATCTACTATTTTAAATTGTAACAATCTTCAGTGTCATGATCAAAATCTTGATGGAACTGGTAGTACTTCAACCTGTCTGTTTTCGTCAATATGGTCTTCATCGGTGAGGGCCCCTTAAGAGCCCCTTCTCTTTTATATGTAGGAAAACTTCAATCTAGTCATATTTAGGGGGTCAGCTTGAACCTTGGGTGAGGTAGATTGGGTCATTTATTTCTTCATCGAGGTAACCTTGGGATCGAGATTGATTGTAGCTGCTTCTGCTTCGGCCTCTTGTGTGACTCCTCACACTTGTCCGAGACTATTACCTTGACGATAATATATTGATTCTTTAAAGTACCTCAAGTATAATTATTGGTAGTCTCTCTATCAATGACTAAAGGAGATGAGAGAGATTGAGTCCCATCATAAAAGTATATATTATGAGTGATCTATGGGCATCGTTTATACCTCGCATCTCATTTGTGAATTGAGTAGCATAGTCTACAAGCATTTCTTCTTTCCACTTGAGCCCGAGAAGTGTTGTAACTAAAGGTTAAGAGCATACATTCTTGATGAAGTGACGCTCAAACTCCCTTGTCAATTGGGCAAATAAGTAGATGGAAAGCAGCTTTAGGTGAGGATGTCATTCTTATGTCGGGCCTCTTAATGCGGTTGAATAGATGTGGCACATTAGGACATATAAGGTACCATGTAGCGATATTTAGGCAACCATCACTTTCCTTTTTAACTATCGGAGTTTTCGTCACATCGCCTTTAAATGTTTGGTCTAGTAGTTGGATCCGTATGGAGTCCTTTATCGAGCCTCTTGATTGGGTCTCAGATTCAAGCATGGCAAACTAAGGATGGTGTAGTTCACTAAATTCCATGGTTAAGGACCAAAGTAACCCCTTAGTTGACGATTCGATTGGTGTCGAGCGCGACGCCACCACGTTGGGTTAGGGAATATTAATGAGTGCTAGTGGTGGTGGAGCCAGGGCCTGTGGCTTGCTGAGTGAGAATTAAGAATACCTTGATGGGGACAAGTTGATGGCTCAGGGTCATCCACCAGGGTGAGAGACTGGAGTCGTTGAACAAGTGCTAGTATCTCATCGGTGTTTATGTCAGGGTGGTTGCATCGATGTACGAAAGGGGTGACTATTTTTCTCCTTGGGTGAAAGTACTATGTGTTAGAGGCAAAGCCTCTTCACTTGATCATCCATTCAAAGGATCAGCGGACAAGCATTCTTATAATTTTGGACCCTCCTAGTGCTAAAAATGTTACGTGAAGATGTCGTTGACGTCTTAGTTAACTTGATGTGGTTCTGACTCGTGTGCATAAGAATGCTTGAAGTGTAGTCAAGATGCCTCTAAAGTAAGAATGCTAAGTTCCCGAACTACCATTTGCATGAAGATTGAGGCTGAAAGAAATTTTTTGATCTGGTCCCTCTGATATTTGATTCAGTAACTCCAAGTAGGTGAGTGTGGTCATGAGTGATAAAACTGATCCTTTGTTGGTAGTTATGCTAAACTAGAGTCTTTATTACTTGGTCATAGAGGAGCACTAGAGGGGCGAAACATTTTATGGGAGGGTAACCTCAATCTCTTCTAATAACATACATTTGTCCTTTTGTTTACGTAGACGATAAGGGAGGAGGTAGCCCATAATTGTTTGCTTTAGACTTATGTCCATGCAAGCAAACTGAAGGGGTACATCTTGTCTCTCCTGTGCCAGCTTGGTCGTCACGTGATGACCACATATCAGATAATAATTAACCGAAAATATTTTTCTATCATTAAGAATATTTTTTTGTCTTTTAGCTGTATATCTTAATAGGATTCTGGCAGTGCTGTATTTGTTTCTCATTGATTTTTAAAGTCTAAAATTTGCATTACCATAATCACCTACATGAGAGATTTCAGCACATGACAGCCATTCACTGCTAATTTGAGATGGCAATTAATTTGAGATGAATAATCAACCATAATCTCGAATCTCCTATTCATCTCGAGGCATTGATATTTAAGAGGATTCAGCGTAGTATTGTCACAATCTGGCCTAATAAGAAAACTAGCCTATTAAATTGATTTAATTTAAACAGTATGACACAAATATTTAAATCTGAACTAATAATAGTAAATCAATCTATACTTATTATACCATTATATAAACACATGGGATTATTATTGTAGAGTCTTACATATTCTCTATGATGACCGACCAGTTTATGTGGAGATTGTTTCAGAAACTATGTAACTCAATATATTGAGAAAAAACCATGCACTGATTTGCATTGACTTTTTTTCAGTGGTCATGAATGTTCTTTAATAGGAAAGTGATTTTGTTTCAGTCCTAAAAACTATGCTGGACCTTAAATTGTTTAGTGCGTCCTAATGATCATGGATAAGACAACCTAAAAAACTGATTAGGAGGTCTCATGGAAACCTGAACATTACTATGGCAGGCTTATGATAATTTTGGTTGAAAATATATGGAAAAATAACACAGGATAAAAATCTTTTTACATTCGTTCCTAGTTTGATCCTGTACCTTTTTCATTCCTTTCCATTCAACCATTTTTTGCTTGTATGTCTCACATTTTTTGTTTTAATTGGGTTGAGGTGAGAATTATTTTATCATTTTACTCTTAGCCATTGTATTCTTAGTATTTAATGTTTGAGTATCAGATAGCTTAGTTGATAATGATTTTAACAGTAATATTGTAAGGTGCTAAATTCGAATCTTATCTTCGTCACTTACCTTTTGCAAAAAAAAATATTCAGTATTCTCCAATTTTGAATCATATCATTTGTCCTGTATCTTTAATTTTGTTCTGTGAGCTTAAGCCTTAAAACCTTTTTGTTCTGTGGTAAATTGTGGATCATGCCACCTTCACTTGTAGAATAAATAAATGAGAAGCTCTGGATACTTTTTTACTTTTACACTTTCTTCTCTACTTCTACCCCTGTGTTTAATGTGTACTTCTACCCCTGTGTTTAATGTGTACGAAAAAAATGTAGAATTATCAAAATTACCTTTCTGAAACCAGTTCTGTTAATGTTTTTTTTTTTTTGTGATGAACTATTGATGAAACCGATATCAGGCTAGATTGGTTAAAGTTTGTGAGCCAAAAGTGCTGGATCAAGAAAATGAAGAAACTTTGGTTGCTTCTACAAGGACAAGATATGCAAAAATTAGGTTCAGACAGTGTTAGGGTTTATTGAGTTGGTTTTAGGTTCAAACAGTTTTAGGGTCTTTTTGACTGCCCAACTGTTTAGGATCTACTATAATATAACACTAAATGAATCAATGGATTCTAATATTAAGTAATTATATAGAAGATGGAGAAGTAAGTATTGAAAGACTTTAAACATTGGTTATATGGTGGTGTACCAGATCCTCTTACCAAAGGTTGAGGGTTAGAATCCTCAATGGATATATTTGGAAGTAGTACAGACTTTTTTTGAAAGAAAATATCTGTCTATTATTTCTGGCCTGTGTCACAAACAATAGAGCTGATGGTTCAGCAGCAGAAAAAACATAAAGCTAGATGACTGTGATCTACCAAAATTAGCCAAGGAATGACTTGATTGATTCACAAGGCATGAAGAAGAGAAAGGTGTCAAGAAAGAAGTCAAAAACAAGGGTAGAGTTAGTAGAGACTTGCTTTTAGGTTGTCCGCAGCTTTTCCGTCAGTTTTCTTGTCTTTACCGGAGCTGCAGTGGGTTGGCTTAAGTCAGGTTTGGTTTTCTGCCGAGTTGGAATCATAAGAACAATTGTTGAGTGAGGCTGATCTTGTATAGCAAATAAAAATGGCAAATAAGAATCAGTGGTGGTTTCAAGTTGAGGTGAGTTCTGACTTCAGAATTCTGGGAAAGGACATATTGAGCTTCACCAATCAAACACTGCTAAGTCGAAGCTCAGCGTGTCCTGCTAATGGATTAGATTGCATGACCAGACTCTGACATGTTAATATCATAAGGTTGAGTCTAGTTGCTCGTTTATAACCTTTTTTTCACTTCAACCCAAACATGCACACGACAAGATTGTTGGTTTGTTCAATTGGTATGATTAATGCTAATCGGTTAGGCCCAAGGAAGCATCAGATGGTCTGAGAAAACAGCTTATAATATGAATTTTTTTTTCAAGAATGTGATTTTAAATTGGAATTTTTCTGTTCTAGACAGTAAATTTCTTATAATGATGCATAGAAACAATTGAAGAACAGATTCCAGCAAGATAATAATGAATAGACAAATTTTTCATAGGAGGGCTTTGTAAGATTTGAGAGGAATGGGAACACCTGAATGTTGGAGATATGATCAATGAAAATATAATTAAGCTTCCTATATCAGTTGAAGTGGTTGGAGAAAGTGAGCAAATTATGGAGAATTCATTATGCTTGGTAGAGTGGGAGATTAACTAACGTTTTAGGATAGACTGGTTTGTGTTTCCATTAAGTTTTACAGAATGTATCCTGATCATGACTGATAGTTACAAGTCTTTTTTATTCAAATATCAAATCAGCTCCTATTTTTTCTGTATTTTGTTGGCCAACATTTGTCCTAACAAAGTATCAACTAACAATGGTGCAAGACAAGCCTAGGGACACTGATACGGGAGCCGAGTAATATATTACATCCCAAGCCAGGGAGCAAAGAGTCATGGATAGGATTGTGGTTTGAGCTTTACATTTCTTAGCATACAAGCAATTGAAGTTTCATGCTAGCATCATTCTTTGCACTGAAGCGCCAATGCTGAAACTGGTATTTTTCTTAGTAATGGAAAATTTGCAAAACCTCTAAAGATATGCTTTCTGATTTGAAATCTGTGACGACAGACCACTGTTTTTTAGGATTTTTGCCTTGTACATAGGAATTTATGTGTGGTTTCCATTCCTTTCTTAAACCCTGTGAGACTCTTCAACACACTGAAATAATTGAGATCATTTCTGTACTCAATCTTCCATCAGATCCTTTAGAACTCCAGTGTTTCCTGCTTCCAGTCTACAAGGGCTTTAGCTTCAAATTACTGTCATTGATCGACATAGTGACCAACATCCTGTCTTCTATGTAGAAAATAGTTACATTTGGATGCAATCTTTGGTCATCGCTTCCACATATTTGTAGCTCTACTTTCTTCGGTTGCATGGTGTTTTTTCTATTATAATGGCTACTGATGATTGTTATTTGGTGCTCCTCGAGATGCTGTCCTTAATTTAGCTCTGTATGAAACTATGCCACCATTGAATATTTTGAGACAACATAGCATTGAATTCTTTAACAATGCAATGGTTACTTAATGCTGTGACTTCTGCTCTTTCATGCTCAAAGAACATCAAACCATTCATTTCAAAGCTCTGCATAGATCCAAAGTTCAATGAAGAGACTTGGTAGACTTTCATTTTCTAAATTTCTAGAATTCTGCAGCTGAGTAATGCCAGAATAGACTTGGTGGTTATTAATGGTGAACAAGCTCTGTGCTCTACAATAGCCTAATAATTGTGTTCTCTCCATTTATAGGCACTACCTTCCCTATAACAACTTTACCTGAGATATACCAGAGCAAGATTGGATTTCCTAAAAACTAGTTGTATTAGCCTCATTTTGTGTTCTCCCCAATTATATACACTTACTAACAACACTTGGATGGATAATGCAGGAATCAAGAACAACAAAAGAATGCTAAATGCAACCTGGGATCAGCTTCTGCAGCACATTATTGTTTCTGTTTTTTTTTTTGTCGACGACTCTAATATCAACTGGTATCGCTACTATGATTATTTTGTTCTCTGTTCTCATTCATATCGTGCAGCATCAGATGGGCATTTATCCTTGTCTGGTTTGAAGGATAAACCTCATCATATAATGGCAAACAATCTCATCTATATAGCTTTTGTGTGGATATGGGAACAGCTAGGCAAATGGAAGTCCTTTAAAATGAGATGCTTGTTCACTTCAATTAACTCTGCTTTTAAGTTGTAGAATGCGGCAGTTGTTTCCATGCACTGCAATTAGTTGCCGGAGATCAACTGCATGTAATGCTTTGTGCTTGCAGAGATGGTGTTCGTTGAATGTCCCCTGTGATGCTCCACATAGAGAATGTGAAGGAACACATTTAGGTGTTTATGAGCAGAGCAGCAACACCACTTTGGTACCTGAACAGATGAAACAATGTTCTCTGCCAACTCTACAACAATTGCAGCAAAAAAGGGTAAAAGACCACTTGAAATGGTATGGCCAGTTGTTCCCTTGTGAAATTAGCTTCATAAACAGACTGGTAAAATTATCTCTTCATTGCTGTGCAGCCATTCAAGACAGCTAAGGAAAATAGAAAATTTTGTGAACATGCATACTTGCTACAATAGTCCAACATACAACATCATGGATGAATACAAGATATTGGCAGTCCTTCATTGGGCTTTCATGAGAAGATAAATAATATATAGTATTCTAGTTACTTGTCATGGATAAAATTATAAATAGGGTATTCAATGTAATGTCTTGGGCATAGTCATGTCTTCCGATTTTGTTCATGTCTGCATAGCAGGTTTGAGAATCTTTGGTTTTTGTAGTCGTTTCATATTTACAAACGTAAGTTTTATATAATCGAGACAAAACTACACGGAAACAAATTATTCATGCAATTATTTTGAAAGTTTTATAACGTGTTAGTCACCATAATACTTAGGAGCTACCCGGATGACACATAACTAGATGAGCCTTTGGGATAGTGTCTAAGGTTGGTTTGTTGTCTTGGTTCACAATAGTATCATTTGAGCACTTATGTAGACTTTTGGTCATGGCGGACTATCTTAGAACCTTTGTCATGCAACCGTTTAGAGCTTGCGAAGTTTATATTTATAATTTGCATCACTATCAAGTGTTTATTGAAATAGTTGCTTATGGGATTTAAATGATTCTTCTAATCCATCTTCTTTTTTGTAGGTCCTCAAGGGACTATAAGAGATTTCGGGACGACTTACCATTTATGGATGAACATGCAATGGTGTTACACGATTTCAATAAAACCAACTAAGCTCGTGACAGATGGTATCAGAGTTGAACAAGTACACTTAAAAACACTTAGCATGTAAATATGTGGGACCTAGTGGGATTGTGTTAAGTGCAACCAGCACACGTGATTATTTTAAGGGAAATGGGTGTTGAGATGTAGAGAAAATGGTCACTTAGAAGAGCAAACATTCTAGATTGACATTTAAAAAAATAACCAATTCGAGGTTGACATTTGCGCAAGAGGTCAAGCGAGATAGGAAGAACACATAGTGCACAAAGGTTGGGATAACTGAGTTCAAGTCATGGCTCGATATTGACAATCAAACTTGATAGTGCTTAAGGCAAACAATACGCTTAACAAATGATGGGATCGTGAAAGGAGAGATGGGTTACTCGTCGGACGAAAGACTTGTCCAAAACTCATAGAGGTTAAGGGAGTTGCTAACTCGAAGAATTTGGTACTCATGCAACAACTTTGTATATGAATGATGGATATCCATGGCCATCCCAAGACAATGTGCCATGGAGCATTGAAACTTTTTCTTTGGCATGAAAAGGATATATCTATAGGAGGTTAAAGTGTTGGAAAATCATGGGGAGCATCATATGCACAGCAAAAAATAGAAAACAAAATAAATTTCCCAAAAAAACGATATAGGATTGTCGTGCGAAGATTTGGAGCGAAAAACTCGTGAAACCAAAAAATTGCATAAGATTTGTGAGATGCTCTCACCTATGGGAGTTTGTCTATCCAAAAAATTGTAGATCTAAGTCCATGAAAGAAGGGGCTCTTGTAAACTCCTCTCCGGTGGTGATCCACACAGCGAATGAGGCAGCGACATACCTCTTTTTGCAACACGATCTTTCCTCACGCCCCAATTAGGGTTGATAGCAAGGGAGGAAAGAGTGGAAGGAGAATAGGAGGTGGACGACCAAAGAAGTCTAGCCTATAACTCTTTGGTCCCTCTTGTATATATAAAGAGTCGTCTCAACTTAACCCTAATGGATCATACCTTATTGGGTATTAGATCACCATCCAATTATCTTAGCATATTTGATACTAGATCTCCATCCAATTATCCTTAGCTTAATAAAAATCGAATCTCTATCAAGATGTCCACTCTAAGCTCTTAGTGGGTTTCACCCAATGGATCCAATAATACATGAGCTTATTAGATATCATATATCTAATCCTCTATTTGTCGCGTCATTCACTATATTTGTGACCCTCTAAGCCAAATACCGAAGTGGCTGTGAGTTACGACTGTCAAAACTTCTTCTGACTTAGTGAATTATTATCCCATAATTATTTACGCATTTTATCGACTATAGACGTACTAGGTCATTACACCATAGTTCCCAAATAATACAATGAGATCTAATCTATTAGACCAATCTACCATCAGTTACAATGTACTTATAGTTTATCATCCATCTAATATCTCAAAGATCGTATATCAAGCATGGTAATAGGCCTATACATAATCCATCTGAGTCTTACTCTATTGGATTCTCTTGGAGAACTCCTCTCTCAATCCGAATGATCATAGCTAGGGATTTGCCTGCGTAAGAACACATGAGATATTTCTTTCATGATACCGAGAGTAGATGATCCTCTATTGACACTCAATTGCTTTCGTAAGATTGACTATCATTCCCAATATCTAGTTGTGCCAGATCTAAAACTTTAATACCCATAAATTTGATATCAAACAATAAAGTACTCAAATAAGACATCATTGGTGTCTCAAGTCTAAGGACCAAATATATAATTGGGACTATGGAATCGTTGTCTGACGATCAAGTATCTTTAACCATCCAACATTCCGTAAGCGGATCAATAAGAGAACTCATTCTTAAATGAGTACCTACCTTATATTTCTAGTGTCCCCACACAAGCAGCTATAAGACCAGTTATCTCCATCATATTGAGGGGTATATAACATATTAGTCTATCTGATTATATCAATGTCTATCTCGAGTAACCGAGGACTGAGATTATCTATGGTCTATGTTTAAAGGTGAATTAGTTTCATTATCATGATCTTATCATGATCCAATTCTCATTGATATCATAAAACCAAAATGAATGCATAGTGTATCACACATGTGATCACTCACGTGATTGGCTTGTAAGACACCTATAACCAATATAAAGTATGCAACAAATTTAGTATATTACTAGGCCTTGAAAGTCATAATGAGGTTATATTAGCAAAGAGTCATAATCTACCAAGTGGATTCGCGGGATAAAACAGTGAACAATTTGTTTAGTAAGGTAGATTAGTCCAAGGGGATGGTGGTCTTTGAAACTCACAAAGAGAATGATACGAAGAAAAAAGTTGCTTCAACGGGACAAATCTCCATGAGAGATATGTCTCGGTTCTTCAGAGAGAGAATCATTTGTAATGGACTACACATGTTGAGATGAGATACTTCAACGATCGAATAAACAATAAAGAGTCATCACATGATCTTGCATGAGATAATACATTGGTGGACATATTACGAAATCAAGTGGGGAGCAACGCAAGACAATACCAAACGAAGGCATAGTTAGAGTCAATATGAAGATTAGACTCAACAGAGGGTTGACATGCGGAATGGTAGGAGCGAGGGCCACTCTCAACTCAATGCAAACCGAAGAGGCAAAATAACATCGGTGAAACTTGGTGAAATGCCCAAATTGCATAGAGGGAGTTGACATAGAAAATTAAACATAGAGTGAAGGCACAAAACTTTTCTTTGACAGAGATCAAAGATATGAACTCTTACAAAAGTAAGAATGAGATCATGTCATTTCATAGGTTTCTCATTTCAATGGAGTTGACTCGCTTGCATGGTGCCAAAGTTGATGGGAGCTTCGAGTCACATACACCTAATCTCGATGAAGCATTTAACAGAAGAACTAAGGTGACTCAACTTATGGAGTCAAACTTGGGGTCAAAAAGCCTTTGCATGGGGTAAGATGATGTGAAGGCGAGTACTCTTGAAGAATATATCATAGTGCTACTATTCTAGTTGTCACGAAGGCATGCAGTGCATAGTGAAGATTGTGCTAGGGGCAGGGTTATCTAAACAATGACACACCAATTTTAGCGAAGTCAGTGGACTTAGAGAGTTGCTAGGCAACATAATATTCTAGAGTCATGCTTCATCCGGGTGTGACCTGAGAGCAGGTGGACGAAGGTCAATTAGTGAAGGAGCGAATACAGTTGGATGTGGTAGAGGCCCTACGATATGCTGGAAAAGGCAACACATAAAGAGATCACAATCAAAGTTCATCCCATAAAGATCAGAATAAAATAGAGATGTCACTAGGAGGCAACATGGTGCAATGGATCGTGGTGGAATAGTTTGAGGCAATGCGACACACATGAGATAAGATATTTGATCATATGGAGGTATGAATTAAAGTTATTGGGAGCTCCACTTAGATGAACAATATAACGGTAAGAATGACTATGGATTTAAGAAATGAATATCATGGTACTGCAGAGGCAAGTTTTCGATGCATATATCAAATTTTACATCAGGTGAAAGCTTTGGTCATTAACATATGGGACCTATGTACCACTGACGAAAAATTTTGAGTGTCAAGAATTAGTAGTCTCTTGAGGTGCACTTGATCATACAAAGATATGATCAAAGCGACTCGAGAGTTAGACTGCTCTAGAACTCATATTCGCTTAAGAAAGTCCAACAAGTCAAAGGATAAGGCCAAGTAAGTGAATGTTGCTACCAAGGACACAATGAAGAATAAAATTATTATGAGCCCTCCAACATGATGGCGGAGGCCATGCATGAGAGTTTTAGCTTATCTTTCTATCGACTAAGGGGAATTGATTGTAGAACACAAAGGTGTTGAAACATGTGGCCAAAAGGAGCGAAGAAGCAACTACAAGTCCAGAGAGACTTAACTACATAAAACCAAGCATCGATTAGAATAAAGGTATACTCAGAGGAGTGTTATAGTACCGTAAAAGTAGACCTACCAATCGCAAAGCAAGGGGATGCAGATGTGAAGCAATGAATAGTAGAGCTATGATCATAACAGTGCCATGGTGCCGTAGAGGCGAGACTCCCATGGAGTCATTGATCCCTTGCTCTCATAAAGGGAGAGTGCATGGTTGTGAGAAGAGATCAAGGAGGTGGAGACTGTAAAGGCAAACTCCAAGTACTAAAACAAGGCTCAAGGCTGGAGGCCAAGGAACTTCGTAAGACTAGTGTCAACAAACTTCTCATCAAAATAGTCGAAAGTAAGGGATTTTATGTCATTAAAAGTGCCCCAACCAAAGAATGAAGCAGGTAGTATGGGTGTTGTACTTATCTACTTAAAGGAATAGGCGATAGAAATGATGGAGAATAAAATACAATCCTATAAGTGACCAAAACTACTAAAGACTTGCTCTAAGTCGAGCTGAAATTTTGCTTTTCTCAGTTGTGACTTTTTGCATTCTAGAAGTTTGATGACAATGAGAAGATGAATTGCAATAACTAACTCAATACAATTGAGTATAAACACTTCGAGTGCTTCGAAAATATGAGTAAAGAGCAGATTAAGATTAATAACCAACTCGATACATGAAGTACAACCCTCGATAATGCGAGTAAAATCAATTAACCTTTGCCTTCTCAACTCTTAACAGAGTAGCAAAACTGAGTACCCTAATTCTCTTATTTATTTAGGAGAGAAGCTTTGCATATATTCAAAGACCATTCAAATAAACAAAGTGGAAGACAACTAATCCTTACGAATGGTGATTGATTTTACCAAGGGTAGATTATCTACTTTATTTACCAAGATTATCTACTAATCCTTACGAAAGCAGGAGTGATGCGAATTTAATTAGAGGTGACAACAAAGTAAAAGATGACTCGATTGACAAATTTTTTGAAGGAAAGACCTCAAAAATTTCAAAGTCAATGAGGCGATACTCGTTAGAGCCCCAACATACATCCAACCAATTCAAGCGACACGTGACATTTTAAAGACTAGTACACAACAAGGAAGGTCTTTTTCTTTATATGAAGTATCTATTAGAACTAATAAAGATCAACCCAACTCGACTGACCCTACACCAAAGTCAAAGTTATTGGTGAGTTGAAGGAGCATGACAAATCAAAGTTCGACTACTCAACAACAGAGGTGGAGAGTAACTAAGAGCCAAGAGGTGTACTACAATTGGAGTAGAAGATTGAAAAATAAACAAAGTCGAGGTGATACAACATTTGCAAACGTTCGACGATGATATCAATAGAATAAGTGGAAGAGAATGTCACAGATAAAGTTATAAATAAAGTGTTCGATGTAATGGTTCTAAATGTGTATCTTTTAACTTTGTTTATGCTTTATACAACATATAGAGTGCTAGCATTAGGCTCAATAGTCTCATTTTTGTGGTCATTTCAAGCTTATAAACGTAAGTTGTGTATAGTCATTATGTAAAGGCAAAACTACCAAAAACACAAACCATCTACGGAATCATTTTAGGATTTTTTTCTTTTACTTCATAAAATGGTACGAATTATCAATCAACACAATACCAAAGAGCAGACCCGAGTGACGCATGATTAGATAGGCCTTTGGAATAGTATCTAAGGCTGGCATATTGTTTTATTTTAAAACAGTATCATACGAGTACTTGTGAAGAATTTTTATCATGACGAACCACCTTGGACCCTTTATCACGCAAACATTCAGAGCTTATGAAGTCTTTATTTATAATTTATATTGACTATCAAGTATTTATTAAAATGACTGTTATGAGATCCTAAGTTAAATACTTTTTCTAATTCTTATTCTCTTTTATAAGTTCTTAAAGAACAATAATATGTTTCAAAGATGTTAACCCTTTATGGACAGACACATAAGTCTACCATACAACTTAGATAAAACTCAAGGATACCATACAAGTTAGACAAAACTGGCCAAGTCTGTAAGATAGGTAACATCATTAAAAAAAATAATAAAAAAAAAAGGCTCTGAACATGCATAAATCTCTGAACAACATCATCAATGATTACATCATTGGCAATCCTTCATTGGACTTTAATGAGAAGATAAAATTGCAATCTAAGGTGCAGAAGCAAAGCTTAATACTACAATTACAACTCCATTACTGAAGAATATCGACATGAGCAAGCTACAATTTGTGACTCCATTACCGAAGGCTGGCTCCGTTCAGCCAGCCATTCGCCATTTAAAAATTTACAAGCAAAGATGAAGATGGTGAATCACGGGTGTGCCTCAACTCATCTTCAAAAGTGGAGGACCAAAAAAAAAAAAAAAAAAAAGCTCAACATCTGCACCATGTAATCACTGCAGTGATGATGGTGAGTTATAGGCTACCCACTTACAGGCAAAGCCCACCAGTAGGGACCTAAGATCAATCAATATATTTAAGTTCCCCTCCTCGAGAGGTTCATGAAACCTAAAAAAATTACACAGTAAGATATGTTAACAATTCATGTTGGACCTAAAGAACCAAAATGTAAGAGCAAGTCATAGTATCTATCATCTTGGAACTCTCATTTAGTTTTTTCAATGTATATTTACCATGTTAGTTATTAAAATCACAGCCAGGTAGGTGCCCATTGAATGTCAACAAATAAAAGAACAACTAGATTATGGGTGATGCATGAAACAAAGCAACTGCTGATAACTATGACCTCTTATGGGTTTGACCAATACTTCAATATCTATAAAATACCAGATATCATAAAGAACTGACAGATAGGTAGTTTATTACCTACAGATCCAAAATATTGTAGAAGAAAAAGGTGGGAACAAATACACTAATTTGATGGTCTATGATTAATTATGAATTGGTCTATGTATTATCAAACCTAGCTTCCGTGATTGTATCATGTATACTTACTTATACGCAACCAAAACAGAGGAGCACTAAAAGCAAAGCACCATATGTCTTTGTATTGGCTGTAACTTGCAAGCAAGTTTAGGTTCCCCTTAAAATTGTATGGCCACATTATAACCCTCACTACTACTAGTTTAGAAAAAAAAATATATATATATATATATATGCAACTTCAAGTTAGAGAGGTCTTCTCACAACTTATCGGATAATTGATTCATTAACTTGATATAGGATTGAATCACATGGTCCAAAATGGTGTCTAAAACCCAAACCGATGCATACCTCAGAATAGCTCTCAATTACCATTATAAAAGATCATGTAACTTCAATTTGGAGAGCTACAGTCACGAAGCATAACTCACTCATGAACTTGATATAAGTCTAGATCATATGATCTGAAATGCTTCGATTCAAAGGCTAAATGGCATACGAGGCAGTGTTCGATGGTGGTTTCAGAAATGCCTCCAACCTCATGCATGATTAGCTTTTCCCTAATAGAGTCCCTCATTATGCATAATATATCCTAAATGTTTAAACTCAAATTAAGAGTAGTATGTTCTTGTAGTTCTATATATCCTCCACTTCCAATATGGATGGTGTTAGAAGAGCTACATTACTTGAGCAAGATTTGAATTTTACCTGTCGAAGACCATGTTTGGAGTAGCTTTCCGAGGCTCAGAAGGAATTCATCTCAAGACAGTAAGTCCTCCTCCTCATGAGTATCCTGGTCGCAGACTTGTATGGCTCTTCAAAGGCATCTGAAACCCAGCAATTATCCGAGGACCCAATGGATCCACTGAAACCAGCCTGAGTCATCTGCTCCTCACTTGGTCTGATAGCCAACAGCGTCGCACCCCTCAGCGCCATTCCATTGGGCAGTTCCAACTGGTCAGCATACCATAGACGCATGCTCAGTGCTGGCACAAGTGTTCGTTGCGAGCTCCTCAGAGCCATCCATGGCTTCATCTTTAAATCCTGCAGCTGCCGCCGGTCCATGGTCAGCACCCCCTGCCCATCCGCATCTATCAGATCTAAGCTCTCTAATGTCTCATGGTCAGCCACGATAGGATGGAGAAGGTAATGCCGCGCTGAAGCAGCAATCAGCGAGCTGATAGTCCACGCTACTCTGCGCTTCAAGCTTCCGTCGTTGTAGAATGACTCCGGGATGCTCCGGCAATCATCACCACCGCAAACGTTTGAGGAATTGGGGGAAATTGAAGATGGTAAGGCAACGGAAGAGGCGCCAAGGATGACACAGCTTTCGAGGGTGGACCCGAAGTCGGCCTTCCACTTCAACAGGACGCCGTCTTCGACCCCGAGCTCGCCGTCGGGAAGCTCGATGCGTAGGCGCCGGATTTCCTTGAAGTTCTTCAAGACCTCCGCTGGGGAATGGTGGGAGACATCGGACGACGGTGTTGAGGATGATGAGGCCGGTGACGCGGACTTCCTAGCCGCAGCGGAGACGGCATCAGCTGTCGCCAAGGAGGATGAGAAAGAGGAGAACAATTGACCGAGGGCGTGGAAGGGCTTGACGAGGCCGCCGAGGACGACGCGGGCGAGGTGGGAGAAGACGCCGCGGAGCTTGTCGGACCCGGCAGCAGCGGAGTCCGCCTCAGTGTCGGGGAAGAGGGAGGGCTCGTCGGAGACGACGCAGTCGACGCGGACGACGATATCGTCAACGAGGCGGACGATGGCGTGGAAGCGGCGGGAAACGATACAGCACCGCCCCAAGGCCTTGATGTCGCCTACCCGGTTGAATACCAGAAGAAGCACCGAGTCCGGCAGCCGGTCGAAGTGGTCAATCCCCTCGTCCGCCACCGCCGGATCCCAGCAGCGCGGTCGCAATACGTCCAGATCGGCCGCGGCTAGGCCGCCGGAAGACATCGGATCGGAGAATTCAACTAGTGGGGTGGAAAAGCAGAGCTGAGTCCCAGCAACGATCGAAACCCTACATAGGCGCCATTTTTCGAGGTGACAGGATCGGAGAGAAAGCCAAACCCTAACCCCAGGTTTTCCCGGGAGCACGCCTTTTTAAAGGGTGTGATGAGGAAGGAGGAGCAGTTTTGGGGTCTGCTGTTTCTTACAAATTTTTTTAACGTATAATTAATTCTATTTAAGAAATAAAAGAAAAAAATACTTCCAAATAAATTTTCCTTTGCATCGAGAAAAATATTTAAATATAATTAATTACCTCCTTTCCTTTCTCACTCTCTAACTAAATTACTATTAGAGTTAAAAGATATCAATTTAGCTAATAAAGACTTTGATAATTCATTCTAAAATTCTCGATTTGTATCTAATTTTCATCACTTATCTTTAAAGAAATTATTAATAATATCTACACGCTGATTTTCTACTTAAATATTTTATTATGACTTTATATTTGATTTTAATTTACTAATTTGTTTTGATATCTATGTGAACATATATATGATTTTATGAATGAAAGTTTGAACGTTCTTCCAACGAATGCATTTGAAGACTCATCATACTAGTAGTATTCAATCAGATATATGTTGGAGATGAGTTATAGATCAAAATCTATTCTAAAAGTTTAACCTTTTTAAAATGAGTGATAATCTATTCAAACATCAGAAAAGCCTTTTCTTTCACTCAGCAAATTAATTTCATCTGAAATATATATTTATATGATTTTCATTCACATGTCAATCCTAATTCAAGATGCTGATGATGAGATTATAAACCCTGATTTGATATGATTTGCACAACACAGAGATAGTATTTAAGACATAAATTGAAGGTTTTCCTAACCATTTAATCTTTTGGAATCATTAACAAAAATTGGAAAGCTACTAATTTAAAACTCTTTGCCAGGAACAAGAAAAATTGTTGTATAGACACAAAAAAAAAAAAAAGATTAGGGCAAGGATAAGTTTGAAGTCACCATCCAGTTGTGTTCAAGCAAAAATTTCACAGGAACAAAATTAGAAAATTCTCCTTTTCTTCTTCAAAGATCTCAATTATCAAAACTTGGAAACCTACCTTACAAAGCACTAATGTCCCTATGTGGAACATGCATCACATCAAATATCAACATGTAGGGTCTATTTGTCAGCCACAATGTGTGCAACTTAATGTTGTATCAAAAAGTTTGCAAGATTGGTTCTTTGGTTGGCTGTGTCAGGATAGGAATCAGATAGCTCCATTTCAAATTTGATTCTAGTGACATGGACTTTTTGAGTTGAGACAATCAACAAGACACCAAAAGATGGATGCTCTTGTAATCATGTGCAATAATAGTTAGTCATCCATTCTAATGGATAGTTATGGCCTGTGTATTATGAAAGCACTTACCACACATTGTTTGATAAGTTTGAGATTATGCTTGTAAAAAGATTTTATCAGTAAGCAAATAATCAAGCACAAACAATTCGAACATTGAGACCAGAATTAGGCCGGACACTTCAGCAGACCAGAAATAAAACTACTGCATCTACCAAATTTATACGGAATAATTTTCTAATTCAATTGATCAATCTTTTCTTTATTATTTTTATTGAGCAAGATAAAGAGTGTTGCAGCCTTCAAACTAGTAAATAGCAAGTACTGACAAAAAATGTTCTTAACCATCTTAAATGAGAAAGTTTGTGTGTGCCACACCTGGGAGAATTTACTTACGTCTGGTGTTGGATATACCTGCTCTGTTCCTGTACTCTACAATGAAGAATATTTTCTTGGTGTTTTTTTTGTTCCTCCTTATAGGTGCTTTCTCTTGCATTGATTCATCTCTGCTCAATGTTATGGAACAAAATGAGGGAACAGAAAGATTGATTGCTACAGACATGTTTTCATTTGCACAGAAAGAAAGCAAAAAAAGAATGACTGATTGATACAGACATGTTTTCATTTACACATAAAGAAAGAAAAAAGAGTTTCTAATGTACACTGGATGAAAAATTAAGTAAGAGACTTTTAGTTTTATGGTCATATGCAGCCATAAAATCTTTGGTTCTAATGATTACCATGTCCCATGTATGTGATATATGTTCAATGTTTCCTGACTAGTCATTCATTATACAGAATTATTCAGCTGAGACAGCACTAAAAAAGTGTTCTTGCTGACAAGGGACAGGGACCTTGGATGAGTACTGATGACAAGGATGGATCAACAAATTCTATTGATTGGGGAGCACCTGTCCTTTTATCATGCTCAACATCAGTTTTGAAGGAAGAAAATCACTTAAAATGCTTGAAAGGCAGCCAAGGATCATGGAATGATTGGATTAAAAATGTATGCAGCCCTATTCAGCATATGGAGATATGGCTCATGCAACAAGACCAAATCTGTCAAAGTTTCTATCACAGTAATCATATGTCAGCATCATGATCCATGCAGCCTCACCTTGATCATTATAATGTTCAAGAGGAAATGGTAAAGGAATCATACTTTTTTAAGCTAGTGTTTCTTGATAAGAGTCTGAAGACTCAAGCCTCAATGCAAAATATCTGGAAAATTGTTTAGAATCAAATGGCATAATACACAATTTAAACACAAAGATGATTTCTTTTCAGTGCATTTTTTTATTGTAGGAATCAACCTTCAAATGCAAATTTTGCTTAGAAAATTAAAAAAAACAGTGAGAAGACTTCCTTACATGTTCTCCTTCAAGAAGCAAAAGCTCTGAGACTGTATGCCTGTAGTGGGAAAACACATCAAGAAGCACAAGAGATGAGGAATGCAGCCAAAGAATGCTATCATTGGTAACTGTAATCAAATCCTTCCAAAACTTCTTCCTCAATCCAACATTTTTTATCTCTCACATCATGTTTCATTTTTACTTAACAAGGATCCTCATATCATGTTGAAAAATTAGACCACGTAATAAAATAAATCTCTACCTGATACCTAATTACCAATTTGCTGGTTTACATGGAAGCATATAAAATATTTCTCATATATATGATTGAGATAACATAAGAAGTTACTGTGACTTAAATATTGCACAATAGATCAAACTTCATATTTAAAATGGTCTTCTAATTAGCACTCATCTAACAGATCTTTTCATCTACAAACTGTTGAGAGGTCAATGGTATGTAGAGTGAAGTCTAAATACATGAAATTTGCCATAACTTAATGGCTAAATATTGTTCACATACATTTTCTAAGAAAAGGATATCAAATTGTCATTCCCTTAATCTAAAAGTAGAATAAGTGATTCCTAGGAAGGGAGACGAGGAGACTTCAAATGATATACACAAGGTGTCACGATTGTGTAAGGTTGTAAAAAGAGATCACTTAGCATCACCAAAAGCTCTTATGTACAGTACCCAGCCTAATATGAGAATAAACACACAATGCATCTACAATACCCGACCCAATATGAGAATAAACACACAATGTGTCTTAAGAAGATAAAAGTAAATGCACAAGGGATTAACATGCTACAAAATATTTTATAAGAATAAGATACGCAAAGTGTATAGTTCTTAAGAGGAAAAGATGCTTACTCATGCCATCAAATTGAACATCATGGATGAATAGAAAAGATATCAGATGTCATTAATGGTACAAAATGGTTTAATCATTTCATAAGATCCAAGAAGACAAAGCCATTCCATAGGCTATGTAATAGCATTGAAGCCAGCAAGTTCCTTGATCTTGCAAATACAGCTCCCATCACTACCCCAAGGAATACCAATGGAAGTAGTCTCTGTGCATTAAAATGTGCAAGTGCAAAAGCAACTGCACTTACCAAAATTGACCCCCACAGTGGCATGTATCTGGTGAGTGAAGGAAGAAGAAAGCCACGGAATACAATTTCCTCCCAGACAGGTGCACAGACTGAGACCACAACAGCATAAAGAGCCATGGCCACAGGATCACGAGCCAAAATTGATTGCTCGACGCTGGAGACTCCTACAGGAGGGGCAGGGAGAACTGGAACCAAGTTGATGTTGATCTGGGATAGAAAATTGACCAATGGAAAGAGTAGGCACCCCAGAGCGACATCAAAATGCCAACAACCTTTCAAACTGAACTGAAACCAGCCTGATGGGAGGGGACGGAATCTAGCAAGACATCGGTGGAGGATCGCAATTCCAGCTAAACCTTCGGCTACATCAGTAAGAAGGCTATATAAGGCCTGACCTCGGTGTGTCAAAGACTCCTTGCTGAAACCAGCAGCATGAGCCAAGAATGGAATTATCCAGGATCCCACAAACCAGAATGAAGCAATCCAAAGAAGCATAACCTGCAAAATTAATTGCTATTACCAATGTTACTCATGAAACAAGAACTGTAATATTGACTTTGATTCAAAGATATAAAGCCACAGTTTAAGCAGAAAATTGATTAAAATAAGGCATAATACAAACAGAACAAGATATTTGTTATTTCTTCATGGGTGTTAACAATGTTGATACCTGCCCCATCCTGAAGAGCCAAAGAAGTAGAAACAAGCAGCGATGAAAATCAAGAATCGATCTTACGCGTTACTTCCCATGTCCATTTACATAGATTAGTCAAATTCATGCCGACAAGTGTGTCAAAATAAGAAAACATAGACGGTCAACCAATTGGGACCTTGCCTGATCAGTTGGACCTACTTTAAACTTATCAAATCAGAAGACTGAAAAAGTAAATCAATCATATAAATCCACTGAATTTGCATCATTGGTCATGATCATACAAATGAAGCTTGATAAATCGGCTTCTTTATCTGATCAATTGACTGACCCAACTGAAAAGACAACTTTATATTTTCACAAGTACTGGTACCTATATGAACGATGGTTATTTTAATGATGCTCAGAATTTTAGTGAAGTTTGTGGCAACTATATCTGAATAACAAAGAGAGAACATAACAAGCATCTTCTTGAAAGTTCTTGTAAGTGATTCCAATAGGTGAAAGAAAATCATTTAATGAGTGATTCGACAAAAGTAGCTTGATAAACAGCACATGAGGCAACTCGAGATCACTTGAAATCTTGATTAGGATCAAAAAAAGGCATGCATGACATAGGTATATCATAGTCGAGGATCTGCAAGTAACTTAGACCACTATGAACTCAGTAATAATAAATGATTGTTTTTTTCTGCAAAAATTGGTTTTCCACATAAATCCTGTGTTTCTTAATGTTTGTTTGTGTCACTGTGCAATGTGTCAATTTTAAGAAAAACTTATACTATCAAAATCCAAGCCTGATGGAGTAGCTGACCTATCAACTTTGTTTGGCTCAAACAACTAGCCAAAATGTTTGGTCTGAAGTTGATGGTAGTACATTTATAAGACCCTTACAAGCAAATCTTAATCTTACTCACTTCTGATATGGGACTAATCGAAATATTACAATTTCCCTCACTCAAGGGCTTAACATCCTTGTCAAGGCCAGCATAGCCCAGGTCAAACCTTAACATGGTGCATGAAAAGCATAGCCCATTGGTGGCTTCACGTTGTGACGAGTCCTCTTACTTCATCGATGAGTAGTCCTTTCCTACTCGAACCCCCTCACTATGCCCAGATACTAGATCGACTCTGATACCAAATGTCACGATCTGGGCCTGATAGGCTAACTGATCTATCAACTTCGTTTGCCCAAACTACTGGCCAAAATGCTTAAGCTAAAATTGACAGTAATACACTAATTAGACCCTTATAAGACAATCTTAGTCTTATCCACTTCCGATATAAGATTAATCAAGGTGTTACAATTTCTCCCACTCAAGGGCATTACGACCACATCGAGGCTCATCATACACCAGATTAAACCCTAGCATGGTGCATGTGAGACATAGTCCAGTGGTGACTCCACGTCATGACAAGTACTCTGACCTCATCCACAAGTAGCCCTTTCATACTCAAACCCCCTCACTATGCCTAAATACTAGGTTGGCTCTGATACAAATATCACAACCCGGGCCTAACAGTTGAAGTTGATAGTAGTACACTCATCAGACCCTTATAAGTCAATCTTAATCCTGCCCACTTTCAATGTGGGACTAATTGGAATGTACACACACTTTAGAAGATGAATATTAAAAATTCATATGAATAATGTGTCTATTCTAGTTGAAATAATTTGACTTCTTAAATTTTGCTCTGTCTTCATTTAAACACCTCAAAACAAAGATAATCTGAAAGGATGGTTTCAACTAATATAAAATAATATAGGTCTGATGCAAAAAGTACAACATATTTCAATCAAAATTTTGAATCTCAAGTGGAGTTCCTATGTGGGAAACTCAAAATCAATCCACAAACATGACATGGATGTCAGTCAAATATGTTTCCCAAAACACCTGGAGGAATGAAGCTGAAAATATGAGAAGCATTAGAAGTACTAGCAATAGCTAGGCTAGAAAAAAACAAGGAAATTGTATGTGGTACTTCTATCAAGACACATTGAGATGCAAGCAGTTGTTTCGTTCTTGAATCTCACAAGAGGCTTGGCAGCTTAGCTAAACAGAAAGGTCATTTGTTCAACAATATACTTGGTTCTCAGAAGGTATGCTTCAATTTCATCTGCTTACTTAGAAAAGAAAAAAGACTATGGCAAACTGAAATAATATTCAGTATGATAAATTACTCTATGAAAATATACGTATTTACATATCCACAGAGTATGAACAAATTAAGGAAGGTAGATGAGAATGCAACAAGTCAGTATTACATAGAGAACAACTCAAAACAATAAGACCTCTTCGAAAATTTCAGGACTTCAAGGCCTATTGCCAACATATATCAAATATATGGGATCAGTCTGATCATAACACAACTTGAATGAAGGACTTATCATAAGTTTTTCTTCAATTTTTATGACTGACTGTCAGAGTCAATCCATCAAACCATTTTTTAGCTGACACAACCATCAACGATGAGAAAATTTTTTAAAAAAAAAAAAACAGCTAGTTCTAGAGGGAAGAGCATTGTACACAGAGTTACCTTATTAAACTCAATTTAAGCTCATGTATATGGAGGAAACTTCAAAATTTCTCTATACCAAAGGACAGAAAATCATAAAAGAACACATGATTCATCAAAAAGTAAAAAAAAAAAGTAACATGTTGCCAGCAAAGGAAGGTATACCATCATCTTAGAATATTTTGCTTTAACTAAAAAAAGTTGGTCCAAAGACTAATATAAAACGTACTAACCTGGACAATTGTCTCCACTGTCCATGGTACCATCCAAGAATTACCATTAAAAATAAAAATCCTGTGTAATACCTGAAAGAACATAGACTGTTAGATAGAGATGATTGAATTCATTAAAGAAAAATCGAAGTCAAAACCTTGTTTTTCTCCTAATCCTTAGCTTGTCATGCCAATTTATATATTAAAAAAGGCTTATTCAGTGACAAAGCAGAACAACTTATATACCAAATGGAACTAAATCATATACCTAAATGTATAACAAAATGAAAAAAGAAGAAAAAGCTTATGTTGCAAGCCATGAAATAATAAGATCAATTTATTACATAGTATCAATTTTAAAAAAGGAAATAAAAAGATTAACTTCCAGAATATATTCTTCATCCAAATTATCCACATTGTTTACATTAATTTCTGGATAGGTTTACACACATAAATATTTTTCATATATGTATGGATTATATGTTTGATTATGATATCATTAGTTTTCCTCCTACTTATCCTTTACACACCCTTTAACTAATTTATCATGCAGATCACTGCAAGATACATCCTCAGTCTCATTTAATGCCACATTCCCAACTTTCTAAGTATTTGTATGTTTTGCAAAGTTCTCAATGCCAATTATCTCCATCGAATGATGAGAATGTGCCTTCAATGCTACATCATATACCAACAAATTATATTGCATGCATTCGTCTTATTAATGTTAAGCAGTTTGTTTTACAGGTGTTGTTTCACTACACATACGACACAACTAATATAGGAGAATCAAATAATACCATGTCAAATTCAACCCATAAATGAGAGAGAATGATATCACGAGCAACAGAAACACACTGTACGGATACAAACCTTTCGAATTCTTGAAATCCAACCACTGTTTTCCTTGCTTGTCTCGTCCAACTTAATCTCGCCGGATTCTTCGCCTCCGTTAATTTCCATAAACCCGAATCCCCTCTCGCTGGACGACGTCCCCTCCTCCTCCTCTTCGTGCATAAAACACGACACAACATCAAGCTTCCATCTCTACACAAACGGGACAGAACGGAACCAAACATTTTATGATAAAGACGTCAATTTGACATGGGGAGAACTCTCAAAAAATCATTATTTTTAGTTTTACTGAAAGGATACAAGCATTAAACAAACCTTCTTGGGAGCTCTGACAAATGATAACGATCGTACGCCGCGCAAGCTAAGAGATGTCGAAGGGGGAGAAAAGGCGGTCCTTGAGGAAGACCGAGCCCTAGATGGCGAGGGAAGGGGAGTCAGCGGGGGAAGGGCAAGGGAACGGCAAGCGGAAGACATTGGGAGGGATCCCAATTTGGAGGAGGAAGAGGACTTCAAAACCCTAGACCCCTCGCCGAAGGCGAAACCCCTAATCCTCCGATGCGCACGAGCTAGAGGACGGGAGGAAGACGCCATGGTTGACGGTGCCGCTGCGCTCGTCCTGCGGCCACCATTGGATGGCACGGGGAATCCATCGGCCAATGGCGATGAAATGCCTCTGAGAGACCCTCAACACGACCCCCTCATCCTGCCACGATAACGAACGCCGCACTGTGTCAGGCAATTAACGATTCGTCATCGGCTGTTCGTATTGGACCTCAGTAAGTTCTCACTTATGAAGCCCAAATAACACTAAATGGGCCTTTATGGAAAGGGCTATATATATATATATATATATATATATGTCAAACTTTTTGGAAATCTTTTCTTCTTTTTCACACTTGTCTTTCAATAAAATTTTCCCTATCTTATACTTTGAATAAATAAAGATAGATTTAGTTGTCATTTTTGTACATATTGAGTACCTGCAGTCTAAACATGTACTCAAATATTTAGAAAAAGGACAATGGCTGCAATTTAAACTGCAGCTAAAGAGGGCTGTAAAATAGAAAAAACTTGTCCATTTATTTTTCTAAATATTGACAGCTAAATATTTCTTATTTAATAACAATAATTGATACATAAACAATAAGTTTCATACTTGTTTATGCTAAGAAAATTTATCAACATGACAAAACTCCAATAAAAAAAAACCTTGTTCATGCTCCTTCAGAATCTGTCAGCTTCATATGGTTGGTAGGTAGGTAGGTAGGTAGGTAGGTATCATAATAACCTATGCCTCCTACTCACATATGCTTACTGAGTCATTGACTCACCTTCCCCAAATGCGAAATGCACATCTCCCTTTCATCATCTCTATCCACATCCCATCATTTTTTGAGTACCAGCAGTTTGACTGCCATCAACCATCACTGTCTTCCCCTCCATGGTTTCCTTAACCTGACTACCCCATATTGAATGCAACCATCTCACATGGCTGTCATTTACTCCTCTTCAGATCCTGCTCTGGTGCTCAGACAACACTTGCTGCTGTTCAAGACAATATTCCAGTTCATCACTTTGATCATTTTATAGTTGCATCATGATTCACTTTCCTAGTATTCTAGGTAAAACGAAGCTAATATATAAATGTTGTTGTAGTAGCAGGATGATATCAACTGCACCTGTTGCGGACAGGATCTGTAAGCTATATTTTGGTGTCCCTTGAACGCCACCAGGCTGACAAGACTTGAGACAGAGAGAGGGAGAGGAGAGAGAGGAATCCCTGCTTCAACTTTCAACTCAAGAGTTGCTTTTTGTGGGTGTGGAATCACCGATGCGGTATGTGTTTGCATTGCATGGACGAAGTCATGTAGCTGTAGCTGTAGCTGTAGCTGTAGCTGAAGAGAGGTAAGAGTGAGGCGGAGAGGGAGCAGAGGGAGATGTTCCATAGCGTGCATGGAAAGCAGAAGCATCGGGTGGTGGTGGTGGTGGTGGTGGTGGTGGTGGTGGTGATGGCTTCGGTCGAGACGTTTCACGTCAAACCCTCCTCAGAAGACGAGAAGACCGACACATTAGCGGAACAGTGACATGCAGTCAGCTTTCCAGGCCTTCTCCAGATCCATATAACAGGAGCTCCGCTTGATCTCTCCTTGCTCTGTTCCCTCCATGTTATCCATGGCCTCCACCACCGTCGAACGCCTCGCGAGGCTCCTTGCCGTTGCAGGTTGCTGCTGCATCTTTGTGCTGGCTCAAGCCATGGACGATGGCGGCGGAGTCGGAATGCGAAGCGAGGAGCTTCTGGGTCTCTTCGAGGTGTTGGGTGCTCTCCTGAGCGACCCAAGCTGGGCGCAGCTCCACCCACGCCCTTGCACTGAGACGCCATGGCTGGGGATCCAATGCGAGATGGTGCTCGGTGATGGAGTTCATGGACGGCAGCAGGATCCTTATCTTCATGTCACAAAGATTCACATCGGCCCCGACGTCGCTTCACCGCCGTGTAAGGCCTCTGCAAAGTTCTCCGACTCCCTGCTCAAGCTCCCTTACCTCAAGTCTCTCTCACTCTTCGGCTGCTTCCTCGTCCCGGACACAGTCTCCCTCCCTCCATCTCTCTTCGCCAATGCCTCCTCCTCCTCCTCCTCCTCCTCCTTAGAGCAGCTGGTCATCAAGTCCAACCCAGGCCTCTCCGGAGCCATCCCACAGACCATAGGCAGACTGCAGAACCTGAGAGTTCTCAGCCTCTCACAGAACAACCTACATGGAGAAATCCCAAAGGAGGTGGGAGCGCTTGGGAAGCTGGAGCAGTTGGACCTCAGCTACAACCATCTCACTGGCATCATCCCTGTGGAGATTGGTGGGTTGGCTAGTTTGTCCATCTTAGACCTCAGCTGGAACGGGCTGGAAGGGGAGATCCCTTGGTCGGTAGGTCAGCTCCAGTCCCTCCGGAAGATGGACCTTAGCTTCAACAACATCTCTGGTAGGATCCCAACAGATGCGAGCAAGCTACAGAGTCTGATCTTGCTGGACCTGAGCCACAACTCCCTGACAGGGCCAATGCCGGATGCACTCTCGGATCTGAGAGAAGTGCAGTACTTTCTTGTTGAGCACAATCCTATAGGAACAAGCATCCCTCTCTTTCTTGGTGCCCTTAAGAACATGGTGGTGCTTGGTCTCTCAGGCTGTGGGCTCTCAGGTCCAATACCCACGTTCTTTGGCTCTCTCACCAACCTCACCACCATATCCTTGGACAGGAACAGACTCGATGGGACAATCCCTGCCAGTTTGGAGGCAATCCCAAACCTTGGTCAGCTCAACCTAAGCCAAAACCAGCTGAGTGGGGAGATGGCTTTCTCTGAGGAGTTTGTGAGCAGACTTGGGGAGAGGCTGGATGTCAGGGACAACCAGGGACTGTGCATAAACCCACTCAGACATCAAAACCTCTCCTACCTGGAAGCTCCACCTTGCCTGTGCCATCCTATCAACAACTCCGGCGAGAGGTCATTATGGCCCGAGTCTCCTCCATCGGAGTCCGGTGCTGTGAGGGTGAGGCCATCTTGGAGCCATGGGAGGGGAAGCATGAGCTTGGCGCTGGTGACGGTCAGATGTTTGATGGGTTTGTGATGCTTGTGATGCTGCACACTCTGCAAGAATCTCTGTTGTGCTGTAAATGTACTCTGCGTTCCTTTTCTTGTATTCATACAAGGGAGGACGAAGATTTCAGTTGCCATTGCTGCTCAAAGGACATCTTGTTTTGACCATGATTCAAAAGCCTCCAAGCTTTTACTATTTCTTCACATGTTCTCTTCCTCGTTCCCTAATTCTTGTTTCCAGTCTTGGGGGGTTCCTTATGCGGAGCATGCTTGATCGTATGGAGAATAGATGGTACACCTGCAGTGCCCAATGTTTTTTTCCTGCACCAAAAGTCCCATCACATAAGAAAATAGTACAGCAGTGCCCAATGTTTAAGGAACTGCTAAATGTAGAATCCAAATCTATGAACAAAGTTACCACTAGGCACCATAAGGCCATTAAATTGAACAAAAAAGAGCTCAAGTCTAGTAAGGCCTGACTTTGATCAACCCCACAGTTGTTGCAATGAAAATTTAGCTCATAAGACTTCTACTATAGTAACTCTGTTTGTTCATCCATTCTATGGTGCTTTCTGATGGCATTGGATAAATGAAGCAGAATTTTTTGGTTGGTGGACGAGGAAGCAGTGTTGGAGATGTCAGTCTTCACTTCCTCCTCCAGAAGCTAATCCAACATAAATATTTTTCCTGGAGTTTGTCTTCATGCAGAGAGCACGATCGCAACCAAACAAACCAACGACCATCTCAAATCTGTAGCCCATTCATTGGTTTACTCCTCACCACCGCCACCCTTGCCTTCTGGTTTCACTCCCTTCGTTCTCCTGCTTTCAGGGAATCAGGTTGGTTCTTCTTTTTCCCGATTGGTTGTGTTTGAGCTTCACATAAGGTCATTGGTTTGGGTATTTGCTCTTGTGTTAGATCGTATTAGCTAATTGATCATTCCAGTTATGCTTTAGTTTGATGCATCCTTCTTCTGTATGTAATCATCTGCCGTTCGGAACACTTTACTACACTGAGTTTGATGCAACACTACACGAAGTGTTCTATCTATTGTGCCTTAATTGATAGCAGTTGAGGTGTAGGCTTGTTTGTTTTCTGCTCTTGTTGTGAAAGTTTGTGGATTTACTGTGTTTGGGCATAGATTGGGTGAGGTTTCGAAACCGACGTGTCGTAAACGAAGAAGTGAGCATGGAGATCACCAACACTTTGCTTCTTTTTTTTTCTTTTTTTTTTTTTTGAAGTAGAAAAAATTTTCACTATAAACGTACATAAAGTTAGTTCACATATGGATTCAAACCTGAGATTTATTAATTCTGCAACGATGCACCAACTATCTCGAATGTCTCAACAGAGAGACATAGAGATCACTAACGTTATGGAGTACGAGGCAATTGCATAGCAGAGGACCAGTGGACTTTGAAGGAGAACAGGGAGGCCTTTCCAAGGTTTCTGTGAGCACTCTCCCTCATTCTATTGTTCCCCTAGCATTGCTGCTCTTCATCTATAAGTTTCAGCTGCTCCTTTTCTTTTCTGGAGGAGGGAAACAAAGAGTTACAATGATTCAGATGCTCCATCTTCCATGGTTCTTGACATTTTACTGATAGGAATTATGTAAACCTTTATAATCAACACCATGTCAAACATCGATCATCATTTTAAGGCACTAAAGTTCTTAATTAGTTCCTCTGATCTTGTGTGATGATAATTCTTTAGCATGTCGATAAGTTCGATAGACTTGTCGTGCTGATGGTTTACAAAGTGATCCTCTGACATTTACTTTTCCTTCAAATTATGCAGATATTATATCTGAGAGATTCTAGACTTTCTTGTTTGTCTTCAATTTCCTTTTCTTTTTCCAAGTCTTTTTCGATGGACTCTGTTTTGGTTTTAGCAATCTTGCTAATAATATTGAAATATTGGAAACAATCACTTGTCTTACAGTCAAACAAGCATGTTCATCTTTATGCAGCATGACTTGATAACTCTGCATTCTGTATCTTATTGGAAAAGTCATGTTCTTCATCTTCTTTGAATGACCAGAGTGCTCTTATGTTCATGTCACCGAAATCTTTTCATTGATTCTGAACTAGGTTTCGACCGTGCATACTCATCGATGTATCCAAGGTTACAAGATCTCGATGCCAATCATGATTGCTTCAACAGCCATGCAGAAGATGGCTCACCCCGAAGGTATGATGTTTCTGGAATTTGGTTTGTCTTCTGCAAAGTTTCAGCAATGTACAAAGATTTGGTTGCTTTTGCTCCAATTGTTTGGATATCTGTTCAACTTCTAAGATCCATATGATCCCAACTTCCAAAGTTGAAATTTAGTTCAACTCTTGCCAAATCTCCTTGGGCAAGAACAGAGCTTACATATCAGCTTTGGACTGCAGTGGCGTAGTACCTCTTAATGTCTTTGATGTATATATATTCTTACTATTGGTAAAAGCTTGAAGGAGATCTTTTTATCCATTAAAACTTTGAGAAAGAAGCCTTTATTATTTGATCCATTGCTGGAGAGCGATCAGAGAGACGCAAGTGGAAGATGTGAGGTATAACTCCACCATACGCACCAATGTTCTTTAAGTCTCCTTTTATTATGACGCTGAAGACATCGTTGAGCTTCTTGGTCTGAAAACTTCGATTTTGATTAGTTTAAAAACCTGTGATCTAAGATATTTAATAGCATCATCGGAGATCATGTCACAATTTATTCATCTGGACGCTGACTTTACAATCCCGAAGTTTGACTTGTTCAAGAAATCAGGGGAAATCTCAGAAAAGAAAGAACCCAATCCATGCTACCGGTATCGCCATAAGAAACACCACGTCGTCAATACTGTTCTTGCTAGGTTGACTTCACAGAGGACAAGGGGCGTAGGGAGAGAGGGAATGCGATCTGGACTTCCTTTTCTGAAGGAACAGCCGCAGTGATCGCTTCATGGCAAGCCCAGGATTGATCAGGAGCTGCTCCGGAGGATGAGGACGAGGAGATGGTGGCGGATCCCGCGGCAGGAACGATGAGCCCTTCGCTTGTTGTTCGTCCATCTGTCTCTTGGCCATGGAGATGATGGCTCTTGCCTGTGAGCAGGAAACACAAGTTCATCAGTCTTCTTGCACAACAACCAAGTACTGCTTGAAGCAGAAACTTACAGAGGAGAAACTAGATGAGGTCATTACAGACCTTGACGTCCGTGACATTGCAGATACAGATCCGACCATTGTAGAATATGGTGATCTGTTGCTGCTGGTCCTCCGTCGACTTGCCCGTGAACTCCACCGTCCTGGATAAAGCATACCACAAGAAAGGTAAGCAATCCGTGAGGTTTCCTTGACAACAACAAGACTAGAATACCCGTTGGATCCGACGGGGCCGGAATCGGTCGGACAGACATCGCTCCCGCGGCTGCTGAGACGGAGTCGAAGGTCGATATCACAGCTGATCTCCATCATCTCTTTTCCTTCTTCTTCTTCGAGAACTGGTAAAGCGAGCTGGGAAGAAGCTTGGTGAGCGAGCGAGCGAGCGAGAGAGAGAGGATGGATGCAGTGGGACTTTGTGTTCTGCAGGACACAAGATAAGAAGATGGAGGAAGAGAAGAGTAGGTGATGAACACCACAACGTGTAGCAGGTGCTCCTCATGCACGTAAAATTCCTTCGTCAGCAGCCGCCACGCCATGGCGGCGGAGAAGGTGGCCATGGACGCCTCTCCCTTTTGCTTTCTTCCACTCCAAGTTTCGATCTCTGGCTTCTCCCTTCCATCTATTGCATTGCATTAGTCCCCAACAAAACATCACAAAAGTCTCTTTGTTAATATCACTTTATCTCACAGTAAATTACTCAACAAAGAGGATTTTTTATTAAATAAATAAATAAATACATGTTACCTATGTAGTATGTGATTTCCCATATTTAGTTTTATATATCCTCCAAAAATTATATGTGTATGTGTATATACTTACCATGCACTAGTTGATCATCAATTGATTGATAGGGACAAGCAAATTAGTTCTAATTGATATTAAAACTCTTGTACCACTGACATTTGGAAATTTTAAATCATATATATATATATATAGCATATTAAAGAACTTGAGGAAACATGTTATTTCCAAACTTTGCAAAGATTGATGTATTAAAACCCAAAAAAAAAAATGGGGGGGGGGAAGGTTTGATATTTTATGCTTGACAACCAATCTCTATTTTTAATATTTGAAAAATAGAGGAAATGCCACTTAAAATTCTTCATTCAGTTACGAAATTTAAAGCATTATTTCATCTAGACTAAGTCTTAGATTTGAACAAATCAAAGATCCAAGTTTGAATTAAAAAGATAATTATACTTGTGAGCACAACTTATCATGAAACAACTGTTTGCGTAAAATTATTTAATAATAACAACAACAACAATACTAATAACATTAGTGGTCACAAAAAATGTTGACTACAAGTTCACAGATCAAAGTGTTGTGCCAATAGTCAATGTTTTTTCCCCCTTCAACGAAAGAAAAAAATGAAAAACATGTGTGCTCTTCTTTCATATTATTACAAGTCATTAGAAGTGATTAGAATTATTATATAATGAAACATATCCTTGACTATTTATTTTTATAAACCTAAAAACAATTTTTTTTTTTTAAACATTGTAAGATCGTTTTATCTTTTTTTTTTTTTTTGTTGGTTATCCAATCAGTCTGTTTTTTATTTTCTTAAATGAATTGTCCGATCCGATTCGGTTCAATCGATAGTAAACAACTGTTTAAATTGTTTAATGGGAGCTGACTCCCTCGGGGTCACATCAACCATAACATTTCATTGTAAGTGCTGTAAGATGGATGCAGGAATTAGTCTTAGATAATTCCAAGTCAACAGTCAGCGTTCTGCCCACTGTCTGTCTAACATTGTTGGCAAGTCAACCCACCAGTTGGTGAGACTTGACTGATGGATAAAATGTCAACAACACATGGCTATTACACTTGGAATTCAGATTCCAATTTGATACCGGAGAGCTGATGGATCAAACTTTTTAAATAAGAGTTTGACCTTCGATCATGGTAAAGTGTCAAATTCCAAAAGCTCTTAATAAACTCTGGACATTAATCGAATATAGGATAGACAACTACATGAAATATATATATATATATATATATTTAAGATGTACTTAAGATCTAAAACTATATTGGTAATAAGGTCGATTTAAGCATATTAGATTGATTTAGGTCTCGATTCAGAAAATATCATTTGTTGATATATTTATGAGAGTCGTAGGAAAGTTTTTGGGATGAAGATGAATTATTTAGTGTTTACTGTCTACTAATGCATTGCTAATTGGTGTGTTTGGGTGCATTTGTTTTCATATTTGTATAACATATATACATATCCTGCAAAGTGCAAAGTCTGTGTTTTCTTATTTATCTTTTATTTTTTTATTTTTTTTTTCCTGCAGCGCACAAGATTAAATGGAGAGGAATCAAATGCCACGAACCACCAAGAGAATAAAAAGCTGAAGCAACACATTGACTAAAAAGTGATGATTGATTGGAAAATGTCTCGAAATGATGAAAAGAATAATAATGTTCCACACAAAAATATGCACATATTCGAATTCATATTGAATTAGAAGATGAACCTGGCAATACCATAGTTGTAGATAAATTAAGGCATGTTTAATCTGTGGCTCTCTCTCTCTCTCTATCTCTCTCTATCTCTCTCTCCGCGAGTGTTTTGCGTGTTTGCGAGAAGAGTGAGGAGAACGTAAACGTACGTGACGAAGCAAAGGTGGCGACTGTGGGCACACGGAGACACCGTGATGAGGGGAGCCGCCCTTAAGGCGGCGTCGGCGGCCGCCGCCGTCGCTGCATGCATGCATGCGGCCGAACCGGATGCTTCACCGGGGAACGTCCAATGCATTATGTGGGTTGCAATGTGGTGTCTTTCTTGTCCTCACATAAATTCCCGAAATATAATGCTATTTCTGATACGTACAAAAATTTCATAAATATAATGTTATTCATCTACATCGAATGGGCTAGCCCGTCACCCACCACGTATCAAAGCTACGCACCACACCTTTCGTTGACCTGACACAATCGCGATCGACCTGGCGCAGTCGATATCCGAGTTGGACGATGATGAGGTGAACCCCGTGCACGACATCATCAGGTACAAGTACGACACTCGAAGACCTTGGGACTACACAAGATCATACGTCACCTCAACAAAAGATAATGACTACATTAAAGGTCAAGATACAATTAATCTCCGACAGGCAAGTATAAAAGCCACCTTTGGGTATGGCACTGGAGGGCTCTCTCTCAGACTCTCTCTCTATAAACTGAACTCTTAAGACCATCTTGGTTGGGGCACTAACTTGATTGTCGGATGGGCCACATCGGTAGCCCCCACCCCGATGAAGTTTTCATGCAGGATCCCGAGCACTACCGAGCAAATCCAGCTGAGGCGCATTCCTGAGCAGGCCCAGTCGACTTCTCCCGAGCTTCCCAACCTATTCCCGACCAACGCGGATGAGGTTGTGCACATAGGCGGAACCCAATCGTGCGGACTCTCCGACCATGGCATGAAGTTCCTCAATATTTTGGCCCTAGAGGAAGGGCCCGTTGTCGCAAGATTGCCCATAATCGAACAACTCAAACAAGCATCTCGAAGAGATCTCAACCGCCCAACATGCCCTCAGGCTCGAGGGGCAACTCCCCTTCCCCCTTCGTTAAGAATGGAATACAATGGCTCCGACCAAGTAGAGTACATCGTTGCTTTCCGAGACTATGTGATCCAATATGGCAGCTCTGACGCTTTGAGGCCTCGCTGGGGTGCGGTACAAACAGCTCGAGTCATGCACATCGGCCAAACAGTGCCCGAATCGTGCACCTCTGCCAAATATTGCTCGAGTCGTGCACCTCGATCGAACAGTTCCTGAGTCGTGCATCTCGGTCGAATAGTGCCCGAGTCGTGCACCTCGGCCAAATAGTACATGAGTCATGCACCTCTGCCAAATAGTGCCAGAGTTGTGTATTTCGGTTAAACAGTGCCCGAGTCATGCACCTCGGTCAAAAAGTATCATACACATCGCCCAAATAATGCTTGAGTTATGCATCTTGACCACTCACGAGCCCGAGTATGCCGTAGGCAAGTCATGAGTCTATGCAACGGTGCTCGACCATTCACGAGCCCGAGTTACGTCTTGAGCAAGTTATGAGCTCGAGCAGTAGTGCTTGGCCACTCATAAGCCCAAGGTATGTCTTAGGCAAGTTGTGAGCCCAAGCATCATTGCTCGTCCACTCACAAGCCCGAGCTACATCTTGGGCAAGATATGAGCCCGAGCAACAGTGCTCGACCACTCACGAGCCTGAGCTACGTCTGGGGCAAGTCGTGAGCCCAAGCAGCAGTGCTCGGCCAATCATGAGCCAAAGCTACGCCTCGGGCTAATTATGAGCCCGAGCAGCAATGCTCAGCCAATCCAAAACCCCAGCAGCAATGCTTGACCAGTCCAAAACCTGAGTAGTAGTGCTCGGCCAGTCCAAAACCCGAGCAATACTGCTCGACCAGTACAAAACCAGAATAACAATGCTTGGCTAGTTCAAAATCAGAACAACATTACTTGACTAGTCCAAAACCCGATTATTGATTTTTGAGGGGTTGTAAAGGTAAGCATGTAATAATAAAAGTTATTGCATGCTAAACAATAATAAAAATAAAATATATTCATTGGTTTTTGAGGGGTGGCAAAGGTAAGCATGGAATACCGAGTGTCGGAGACATTATTACCCGATCAAAGTGGTTCAATGAGTAATTAAAGATGCGATGATTAGATGTGCTTACGAGGATGTCCAATACGCTAATTAACTCAAATTTTTAATCGGTAAATAACCTTATCCGTATACATTGGAATTGTACACCGTAAACAGTTGGTTCTTGAAAGGGAATTCTAAAGCAATTACGTCAAACAAGTGTCGCCCGCAGACTGCTGCACGCATGCAGCAACACCACGGTGGCTTAGAGACGATACGGAAGGACTACGATTTGATAGAGAAGAATGGTTGCGGTGGGTGACGGTATGGGGAGACGGCGTTCGTTCTGGAGTTGCGCTTCTGAAGGAACCGCTGCAGCGATCGCTTCCTTGAGAGCTCCGGATCGACGTGGAGATGCTGCAGAAAATGAGGAGGAGGAGGAGGCAGAGGTGACGATGAAGTTGTCGATGACTCCTTTGGCTGCTGTTCTTGCCTCTTCTTCCTCGTTTGATCATCCGTCTCTTGCCTGGCCATGGCGATGATGGCTTCCGCCTGCAGGTTCCGAACATGTATAAGTAGCAATTCGCAGAGGAATATATCAACAGAGGAAGAACCAGTCAGTCAAATCTGCACAGACCAAAAAGGAAGAAGACAAACCTCAATCTCAGTTACGTCGCACACGCAGATTCCTCCATTGTAACAGATGGTAAGCTGCTGCTGCTGCTGCTGCTGCTGGTACTCTGATCTTGAGCTGCCTGATACTTCCTCCACCCTACACAGTGCATCCAGAGAGAGATGAATGAATGCCCATGATCGATAACAAAACCAAGAAATGCAAGGACACAGTGACATTAATACCTGCTAGGGCTGAACTCGGTGCTGCAGCGGCCACCATCACCACCTCCTCCATTAATGCCGAGGCGAAGACGAAGGTCGGGATCGCCGCGACGACTCCCCACCATTTCTTCTCGAGAAGAAGCCTGGAAGATCACAGGAAGCGTGTGGTGTTCGAAGCTGGTGGAGCAAGCAAGGAAGGAAGGAAGCCCTTATATTCCGATGGAGAGGAGAGGAGAGGAGATGTATGAAGGCGAGTCGGCTGTGGGCTGTGGGTTGGCGGAAGGCGGACTGCGCCCTCGCCACGTGAAACATCTGCTCGTCGTGTGGGGTACGCGTTTCTATTGGCTGAGAGGCGTGGGCCAGGCCATTAGCTGAACGTTCAAAAGATGCAGGTGGTCCAATGGGTCATTCTCACTGAAACCAATGCTTCCTTCCCATTAGACTCAGTCGTCGGCATTCAAAAATTTCATGCAATTTTTATTTTTCTTTTCATATTTATCCCTCTATTTTTAATTATGATATATAATATAATTAAATTATAGATATGTGACAATTTTCTTTAAGAATAAGGGAGGAGCAATCGATTGAACACGTGTCGAGCGTAGGCATGATTAAATAAATATAACTTGAAAGCTATCATTACTTCAACCAACCATTCATGCATCTTAGGATAGAAATTTATAACTATGTTTGACGGAAAATGATTGTGGATGTGAATTGGATATCGAATAGGATTGAAATTTTATAACTGTACTTGTCATTCCAATAATGAAGAAGAAAAGGGAAAGGAAAATTAGTTGTTTTGATGTTTGCTTGGGAGTTTCCTAATCTTTTCATTGATTCAGATGTCAGAATGCTGCTTAGATGTAGGAGGGATTGATACTAAGCACAAGAAGAAGAAGAAGAAGAAGAAGAAGAAGAAGGGATTAATATTAGGAGGGTTTAATATGCAGCAGCAGCAGCAGCATCAGGATCGAGAAGAGCTCACAGAGAAGAGCATCAATGGTGAGAGACTTCTGTTTGATGAGGCAATGGCTTCAGTTCTTCGCTGTATAGCTGAAGGAAGCATAAACACTGACAACAAGTATGATGTTCCTTGTTGGATGGACTTGACTGGGAGTTTTAAATGTCAGTGCCTTCCTTGAGCTCCATTGGAGGAGGATCTGCGCCATTGAAGATTTATTTCTGAATGGGTCTTTGAGAATGTCGAGTGGGTTGAAACTAATCGACAGAACCCTCAGAGTTCAGATTGAACTAAGAAGATGGCAGCTGAGGGTTTTCTAGAGTTGTTGGACTTCCAAAAACAAGTTTGAAATATTTGTCTCATGTTCCTACAAGATTTTGGAATCATGATCATCCAAGTCCTAAAATTTACAGACCCCCCTATATCCAAACTTCATACTTCCTCTCTCTCTCTCTCTCTCTCTCTCTCTCTCTCTCTCTCTCTCATCAATCAAAAAGACAAGGATATATTAAGAGTAGTATGTCACAAAAGCTCCACCAGAGTCGCTACAACCATAAGCAGCAGAAGGAGGAGAAGAATAGAACTGGAGGAAGCTTTTAGCTCAAGCGAACAAGCAAACTTTGAGCTCAAACATCTTTTGATGGTTCATCAGCACAACTACTCTACTATACCTCACAAAAGATGCAATCTTATACAAGGCAGCAGCAGCAGCATCAGCATCAGCATCAGGATCGAGAATTAAGACAACAGCTACAAAAAGATAGATGATGAATGAATGATGGCTCGAATAACTCAACTATGTGTAGATTTCTTATTGTTTCAAGTGTTGTGCCTCTCAATCTCATCGATCTCATCACTTGATTGGATCCGAGAAACCTTGAGATGAATTAATTATATACTATATACCAATCACGTAAGTGATGATAAGTGTGATAGACTATGTAATCTTTTTGCTTATAATAAATATTGGCATATTCTCATATATATTGTGATGTCCTTGGATTTGTACAATGGAAATCTGATCGTGATGAGATCACGATAATGAGATCGATTCACTTTTAAACATAAATTCTAAATAATCCCGATCATAGGTTACTCGAGAGGGACATCGAGATAACCGGACAGAACGGTGTATTATATATCCGTCCATATGATGGAGGCGGCCGGTCTCATAGCCACTTGTGTGAAGACACTAAGGACATAGTACAAGTATTCATTAAAGAATGAATTCACTGATTGATTTGCTTATGGAATATTGTATGATTAATGATACCTAATGTCAGACAGCGATTCCATAGTCTCAGTTATGTATATGATCCTTAGACTTGAGTCGCCAAGGATGTCTTGTATGAGTACTCATTTCTTTGACGCCAGACTTACAAGTTTAGAAAGTTTCAAATATGGTACAGTTGGTTATCGAGATTGGTAGCCAATCTTATAAATGTAATTGAGTGTCAATAGAGAATCATTCGCTCTCGGTAACATGAGATGAATATCTCATATGTGCTTGCTTAGATAAATTCTTGGCTAGGGTCATTCGGATTGAGAGAGAAAGAGTTCTCCGGGAGAATCCGATTAGAGCAAGACTATGACGGATTCCGTATGTGACCTGCCAGTACCATGTCCAATATACAGTATCTGATATATTAGTTGGATGAGGGATTACAGATACATGGTAACTGTGGACAAACATGTCCGATAAATTCGTTCTTCCTGTATTGTCTAGGGACTATGGCGTAGTGGCCTAATATATCCATAGTCGATGAGTCAAGTGAATTATTATGGGGATAATAATTCACTGTATCATAAGAAGTTCTAATGAGAGTGACTCACGGCCAGCTCGATATCGGGCCTAGAGGGTCATACACATATGGTGGATGCCTCAATGAATAGAGGATTGGTTGGAGATCCAATTAGTCCCTATTCTCATTATATGAGATGCTATGCTGATGGACTCATTGCTTAAGGCCCAATTAGAGGCCTAAGGAGATTATTTGATAGAGATCCAATAATGCAATGTTAGTGGGTTATTGGATGGAGATCCAATATCCACTAAGGAAGGAGTCTTAGGGTTTTTGGTGGCTCTCTATAAATAGGAGGGGAGACTCATGGTTGAAAGACTACAGCTTTAACCACCATCTCCTATTCTCCTCTCTCCCTCTGCGTAAGAGTTACGAGATCAGATTAGAGTAGTTTCACTAATAAATCCATCGTGTGGATAATGAGGATGGTTGACCTCCTTCATCCTCTCCATCCGGATCTGAAAATACATGGATATACGATCTACTTAGGTAAAATCAATCTCTCACACATCGCGGTTTTATCGATTTTCACATTTTTTTCTCGCGGCCCCAATATTTTACACGACGATTTTATCTACATGAAAAACTAATTTTTGTTTTGATTTAATATTTTATACGATGATTTGATCTGAGAAATTAATTTTTATTTTAATTTATATTGTGCATTTGAAGCACACGTTGAGATTTTTATACAATATATTTATGCTAAACGAGATACTTTGTTTCATGATTAATCAAATTTAAATGGTATCATAAAGCTAATCTATCGTAGGACAAGATTTTGAGGTCCTCCAACCACTCGGAATCCACCATTAACAACACCGGCAAAAACCAGGATTAACTACACAAACACCGTGAAGTACCAAAATATGCCTCTCAACTGTGCGTGGGACGACAGAAAAGGAACCATCAACATGAGGAGACATGGCAATCGACACCATATCATGCACAAGGACCAAAGCAGAAGGGTCTGTGTCACCGCTGAGAGGAAAGAAGCGTGAGTTCGAAGAAGACGAGTCGACGCTCAAAGCAAGGGTGGGGAGGGGGGCAATGATTAAAGACCACTGATTCATTAGAGAAAGGACAACGTGGATGCTACTAATGTTTGGTAAGAGGACAATGATTTGAGGAAAAGCTTGCCGACAATTGCAATCACAGGATGAGGTACTTACTACTCGGAGGAGGAGGTTTCATCACAGCGGTTCCTTGATGTGTTCTTCAGATACTGCGAGGTTTTGTGGGTGATAAGACATGGCATTTGAATGAAACTTCTTTTCGTGAATATTACAGCGTACTCTTAGGTGAGCCATTGGTACCTTCTTCTATCTCTTGTTTATGCTGAATAAAAGAAGAAAGATGGAGACCCTCATTTTATTCTCAAGAAATAGATGGCCACTGTCAATGAACGGTCGAGTGGTTGATGATGCATAGGTAATCCAATTCACGTCATGAAATAGATGGCCACTTGTGATGCAAGAGAGAGAGAGAGAGAGAGAGAGAGAAGAGTTCATTCACTACCAGTCATATCTGTTCATCAACCCACAACAATTATAAAAGTCAACCCACATCAGCAGAACATATTGCAAATTAATATGCAGCAAAGTTATTGGATGAGTACTAAATGAAGGTGTGTTAAGCATGCATCAGATTTGGCCAAAACACAGCCCCGGTATAACTTGCTACAGATTCCAGTATTTATCATTAAAAATATTCTGATGTTGGAGATTCAAATACTGGCTCACTCATAAACAAATATTTATAACATTACCATTGTTAAATTCTATGCGTAGACAACTTATTTTCATGATTCAGACACCAAATAATACAATTTATGAAAGGTTCGAACCTCTCTTTCTATCTATCTCTCAATCCACATGGCTGTGCCACTAAAAAGGAGGGTGTGAGAACAACATCACATCTGTGTCTTCTGCTCTGAAGGATGATCATTGGCAGGTGACAAGTCGACTTTAAACAGAGATGATAAGATATTAATATTCTGAACTCGACAAACTATTAGGAACTGAAACTTGATCAGAAACTGATATAAATAATATATAAAAAAAAAGAACAAATAGAGGTGTACTTTGCATCACTAAAAAGTAAACAATTAAATAAGTTTAATTTGGTGAGTCAGGAACAGGAGAGGAGAGGGATGGTGAGAGATTGTGGAGTTGGGGCAGTAAATGGAAATGGGGGTAAGTACGATATGAGAATCTATCGACAGTGCTGTGGATATTATCCAAATCCAAAGCCCACCCACCACGTCTGCAGCTTTCTTTTCTACGACGGTCCTCTCCTTCTTTGCCACTTCCAATTGCACAGCCAACACAGTAACTCGCGGTCCACAGGTCGCTGTGTAGACCAAAGATGGACGTGTGTGGACTGCTGCTGCATGAGTCAAACGGCAAGACTGCATGGGAGAACAACGCAACACATTGTATCTATCCTCTTCCAAGTTGGGGAATCGCATGGAATATCTAAAATTACAGTAGTCTTATGGAGTATATGATTTCCTTAATATTTAGCCAATATAAATATTAGGTTTCAACATCATTAGATACATGCTAATGATGTGTATCTAGTAGATACTTGGTAACTGTAGATTAGATAACTAAAACTTGGGCCTACTCCCGACGGCGCAACACAACGCCGATCAACAGCAGGAAGATTCCTCAACTTGGGGAAAGGCAATCAACCGTGTTAGGCATAATGCAACATTACTGTTTGAGACCTCAAATCAATCAATCACTCACTCGGTGTTACATCAAAACACTCGGTAATGTGCTCATCCCCGCACCATTACACTGCCAATGGCAGAGCAACCAACCTGCGGCACGTCTGCGGAGGGAGGAGACGATCGATGCCAATCATGCCCTCAGCTTCCATCGTGCCCTTTAAAAAGCCACAAGATTGCGCCCCCCCCCCCCCCCCAACGCAGGTTGATTGATTGAATGGGCTTAAACTTCTCAAACGAAAGGTCATTTCATGGGTGGGAAGGGAACATGATGTGACCTCCGCGTTGTGTCGACGTCCCACCACCCACCATGCACAGAAGAAGCTTGCGGACGTTTAAACCATGCAACAGTCTTCTTTCCGTGGCTGCAGCAGAGCCACTTACGGAAGACGACGACGACACGGGGCAGAAAACCAAGTAGTGAGTGAATCGGCGACTGACTTCGTACTGCAAAAGCAAACAATGTCTTTTTAAGGGTTAGAGCTTTAGGGTGAGATCGAGCATAGCCTTGTCGTCACCATGGGATGAAACCGGAGGAGGAGAAGGCAGGGGTGGTGGTGATGATGGCTGGTGGGGGTGGGAAGCCCGCTGCCAATTCAGGAGGTCGACGGTCTCGTTGCACCAGGCGGAGCAGCTCATCGGCGGCGACGGGAACGCGAGGCCGCCGGGGTCGGCCACCGAGCGGGGGGCCCAGTAGCCGTCGTACAGGCCGTGGCTGGTGCGGGCCGCAGGCTTGCACGAGTGGGAGGCGATGGGGAAAGAGTAGGGGTTGAGGTGGTGGTGAGGGACGGCGGCGGGGGGTGGAAGGTAGAGGTGGGAACTCCACCCCACGCCTCGCTCCTTCTTGTGGGCGTTCTGGTGGCCGCCAAGAGCCTGGGACTTGAGAAACTTCTTGTTGCAGAAGAGGCAGGGGAAGAGCCTGACATCACTTGCGTCACGGCCACTGCCACTGCCACTGCCGGCGCTGGCACCACTGGGCGAAGCCCGAGCCAAGGTGAGGGAGAGATCGATACCAGGTTGCGGCGGCGGCGGCAGCGGCTCTGACGGAGGACCTTGCATCTTCTTCTTCTTCTTCTTCAGCCTTCAGCTTCCAAGTCTGGTTTGGAATGGGAGTCGGCACTCCTCCTCCTCTTATCAAGTCTTTTACGGAGAGCGACAGAACAGCAAGCCGCTTCCTAAAATGCCATAGGGATCGATCACTCATGGGTTGGACCATCGCGTCAAAAGATGATGACATGTACACGGACAACAGTTGCTGAACTTTCCAACAAACACATGCTGTGCAGCACCTCAAGAGGCTGAGAAATAGGTCACCAGGATAAGAACACCAGCTTTTTTTATTCCCAAGCATTTTTAAGGAAACGAAACCAGGTTACCAACGAAGGAGAGAAGAGAAAGGAAAAGTACCTTCTTCTTCTTCTTCTTCTTCTTCTTCTTCTTCTTCTTCTTCTGAGGTGGGCCAGCCATTAGAATCCTTCGCTTGTCGCCAGCAAACTCTACTGTTGGATTCTTGCATACAAATGGCTTTTCAAGTACCTGAAGGAAGCCCTCGAAGGTTCGTAGCACTCGATGTAACTTTCCATTCTTCTTCAATTTCACCATGTTCCTTAAACAACTGTGACTACACCAAATGAGGTGAGAGACAGAGACAGAGGGAGAGCATGAGACCCTAGTCATTGGGTTAAAAGCTATTGGGGGGACTCGGAGACCTGAAGCAGTAGCAGACAGTAGCAGAGGTTACACTGAACCAACCCCACACAAAGCAGGAAGAAAACTTGAGAGACGGCAACATTTGATGGGCTATGGATGGACCCTCCTCCCCCTTTGTGTTCGGACAAAAATTGCCCACCAACACAAGTGTCCTGCCTTCAGCAGTAGTGGGACAACAGTCACCCGTGAGTAAATATTTGCCTGGATGGGGGGCCATAGCCATCACAACTTGACACTTTAAAGTCCTAACACCATCCACTATCCTTTTTTCTTTTTTTTTGTGTCTTCCATAATGATTCGAAGAGGTAATAAAACATTCAACATGCTGAAACTACACCACACCAGAATTATGTAACATTTGAACATACTGGAACTTCAAAGGGTATGTATGATCAACTGCTGAAACCCCCAATAAGAGTGGGATCAATATGCTGCAGTCGGATTCAGCTTTGAAGATTAAGATGAATCTGGTAATTTAGATTGACTACGGCCATTATATAGCAGGAAAAAAGCTACTGCAGTAATTCAGAGGACAGACAATAGCTGCACTCACAACAAACACTTTGTCACCACTTTTCTGCCACAGGTGGTCCTGCTTGAACAATAATGCTTTTGCAGATAGATCTTTGGGGTGTTCCATGAGAGTCTCTGTTCGATCTGTAAAGATGAACTGGAATCATCAGACAAGGCCCAGATAGACATTGCACCTCTAAACAATATCTGCAAGTATGCTGTGCGTCACAAGTTCTTTAAGAGAAGGGAAAAATATCAATTTGGATTACGGAAATGCCATGGCGTTCAGATTGTTTCGTTAAGTACCAACCTAAAACTAGTCTATAAAAATTATACTGACAAAATAAAAGTCTAAAGCATTCTGCATATTTATATCACCAAATGAAATTCAAATTGACATATTACCAACTGTGTGAAATCCCAGGATTTATGTGAGCGAATAAGCTTGCATCTTTTATCACACAGCCACAAGTTAACAGAGATATTTGAGACTCAATTTGCAAAAATTTTGTGGGGGCACAAAATGTTCAATAGACAATCTTCTGCTTGCTTCCCCAAGATCCCCATCATGGATATAGGCAACTGCATCCAGAAGGCAAACAATGGAACTACTGTTTACAGATAGATGAGCTGGTTCTCCACCTATATTTCACCAAAAAAAAAAAACAGAAATTCTAAAGGCAGTCTATTTTAATTATTTGTGACAGCTTATCCACAGAAATACCTAACAGTATCTGCCAAGCATACCAATGTGCTTAGGAGACATCCGGATGCGATGGTCAAAAGAGATGAAATGATTAATATTAATGACATATAAAAAGGTAGAGGAAAACTAAACATCTACGTACTCTGAACTTAACTAAACTTATAGCCTTTTACAGATCTCAATGGCGACAAATGATCCATATAGCCAACCCCAAATAGTTGGGACTCACAGCTTTGTTGTTGTTGTATATGCTAAGCACACCAACAAGAAAAAATTGTACAGAAACATGATGACCAGAATACCACGGGGTGACAGGCAGCAAATGGCCACATCTGAATCATGTGATACTCTTATTGGCCAACAAATAAGAAAAAGTTATTGGCAACAAAATCCAAACCGAGGAAATATGAAAAACAGAAGGATGAACAGGGGCAATAGCTGATAAGGAAAATGGTCTATTCATTAAATATTCCATAGACTGCAGCTTCAATTTCCTTGAAAACAAAATGGGATCTGACAGGAAACAAGAATTTCAACTGTGGAAGTGCCTCCACAACAGTAACTGTGGATGACAAAAAAACAAACTTTACGTCACAGTACCGAGGTAACGAAATGTCAACTATACTAATGAGGCAATAGATAATTGATGTAAGCAGATCCACAAAATCAACTGGATCAATAGCATGTCACAATGAGAACTATGTTCTATATACGAAGGTTTGACTTACCGATCCGTACCAGTATATTGAGATTATCTCGGTACCAGGCGATACACACAGTGCATACCACCATATATTAAAATATAATATTATATTATATATATTATAATATTAAAAATATTTTTAAAAAGAAAAGGCGACGCCTCGATCTTTCTTCTGCCAAGAGACGTTCCATCACCTCGCGGAGAAAAAGCGCCGAGGGCGGCGACGCCGGTGACCCGGCGGTCGTCGTGGGCGAGGACATCACGTGGAAAGTAGGTTCTTCTTCTCGCCCGCGCACCGCCATGTGGGCGAGGACATCACGTGGAAAGTAGGTTCTTCTTCTCCGCTTCTTATTGTTTCTTCTTTTCTTATTCTTCTTCTTCTTCCATTTTTCTCCCTCAATCGACCATAGACAGTCGATTTCTCCCTCAATCGGCCGTCGACGGCCGAAATCAATCGCCGAGGGTCGATTTTTGACAGTACCGGGCGGTCCGCATACCAGTAACCTGACGTACGGACGGTACAAATCGAAATTGCAAACTTTGCTATATACCATTACCTTTCCCGAATGAACAAGTAATAGAATTATTGACATAATGTGAGAATGAATCCAGAAAGACAAGTGCCAATCTACACAGAATTAGCTGTGAACCATAACTACTAACCTGATAGAGAACTTTCCTGCCTGAGCGTAGGCATTTTGATGAGGGAAAGTCACACAACTGAAATACTTTGTTAACCATAGCCCCACTATGACTCTTTCAGATTTTAGTCCTTATTGTCCAGACATTTAGAATATCCACTAGCCTCCAGATAAGCCAAGTCACAAAGAGCCTGTTTCCCCCCAGGACTTGCCATTTCTCCAGGAACCAAATTTAGTAACCATTGAATTCCTTTTCCAAGACTTGTAGGAAACTTGACACTTGTTCAATCCAGATTCCAATAGTATTGGGATCCAATTGGTAACATGTTGCAATTGTGTTCCTTCCTCTTTCACATATATAATTCTGCGATTATTTATTTACAGGGGAGAGATGAATCCTCACATGAGAATAACATCATCCAACATTTTCATCACATTTAAAAATGCATAGCAAATGTTTATCTACTTGTATTAATTTCTCATTTCTTGTTTCAAACATTCTTTAGCTGTCGTCTTCCAGCATGTATCATTTCTTAAATTGGTTTCCTATCCTGATAACTATTTACATAAACATGCCATAACCTATATACTTTTTACTTCCAAAAGATGGCCCCCACTCAATGCACTCACAATCCACCCAACCTGGTCAATCCACTCAAGAAATGATCTCAACTGAATAAGGGTGCACAGTCTAATTCATAATTTCACTTCATACATCTGTCCAAGGGGTAGTTAGTCTCACTGCCTCTAGGTACAACATAAAAGAAATAACCTATAAGAGCCATAAACGGGCTCCTTGTCAAACAAACAGTATGTCAAAAGAAAGGCAGGATACAATGCTCCAACTTTGATCGTGGATATCATCAGAGTTTGAAAATCATTTAATTTGACAGAAAATTTCCTAACAAGCATAGAGATAAATGTATGAACTTTCTGGAAAAGATAGAATAAGAAATATTTGCATATGTGAATAAGTAGGAATAGTTTTTGATTATGATAAAACAAAAAATATTTAAGATGGTATGATCACATATTTAAGAGAGACTTATAGATGCACTGTTTAAGTGAGCTAAGTCAGTTAGGATTCATAATGTGATTTGTTGGTTCTTATTTTACTGATGATATTGCCCTCAACAATGCTCAATGATGAGACAAAATTTATGTAGCCAACCTCACATGGTTGAGCAGTTACATTTTGTTGTCACAATTGCATAACTTAGCTAATTCATGCTAGTTAGAAGATTCCTTAGCAATATAACAGTAAGTTCATTATAGAAATAAGAATTATTGGTCACCAAAGCAATGTTTCACACATGCATGGGAAAAGAGAATAAAAGCAGAAAGTATAAAGTGAAGAGTGCAAGAGAAGATAATAAATGGAAAACATAAGGAAAGAGAAATATGGTCGAAAAGGAAAAAGGGCAAGAAGGAGAACCTATAATCATGCTTTATCCACCATCAATGCCTTATCCTTCTTACCGCAGCTTCCGATTGCTTGCGATGCTAGCAGGTTATTCTTCCCTAATACTAACAATGTGAAAGGGTGACTGTTACCAACAATTGCTCCACGATCATAGTAGTTGGACTGGAGCAGCTCTAATCAGGGTATTCCATTGGATAAGCCCGCAAATGGTGCAGCCAGTATAAAGTTTGAGCATCAAACTAGCAAATGTCAGTGAACTATGTAATGACCAAAGTAACCAATTAGCCTTTTCTTGAATGAGCCTAGCCATATGGACCTAACCATGTAAACCATATACAATATTATTTCCAATGTACAATTGTTACCACTAAAATCAAACATCACTGCACAGAAATAGCCACGGTCAATGGTGAACAACAGATATTATAGAAATGAGTCTTTCTAGCTTGTTTCATGACCAGTATTATTTCAAATAATTCCAATCAAACCAGTATATTTTCAGTGATATACCTTGTCTGTATGTATCCCTCTCAGCTCCAACATTTCCAAAGACACAAAACTCCCACAAAAAAATAAGCAAACAAACCTCTACTGTATTTGGAGAGGAGAGAGATTGACTCTTCACAGATTCATATTAGCATGAGATCAATGACCAGCAAAAAAAATGAAAAGAGAAACATGTCATGTAACTGAATGAGCAAAACCTTGGAAACTCAAAATATCAGCACAGTCAAACCGACTTTGACTAATATTTTCCCGCAAGTGTAAAACTATTGAGAAGAAACAAACACCAAAAAAACAGCATACTCCACACTAAGCAGTTTCCAACCTGCATTGGCAATTGGAACGAGGAGGCCTCTAAATCCATAAGTTCTCCCTGCGGTATTCTCGCACGATGACTGGCACACTGGAAGGTGGGAGCTGCAATAAACAACCACTAGTAACAGATGGCCAAAAAAAAAGTGTTTTCAAATTACAATTGGAAGCAAAGATAAAAGGTAGATCATCACCACCCAGCTTGTTCAAATTATAGCAAAATTGAATATGAGGCAAACATATTTCTTTTATGGTTGCAGAAATCATAGAAATACAATCATGTAAAAGCCAATTATTATCTCAAGGACAGTGGCAAAAAATCATATAATAATACAACAATTTAGAAAATGCAGGCATCTTGAAAGTCATCAAAACTGTTAATGTAGTAGAAAATGCAAGGATTCAGGATCTAAAAGTTCAATCTTATAACAGAGAAAACATTAATGGAATCAGAACAATGCACAGAAAGGAATCAAAGGATGCTTAGAATGTTCAAAATGATAACAGAGTTCTCCAACCAATAACAAAAAAGAACAAAAATGCATCTTTTAACATGCAAAAGAGTAAAAGTTAGTTAGATGGAACCAAGAGTAAATTTACTAAATAGTATATATAAAAAATATTAAAAATATGAATAACAGAATATAAAACTTGCAGCTTGGCTCTGCCTCTGCCTAAATAGTTTGTGACACTGAAGCACAATTTACTCTCCCGATAAAAAAAAAGGGAGGTCAATACAGCCCAAGAATTTTGATAGGCATCGATTGATCAACGGTAGATGGAAGAGTAGATGTCTTACAATCAAAAAGTGGATGGCATGACCATGGTAAAAGGTCAGTTTATGTTGTGCATGATAACACAGAGTCATCGGTGAACTTATGCCCAGATAGCATGCACCAAGGAAAATGTTCCCAACCACTTTTAGAAAGCTCAGAAAGAGCCAAAGGAAGTTATACTGGTATTAAAAGGAAGTCTAGAAAGAAAAGAGTCTTAGACCCATTTCAAATCCTCTAGATTTAATGGAAGTGTAAAACATAGGAAAACAAAACAAACTAAAGCATTATCCAATCAAACCTAGTAGTAATTTCATATAGAAAATATATAAAACTTTTTGCTTTAGGCATGTATGAGATATGTATCCTGTGACTTATGATAGCAGCAACTAAATGGGGAAAATGAAATCATGTAAAAGAAACAAACATCAAGTTCTTGCATTGCTTGCACTAATTTAAAGAAACTAACACCAAAAACTTAGCAGTCAATTTCACAACTCACCATCCCATAATCCGTGATAATCATTGACACAAAATCAGAAGGTGTCGCATCATAACTGTAAATGCAGGAAATCAAAATTCATCAATTCGGAAATAGCAGATGATCAATTGTTTCTCACAAAGAGCACTCTTACGTAAGATTTAAAAGCTGCAGATTCTCGATGTCAGCCTGATTATCCAGATGGTTTAAATCCTTCTGTCCAGGAACTTTTGAAATGACATCTGGATCACCTGAAAGTAGCACAAACACAATTCTATAAAAATGTCGCACAAAGTTTCCTAGCAAAAAAAACAAAGAAGGTAAAAAAAAATTGAATACACAGTATTACATGTCTACCTAGCTCATTTGAACATATAGAATCAAGTTGTACCCTTTCATGAAACTTATAAGCCTCACAGCATATTAGAACGGGAACCCGGAAAGCATTTGCAACCATAGCTACACAAGCTGTACCAACTCTGGAGTAAACAGTTCCATTGGACAGCACTGAGGCAGCTCCTAGAAAAACCCGTGTGACTTCAAGCATGATGTATGAAATTGCATTTAGATGTGTGTATGTGCAGTTGATGCCCTTGGCCACCAATCTATGGAGCAATACCTGCCCATCAAGATTTGGGCGAGAATCAACTATAACAACACGGAACTGTTTCCCAACCTCATGGGCGTATACTAATAGCATCTCAACAACACAAGATAATCCATATGTAAGGAGAACATCCCCATCTCTGATCTTGGTAACAGCATGCCTAATTATAACCTTATCAGCAATCACTATTTTCTCATTTATGAATCGATCAATATCAGATTGAAGACTAGATTTTGCTTCTGATTCTGGCATTGTATCTGGTAATTTAGCAATTCTATTTTTTATAAACCGGATAGCATTTCCCATGCTAATTGAAAGAGGTCTACACTCGATTAGAAATGACACATAACTACTTATTTTTGCAGTCAAATCTCGAACAAGTGCCTTTTCAGGGGGCATAGAGTAATCTCGGATTGCCTCTCGGAATGCAAGAAGCATTGCAATACAACGAGCATTGCCCCCTAATATATTACCAGACAAGTACTGAAGTCCAACCTGATGACAAGAGCAAGTAGTCACATTAGACAAAATGATATTTTAACACATAACATGTTCATAGCAGAAAATAGAAATCAAAATCTTTGATCATTTTGACTTAAACAGGAGACAATTACATAAACTCAGCATAATTAATTAAAAGATTCGCATTGTTGTATTGGACGCAATAATTCTTCTTTGAATTATCATATCTGAGCTTATCTGCAGAGAACATAGTACACAACTTGCAGTAGATGCAATAAGTCCATTACTTGGTCACTCTGTTACTTGGTTACTCATGATTAAACTCGAGATCCACCTACATAAGATCTAATTTGCACATCATTGTTCGACTTAACACAAGCTGGTTTCAGAAATCATTGCCCAAATAATTCCTGATGTCTCCTGCCAAAATAGGCTTTGTTACTTTGACTATAGGTATATCAGACCATCAGACCAGGACAATATCTGTTAGTTTTCTAAACCAGCATAGTGGAACATATTTCATATATGTGCCAAAGCATCACAACCAATGATAAGGGGTATAATGCTTGCAGAACATGTTAAGAGGGGGGGAGGACAGTAGCATCATTGATAGGCACCTTGTAAACAGAAGGATGCATTGGATCAAGCTGAAAGAACTTTGTTTCAAGATCTGGAAGCTGAGTTCCATGTATATATTGAGGTAAATGCCGGAACAATTCAACTCTGTTTTTAGCTTCAAATTGATAAACCACTGCACGTCGTTTTGCTTTTTCAACCCTATGGATATCATCAAATTGCATACGTGGAGGAGGAACGTCTTTCTTCCGATCCTTTTCAGGAGGTCGATCAACGACCTTCTTTTCAGAAGATACAGATGTATTTGCAACTTGAGGCCCATCTTTCTTTTGTGCAGGAGGCTTGACAACTTTACCCTGCTTTGTGTTTGCAGGAACTGCACCCCCTGGTGCAGCTGAAAGCTTGACTCCAGCACCTATAAATATAATCATGCAAACCAATGCAATACTACATTAGCTGAATCTGAGGTACAGGTCATAACAACATGAATATACCAATACAGAAAGTGTTTTTGAACAAGAAATTGTGATTTTAGGTAGCCAAATAGATAAGAAAAAACAAAGAGATATGGTTAAAGAACAAAGTTATGGCAGTACAAAGAGAATTCAGAATTCCTTGTGTATAAATTTTTGCAGTTCTAATTAAAAGTAAAAAATGGTAACACTGACTACCAAAGAATTATAGGAGAGCTCCTAAAAGAAATTGACTCACATTATTCATTGATCAAACTAGGCAAACTCGAATACTAAGATACAAAAATAAATTTTGATTATGGGAGGATAAGGCCTAAGAATGTTGGATAAATGCATGACATTTTTCAGGGGAATGCAACAGCTACCCAAAGCACTATCACACATTTAGCTATCTGTTCTTTGGCATTAGACTAAATTATCTGCACTTAACTCTCCACAAGTTCAAGATACTATAGTAGAAATTTTACTATAAAAGAGTTCTCTGGACTGATATATACAATAGACATGCTGATGTTAACAACTGAAGAACCAGGAGGCTTTCATGCAATATCCCAAGCAGATAGCAAACTGTCAATCAAGTTATCCAAAAGCCAGTTCCAAGTAAACTTTTTAATATAAAGAAACAAGACTTAAATCAAGGTTTTTGTTCATTCCGACATACCGTGTGTGGGTACACTGAGATGTACTGCTGTACCCATCTGCTGGGGGAGGGAGAGGGGGAGGAAGAAGGAAGAGGAGGAAAAGGTGACGTGTCGACAAACAGGTGGGGAGCGGCCAACGAGTGCAAGGGAAGAAACAAGCAGCAGTGGTTGAGCCACGAGGAGAGGGTTCACATTTCATGCTGACATGGAGAGCTATAAGGGTTAACAAAAATATGCTATTTTTTAAAACTGGACCACCCAAAATAAGGTGCTCCGCATAGGGGTTGATGCCCAGACCAGTAAGTACCTATTAGACATTTAATTCCATGTCAAAATGTACCGGATGATACATATCTACCATAGACTGACCAGAACATGAATCCGCTCCTTTTATGGGGTTAAGGTATAGTCAAGGCATAAAACCTAATATTGAAAAATAACTGCTTCTGTCTCTTTTAATTTTTAGCAAGGAAAAAAATCCTAATGCCCTATGTCCCCTGTGTACCTTACTCTCACGAATCTCTAGCGTTAGCTGCCCGTTACCCACTCTTGTCTGCCTGTTGGTCTGCCCAGTACTCTTCTCCCCTTCATCCTTTGGTGTTTCCTTTTCTTCTCCTCCACTCTATATACTGGTATCACATTGCATATACCAGAATACAGTGTTGTATGCTGATATGAACTGGGCCCATACCAATCCACCCATGGACCAGCATATGTCAACTACCTGAACTGTGAGGCTGCCTAAAATTCACTAAATACTGATGATAAGCATTAAAAGGACAATGACAATCACTTATATACTGTAGCTTGTAAGACCAGAATTGGTATCAAGATTATCCTATGAAGATCCAATCAGGAGAAGAGGGTCCGACTAAACTGGACCAACAATATAGAAATAAATTGAGAAAATACAGGGCTAACTACAGATTACCGCCTGTAGCTAATTATGTTTAGCATCCCGGTCCCTACACTTTCAAAAACTACATTGTGATCCTTATACTTAAGAAAATGAAACATTTAACCTCATTTCTCCTCACACTATTAATTCTGCTGACAAAAATACCGCATGTGCTATCACGTGCAAAAAATGACCCTAAAATACGGTAAAGTAATTTCACAGCCCTACTCATCGGTATCTCCCTACACCCAACATCTACCCTACATAGCTTCCCACAACCCAAACAACACCCTCCTCTGCGAACACACCATCGGTGGTCCTCCCATAGGAGTTGAACCATTTTGCTTGCACATACTCCCTCCACCTCCACGGTAACACGTGCATGCCCGCACCTTTAATGACTCTGGTGTGGCAGCGCCCGTCACGACACGCTCAAGTAAGTCTCAACTGCCAATGAACACCACCGAAAGGACGCGGAGGAGCGTCATGTAGTCGATGGTCGGCTTGGCAATCTCAAATATTATGACAATGTTGATGTCCACAATGGAGCAAGCATTGCCCCTGGCAATCACATCAATGTACTCGTGGTAGCCACCGGGTCTCTGTCAGCTCTTACCGACACGCCATCTAGCTGCCCTCCGACTCAACTAGCACGTCCTAGAGCGCCACGCCTCCACCTCCTCCTCCACTCCGGCCTACTCTCCATCTGAACGCGGCTTTCGGTCGTCCCTCGCTTAAAGATCCTGCTTGACGTCATAGAACGCGTCGACAAGGTCGGCTAGCTCAGTGGCAAAGTCGGGGGACTCCTCAGCCGACTCACCTCCTGTCAAATCCTAAAGGTGCACTCTAGTTGTCTTGTCCACAAAGATCGCCCTCTTCAAAAGTCGGTCCTACCCGCAATAGTGCTATGATCATGTACAACCAGGGCAAAGACTGGTGGTGATTGGACAGGAGATAATAGCGCCGCCGAATGAGACAGCCAAGGCACAACTTTGGGATTCGGTAGGAGGCGAGTCGGCTAAGGAGTCCACCGACTCGACCGTCGAGATGGCCAACCTTATGGACTCGTTCTATAACATCGAGAAGGATCTGGAAGCGAGGGGCTATCAAAAGCCGCGTTTAGATAAGAGTAGATTGCGGCCGTGGAGGGAGGAGAACTCCGGGGTGGAGATTGGTGGCGCTCGCTCGAGGCCGTACTGGCCGAGTAGAAGGGCGACTCGATGGCAGGGCAGTGAGAGCTGACAAAGTCCTTGACGGCTACCACGAGTACATTGACATGATCACCAGGTGAGATGCTTGCTACATCGTGGACATCAACCTTGCTGCAAATTCGAGATCGCAAAGCTGACAACCAACTACGTGATGCTCCTCCGCATATTTCTGGCAGTGTTCGTCGACAGCCGAGACTTGCTTGAGCGCATTGTGAAGTTGATGTGCATCGCCACAGTGGAGTCATCAAAGGCGTGGGCATGCACGTGTCGCCGTAGAGGCAGAGGGAGTATGTGCAAGCAAAATGGTTCAACTCCTACGGGAGGACCGCCTGCGACATGCTTGCAAGGGAGGGTATCGTTTGGGTTACGAGAGAAGCGGCAAGGGTGCAATGGCCTCGTGTTGGTGGTGGGAAGCTATGCAGGGTAGATGGTGGGTGTAGGAAGATGTCAGTGAGTAGGGAAAAGGTACAAGGATTGAAATTGCTTTTTAACCCTATTTTAGGGTTATTTTTCACACGTGAGAGCACATGCAATATTTCTGTCAGCAAAATAAACTGCATGAGAAGAAACAAGGCTAATGTTTCACTTTTATAAGTATAGGGATCCCAATGTAACTTTTGAAAGTATAAAGACTGAAATACTAAACGTATCTAACAACAAGGGGTGAATTGTAATTATAGCCCAAAAATACATTAAAATAATAATCACAAAAAATTAAAAGAGTAATGAAAAAATAAAAAAACAGATAAATAAGACCATAAAAATATTTTCATAGTATTTTGCAATAATAACATTAATTGAAACACCAAAATATATGTCATTAAGTACTTTATTGGCCCTTGCCCCTTAAATTGGTCATCACATAAGGTTAAAAAAAATTCAACAGTCCATAATTTAAAATAATAAAAAAACTGATCTAACTTAGTATTAATAGGGTTAGAGGAATAGCTTCTTTCACTCAGCCAATCACATATTGTCACATTTCACTCAATCGACATCCTTGGCAATAGGTCACAACTGGCCACAAAGGTTGACCCTCCCCTCAACTACACTAGTCCTCATTTCTCAAACAGGGATAGAAGTTGACAAGTTACGGATTTTTAATGACTCGTGCATCATTTACCATAAAAAGGGCATCTTACGAACAAGTCTTGATGTTAAAGAATCATTAAGCAATAAATCACAGTAAGCATAAAGCGTGAACCTGTGAGAGACTATCTTGCTGCATAAACCACTTCCTAAAGGGAGAATATCTTGCTGCACAAAATAACATGATATCGAAAAGCAACTTACAGCAATAAACATAAATTTTATTTACATGTTAGTCACTACATATTCAAGAAAGATGAACTAATTCCTTACCAGATTCCTTTGCTGCAGCTTTTGCAGCACGTTGAGCCTCTTGGAGGGCACGCCTCTCAGCTTTTGTTGTTTTCTCCTTAAGTGTCTTTGATGCCCCTGCGCCATCATTTTGCGTCCCCACAAAAGCTCCTCTTTCTTTCTCTGCAAGATGCCACTCAATCTAAAGAAGATTAACTTGGAGAATCACAGATCAACAAAGAAAGGTTTTCTGAAAAGTTTTGGTGCGGACTTAGTTACAATAACATTTCTAAAATTTGAAATTTTATAGTTCTTTCTCTCATTTCTTCAACATGACGACTTAGAAATACAAAGACAATTGAAATAGGATTCGGTAAAGTTTTCCAAAAGCCATTCTTTTAAATTTTACCTCCTAGAGAACCAATCTGAAGCTGAGCGGTTATTACTTAAGAAGTTGCATCCATGACTACGTGATTATAAATATTGGAATATTTCCATGCCAAAATTATTTCTTATGTCAAATGATACCATAGAAGCTTAAAACTAGAGCAAAATGCAAAAGTTATACAGCAGTTCCACAAGATAAACTAAAGCTTTCAATATATCAGTATCATAACAATACTACATCAGAAGCTTACTGAAGTCATGTTTAAAGCATTAATTTGATATTAAATAGCTATCTTGTAGTCTTTCTTAAAAATCATAAATGAAGCTAAAGACAACTAATTGTTCTATATATAATAAATTTGTGTCTGGTTCATTGGTTGAAACTCATATCATGTGTTCAATTGAAGAGAACTTCTGAAATAGATGGTGCAGGTTATTAACTTCTTCTACTTGCTTATCATTGTATTAGATAATCAGATGTGTATGGATCAGCCTGAACAATTTATGATTACTTTTATAGTACTGAAATATGGTACAGTAGGCTTCTGATGTAGTATTGTTATGATACTGATAGATTGAAAGCTTTAATTTATCTTGTGGAACTGCTGCATAACTTTTGCAGTTTGCTCTAGTTTTAAGCTTCTATGGTATCATTTGACATAAGAAATAATTTTGGCATGAAAATATTCCAATATTTTATAATCACGTAGTCATGGATGCAATAACTACTCAGCTTCAGATTGGTTCTCTAGGAGGTAAAATTTAAAAGAATGGCTTTTGGAAAACTTTACTGAATCCTATTTCAATTGTCTGTGTATTTCTAAGCCGTCATGTTGAAGAAACAGTGATTTAAATAGGCGCTCGAGCGCTCGCCTAAGCGCTCAGGCGAGGTGAGGCAAGGCCCGAGCACCTCGCTTGATCTCCAGGCGACGCGCTTCAAAGAGGCACCACCTAGGCGCTCGCCCGAAGCGCCCGGCGCCCAGGTTATACCAAGTGATAATATCATTGTCCCTGTCGTGGACGCCGAGTTTAGGCAAGGAGAAACAGGAGCAACACTGCTGCAACGACTATGAGAGGCGACGATAATGGCTCCTCTCTCTCCATAGCTCGAGCATTGTCCCTGTCATGGATGTCAGGTTCAGGAAGTAGGAGGATCAGAAGGAAAACGAGGGGGGGAATGAACCTTCGTCCGAGAGTGGTGAGACGGGTGGTGCGATGAGCAGCACTGCAGCAGTAAAATGTGGAGCCATGGTCCCTCTTCCCCCCCTCTCTCTCCCCTTGGACTCTCCTCTCTCTCTCTCTCTCTTTATCCATATAGAGAGCCAAGCTGCAGCAGTATACCAGCTACTGCTGCAGAAGTATGCTGCAGAGCTACTGCTGCAGCAGTATGCACACCTACTGCAGCAGTCTGCACATGTACTGCAGCTACTGTAGGTGTGCAGACAGCTGCAGCGCACCTACTGCAGCTACTGCTGCAGCACACCTGCAAGGCAGGGCTACTGCTGCAGCAGTCTACTATACAATTACTGCTGCAAAGGGAATATATTTTTTATTTTAAAGTATTAATTATTTAAAATATTAATTTTATATATACTTTTATATATTTATTAATTATTTAAAGTATTAATTTTTTATATTTTTCTATATTTATTAATTATATTATATATTTTTTATTTTAATGCCTAGCTTTGCTCGGGCGAGCACCTAGGCGAATGCCTAGCGCCTCAGGCGTTTTGAGACCCTGACGCCTGATGCTTTTTAAATCACAGATAGAACAATTAGTTGTCTTTAGCTTCATTTATGATTTTTAAGAAAGACTACAATATAGATATTTAATATCAAATCAATGCTTTAAACATGACTTCAGAAGTTCCACGAATAAGAATCTAATACCAAGTCATTTTTCTTAACAAGTTCATAGCATATAGTTACACTTCAACTGATGGCATATTCGGTCCCTATAGATACAAATAAATTCTCAAAAGTTTTAGCAAATAAATTGGGAAAGATATTCTCATTGGTTCACAAAAAGCAGGACACTTTCCAACATTTATTGCTATACTCCTCTCTAACCTAGTCACCAAGATATTTGATTTTTAGAATAATTGCAGGGATAGTACTCATCATGACACATCAGAGAAGATTTTGTAATTAAAATAGCTAAAACATTCAAATCATGACACTGGGAACATGAAATATTCAACATCATGGCATTGGGATATCTCTTAGTTCATGATAGTTGCTTCATTATTTTGTTGGCTCACGAGACAAAATCATTTATGTAGGTAGTTTGCTGTATCAGATTAAAATATCTTACAAAACAAGTAATTATGCATCCAACTGGGTCAATAGAAGTGGAAGCTTAAAACCCATGAAATAGTTAAAATCTTTTTTCTTTACAATTGTGTTCTCTATCTTTTTTCTCTACTGTTAAGGTAATTATGTGCCCAAACAACAAATCTTGAACAGTTTTTAGGAGCAAAGCCAATGCAATTTCAAATTAAGGACATGACACTCATTCATAAATTGCTATGACAAATATATCTTGTGCATCCAAAGGCCTATAGTCGGAAGTTCAGAAACTGAAGATCGTCATAATCACCATACTGAATAAGATTATGAACAATATTAGAAGCCTACAAAAAAAAATGTTAGGCCCTTGTGATGCTTTTCTTTTTGCAAAATTTGTGAATTCAAATGTGCAAACCCTTTCCATAAGCTATGAAACACAGACACCTTAAAAGGCTTGTCATGTCAAACACATACACTTAAAAATATACCAGGACATATGAACATCTACATATTCATGCTAGCTTTTGTTTTTTTTCATATTAATATATATGCATAACATCTTCAAGACACACTGAATCTTGCAAATATGTACATAATTTAGCCTGTAAATTAATTGTCATGACTGAATTAATTGTCATGCCCATATTAACCGTCCCTACTTTTAAAAGACTTTCCATGTATGTCCACATATAGTGTCTGTCCACATCCCGTTTGTGTGACCATGCTTCATATGTGTAGTATCCTTCAAATATTAACAATCACAAAATATTTTTTATTAGAGGAGAAAATAGACCACAAGGTTATACACATCACCAAATCCTAAAGCTCTAAAAACTGATACAACACTTTCAATTTGAATATTTATGGGCAACACTATCAAGGAATCAAAGTGATTGATGCAAACAATGTTTCAAATTATATTCAAGATAAATTAGCTAAGGTATAAAATAAAGTCATGAATGTTTAGGTCTAGCCATTTTTAGTTTTAGAATTTTCTTTATTTTTTGAAATGCGTCTGATTGCTGTTACGATTAAATATGACATTCACAAACAACCTTGTTATTATATTTGTTCAGTTGGTTTTATTCAATCTTTTCAAGAATTATCAAAGGAGTCCAAAAACTAGCCAATTAGTTCTGTTTGGTTGCCCACAATACCAATCCAGTATAATACTGATCACTCTCAATTTCAATAAGAAAGATGCATTCCACTTGTTCATATGGTCGGCAAAAACTTGCACAAACAAAAGAAGAGAAAATTATTGATATAAAAAAAATCTGTTATACAATACATAACCCAACAGTAGCCGTTCACTACCAAATCTGAAAAAAGTACCTTAAATTTCAAGGCATAATTGCACCGTCTATAGACAAGATTCACATATAGTTCCTATTAAAGGGTGGATTTCTCCCTAACAAGGGCACACGACCTTAAATCATCTGATATACCACTTTAAACATAACAGGTAACATTCACAAAATTGCTATGATAACAGAGATATAATACAGAGCACTAAGTTTTGCTTTCAGAAGTACCCATATCTCTTAAGGATCGATGATCTAAATAGCCATTCATTAAACATCAATTCTAGAGGTAAATCATACAACATATCCATTGGTAAATCGTAGACCAGATAGTGCTTCTGCCTTTTGAAATTCTTTTGAACAAACAGATTATGGATGACATATTTTAGCTATTGGTTCAAATTAAGGAAGCATATAAATAAAATCTTAATGAATGGAAGGTGCAAGATGACACTTTATAATGGTGTCAAACAGAGGAAGACAAATTTAGGAAACTTCTCCCGATGTGTAGAATTCATAGTTGAATTGAGAAATCTACCAGTAAAAACATATGTAATCTAAACCACACATGTGATGTATACACCTGACATACGCGTCCACACATCCTTCCATTTCAACCTCCACCCATCAACTCAATCTGAGAGGCTCTGATTTCAGCCAGCTTCTCGTAAAGGCTATTAGGCTGAATCTAAAAAGGATAATACAGCTCTGTTCGATGTTCATGTCCATTAACAAGCGTTAAATATGTAGGGTTCATCATTACAATGCACAGACTTGTTGCATTGTATTCACCTTCTCACAAGTAGCACCACCATGCAGAATATTTAATCCAACAAACACACACACCAATTCCAAGATGCTCTAAAATCTAAATCCTTACATGCTAATTCCATGAACCAATCATAAACAAAATCCAAAACAAGAAGATACCATCAGATTTTATTCCTGGCTTCTTGACAAGAACTTCCTTGCAAGTTATAGATGAAATTAAAAGCTAATTGCATGTTGTACATATATATTGCTCAATGGTCGAAGTGAACTATCTAGGAGCCAGGCAAAATAAAAGGTATTGCTAAACAATAACGTCGTACCCGAAATATCGGGCCGTGTCTGCGCCGCCACCGATGCAGTCGTCCACGAGCTCTTTGGAGTATTGCTGCCGCCACCAACAATACCAGCCTTCATCACCATCATTTCACCGCTAGTCCCAGGGAAGGATGACGCAACCTTCGCCGCGCCACTCCGACCATCGCATGGAGACATAGAAGGATCATCGGAGAACTGGGAGACCGCATCGTCCATCCGGCTGGACGGCGACGTCAAGGGGGGCGACCCAAGCAGGACTTCCAGAGGGTTATATCCGCCGACCTGGTTCTGAAGGCTATCGCGACGGGCGGGGTTGGGGACGGCGAGGGGAGCGGAGGGGGAGTGGCGTGGCGGGGGGATCATGACCGGGGAGATGGAGATAGCAGGGAGGGCGGTTTCTCCGGAGGGAGGGGAAGTGGCAGCCGGGTCGGTGGGGGCTTCGGAGAGGTAGCGGGCGGGCGGGGCGGCGCCGGGGGTGACGAAGCCCACTTGCCGGACCTTGGGGTCGCTGACCGCCCGGGTTTGCCGTCGGTTCTCCATCCTAACGCCGGCGACGGGCAGCGGATGGGGAATTAGGGCGATAGGGAGGGATGTGGGATTTGCTAGGGTTTTGAAGGCCTTCCGGCGATGGCAACGCGATGGCCGAGCCGCGTGACAAGTAAATGCATTTTTCCTTTTTCTTTTTCTTTTACAATTTGACCAAAAAGAACAAATAAATAAATAAATTTAATGATAAGGTTGGAGTCCAGAAAACTATTATTGAAATATTTAAAAATAAAACTGCATATATATAGTAATCTTTCTCAAATACCATATTTACAAAGAGCGTTAATGATATTTTTTTCTTTTAACATAATTAAAAATATGCATATTAGATTTCATACGATGTTACACATTTCTTCATTCAACGTAATTATAGATGACAACCGAATATTGCAAAACAAAATGCGAGTATTAATAATATTTATAGATATTTTCTTCAATATATATATATATATATATATATATACAAATAACTTGTGTTGTGGGTTGGGCCGGCCCAATAAATTGAGATCCAATGTAATTGGAGTGAAATTATTTGAGGATAAAATGTACCTTTATAAGTTAAATCGAGAGAAGGGTATTGAGTAAAATTAATCAAATATTGGTTGAAATTAGAGAGTGAAAAGGACAAATAATGGATCAGAAGTCATAACATGTTTAGGTAGCATGATGAATATTTTTTGATAAGGTGATCACAAATATAAAAAATGAAACTTAAATGGTACATAGTTTTGAACTCTTAACAAAGCCCTCAAATTGCCTCCTATTGTGACTCTAAATAAGCATTTTTTGTTTTTTTCTTAGCATCAACTCCCAAGCTTTTTTGCTTAGTGTTAAAAACTAAAAAGAAATAAATATTGGATAAGTTCAATTACAAACAAATATATATTAGTAATTGAGAGTCTTGATGTTGATGTTATTCCTACGTAGGAATTGAGATAAAATTCACCACAACTCATGCCATCATACACTTGGAATAAATAGTGGGACTTGATGGATTGGGGTTTCCATCAACTTTAACCAAAAGTCAAAAGACACTGTGGGCGTGTCAACTACGTCACGAGTACGTATAATTAATTCAACCATATACATCAGACTATTGATGTTAGAACAAATAGGAGAAGGAAGAACAAACCCAACTGTTGTTATGATGTAACTTGATGACCCATAAGTTTCGATCGATATGAACACATTTGATCACATCTCCTGTTCACTGAACTCTTCTACCTTTATCTATTAATTCAAGTCAGCACACACACACATATATATATATAGATATATATATATATATATATAATAATAATACACCTCCGATACTTTAGTTAACTAAGAGCTTCTTATACAAAAGAGTTATATGTGTTGGGAATATATTTAAGCAACTTTTTTATAGTAGTCTTCAAGAACAATTACCATCATAGTGAGTGCTAAATAAACAGAACGTGGTATGCTTTTTTTTAGTTTTATCATTATCATGTCGCGCCTAACTCGAAATGCGATAATATTAAACCATATGATATCGATATGATGGTGATAAGTTGATGGTCGACTACTTGAGGCTCGAACGTTGGTGTCAAGAAGTCAATTATCTTACGTTAAGATGTTAATTATATAATATCAAGATATCGATCTCCTCATGTATCAATCAATCACTCATGTCGGTGACGTCATGATACCCCTAATAACTATGATACAATTTAAATTCTAGATTTATGATAGGATGGTCAATAAATATAATATAATATATATATATATATATATATATCGTCTTGTAGAAAAAAATATGTATACAATGTCAAGTCAACTGTTACACTCAAAACTAAGGAAAATGATGAGAATAAGAAGACTAATGAGAAGAAGTGTTGTTCAAAGCCAAAAATTTTGTAATTAAAAAACAGCACATATTTCTTCTTCTCATAAAGTAAAGGTAACAAAAACATGACAATCATACACACAGAGAGAGAGAGAGGAAAGAGAGAGCGAAAATATTGACTTATACTTTTGGGGACTAATGAGAGAATAATAATAAAAAAAAAGAACAAAGTGCACGGTTGAGTGGTTTCAAGAACAAGAATGGGTAAAGAACAAAGTATTGTCAAAGACTAGCGAGAGAATAAAACCAAGAAAAAAAAAGACTAGTGAGAGAAGGCAATGATGAAACACAAGTAGTATGAGTCATTAAACAACTTCACATTTTACAACTCCTACAGCAACCACAACAACAACAACAATAATTAATAATAATGGGTAAAGAAACTAAAAAAAACCCTAATACAACATACATATCGCTTGGCAATATGTATCACATGTGAGATCTAAGGTGGGGATGGAGGGAATCATGAAGTTTCTACTACAACTTAATAATGTGACAACTTAAAATATATATTATTGCTCCATCTTTTCGATTTGATGCCATCGAAATGTCATTTACCTACCCATTGCCTGTTTGAGTCACTACGTAATGGTGTGTGCTTCCATGAATGATGATGACATATGGACATGGAATACTTATCCTATCTTCTCTAAAGTAGTTGCATGCATGCTTGCTTGAGACATGGCCTTCACGTTGCCAATGTGACAAAACTAACGCAAAAAAGCTTGTCAAAGTTACTTTTATATCCATGTCCCACATATGATCTTAGCAAGACTTTACTTGTCATTCACATACATCATCATTCTCGATTAACGTAAATGTTTATTTTGTAAAGTTCATGATCCAAGATTTTTATTTTTTATCAATCTAATTATTATTTATTTTCTTACCTAAAAATTTTATTGACTTTTAGTACTATATCTTAAAATCAAAGTCGTCATCACCGTACTCTAAAACTCGTATAAATAACCTATCATACTATAATTTTGAATCACAATACCCCCACGTACTATTATTCTATGGATGCTAAACAAATATCTTATGTTAATAAAAATGGTAACAATATTTGTTTTTAAAATTAGAGTGGAAGGGAGGGTGTATTTGATTTTGTCAAACTACAAAAAGAGAACTTAAAAAACTAAAGACACCTCCTATATTATAATATATTAATCAAATACAATGGTATTAATGATAAAAAAAATTATGAAAAAATGGTCTTAACTTTTAATATTGTTTAAATTTATTTTACATTTTAAGCTTGATTAAGGATGATTTTTATTTGTTATAAGATTAATTATTTTAAGTAATTAAAAACTAATCTCCTAAAAAACTTAGCGTGTAGGATTAGTACGATTGTTTACTTCTTTTAAGTGTGACTAAATTTCGGTAGTACGTTCTCTAAAACTCAAATATATCATATTTACAACTAATCACAGAATATGCAAAGAACAATAAATAATAATATGTAACCAATTGATTGAACTACCATAAAGTCAAAAACCCTATCAATTAAATATGTCATGCAAACATCTTATGTACAAAAATTACTAGTAATCCAACAACAATATCAAGTGAAATATATATCAATAGTAATCCATCTTATGTATCATTATTTCTAATAGAGATGATCACTTTAATGTGTAGTCGTATTGTAGTGTGGGGATCATTCATACGAGTTCTTTGATTTTGAGACATAATATGAGGAAGCAACAAAATATTTTGATTTTTTTTATTATCAATATATGGATCTTTTATTTGTATGGTTTATATGTGTTGTATTTCTAAAAAAATTAGTTCATCATATTTAGATGTGTTGTATGACTTAGACGTGCTAAAAAAAAATAATCGTTAAAAAATATAGTTTTTTTTTTTAGGTTTAATTAAGTTTGCGTGTGAGCCAAATATTTTTTATACATGTTATTAACACTCCTTCGAACGTGCTTAATTCATCTAAAAAAAAGTTGTTCATATATAGACTCGGGATACAATGTGTTTTTATTCCAAAAAATTAAGCATGGAATCATTATTATCGTTTGAATAGGACCTATCTCGATAAATGATAGATAGATATTTAAAACTTGCCGGTGAAATAGTTTTTTTTTTTTTTTGCAATTTTCTCACAATAGAATTTATTCTAAAATATTTTAATAATAATAATAATTAAAAAAATATAAATCCATGATATAACGAACGAAGCAAATAAACCATAGGTATTAGGCCTAGAAATATGCATCATGCGCAAGCGCATTAAGTTTTTTATATTCGAATGCAACTCTAACATGGGATGTGCACATAAAGATTTGTCTTTAGAAAATGGCGAAAACACGACGACAACATTTCTTTGGGTGTTTGGGTTTTATCAAATGAGAAAAGTTTTAAAAAAGAGGTGTTGTTGTTGACGCATTTGATTGTGACAACGAAGCTCGAAGTCACTTATTTCATTACATTATTCTCTCGGTCATAGAAACTTCGTCAACTATCATATCATCAAATATTATCGTTATCGTTCCTAAGAACGCACCAAATGTAAACATCATCATGATGATGATGACGACGATAATGATAATGGATCAATTAAAATTAAAAAAAACGCATGGACTATGCTAGGAATTGCCAAATGCTTTCCTCGTGTATCATTCTCTCCTCTTTGATAACTCATGAGTCAAAAGATCAAATAAATATCTCAAATATATATATATATATAAAAGATGATGATGATAAAACGATAGTCAATTAAAATTATATATTTTAAAATAACTAAAAATTTTATTTTTCATAAAAATATATTATATGGGAAAAAATATAACTATATATATATATATATATATATATATATATATATATATATATATATATATATATATATATATATAATATGCAACAACAAAAAAGGCTTGGACGCGGAGGGGCCCACGTGCTCGGCGTCCGGCACGGGCGGGTGGACCGCTCGGTCGGTGGTCTGTCGGCCGTTGGCCACCCGTCGCGCGGTGGCTCCGCCGGCATGGACCAAAAAACCAGGCTCGGCCTGGCTTTTGCTCGCCCATGGATTCATGCGGACTCCACCCACCGCGTGGTCCGCGTGTGGGTGGGTGAGCGGTGCGGTGTCTCGCCGAGGCGGCCCCCTCTCACGGCCAACAGGCCAGTGGTTGGCGATGTGTTGAGGTGCAACCGAGGAAGTAACATTAGTCTGCATGGCCCTCTGCCTCCTCCCTGTCTTGCTTACTATATATATAGCCCCTCTTCCCTCCACCAAACGCACGCAGGTCTCAGATCAAACACTTCCTCACATCCGCTCCCTCCCTCTCTCTCTCTCTCTCTCTCTTTATCTCTTCCTCTCCAAGCTTCGATAGCATTATATGGCTTCTGCCACCACCGCCATGACTTGTACTGTGCAATTGCCACACAATCCGGTGAAGCTTACGAGGAAGCAGGCTTCTGCAACCACCACGAGAGCACACTGCCCTGCTTCCTCTAACTCGCCGCTTAATTCGGCCTCCAACGCCACTCCGGCCTACTTCCCGGCAACTTTTCACAAAGAGGCCACGACTTCAGTCGCGAAAACCTCGTGGAACTTGTTCCAGCGGGTCGCCGCCGCCGCGCTAGACACCGTCGAGCAGACGCTGGTGTCGAAGGTGCTTGAGCGCGGTCACCGCTTGCCGAAGACTGCTGACCCGGCCGTCCAGATCGCCGGAAATTTCGCCCCCGTCGACGAGCGGCCGCCTTGTCATGGCCTACCTGTCGACGGCCGCATCCCGGCGTCAATCGATGGGGTGTACGTTCGCAACGGCGCGAATCCCCTGTTTGAGCCGGTGGCCGGGCACCACTTCTTCGATGGCGACGGCATGGTGCACGCCGTCCGTCTCCGCAACGGCGCCGCCGCTTATTCCTGCCGGTATACTGAAACGGAGCGGCTCCGGCAGGAACGCGCCATCGGGAAACCAGTCTTCCCCAAGGCGATAGGCGAGCTCCACGGTCACTCGGGCGTGGCGCGCCTGCTGCTGTTCTACGCGCGGAGCCTGTTCGGCCTCGTCGACGGCAGCCGCGGGATGGGCGTCGCCAACGCCGGCCTAATATACTTCAACGACCGCCTCCTCGCCATGTCCGAGGACGACGTCCCCTACCACGTCCGCATCACTCCCTCCGGCGACCTCGAGACGGTCGAACGGTACGACTTCGGCGGTCAGCTTGGGTCATCCATGATTGCTCACCCGAAGCTCGACCCGGTCTCGCGAGAGCTCTTCGCACTCAGCTACGACGTCATCCACAGGCCTTACCTCAAGTACTTCTACTTCTCCCCCGACGGAGAGAAGTCCGCCGACGTGGAGATCCCCCTGGAGCAGCCCGCCATGACGCACGATTTCGCCATCACCGAGAACTACGTGGTGGTGCCGGACCAACAGGTGGTGTTCAAGCTGCAGGAGATGGTCCGGGGCGGCTCCCCGGTCGTCTACGACACGGCCAAGACCGCCCGCTTCGGCGTGCTACCCAAGTACGCTGCCGACGCATCCGAGATGACGTGGGTCGACGTGCCCGACTGCTTCTGCTTCCACCTGTGGAACGCGTGGGAGGAGCCGGCGACCGGCGGAGTGGTGGTGATAGGCTCCTGCATGACGCCGCCGGACTTCGTGTTCAACGAACGCGAGGAGAGCCTCAGGAGCGTCCTCTCCGAGATCCGGCTCGACCTCAACACCGGGGAGTCCAGGCGGCGCCCGATTCTGTCCCCGGCCGACCAAGTCAACCTCGAAGCCGGGATGGTGAACCGGAACATGCTGGGGAGGAAGACACGGTATGCCTACCTGGCCGTCGCCGAGCCGTGGCCGAAAGTGTCCGGCTTCGCCAAGATCGATCAGTTCACGGGAGAGACAAAGCAGTTCATCTTCGGCGACGAGCGGTACGGCGGGGAGCCCTACTTCGTGCCGAGCAACGACTCCGACGCATGCAGCGAGGATGACGGCTACGTGCTCGCCTTCATGCACGACGAGGAGACGTTGGAATCGGAGCTGCTGATCGTGAACGCGGCCAACATGCGGCTGGAGGCCGCGGTGAAGCTGCCGTCGCGCGTCCCCTATGGCTTCCACGGCACCTTCATCACCTCAAGCGACTTGGAGTCACAGGCCTAGCAAGCGCACTTATTCTTCTTCTTCATCCCCGCCCACGGCTGGTGGGAGATATCTCCTCCCTCTCTTGCTGTTGCTTCTTCACATATTTGATGTACTTACAGTTAGTGGTAGATAAGAGCATGAAATAGAGAGTGAGAGAGAGAGAGAGAAGAAGAAGAAGGAAGAGACGAGCTCGGAGCTGTAGGTATAGTGTGCAAAGCTCGGCTGGTTTCTTCTTCTGTCATTGACTTGTCTTTACCTTTTCTCCTTGGCAGACAACAGCAAACATATACCACAGGAACTGCTACAAATAATTCCCCACACCAACATGCCGTCGTCCACCGAGCGAGGGATTCATTCCGTTGATATGTTTCCTCTGTTTCGGATGCTGCACCGGATGTATGTATGAGTGTCTACTGTTCCTGCACGCAATCCATTTCCTTTCTCTTACCTTCGTGAATGGAAAAGGACTCCGAGGAAGACAGAGAGAATGACGAGAATAGAAACCAACCGTTACCTCCATGGCAACAACGGCGACGCCTACAGTGAGGGTGGCATGGAGGTAGCTCTCTCTCTCTCTCTCTCTCTCTCTCTCTCTGATGGTGCTCCTTATGGGCACAACCTGCCAAATATAACACTGTAGAGAAACCATTCTACCAGCAGACAGTGAAGCGTCACCGACGACGCATGGTTGGCGACCTCCTTCCCCATTTAGATGGAAATGTTATCCTGTTCATCACTGTAAATTACGTAAAAAGGGAACATTCCTCGGAACCAATCTACCTCTCCTCGTCTAACTTCAAAATCAATGATCACAAATGGTTGCTGCCCCAGGATATTTCTTCTTCAAATCGACAGAGAAGTTGTAATCAACCGGACTCCTCCTTTGTTGTATGGAGTTCACAGGTTCCGATCAACAGTTCTAAGGCGGTGCCCTTTCCAAATAGTTTAGGCGTTTGGGATCTGTGCTAACCCAATCTTGAAGATGATATCAGAATACGCCATAAGCTTCTCGTGTCTGGTTTAAAATATTTGTGCAATAGCCATCCGATCAAATCCTTAAAAGTGATATGATCGAGAATTGAAATGTGGTTATAAATTACGGCAGAAATCAAGATGTAGGGGACGGCGGACCCTCACCGGAGTGGGTACAAGATAAAGCGCAGCGCCGTCACGATGTGAACATTTCCGGCGACAAGCCAAGACTGCAGCACATTCCTCGTCGTCCTCCTGCAGCACCGACAGAAACCCATGGCCTCTGCCAGTCTCATGCGTCATCCACACTCGGGAAGTCACCATGGTTCCCAATCCCGAGAGAGAGAGAGAGAGAGACGAGGGTCCATCTCCAAGAACAGGAAACAAAGGAAAAGGTCAAAGGTTAGAGATGACGATAAGAAGAAGCACGTAATGACTCGAAGTCGTGCTCTGCTGTTCATGCAACGTCAGAGATTATAAAAAGGTATGTCGGTCAGCTTCCGTCAAATATAATCAAGTATGATTTATTAAATATGATTCATAAGATACGATTCAACTCCTCTAGTTAATTATGATTCAATCCATATAATTAAATATATTTTAATACATGTAATTAGATATAATCCAAGTTATGTATAATTTAATTTATGAGATCAAATACGACACACTACATGACCAAATAGAAACGTAACTCATATGGCCTATAATTATACAACCCATGTTTGGTATTAAAAAAAATATAAACAAAATATTGTGTATTATGTTTTTTTTTTCATACTTTGTAGAGGGTTTAGGAGAAATTTGGCGGCCCCATTTAGATTAATTTTTAAGGTCTTTTAAGTTTGTAAATATAGGTTATGTGAAATATATGGTGTAGATACAAAACAAATCATCTAGATAGTCATTTTAGGGGTTTTATAATTTCATAGAGTGATTTAATATATGTTGTTTTGTTTTGTTCATGTAGATGATAAATTAACTCATATGGCCTATAACTATACAACCCATGTTTGGCATTAAAAAAATTATAAATAAAATATTCGATATAATGTTTGTGTATTATATATTTTTTTTTTCATACTTTGTAGAGGGGTTACGAGAAATTTGGCGGCCCCATTTCGATTAACTTTTAAGGTATTTTAAGTTTGTAAATATAGGTTATGTGAAATATATCGTGTAGAGATAAAATAAATCATCTAGATAGTCATTTTAGGGGTTTTATAATTTTATAGAGTGATGCAATATATGTTATTTTATTTTGTTCATGCTTTGTAGACGAGTAGACGATAAACTTGGTGACCCATTTCGATTGATTTTTAAGGTCTTTTAAGTTTGTAAATGTAGATTATGTGCAATATATCGTGCAGAGACAAACTAACTTTTTACTTGGGATAGTTATATGCGACGCACGTGACTCATCCAAGACTCGGGTGAATCGATTCGATCTAAGCTAACACTATATGACATAGTCAAATTTCATATTCCTTTATTAGTTTAAGTTCATTAATTGATTGAATCAAATATGTTTGATTAGTTCAAGTCGATTTAGGGTAATTTCAAATCAACTTAAAATTAATTAAATCTAAATTAGAGTAATTCAAGATTTACTCTATAAAGATTTAATGCTGATTTTGTTAGGTACTAATTCAATTGAGCTTGGTTTAAGTTAATTTGATGAACATAATTTTTTATCTAAATATCTTATTTAAAAATAATTATTATTTTTTTATAATTTTATTTAGAATAGGTTTATGATATTAGTGTGATTATTACTATATAGCATATGTAACTATGTTAATGGTCCATATTTGAAGTACAACCTATGAAAGGAGATACGAGCTCATCACAATGTGAAGCCACCAATGGATTTAGTCTAACAAATCATACATTAAGTATAGTTCCTCATAATATTTTATTATATTATTTCTTGGACATATGTATTGATGAATGAGTGTAAACAAACGATCATAATTATTTATGCACCAAGGATTTTATTATATGGAACTTTGGACATAATGGCTAGTTGATTCCTGCATCCACTATTAGGAATAATATATCCCTACTCAAGTAGGTGCGGGATATCACTATTTTTATCATTGAGAGCATGATACGAGTTCAACATTGAAGGAGTCTATTCTACGAAATATGTATCCATTGTTATTGGGAGAGTTCAGCATCGGATGTGATGTTTGTCTTTGTTATTTTAATATTATATATATGTATTGTATATAATTAATGCATAATTTTGTATATTGTATAAGAATTATTGAAGAGTTTTATAATGAATTGATATATTAAATATTTTAATTATTAATATTATATATTTTTATAAATATTTAAAAAAATTTTAATAAAATTTCAAAAAAATATATGTTTCTATCATATATTTATTTTTAAAATAATTCACTATTTTGTAATAGATTCGATGGTTGCTTGAGTAAAGGAGAGCTCAACCAAGAAAATATGATTTTTAATAAAAAAATATTTAATATCCTAAAATTTAAAGATTACAAAATCTTATGTAAGCGAGGTGAAATTGATGTTTTTTTTAAAATAATATGAGATGTGACACTAAAGTTATTGGTAGAACTTGAATCTTGGTGTAATTAAGCTTATGTTTATGGACATCTCGTGCCTTGACTACAATTAAGCTTATGTTAGGCATCTAATTATTTGAAGCTAAATATTATAAAGCTCGATTGCATTAATGGGAATACGACGGCCATTATTCATGCAATTTAACACCATGAACAATTGTAAATGTCAAACATTTTCTGGGATTAAATTAGGTCTTACAATATTCCAATTTAAGATTTAATTATCGAAAATCCTACACTTAAAATGATTTAATATCCTCATCAAAACTAACATAACCAAAAACATTTATCATAGCATCGTACGTACAGGATATAATCCATTTCACGCCATGGCTAGTTGTTATAATTTAATCTATTGAGATGATTAAGTCACTAAGTTTGTTGAGTTTGAATTATTAGTTCTCAACCTAAGTTAATAATAATAATAATTATAATTATTCATCATATGCTCATAAATTAACCAATGTTATAAAATATAATCTCATCATCCTCGAATTTAGTAAATTTTAATTTAATTTATTTCTCGTTCTTTTTACCATGTGATGATAAGATATATTTTGACCCGTTTAACATATGATTTGATGTCAATTTTCAAAAGTTAAGTATACAAGATCGACTCAATTCAGATTAATATTTTGAAAAAAATATTATTCCGGATCATCACTCGAGGGGTTAGGGTCAGACCGTATCCCTTATCTCTATCGTAATATTTTCTTTTTAACATCTCATAAATAATAAAAATACATGTTTCAACCCATATATGTTTAAACTATAAGAATATAATTTTACTATCAATTTTTTTAAAATTTATATTTTTAAAATTCAAAGAAGAATAAGAATAAGCTGTTGGACGGTTAGACAAAAAGTCTCACCGTTTGCATCATTCGAAGAGTGAGAAAAACAAAAAGTGAATTAAAGTTTGAAATGTTGGATGATTAGCCAAATAAATATAAAATCATATGAATTTTTATCAAAATGTCTATCTTATAATTATATACTCTCACTCAAATCTTATAGGTGAAGCTATAAATCTTGATTAATCCCACGTCATAAATGAATAAAATTAAAATTAATTTATAAGAACTTGATGAATCATCAATTTCAGCTTAAATATTTTGATTAATAATTTAGATTAAATAAAATTGATGGATGTATTATATTTAGATTATGATAATAATAATATTAATGTGATTTTAAAATTCTAAAAATCACGTAAATGGTTAATATAAAACCTTCTTGTTATGGTTGTGAAATATCCATGTCGATATAACTTTTATTTTATATTTTTAAAAGAAAAGAAATATTAGGTAGGAACATAAGATGCGAAACAAACCGGTGAGAAAAGAGAATTAATTTCGATTCGAATTAATATCAAACTAATTTTGAATCGAAATTGAATTAATCATCCATCAATTTCAAATCGAATCAAAACCGGATGTGGACAATTTTTAAAAAAATTCAAATTGATAATTCCAATTTGATTCAATTGCCGAAATAAAAACCGAGATCATGGATCCTGCACCCTCCAAAGTTGAACGTTGCATAAGAACCGAATCCATCAAACGTTTGACAGGATCCGACCCAATAGCTTCCTTTTCTCACATTCCCTGTTCGCCAGCGACGGCAAGCAGCAGCAGAGAGGGCTGAGATGGGAGCCATAACGAGCGCGGTGGTGGCCCTGGTGGCGGTCATCCTGGGGTGGATCACCATCGAGATCGCCTGCAAGCCCTGCCTCGAGCAGGGCCGCGAAGCCATCGACCGCGCCCTCGACCCCGACTACGATCCGGACTCCTCCCTCACGTCCCAGAACCGCCCCCACCCCCCCGCCGCCGCCACCGAAGAACCCCTCCTCGGCCCCGCCCCTTCCGCCCCGCCCGCCTCGAGTATCAAGTGATCCGCGCCTCGCCTCCCCTTCTCGACCGGGTAACATCTCCGATCGATCTTTGGATGACCGTCTTTGCATTCTACATGTTCGTTGCCCCTTTTTCTTTTCCTTTCTTTCTTCTCGAGGGTCGTCAGGCCTTCCGCCTAATGAATGAATTATATCTAATTTCTGGGTGTTGACCTATCTATCTTCTTCTTTTATCCTAACTTGTCCTCTATTCTGAATTTGATCTTTCATCACTATTTCCTATGAGTCTGTATCAAGAAACACGGTGTTGCTGGCGTACACGCAACAATCCAAGATCGTGTTTTTATTGTATGGGGTGCATCTCTTCGGAATCCTCTTTCTACGTTTAGAAAACTATGTTAAAAGACGAGATTTTTTTTCTACTTCTTCTTCTTCTTGAAATCCATTTGGCATCTCCGGGGTTGAGTGCCAAGGATCTCTACATCCCTATCGATCCATGGGTTTCATCTCCAAGGAGAAACACCAAGTATGTATACCGAGCAATTATTTGGATAGATTTGTGCCTGGAGCAGAACGAAGCACACCGCTGTCGGCACTCATCATCCCCTTGCTCTTCAACCTTCCTAGGGTTTGTGAGATCATACCCAAATCCCAAGTACTTACAGGAGAACTCTTTAGTCAAACAATCTGAATCTTTCATTACTTGAAAACCAACAAGTCAAATAGACTAATCAATATTGTATGGCAATTGCTGGCACAATAATATCTCAAAATCCAGTCGGAAAAAGTAAAAAAAAAAAGAAAAAAAAACTGGAATTGTTTTGATCATGAGTAAGTTTCCACTGTCCAATTCTCGGATCATGTTCAGTGGAGTAGACTTGTTCTAAGGTGTGGTTCTTCTCATACTTGCAACATTATTAATGCTGTCTATGATCTAAGCAATCATATGGGAGTAACTCTAAAAGTACATCCCTTGCATAATATGCCATGAAGTGAGACATAGAAACCCTAAGATAATTACTACAAAAAAAAAAAAAAAAAGGTAACAACCACTCGAGTCTACAAACACATCCATTATATAATGTTATGAAAGGAGCCCTCCAATTAGAATTACTTGCAACATATTAATGCTAGAGAGGATCTAAGCAATTATGTAATATGTTTTTTGGAAAAAAAAATGGAACTCTGATCCCTGGTGATCTCAGGGAGAGAGTTTAGTCCAAATTGAGATAATGAATAATTTTCTATTCATTATATTCATTTAAAAAACTTGAATTTTCATCGTTTTTCTAAAAAATAAAATAAAATAAAATAGCTTTGGAAATAAACAATAAAGTTTCTCTTAAGGTTTCATGATGCTTCATCCCATGTAGCTTTTTTTTTCCCCATTATTTGGTAGTACTGCTCATTATGCTATTATTTTATCCAATCCCATTAAACTTATTATAATATTAACTTTATATTGATATATTTATTTTAAATATTTTATAAGAATATATGTCGTTTTGCTCGTTAATTTCGACTTTTTGTTAGTTACCAAACACAAGAGTTGAAATCCAACAGAGAGTAATTACAAGGCAATAAGCATCATTGCCTCATCCTTTCGAATTCCTACTACACATCAATAAATTACCTGTAAAAAAAAAAAATTGATGTCTCGAGTCATCTAATCATTCCTCGAGCCGGTCACGAATCAATGGCCCGTATCGTCCGGGCCCGCAGCGATTGGTGGAACCCGCGCTAATGGACGGCTGGACTGGAAGGAGATGGAGACGATCCGAACCCGTTGGACCGGACCGCGGCGTGCACCCGGTCCGGCTCAAATCTTCGACCCTTTCCCCTAAATCGCCTCCAATAAAACCGATATCGATTCGATCTCGCCTTCTTGCCTCTCGCTCGCTCTCCAACCCCCACCCCGACCCCCTTCTGTGCCTTGCGGTCTCCGGTCTCTTTCTCCCATTGCCCCTTCTCAGTCTCCGCCCGATCTCTCCCCAATTCCCTTGGCCTCCGCCATGCACTTCTCCGATTGATATCGATTGATGACTCAACACAAGCGGCCCTTTTCCTGCAGCAGAAGCAGCGGCGGCGGTGGGACCACCACCACCAACAGCAATAGCAGCGGAGCATCCGGAGGATCCAACCTTCTCTCCCCCGACTCATCCTCCTCCATGAAGAAGGCGAAGCCCCTGCCGGCCGCCGCTTGCTCCTTGGAAAAGGAGAAGAACGGCCTCCACCACCACTCGCACCACTTCGACACCGCGGCCGCGGCCGTCGCTGCTCGACCTGGGAAGGAGCGAGACGCGATGCTTGTGGACCAGGTGGAGTTGAAACCTGGGGCGTCCGTCCCCGTCGCCATGACGGGGGTTGCTGCCAACCTGTCCAGGAAGAAGGCCACACCGCCGCAGCCGTCAGTCAAGAAGCAACTCGTCATCAAATTTGTTAAAGGTACCTCCGTTTTGCAATTTTCCTCTGTTAAATTGCTGTCCGGGTTGGGCACGATATGCAAATTTCTTGGTTGTAGCCCTCGTGGTCATATCATCGTGGTTAGTATTCGGCTGATTCCCGAGTTTTTTTTTTATGCTTTCATTTATTGCTAAAGACCAATTTGTCATGGAAACATGATACCGAAAGTCTCGCCGTCATCACTGATTTATCATCGTGTCGGCACTTAGAGGATTGCATGTCTCATTTCGAATATTTATCAAGAATCATACTTCCATCTTCATCATCCCCCTCCCTCTGTCTTTCTTTAGCAAACGAGAAATATGATTCAATGAAATTGATTCGTTGTACTCCACCCACGTCATGAAAAGTGGTCAAAACTTTTTCCACCTTAGGGTTTAATTATTAACAGTGTTACATCCTTCTCATCAAAGGAACAGTGGTTCCATTCTTCCATATATAAGTCATTATATCAAAAATGAAATTGTTTAATTGATTGGACCTTTTCTTGATGCTGTTAGATTTATTTTCAATTAGTTGATTTTAGGAGAATTTTGTATGGCACAGGCTTATTGCCCTAATGTGTATTGTCAGATGTAAATTGTTTTCCCTGAACATGTAAATTTGGTTTAAATAAATCAAAGGAGTTGAAAATGGTTTGCTTAGGTTATTCAGAGAACTTATTGTACTGGTTGAAGGAGGTCAATCATTATGGTTACTTCAAGTGCTTATGTAGATTTAATTAACTTGATGATTTACAGTTAAATCTGGTGGGATATCTTAACACAAATGTTGCAGATCCTCCTTCTGGACTTCTCAGGACATGTCTCTCAAGTTTTGGGAGCAGGTTTATTTCAGCAATGTAGTTCCAAATAAAAGAAAATGCAGACCTGACCATTGTTAATCTCAAGATCTAGAGATCAAGTTTTTCCTTATCGTAGCTTGTCATTGCTTTGTACACTATGATCAATTATGCTATTGCACTTGATTGTCCTATTTTCATTACTAGTCCAACTGATAGGAAAAATATATATTGATAAGCTTTTTCTTTCGAATGGGCTTTTATGGAAAGTCCAACTGCTGTAACTTGCCTTACTCATGGAGCGCCACTTGGTGGTTCTAGTATACTCTGAAGAAACTCAGTATGGAAGTATACTTTTGCTAAAATTTGAAATTTAGGAAATGAATCCCGAGTCCTGACTGGTTCCCTATGGTTCAATATGATCTTTCTGCATTTTATTTATTTGATATTTCTTTTATCTATTATTTTTCTTTTATCTTTTTTTTGCATGCCAGCAATAAGCATTGCCTAGGCCACCGCCTGTTCCTGCACCATATATATTCAATATTACATATGAGAAGCATTTAATATTTTTTAATATCTATTATTTTTCATGTCATCAATAATCATTCTATAGGCCATCATGATAAACACATGTATGGAAAAGAAAATGCTGGAGTAAGGCATGCTGCCTAAGTATTCCAATGCACAAGTGCTTGATTCTGACCATTATTTTCTCAATCAGATTATAGGTAACCATCATGTATGAATATTTCAGTTTTGGTGCATCAGACCATAGTTAAAATATGATCGTGTGAAAGTATGGTACTTATTGTTTAAACTTTTTAGTGGCTGACTCATCTAAGTACCAAGCAAGTAGGAAGGGTCCCAAGTCCCAACAATAGATATGGTGTATGATGACTCTACCCCACCCAGTGATGCTTGATGAAAGACTGGTGTGCTTGGTGCATTGTTCTAAGCATAAGACAATGGTGCAAGCCAAAGTTGAATGGTCTCTGCAGAAAGACACATATGAGGTAAGACACTGGGTGCAGCTTAAAGGAATGGGGTTAGAGAAAAAGGAGCCAGGATTCAAACACTACTTGCTTCACTACCATGTATTTTTTGAATGCTACTAATTCATTTAAAGCTTAAGCTGTAGAAGGCCCACAGATATATATGATATATAACATCACGTGTTTTTTGTTTTTCCTTACCAAATTGCTTTTATCAGATTTTTGGTACATCTGCACAGAAAGGGGGTATTTTTAAGTACACTTAGATCAAATTTTAATATGTGAAATATGGGAATGTGACCTACCTCAATAATCTGTTCCAAAGATAAGCACAAAAAGTATGATTCTTTTAGAGAAACTAGCGATAGTTGCTCGGTGGCTTTTGAGGTCATGTCACAATATATTTGTGAATTGGTTTGTGGGTCCAATGTAAATGCCTATATGTGGCAACTATTGTTAGCCTTTAATGTATGTTTATCATTGTTTTTATATGAAAGATTATTAAGCATTACTTTGGTGCAAAATTAAGTTATTAAAGAAAAGATATCATGTCAAGAACATATGTAGAAAATGTTGGAGTAAGGCATGCTGCCTAGGTATTTACGTAATATGCTATATTTATTTATATATGTAGAAATATGGTATTGAATTTAGTCATAAGAGAAAGCTTTTTTTTTTCTCTAACGACTGAAAGTCAACGTAAAATGGATGGTGGAGTTTAGACAATCGAAAAGTTTCAAATGTACCTACATGGCTACATGTAACAAACATACATATATATACACATATAATACAGGTCCCTAGTACTAATGTCCTGCAAGAGACATAAATTCCAGAATGTATGTGTACTTCACTAGATATATGTATTAAGAAATTGGCTTTTTATCAATTGTCGATGCAATGAACCCTAGTATTGATGTCAATATGATATGTATATATACAATAGTATGTACCTAGTATTGGTGTACTGCAAGAAAGATAAATACCAGAATGTATGTGTAGTTCGCTGCCCATCACCTTTCATTTGTAGCTGATATATATACTAATAAATTGGCTTTTGTCTTATCAATTGTCCATGTGATGTTTCCTGTCAATTGTATCAATGATGGTAACAGAGGAAGCAACTTTACAAAGAAAGTTATAGAATAAAGGAATATTGAGGACTTATCATTTTACATAAACTATCAACTTTCAAGTTTTATTTTGCTTTTCTATCACAGGCTTAGAATTTTCTTCATAGAAAAAAACTAAGAAGTTAGTTCTTAAAATAAAACAGTTACATGTTACTTGTTCTCCTGTTCCTTCCTTAGATAAGCCTTCAGTTCCTTCAAACTTTGAGGCGGATACATGGGCAACATTGAAATCTGCTATTAATGCTATATTTTTGAAGCGACGAGATCCCTGTGACTCTGAAAAGCTCTATCAGGTGGTTTTTGCTAATCAATTTCTAAGCCTCGTCACCTCCAGCTGTGGTTAATTTGATTGATTATGAGAGTACTAATTTTTTTAGCCTACAGGCTGTCAATGATCTTTGCCTGCACAAGATGGGAGGGAATCTTTACCAGCGTATACAGAGAGAATGTGAAATACATATATCTATGGCATTGTCATCACTAGTTGGCCAGAGCCCTGATTTGGCAGTATTTTTGTCATTGGTAGAGAAATGCTGGCAGGATGTTTGTGACCAGATGTTGACAATACGTGGTATAGCTTTGGTTCTTGATAGAACATATGTTAAGCAAACTCCAAATGTTTGCTCGCTGTGGGACATGGGATTGCAGCTTTTCCGAAAGCATCTTGCTTTATCTTCAGAAGTAGAGCATAAAGTAGTCACAGGACTTCTGAGGCTAATTGAAAGGGAGAGGTGTGTTTTATGTTTTGTATTTTAAATCACTATAATAGATTAATATTCATTTGTTCACTTCAATGCGTTTGAAACCCACTATGATTCTTTGTGATTTGTTTCATTTACATCTTTCTGTCTGGTTTCTCGTGATCTGATTTCTTGAGTTTACCTGTTAGCTTTTACTATGTGTAGCATCAACAATTGATCATCCTTAAGACTTAGTACCAACAACCGAGAATATCAGGTTAATGCTATAAATAGAAAATGGCTCTTGTTGATTACTATGTTGGTATCTTTCTGTTGAATTTGGATTTGAGGGTTTGAACAGAGGTTGTTTATGCCTTAAATCATCTGTTATACATTTAACTGTTTTCGGAGTAAAATTTACAAAATATTAACTGAGTTTGAAAATACTTTCACTAGTAGATTAAACATGGTATATGGCATAAAATGCCTGATTTTTTCATGTGTTAGTTCCGGGATTCTCAGGAGATGACATAAGATTTAAGAAAAGACATTGTCCTGCAACATAGAAATGATAGCTGAGGTCTGCACATGTAAGATTTTTGACATAACCTCACCATCTGGAGTTTACACCAGAAGGATATAAATCAATCTTAATATATTTGTGTCTTGATTTTGGTTGAAATAGGAGATAAGCAACCATTGAATGAATTTTCATTATCTTGATGTATGCAGAAGAACAATAGCATAACAGATAACAGAAAGATGATTTAGAGGTAGGGCCGTCGAAGAAAGGAGATTTACGAGATTTACATTCAATCTCTGATCCCCCTCCTTTGTTTTAAAAAAAAGTTCAAAAGCTCCAGGTTGACATTGAACTCAGGTATCAGGCTTGGACCATTTTTAATAAGATCATATCAGCACGTGAATCAAATTGTCAAATTGGAATTGGCTAAAATGGTCTAGGATCCATATTATTCATCAGGATTGGTGGAATTCATTCTGGACTGACAGTATCTCTCTGATTGGACTTAGTGCATTTGAATCACCTCGCATCAGCTGGAATCTGTTTGGGATCTTCAATTGGCTTGGATGAGATGAAATTACCCTTGGATTGGCCAGAATTGGTTGCAAACTGGGTCACTGAGATTTCAGAGATCAATTAGTTCATATGCCCTTTAAAGTGATTAGCCAATTCATCACTTGAACTCATTATCCAATGATTGACATATAGCAATGAAAACCCTGCAAGTTCATTCAAATTATATTGTGGAAGTGGTATATAGAGAATAAATCGGGCATCGAAGGTACATTGGTTAACCTATAATGATGAAGACTATGAGAAGTTGAGGACCACTTTATATTAGAAAATTGTTGCCCTATATAATCCTACAGACGTGGACATATACCCTAATCAAATCCTAATAACTTAGAACTTCCTAGCCCCATTTGTAATAAAAATAAGTCCACCCATATGGTTTCCGGATGAATATGACTCCAAAACCACACTAAGAAGAATGATGAAGACTAACTGATAATACTTTAGTAATTTAGACTATGACCTATACTAATGGAAATTGAGAACAAACTAAATTTGCTTGCTATCTTTTTTCTCCTATTTCCAGTTGAAATGAGTTTCTTGTTGTTCTTTTCAGTGTTTTATTCATAGAGTGGTCACATTTTGATGACTCATCATTTGTGATCTAGAATGAGGAATTAAGTACCACTTCAAAATCCCTGCTTTTTTTTCTTTCTTTTATGAGAGATGAATAGGTGATTATAGGAAAAACTGTATGACCTTTCTTCCCTTGTACATAATTTTGGTTCTTTTTAATTTGTACCTTTTCTTTCATACTTGCATCATAACACATTCAAAACCCTACCAGAGATGCTGCTACAGTTACTATTCTTTTTCCTTTAGGTTTTCAGTTTTGTCAGTATTCAGCATGCTAAATTTAAATCTTTGGTTGTTAGATTAATTTGCACCTTTTCTACTTAGTTTTCTACCCTCAGATTTATAATTTATCACAATCTAAGCACAGGCAGAGATTCCATTTACCACACATTTTAATTATAAAACTCTTAAATCTTGTGTCATATTTTCTGAAAGATTTCAATACTCTATTGTCATATAAATATACAATAGTTAATGATGCTCAACTGGTGGCTCATATTTAGCATTTTAGCTAACTGGTTATTTGCACAAAATTGAAAATAGCTTCTTTTACCATTGTTAAAGGCATTTGTTTGAGCATAGGGAAGTGCTGGTAGACATGACAATTGATGTAGATGAATGTGTTTTCCTGAACAAAAGTATCATGCTAATGTGCATTACAAGGGCATTAAGCACAAGAATATGTGGTCTTAGTTGTCCTTTATGTTGTCTAACATGAGATATAGTTGTCCCTTTATGTTTTCTGGTATTGTCTTGATGGTAATATTGTGTTTTTCCAAGTAAATCACATAAGTTAGACTAGGATATCATATCTTTTACACCAGAGTATCATATTAATTTCTTGATATCTGTCTTTATCTATTTCAAATAGGGAACTTTTACATATTAGCAGGAATGCAGATATCATGCGTGTAACATGACTATAGAATAGTTCTTTCTTGAAACAAAAAAAATATTTGTTTTTCGTGCTTGCTATTGTGGTATGTGCTGGCCAGCATATGCCAAAACAATTGCGTAGGGTGTGTTGATGTGCTCTGATATGCTGCAAACCTTGTGCTAGTATCATCCTTGCATGGATTGAAACACAAAACCATGAATTTTATATGTGGAAGCCCCAGGTATATTAAATAAACATAATTTCATGATGATGGTGTACCATCCTACTTTAATATGTGGATCTTTATGGAATTTTTTTAATTGAACTGTTTATTTGCTGAGCAGACAAGGCGAAGCTATTGATAGGACTGTCCTAAGCCATCTTTTGAAGATGTTTACTGCACTTGGAATTTACACGGAGAGCTTTGAGAAACTCTTTCTTGAATGCACTTCTGAGTTTTACGCTGCTGAAGGTGTTAAATATATGCAGCAGTCAGATGTTCCAGATTATTTGAAACATGTGGAGGCGAGATCCTTTTCACCTGCATTCGACTATGATTTGTTCTATTTTGTTTATGTTTCTGATTTTTTTCTTTCTATATTTTCATATTTTCGTTGGTTTAAACTTGCAGTCAAGGTTACACGAGGAGAATGAAAGATGCTTTCTATACTTGGACACAAATACAAGGAAGCCACTTGTAGCAACTGCAGAAAAGCAACTTCTTGAGCGCCATACATCTGCAATTCTTGACAAGGTGACTTTGTTCATAGTTCCTGCTTAATTATGTTGCAACATCTTGTTTACACAATCTCATAATCACTAATCAGTGCTGATCGTACTGTTCTGATCTCATTGACCAGGGATTCACAATTCTCATGGAAGCCAATCGTGTTGATGACCTTCAAAGAATGTATACCCTGTTTCAAAGGGTTAATGCTCTCGAGCTAATAAGGCAAGCTCTTAGCTCATATATTCGTGGTACTGGGCAAGTAATTATCATGGATGAAGAGAAAGACAAAGATCTGGTTTCATTTCTCTTAGAGTTTAAAGCATCTCTTGATAAGATATTGGAAGAAAGTTTCTTCAAAAATGAAGCTTTTTCAAATACCATAAAGGATTCGTTTGAGCATCTCATTAATCTTCGTCAGGTAATGCTATTATTTCTAGGTTGATTGCACCATTTAGGTGCTTTATCTTTGAAGGCATGAAAATTTATTACTGAAACTATTGTATTTGCATAGTCTTGAATCCCCAAATGCCTTAGTCCATCTTGAAGACCATCAGTAATGGTGTATAAGTAAAATATATTAATTTGTCTTTTATTTTATTGGTTGATCACTTCTATTGTTCTGTAAGTAGATACTGTTCAAGGCAAAGATTTTAGTTTCAGATACCGGATCAGTCCGGGTCTCAGCCCAGACCGGTATGGGATCTGGATGCACAACTTTCTTGTTCTTTTGGTGTCCTTGGTCTACTGGACTCTTCTTTACCATTTCAAATTTGGGATTTTGAAAGTATCAAGAAAAGGTGATTGTATATCACAATTCAAAAGACAAACACCATGTTTTCCATGATAAAAAAGCATTTTGTGTGAATTACAAGTCCGAGGAAAGTAAACCTTTGTCAAACGTTTTTAGTAACTGTTTTTGTGTGTTCTGGAGTCCTATTGATGCTTTTAATTCCTAATTTAAGTATTTCTCTTTTTTTCTAATTTAAGTAGTTCTTGGTTGGGATTTTATTTAGTAAAATTTCAATGAGTTTTGGATTTTTTTTTTTTGGTGGACTTGTGCTAGTACGAGTTCCCTGAAAAAGAAAATTGTATTCCATGAAATTTTCTTATTTAAATCGTTTGGCTTCATAAGATTCCAAAATTTATGTATTTCTTGGGTTGGGAGTTTATTTAGTAAAATTTCAATGAGTTTCAGATGCTTTTTTAGGTGGGCATGTGCTATTATGAGTTCCCAGAAAAACAGAGAACTTTCTTCCTTAACTGTTCTTATTTTAAATCTTTTTGCTTCATAAGATTTCGATCTGGGGGATACAGTGTTGGAGAGAAGCAGACTTCTTGATTTTTTGATATAGATTTTTCCTTTCCATTGTCAAACAACAGAATAGACCAGCCGAATTGATTGCCAAGTTTGTTGACGAGAAGCTTCGTGCTGGCAACAAGGGTACATCTGAAGAAGAGTTGGAGAGCATGCTTGACAAAGTTTTGGTATTATTCAGATTTATACAAGTAAGCTATGCATATCTACCAGTAAATGCTCTTCTTCTTTGGTTCTCTGCTTAAGGATACATGTTGTTAGAAAATATTTAAAGAACTATTGTAAGCATTCTTCTGTTTTATATTGATTCAGGGGAAAGATGTTTTTGAGGCATTTTACAAGAAAGATCTTGCAAAGAGGTTGTTGTTGGGGAAGAGTGCATCAATAGATGCTGAGAAGTCAATGATCACAAAGGTAATAAGCAAAATATTGCCAAAGCTTGCTTCTATATTTCATCTAATATTCTTCTGGCCTTTTCAGCTGAAAACTGAGTGTGGTAGTCAATTTACAAATAAACTCGAAGGGATGTTTAAGGTATGTAATCACATATTTATATAATTGTTTAGTGATTCCAATTGTTTTTGAAGATACAAATCCTAAAAGGGTTCTGTTATTCTTGGAAGAAAATTGACATAGCATATTTTTCATTTGTACATGGTTATTGCAATTAAATTTAATAAATTTTCCTGTTAAAGAAGTGCAAGTACTTGATGATAGATTTAAGTTGAAGTATTTGAGTTCATTGATTTAGTATCACAAAGTTTCCATCGCTTTCTTCTTTGGTTTCGAGTAAAATTGTTTCATGTTGATTTTGCTCAGGATATCGAGTTGTCTAAAGAAATAAATGACTCTTTTAAACAATCGTCCCAAGCCAGGACAAAACTTCCAACTGGTATCGAAATGAGTGTTCATGTCCTGACAACCGGGTTGGTGTTGCCTGTTTCTTTTGTCTCAGTCGAATCATTTAGGATTTTGAGTCTGTGCTTTGGGTTAGACTAGAATGTGCTGTTTAACATCAACTTCCCCCCTCGTGGTGCCTATAGGTATTGGCCAACATATCCGCCTATGGATGTCCGGCTTCCTCATGAGCTGAATGTTTATCAGGTTTGATCATGACAATTAGTACAATAAAATTATGTTTACCTGCATCCTATTGCTTGTAATATTGGGCTTTTTTGTTTAAATCATAATAGGATATATTTAAAGAGTTCTATTTGAGTAAGTACCATGGGAGGCGTTTGATGTGGCAAAATTCATTAGGTCACTGTGTTCTAAAAGCAGAATTTCCGAGAGGTAAAAAAGAGTTGTCAGTATCATTATTCCAGGTTTGTCTCTCACTGATTTATTAATTACTTCCAGTGCTGATCCAAGTTAACCTGCACCTGAATTTCTTTTGGGTTTTTTCATGTCTTCAGGCTGTTGTTCTAATGCTTTTCAATGACACTCAAAGGCTTAGTTTCCAAGATATTAAGGACTCTACTGGCATTGATGATAAAGAGCTGAAGAGGACTTTACAGTCACTTGCATGCGGCAAAGTTCGAGTTTTACAGAAGGTAAATCCTTGTAGCAAATGTTCCTTCTTATTGGTACATCTATTTATTTTTAAATGCTCTTTGTTCTGCAGATCCCAAAAGGAAGAGAGATAGAAGATGAGGATTCTTTTGTATTCAATGAAGAATTTACAGCTCCTCTGTATCGTATAAAGGTCACTTTGCCTTTGGGAACTTAAAAATAAATCTTGGTTTTCGGCAGCAGAGCTAAGATGTGCTTTTTACAGGTCAATGCAATCCAGATGAAGGAGACAGTGGAGGAGAACACAAGCACCACTGAAAGAGTATTCCAGGATCGTCAGTATCAGGTCTGTTCTATTTGCAGATTGCCAACCGTCTCACTGTTCCTAAGCAAACAAACGAGTGAAGATTTTAGCTCCTGAACCAAATGCACAGTTCTTATATAATAGCTGGTAGTATTTGCATTTGGTTTCATAAATCATTATAGATCTAAAGATGGCCTTATGATTAAAAAATGCACGGAGGAAAAAAAAAAAAAGGGCACTTTAGCAATTTGTATTCATGCTTGAAAGATTATCAGATTTTGATTATGGGAGTGGTACAATTGAAGATGAATGCCATAAACAATACCAAGGTAGAAAGAGATGAATATTGAAAGGGTAAATTAGTGTTTCCAAGAGTACATGTTTAGGAGAATGCCTCTTTGCTGACTGTATCTGGCAATGGTAGCTACAATACCGTTTACCCACCACTTGTTCTATATTTGCATAGATGTGTTATTTTACAAGCTATATCCAAGTTAATGCTCCTTTGAGCATTAGCAGAATCTTCAATTAAACCACCAGTGAATTAATATGGATCAAGTAGATCAGGTTCACATGTTAAAATGTTAGTTCGTTCACTGACTGAACCTGGCTTGCTGGCCAAGCTGGCATACAAGTGTGGTTGACAAAGTGAAACAATGCCATGTTCAGAATAGATGGGGATTCAACGAGTTGGTCCAGTCTATTGGTGGAGTCTATGAGACCATGACTGATCCTCAACGTGTCAAGATTTTGGATATTGTAATGTTACTTGGTTTCATGTCTGAAATTTGGCTGGCAAGATAGCTGTCAAGGAAACATCCACATGGTAAAGGGTATCAATCTAAAATTGCAAGAAGAGTTGCAATTGGGAGGTAGATAGGGAATAGAGAGTAGACATCTAGATATTTGGTGAAAGAACATGCCAAGAGTCGGTGGGAGGTTCTAGTCATGTTTACAGGTTGCAAGATCACATGGCGGATGGAATTTGGGCACCAACCTAGTGAAAATTCATTTGTCGTCATCAACTTGGATGATGTTTATGATAATCCATATCTTTTTAAGTTGAAGATAATTTTGCCAGTCAAGCATTTCTTTGTTTGATCTATCAACGGAATGCCTATATTTTCTTAGTCATCTGTGGTTGGTGGTCGGTCTCTAGAGACCTAGGTCTTCCAAGTAGCAGTATTATTCCCTGATGGCCTCCCGTTTTCATCGCAGGTTGATGCGGCTATTGTGCGTATTATGAAGACTAGGAAAGTGCTAAGCCACACACTTCTAATAACTGAACTATTTCAGCAGGTGACCGACAGGCAGCATCCTGCATTCTTGTATATCTTTACCTGTTAAAATTATCTAATTCTTCTGCATGTTTCTTGTAGCTTAAATTTCCAATAAAACCTGTGGACCTGAAGAAAAGGATAGAGAGCCTCATCGACAGGGAATACTTGGAGAGGGACAAGAACAATCCCCAGATTTACAACTATCTGGCATGATCCATCGTTTGGCCGGTGGTTCTGTCTACGGTTAGGGAACTTTTCCTTTAGAAACATGCTCGGGAGAGGCTTCTTTTACCATATATCCCAAATACCAACATTGTACAGAAAACCGTCGTCTTTTCTTTTCCTTTTTCTTTTTTTCCCGGTCAGCTGTGATAACTTACTAGAAATTATCATGTTCCATTTCTTCTTTGGGATTAATCACTCCAGAATAGTGAGGTGGATATCCGTCTACAGTTTTGCAAAGCCAATTGGGGGGAGAACATACATACATACATACAGACAGTTGTATATTGCAGATGGAATCGGTAGTATCAACAGGACGAGTCAAACGTGTCTTTTTTTTCCGGGGCTTCTATCTGATGCATGAACATATCAGTGTGTCTTCGTTCCTTTGTGATTTAGGTGATCAGAGTCGAACAATTTCTTTTTGGAAGGTACTGAGTTCTTCTCATGGGCATCATTTAATAACCATTCAAATCCTACAGGTTTGGTTGCAGCACCAGTTTTAGGTCGGGCATCAAAATGATCATTGCCATGCCCATCAGCAACCTAGAAGAAAGTGCAGCTGCCATTCTCCATTGCCAAATCCAGAGGTATGGATGCTGCTCACACGACCACTATTATTTGATAGATAGAATCCCGTAAAATTTTATCATGAATGAGAAGAAAAAAAAAAAGAAAGATAAATGATCACTTCAAGATTTATCATGAATGAGAAGAAAAAAAAAGGATCTGTCTTCTAGGGTTTTACCTTTTGACTAAAATTAGATTTATTCATTGATTGTCTAGAATTTACATTATTATTTATAGGGTTCTATCAAGAATTTCTTGGTATGATCCTTATCTCTCTCTCTCGTCTTGCATTTTAGTCGTAATATCTATGCTGCTCGTCTTCACATAATCAATTATATTAGTATCAAAATCCTACTCCTCGTGGTGCATGATCCAAATCTCAGGGATCATTAAATCTAAATCTTGGGTGTATAAATTAAATCTCAGGGATTTGGGAATCACGAGGGAGTTGGGTCCCTCTCTACTCAGGGTTGACTTTGACTTTCCAACTCTCGATTTGATTCCCTCCACTAGTTGTTTCAAGCTTTCATCCTTTTTGACTCGATGTTGATAGTAGCACTACTAAACTTGTGGCCATTTGTATTTACTTGCTTATTCCCCCAAACTCCACTGTGGCCATCAAAGGTAGGTCGTCGTCGGTCGGTGGACAAAAGCCTCAAAGAAAGAGCCCAGTTGTTGTTGGTGAGGGAGACGAGCAACACCAGTTTTAGCTTGATACCAACACAGGGCTCGGATTTCTTTGCGAATGCTTCCCAAATAACAAACACTGGGTGTCCATAAATATATCCCCCCCCCCCCCCTCCACCATCGTTGGGATCTTTCTCATCCTTTTTATACTACCGAGCAGCTTTTGTGTGTATCAATTGGGTGGGGTGGGGGTGGAAGAGCTATCAGATGAGCACAAACATATTTTAGTTCTTAGTTAGTGCAAAAAAAAAAAAACTTAATCTCAATTATCTTGTATACTTGCTTTATTTTTCTTACCTTGCCAACAATAAATGTAGTAAAGCGTAACAAGTTTTCGCATATCTAATATTTATTATATATTAACATTTATTTACCCTTACCTGCATTTCACATCCATATTTGTTCCTTGTAAGTTTATAATATTAAATCTCACTTTCACCGCTTATAATTTAAAATAAAAATAAAATACACGATGAGAATACTATATAAGGTTGATGATGTCAATTTTAGGTTGCCACATGATAAGACATTTAACAATTAAAGAAAAATTTGTCATATTTATAGGTGGGCCAAGTTATTTATTTTATAATTTTTCAAGGGTGATGTGGTTTTTTTTTTTTTCTTTTCTTGTTGTATCCTCTAAAAACTTACCTTTTTACTTCCCCCGCAACACCCTATAAAATTACTCAAGTGTGATTTAAGACATATAACCATAAAAAAACTATTTATTGAAACTGAGTCAGATGTGGTCTGTGACAAATTTGGTATAGAAATGGATACACACTCCTATTTGGATTGACTGATTGACCCCAGAAAAATTAATGAGGTGATATCAGTGTGAGTGAACACATACATACCCATCACATCACAGTAAAATTTTTCTGAGTTCCGTCAGTCACTACAGATAATATTTTGTTTTTGGTTCTTCTATTCATGGAAAAGAAAAAAAGTATATATAAAAAAAAAGTACTCCACCCTCCTTTCAACTTCACACCCAACCACATGTTCCTATCAGTCCCTTCCATTAATGCAATCAATAAGTTCCACACAGTCTCAGATTTATTTTTATATTATTATTATTATTTATCTGGTTACTAAATCTTTTACATGAATAAATCCTATTCATTTAATAAAATATTTTATCGACATAAATTAATTTAATTTGAAGTAGCACAAATTGTACCTACTCATAAAAGATGGGATCGATACAATTACCATTTTGACTATCAGATTAAGATCCAATTGACTCAAAATTAAATATAATTTATTAAGTTCAACGAATTATGTTTGAATTAGTACAATTAGCAAAAACTATTTTTTATTTTTTTTTTATCAAAAGAGTTTTAGGTCTATAGGTACTACGGAAGTAGGAGATGCTGTCTGGAACAAGATCCAAAATGTGAGGCTTTTTCAAAAATAATCCAAAATTTTATTTTATATTTTTCCTGAGAATATTTTTTTCCAAAAAATCATTACAGAAATGTCTGCAAATAAAATATGCATTCTTATTGTACACGTGGCAAAAGAGGACAGAAGGGAGGCCTGAGTCACCGGTCTCACCCCGCCACACAATTCCAAGCAGTGCGTCGTCACCCACATATCATCGAACGTCATCATCTCCTTTAACCCCGTAATTAAAGCCCACGTCGCCGCCCATCACCCGCCCAACGGGTGGACTCTGTTGGACCGCGTTCACTATTTTAATTATACTCCAACTCTTTTTCCACTCACCTTTCACCCACCCGCAGACCCACCTTTCAAATGGTTGCTTTCTATTTGCGGGTCCCACTAGACAGGAGGGTGAGGGGTATATGTTCGACACGTCGATGCTCTTGATGACATAAGAACGAAGGAATTCTCACATACCCGTACTACGATTGGCCGTTAAAGCGGGTCCCGCTTTTTATCCCTAATTGCAAGGCAGGTGGCTTCTTAGGTGGAGCTGCGATGGTAGCGTGGCTAGATGAAGGGCGGAGGAATCTTCCGGAAAAGAAAAAAAAAAAGAAGAGAATAAAAAAGAAAAAGGCTTGCGAGTGGCTCGTGGCCCCTCTTCCTCGAGTTCTTCTTCCGCTTGCTCTCGCCCTCTCAATCCCCTTTTGGTGAAAGAGAAAGGGCGGATCGGGTAGGGTTCCGTCGTGGTCTGCAGAATCCCGCCGCTTGGAGTGAGTTTGAGGTACAATTTTCTTCTCCCCGTCCTAACCAAATAGATTCAAGTCCTTTTCGTCTCGATCTTGATGGTCACCCGATCCGAGGGCAGCTGACCGGAGGGTTTCTCTCGCTGGTTCTTTTCTTTGGCTAGCTCGATCCGATTGGCTCTCTCCCACTGGGGCTTTTCGAGCTCGGCCGGCTCGTGTTTGGTGTTTGGTCCTTTTAGCGGAAGATCTGTCTGTGCTTGTGCTCTTTGAGTGGTATTAGTTGATTTGCAAACGTCTGTTCGATCGTTGTCGTTCTTGGGTCGGTGGAGGGAGAAGTGTAGGCATAGAGATGAAGGGTATTGTTGGGATATGCGAGCTTCCAGAAGAGGAGGAGCGAAGCGATCAGTAGATTTGAAGGAAGGTTTGGATGAATTCGGTATCTATTTTGCTGTCTGATTTTTTTGTGGTTGGACTGTCAACAAGCAACTTTACACAGTCCTCTCTTCATGTTTTCTAGATTTGTCACTAATATTTATTAAGCTACTATTTTAAGATGTTCTTGTCTCCTAAAGAGGTAGTTTTGAAACGAACTAGCCCTTCCATATTTGGAGGATCTTGTTGATATATTGTCTGAGGTGCTAAGATTATGTGGTTTAGATTTTTTTTTTTGCTCATCTGTCATTTCTCCGGTCATCGAATGTTATTACAAGGTCACCGATATTATTGCAGGTGGTCAGAAAAGGAATGTGATATTTGTGAAAAGCCTTTAGCTCTGGATGTCCCATCGGCTATCGTGAAGGCCACTGATCTGAATCCTACTCATCGTAGTTTATTCGCTCTCATCATGTATTCCAACAATTTTAACATGACCCGAGATTTGTTGAGTCTAATGTAAAAGAAGCCTGCAGCTTCCTCAATCTATCATTGTTGGGGGGTTTTCCTTGATGTCATGTAGGCAACATCAGTTTGGCATCAGTTTTGCTGTTGTTTGCAGGAGCTTTATATGCTTCTGTTAGACATTGATATTCTGGTGGATGAAATTTTCACGTGCGATCTTGAATAAGGTGCAGAAGTGACTGAAAGTGAAATTGCTTCATGGTTTTTTTTCTTTTTTTCTTTGCCTTCCACACTTCCAAAAATAGTGGATGGTTAACACTGAAAGTTCTGTTGTTGCTCTTTCTGCTGAATTTGAATTGAATGAAGCATCTAGCTTGAGTCATCAGGGTCTCTAATCAAGTGATTGCTTGTTCTCAAATCGATCTTTGTGATAAGGTCTTTTACCTAGTTGGAGGCATAACACATTAGTGCCAGCACTGCAGAAGCTCTTTCTAAGCAATGGAAACAGCTGGACACATAGTATCTAATCTTTTCCCTTCTCTTGGTCCTGCACTTATGATATCTATGGGATATATCGACCTTGGAAAGTGGGTGGCAGCTGTGGAGGGCGGGGCCCGATTTGGACATGATCTTGTGTTCTTAGTACTCTTCTTCAATTTAACTGCAATTTTTTGCCAGTACCTTGCGACATGTGTTGGCATCGTCACACAGAAGAATCTTGCCCAGGTACTATTTTGCAATCCTGTTTGCTCCTATGTTTTTGTGTACTTTTGTTAAAACCTGTTTATATTTCCTCAGTTCTTTTTTCCTACATCAATAGCATATCAGTTTTGGTGATGCTAAGGAAGAACAATTGCCTTCAAGAATAATGCTGAATTGGGAATCTAATATTAATTTTTTGATTTGTTTCTTCAAGTCCAAAAATTAACAAAAATGAATAAAATTTGGCACATAAAAAGAAAGATAGTCAAAGAGGATGCCAGATTGGAATTCTTCTGAACCATAACTATTCGAGCTGCACTCACATCCTGAATATATTGCCTAAAATACAAACTCCAAACTGCTAATCGGAACAGTTTTCAAAATCTGAATGTACAACCTAGATTTTATGAGCTTACCATTGTTTTCTCCTTACTCTATGTGGCAAGGTTAAATTCTTATTCGTTGGCTGGATATGCTAAAATTTGTTGAATTCTTGTGTTGATTGTGCAAAAGATTTGCAGCGAGGAATATTGCAGATCGGCATGCATAGCATTGGGAGTTCAAGCAGCATTATCCATGATTACCTCTGAACTTACTATGGTACTTTATGTGCTATACTATTTAGATTGTCTCCTTTTCTTTCATTTTTTGTTATTTTGCTTTGATATATCAGTCCAACTTGAAGTTTTCTTACTGTGTATGCTCATGTTGTTTGTTTCAGATTCTGGGAATTGCATATGGGATCAATCTTTTAACCAGTGTTGACTTATGGGCATGCATCTGTTTAGCTGCAGTTGGTGCTGTTTTCCTGCCATTTATCACCTTGTTGGTAAGTTTTGTACGCTTCTTCTTTCCATGAACAGTTTGATGTTGAAGAGACATGAGAGAAACCTAAAGCCTACAAATACTGCTGGAGATACAGGGGAAAAGGTTGAATGAAGAAATATACATTAGCATAGCAGGATTTTCTTTGCTATTTTATGTGCTTGGTGTCCTAATTAGTCAACCAGAAATCCCTCTTGTTATGGATGTGATTTTTCCCAAGCTGAGTGGCGAAAATTCCTACTTGCTTATGGCTCTTCTTGGTTCAAACATAATGGCACATAACTTCTATATCCACTCTTTAATTGTCCAGGTAAAGAGTATTCTTATTAAATTTTATTTAAAAATGTTTCATTATGTGCATATTTTTATTATAATCTTTCTATCCACAAAATAGTCCCAAAATGGTCTCTGCAAATGTAGAAAGCAACTTGCAACTTCTTTTCACTTTGAGTTTGAAAGGTACCAAAATTATAAATTATCATTACCAGTGTGCCACTTGATTTTGTATCATTATTCTGCTTGCCACTTTATGGAGATAATGTTAAGCCAACATGAAAAGTGGTAATAACCATCATGTCTAGTTCTCACTGCGTGAGGCTTATTAACCTTTCCTACATTATGAAGGTTATAAAGAAAAAGAAAGACCAATAGAGTTTCAAGGTAATAGTAACTATGAATTTTTAGTTTATCAAAATTGCATCTGAGTTAGCTGTATTTTTCATATCTACAGTGTAAAAGTAGACAGGAACCTATAATTCTAAAACTTGAGTCACTTGACATTGTAGGAGAGAACTTATTTCCTCATGTTCTTGCATATGGCCTTTTCAGCGTGTTTTTAAAAAGTTCTGATCAACTTTTCTTTCAACAGTCTTGTGCTTAAGCTGTATCATTAACTAGAACATGGTATGAAGCAAATATCTAAGTACCTGTCCGTACTGAAGGTATTACTTTGATATGGTTGGCTGCTATTGTACTGAACGGGTAAATATTACTTGGTTTAATTAATATGGTTCAGTATTTGAACCTTGCTCTGAAGTAAAAACATATTGTGCAGAAAATCCTATTTCATGCAACCATAATTAAGTACAGATTTCTTTTGTAGTAATACTTTGCATTATCCTTTGAATGACTCTTTCCTACTTGTACTTTAAATATTTTGTCTTGAGGGTTCCATATGTTAATACTAATTTAGTTGTGTTCAGAGGCAGAGGGGACTTCCGAATGCTACAATGGGTACCTTATTTCATGATCATTTTTTCGCTATCGTGTTCATTTTTACCAGCATCTTTCTGGTGAATTATGTCCTGATCAACTCAGCAGCAGCATTTTTTAACAGTACAGATATTGTGTTCAGTTTTCAAGATGTTTCTTTGCTGATAGACCAGGTTAATATTCTTTCTTACTGTCTGTTTCACAAAATTGAGATCTTCTGTTGTGAATTGTTTTGCTTGTTGCATTGTTATAACTCAAGACTGAATCTTTTGATCCATATTCTATAATTGAGTGGTCCAGAGTTTTCGTTAAGTATATTAACTTATTCACTGACATCCAGATGAGTCTTTTCTCTAAGGCTTAACTTTTGATGCAAGATTTTAGTTGTCACTCTAACCTTGTTACTTATTTTAGTGATTTTAAAATAATATTGTTTCAAGTCTCATGAAGAATGTCGTCTTTCTTCTAGTTGATTCTATTTGAAGGGCCCTCCTCACTGCCACTTGTTTCATTATGAAGAAAACGCTTTTTATTGAGTTTCTTATCATTCCTTGTGAGGACGGATGGTTCAGAACTGATCTATGCTGAAGCTTCGGCAGGAACTGACTCATGGAAGCTTTGTTCCGTTGTGAGTTCCTGGGATAGGATAGAGGACGGAAGCCAAGGCACGTGAGAGGAGAGATGAAACATGGACCAAATGCAAATGCTTCACATGAAGATGACAGAGAAAAGCAATATAGGACTATGCTAGATCATGAGATGCTTAAAATTATGGAAATAACTTAAAAAAAAAGACTTTTAGGAGTGTTGCTGCCTAGTAACAGTTTAAACATTGATTGATACAAGTTGAAGGTGTGATCAGTTACTGGCAGTTAGTGGTACATGGACTAGGTGTACTGGGTGGTACCAGGTTGACCACTTGTTACACAGTAAATACTGGGAGTCCAATTTTTGCCCCATACCTCACCAGTATCGACTAGTAAATCTAACCTGGTTTATTTCCAGTCCCACCCATCCAATATAGGTCTTTGGTTAAAATTTCAGTCAAAGATACATTTCAAACTGTTGTTTGCATTTTCTTCACTTCCTCTTGCACTCCTTTTCTACTAAGCTTCACATCTCAATTAAGAGAAGAATTTATTTTCCAAATAAGAACTGTATAAACTTCCGTTTATAAACTATAGATTTTCATTAAGAACTGTATAAACTTTCGTTTAATGATCTAATGCAACTTCCTCAGAGCCTTTGCCACCAGCATTTTTTTCAGTCTTCATAAGGAATACCAACTAGAGGAAACATTTGTTGCTTGAACTTGCTAGTTCTTGAATTCTCTGCAATCAGTTGCACAATGCCTAGGAGATCCCTCGTTCAGATGCACAGTGTCTGGGAAATCGCTTGACCTGACTTTCAGTCTGGAACAAAACCAGTGTTAGCAGGAATTTGGTACTCCAGCAGAAGGTTTGAGTTACATATTTACATTTGAATTGTTTGGCCATCCAATAATCACAACTGGGTTGGTGCACTGATCCAGTGAGTCCTGTATTTTGTTTTGTAACGATCAGCTTATCGATTTCCACACAATCTTGCTTTGCTTCCTTGCTCATTGTACGGAAAATTATTACTTAATTGTTTAATTACTTGAGTTATTAAGAATGTGATCCATGTAAGTTATCAGTTCATGAAGTATGCATTTTAAAGCACTTTAAAATTATGCATTTTGTAACATTTGTTTATTATGACAAACTTTCTTCTCCTGCAAGGCCGAATCTTTTACTTTTTGTATTATCTTGTCAGTATAAGTTCATAAAACAGCTAGATTGAAATGCATAGGGATCATGAATAGATATCATCTATTGGCAGACTCATAACTTCTATATTTATTTGTATTTTGCAGGTTTTTAGGACTCCTATGGCACCTATCGCAATTTTTCTGGTCCTCCTCTTCTCTAGTCAGATTACTTCTCTAACTTGGAATATTGGAGGCGGCTGATCTTGCAATATCTTTTTGGTGCAAACCTCTCATCCTGGGTTCATCATCTCTTGGTTAAAGCTCTTTCCGTTGTTCCAGCTCTCTGCTGCGCAACATGTGCTGGTCCTGAAGGGATATATCAGTTGCTTATTTTCTGTCAAATCATACAGGCTATGCTTCTTCCTTCTTCCGTGATTCCCCTTTTTAGAGTCGCATCATCAAGATCACTAATGGGGGCCTTTAAAATCTCATGGCATATGGAAGTCTTGGCTCTGTTTGCATTTTTTGGAATGCTTGCATCAAATGCCATCTTTATAACAGAAATGTTATTTGGAAATAGTAGTTGGATCAACAAACTTGGAGGAACTATGGGAACCACAGCAACAGTCCCATTTGTTGTTATTCTTCTTCTTGCCTGTACATCAATAGTTTCCACGCTGTATTTGGCAGTTACACCATTGAAATCCGTGAGCGACGGGCCAGAAAAAGAAATATGGACCTCGCATACCTGGAAGTATCAGCATGAGTTGTCTGATGTAAGGGAAGACGATGATCAGGATAAAATTGCATCTGATGAAGATCAAATATTTCCGGCGGAACCTGCCTTAGAGAATTCCATAGAGAGCCATCATGATAAATTAGTTATTGAGGTGAATCTTCCTCAGTCTGGTACAACCATGAATCCTGAAGACGAGCGTTATCAATCTCACAGTTCCAATGAGAATGGTCCTTGCACTTCCCCTGTTTATTCTACTGTGGAACCAATACCCATTAATGAAGTTGATTTGGAAATTGTGGATAAGTTGTCTGCTGGAAATTCATCAGATCCTAGTGTATTAAAAGGAGTTGATCAGAAGGAACCAGTTCAAAAAGACTTGGGATTAGAAGGGGATAATCACACAGATAAAGATAGCGAAGGGACTTTGGAGCTTGAGGACTTTCTCAGGGAACCTACGTCAGCAACAGCAACTGAGGATTCAGGATCTGTTCATTGTGTCAAAGGACAAGGTTTTGATGGTGGTAATGGCAGCGGAAGCTTGTCCAAACTGTCTGGATTAGGTCGTGCAGCTCGACGTCAGTTGGCAGCCATCTTGGATGAGTTCTGGGGTTACCTTTTCGATTTTCACGGGAAGCTAACACAAGAAGCCATGGTTAAAAAGTTTGATGTTTTATTGGGAATGGATGCAAAAGCAGTTAATTTTTCTGTGAAAATGGATGCATTAACAGAGTCCTCTAACAGTTTCTTTAAAGATACAGATAGGGCAACAATTTTCCCAGCCAATTCAATTGAATATAGCTCTCCTAAGGGAAAGAACTTGTCCAGTTTAGAGTTCCTTTACGGAGCAAAGATGGGAATGACATCTTGGTCTCACGACATGCATCTACCAAATACTCCTTTGCAAAGCGCGTCTAGCAGCCTACTCTCATCTAGCAGCCTGCTTGAGCCTGTACACAAGACTTACTCCAGCTTACACCTGCCTCAGTATTCTGATAATTGGGATTACCAGCCAGCAACAATACATGGGTACCAGATTGGATCTAATTTAAAAGGAATTGGTGCAGGGAGAAGCCCTTATTCCTCATATGGTTCACTGGACCCTCCAACTACTATCAAATCTGCTGCCCCTTTTGTTCCAAGCCTCAGAGATTCAGTCTCGTATGCACATAGGCAGGCTGGACTGAACTCACTTAGAATATCTGGTTTGCACAACCCAACAGTGTCTAGAGCAAGTGGAGTGCAAGTAGAAGCCCCTTATTATGATCACGCCTTTGTTGAACTTACTGAGAGTGTTGACTCTTCTTCCTATGCAAAGAAATACCATAGCTCTCCGGACATTTCTGCACTTATTGCTGCTAGCAGGAATGCCTTGATGAATGAGATGAAGTGGGGTGAACCTATTGGTCCCAAGCCATTCTTGGGTCGGATGACATCTGGACAGTCACAATTTAACTCTTTATCCAAGACTGGATTTCCTTTGGCATTTGATGAAATTTCTCCACCCAAACTCCATGAGGATGTCTTTTCTCTTCAGTCAAACTTGAACCAAAATACTAAATCTCTTTGGTCCAGACAACCATTCGAACAATTATTCGGTGTGATGAATAGAGATCAGAGTAGGGGGGATGAATCACTTAATGACAGAATGAGAATTGCCTCTAGAGAAACTCTTTCTTATTCAGAGTTGGAAGCTAAATTACTCCAATCTCTCCAATATTGTATTGTGAAGCTCCTGAACTTGGAGGGATCAGACTGGCTGTTTAGACAAAATGGTGGTTGTGATGAGGAACTTGTTAATCAAGTTGCTTTGAATGTGAAAACATTGCGAGAATCCGAAACGCATGAAGTTAATCAATTGTACTCCAGTGAGATTCAGTACTTGTCATCAGTTCGAAAGCCTATTTCGGTCCAGAAAAACGAGGATGCAGATTCTGCTTTTCCTTTTTCATTGCCTAATTGTGGTGAGAGTTGTATATGGCGTGCATCCCTGGTTGTGAGTTTTGGAGTTTGGTGTGTCCGGCGCATCTTGGAGCTGTCGCTTGTGGAGAGTCGGCCAGAGCTTTGGGGAAAATACACTTATGTTCTCAACCGCCTTCAGGTAAAACTACCCCAGGGCATTAATTAGAAAGTCTCTATTGTTTGACTGACAGGAAAGAAACTGTAATTAAATAATTGGTCCGAACAGTAACAAAAAAATACAAGATAATAGTGTTTGCTGCTAATTAATTCAAACAAATAATTATTCCAATCATTGATGTCCTTCAGAAGCACTTTGCTTCCTGGCACAAAATGCAGTGGCTGGTAATACAAATGAGCGGTTCCTCTTATATCTAAGCCGGTGGGGATTTTTTTTTTTATGACTAAATTCATTTATTCAGTTAAGATGTCACCCTAGAGGAAATGGCAAATTGAACATCAATGAGTAACCTAACTTGAACAAGTTGCCACTATTGGCATGACAGTGGATTAACTTTATATTGTAGATTGACATAGATATTGTTAGCAATTACCAATTAGCATGTTCATGCCCACACACATAAGAAGGTAAACGTACTTCCACAATTTACAGAGTCAAGAAAAATTCTTAGTTTCGAACTTGGGAGGTAAAAAAGGTATGACTTGTTTAAATCTCTCTCTGGATGAGACTGACACTCTTTTATGTATGCCACCCTGTGCCTGCTAGAACAAGCTAAAATTGGCCTAGGTATAGTAAAAAAAAGCCTGGAACTGGTACAACACAGCTCGACATGGCACTCCCTGTTCCAGCTGCAATTTGAATCCTTAGTTATGAGGTCATGATATAGGCTCCACTCGGTTCACTTTTTAGTTCCAATTCTATCTTTTACCAAGCCATTCTATGATTGTTTTATCGGTCTGCAACATTGCCTATTTTTACCTCTTGCAACTTCATGTGCACTTAATTGTCTTTTATGTAAATCAAGTCAATGTTTTCCTTATTTGCATTTTAGAGACCAACCTTGGAGTGTTTGTAAGCTGTGAACTATCTTAGCTGTAAAAACAATCGATGTCAATCATGGTATCCTTGGTAAATCATCATTGGTCGTAGGAGCACACTGTTCTTTTCCCACCGTGATGCTCTTTGACAAGGCCCTCCTGCACATTGAGTATCTACTTTCGTTCGATACAGGGAATTCTTGATCTTGCATTCCTGAAGCCACGGCATCCCCTTGCCACCTGCTTATGTTTTGAAGAACAAGTAAAAGATATGAAGACTTTCAACTGCTCATTGCCAAATATATCATACAAAATTGGAAAACCAATCAAGGGATCCTTGACAACAGCAAATATGATTCTCGAGATCATTAAAGATGTTGAAAGTGCAGTTGCTGGTCGCAAGGGCCGGACAGGCACTGCAGCAGGGGACATTGCATTTCCAAAAGGGAAAGAAAACTTGGCTTCGGTGTTGAAGCGATACAAGCGTCGGCTCTCAAACAAGTTTCCCGGGGCCCATGAAGGTACTTCATCCCGCAAGACCCCTGCAAATTCCTTGGTTTTATAGCATGTAAGGAAAGATGCTGTTAGAAATTTAGGAGTCATGAGTTTTTTTTTCGTTGAAAAACGTTTTTAGGTTTCAGTGTTTGTTGGGTTTTTCCCTTCCAGGTTTCCCATTCCATATATTTGTATAAGAATTACAAGCATATTAAGTGCAGAAGAAAAGGGCAAACAGAAATATGGATGCTTCTTTGTTTTACTAACATTTTTTTCACAAGCAATTTCGGATCTTCCTTGGAAATTAATGGATTTTGTTTTCTTCTACTTGTATCGAATATAACATGCCTGCAGTTACCGCAGAAGAAATCAGTACCTTTAATTTCAATGTTTCCACTAATAAGGTGATGAAATAAATTCATATCAAATTTATGCCATCAAATCCCTTTTAGCTCTTTTTTCATGTTGCAAATCCTTATAATGAATATTTGCAAAGCAACAGATTGGGAAAATGAGCTATGATTTTTCTGCTGTTCTTCAAAAAAAAAAAAAAAGAGTAGCAAACTTCTGTGAGGTTCATTTGCTGGGTTTTCTTTTCTTCTCTTAATTTGTCTTGTAATACATGGATTTGTGAATATCTCTCTGTCAACACCTACTGGTATGTTGTTTATGCATGCAATTGCCTCCATGTCTTTTTTTTTCCTTTCTTTTTTTTTAAGGGGTGCTGCTCTATGTCTTCTCCACCCATGTTGCTTCCTCCTGCTCCTCTTCCTATTCAGCTTCATATTTCAAATCCTGTTTATTGTTAGTGTCTAACCAATGCCTTAATTCAATAGAGCACTGCAATGCAATATTTATCCTTACGAAACAATCATCCGTGTGATGGTTTTGCAATGGCATTATGTTGCTTTCTGAATGTTACTTGTTCAGCGTCCCACATATCTGTGCTCTGTCAGCATTTGCTTAGATTCTGCTTGAAAGTTAAAAAACATAAAACATTACATGCTTCTGTTACTGCTGGCGACTTGTTTACCACATAATATTTGGTTGTTTCAGGGTCTAATTGTAATGAGCTTGCCCGAATTCTCTCTCCCGACGAAACAAAGGAGGTTTGTTTGGCCAAACAAAATAAAAATATAAAAAACAATACGAAACCGATGTGATATGACTTTTACCACATCAGAAAACACTATTAAGTAGTTTTCCATGGCACATTTAATTCCAGCGAATTAAAAAAACATATTCGTTGATTGAAAAGGCGGGGGGGGGGCCCCCACAGAATGAAGGCCTGTTGTTTGTTGGACCACATTTGGGGCCTACTAATCCCCGTCCAGTTTAACGCGTGCACGAGATGTAAAAGCGGCCCGCTCGAACCCTAGACGTACTCCGACGGACGGTTGGGATCATACCTGCTCCATCTCGACGGCCAAGGCTTCCCTAAGCAACGCACCCCCCCCCCCCCCTCGCTCCCCTTTTAAGCCGACCGGCGCTTTCACCTCCGCCGAAGAGGTTCTCCCGTGCCATGGGTTAGTCTCTCTCTCTCTCTCTTTCTTCGTTCACTCATTGTGGATTCTTGGGGGCGTCGTCTGTGTGGTTCCTTTGGGTGGCTTTGTTTTGGGGTCTGGGGACTGGTGGTGTTTATATTTGCGGCATGTGGTTGATCTCATTGTTCTTTTGATGGGGTTTCAGGGGCGTACAAGTACGTGTCGGAGCTATGGAGGAAGAAGCAGTCGGACGTGATGCGGTTCCTACAGCGGGTGAGGTGCTGGGAATACCGCCAGCTTCCCTCGATCGTGCGCGTCACGAGGCCGACGCGCCCCGACAAGGCTCGACGCCTTGGTTACAAGGCCAAGCAGGTAGATTGACGTTCCATCTGACCCATGATTTTTGTTCTTCCTTGAATCTTTTCGATGCCATCTTCATGTGTCGTCGTTGGGGTTTTCTTGATTTTGTGGGTAATATAGCGTTCTCGTACATCTTTCTCGCTAGTATACTTTTGGCTAGTTTGATTATTGCACGAATTTGTATGGATTGATATCGTCATCTATTCTTCAGTTGGATGAATCGATGAAGGGTATATAAATCTGTTCCACTATCTGCTTAATCTTCTTTCGTGTTTTAAACACGCAGTAGGGATTTAAGATGAGAGATGAAGCTGTTGCTTCATTGACCCGTAGTTACTAGGAAAGACTTTCCTGTGGAGTAGTTTTGACCCAGTAACTCGGTTTCATGTACCGGACCTGTTTCTGTCGCTGGCCAGACCGGTTAGTACCTGTTGTACTAGTCTCCTGACATGCTATACATCAGATAGCGGACGAGTCTCTCATCGGATTGATAGAGTAAGGATGAAGGAATAAGATGAGGTTTTGGAGGAGAAGGTGGAAGCGGAGAAAGGAAGAATAAGCAAGAAGAAGAGGCGGGGTGGAGGAGTACGAGGTGAAATCCAACTGGAAGGTAGGGGGTGGCAAATGACAGCAGCTCAGGACCGACTCTGCACTCCTTGCATAAACGGAAGACTTCAATTTTTTTTTTTTTTTGTCAAATGGGTCGGTTCGGACCAGTCGAAAAGAGGCTGATATGGTGACCTGCTCCATGCCCTGACCAGTATGTACTGCCCCTTTCATACTGGTCCGGGTGAAATGGAGAACCATGAAAAACATCCTTGCTTTGTGATGACCATGTTGTCTATCATAGATCTTTGCATTTGCTGGCACTCCAAGCTTTGATAAGTTGTTCTCAGATTTAATTCTTAAAAATGAGACAATAATATTTATCTCTGTGTCCTTGAACAAGGGTGTTGATTATTATTTTCTAAATAATTTGCTATATAATTTTGGCCGAGGATGAAACTTTAGTTGGATATCTCAAGTGGTAATAAAGGGTCCCCTTTTTTTCAATATGACTACTGAATCTCCTAAAGATGTATACAGTGATTCTTAGATAAAGCATTTGCCACATCTGTGAATATAAATTTGCATGTGACATTAATCTATTCCGCACAAATCCATTCCTTAGCTTTTTGGAATAATTTTTTTTTTCCAACAAAGATGTGAACTAGGGCTAGTTTGTCGTTGTTGATATGCCGCCCTTTGGAAACAGTGCTAGAGCATCTCAGTTAGAATTCATGTGGTGGCACAAATTACAGGGACTAGGAATTTGAATTAGTGACTTTGATTTGAGCAGTTTATTAGTAAATGAGATATTATGATGTTCTGCTTATTCTCGTTCTTTTCTGGGTGAATTAGCAAGAAATAGACCCAGTGAAACAATCTTGTTATCAGTCATGACATTATGAGGAACATATTATGTACTCCCAGAACTTTCTTCTCTGTCCTAGAAAACTTGCAACTTGAAATTGCTATTCACATCTTTGGTGATTAATCATGATGGTGTCATCATGTAGACCTGATTGAAGATAAATATTGAATTTATTGTTGTTACAGACAACAACTAGTTGTCTGTAAGTGGGTGGTTTTATTGGACAATTAGGGTGGTTCATCGCACAAGGGAGAGAAGGACAATCTTCTCTTTGATCGTTCCAGCGAGATGTCTATGTACACAGGCTGCAACCTCCCTGTTCAGTGGACATAATGTAATCTTGTAGTGGACGTTAATGTGTTGGCAGCCTTGGCCTACATGCATGTATGCATTTGAGGGGCTCTCCATAATTTTAAGGTCCTTTTTCGAACATCCAATGCAAGTTCATGTATTATAATGAAGATGATCCAAGTCTCTCTTGCTGGTCTTCTTTCAATCACAATGTCACATAAATTGACTTCTTTCTTTCCTCTCTAACTGCTAGTCGGAATTTCCCTGCTGTGTGCTGTGTTAACTCCTTAGTGATGCAATATGAACTATACTAATTATTTGTATCTTGTAAATGACCTGTGACCTAATGAAGTTTATATCAAGTTGTCTTGCCACATGTTAAGCATAGTCATGTGCTTTGGGTACCGAACACATTTTAAAAAAATCTTCCCTGTATGCAATCATGTTGGTGTTTGAAACTTATTTGTCGTGGCTTGTGGTTCTCAATTCATGTGTAACATATCAGTTGACAATGGCACTCACTGGGTAGCATTGGAAATTTGTGTTTGTGCCATACCCTTGCTTACGGTGTTCTGTTCTTAACATGCAGGGTTATGTGATTTATCGAGTTCGTGTTAGACGTGGTGGAAGGAAGAGACCAGTTCCCAAGGGCATTGTTTATGGGAAGCCCAAGCATCAAGGTATCACTCAGCTTAAGTTCCAAAGGAACAAGCGATCAGTTGCAGAGGAGAGAGCTGGTCGCAAGCTGGGAGGCCTCAGGGTGCTAAACTCTTACTGGGTTAACGAGGTCAGCCGACATGCTTTGTTGGATTATCCTTTATATTGTAGTTTTACTCTTTGTCGAAGTCTCCTCAAATAAAACTATCTTCCATTCCATGTCACGTTACGCAGGATTCAACATACAAATATTATGAGATCATCCTTACCGATCCGTCCCACAGTGCCATTCGCAACGACCCAAGAATCAACTGGATCTGCAAGGGCGTCCACAAGCACCGTGAGCTTCGTGGGCTCACTTCGGCTGGCAAGAAGTACCGTGGCCTTCGAGGTAAAGGCCACCTTCATCACAAGGCTAGGCCATCTCGTAGGGCAACCTGGAAGAGAAACCAGACCTTGTCTCTTCGCCGATATCGATAAGCTCCCTTGCTCTGCTGATTTGTTCTGGAACTTTATTCATTTTGAACTCCATAAAATTGGTCATCTTTTTGTCAAGCTTGTCCCAAGTTGCTTGTTGACGCTGAAACTTTGCATCTAATCCCATTATAGCTCTATATACTTGTCTTTGCAGTACCTTAGTTTTGTCTTATCTCATTCTCCTGGAATAGCAGAGAGCTTTGTTTCATCTTAATTCTATATATTGATGTTTTGTTTGAGATTGTTCAATTTTATAATATTTTATATTTTTGAAAAAAAAATATATTCTTATAACAGATGTCATTTTGCTAAAAAATTCCACTGGAAGAAATCTAAGCATGCGAAAAAAAAAATGGCACTCAGGAAGAAAAACTCTAAATATACAGTGATATATGCTTCCCCCCCCCCCCCCCCATCGCAACCGTCCATCTATAATCCAACGATCGCAGCAAACCGAGGCATTGGTTTCATGAGCCTTGCTGTCGAAGCAAAGGGAAAGGTAGAAGAGGAGGCCGTAAATGTCGAACAACTTTTCATCAGCATCGATACAGATATATAACTTTTATCAATAAAAATATAGTCCTCCACTATAAAAAAATATATATAATTAAGATATTATAATTATTTTTTATTTAATATTTTTATACTTTCGTCGATAAAAGTGAAGATGTTAGTATAAGTAAAATTAAACGCATCGACTTCATAATTAACTAAATAGATCTAACTACAAAGAAAGAATAACTAATACGTAATTACCCGGATAAAGCGCCGAGGCGGGAACGTAAACCCCCCCCCCCAATTCGGCATCGGCTTCGAGAGCCTTCCTGTCCTCCTCTCCTTTCCGCTATTTACGTTCCCCCCCCCCCCCTCTGCGCTTTATACCTCTCTCGAGCAACCCGCCGCCGTTAGGGTTCTAGCGACCGTCTCCTCCTCCTCTCGATCGAGGAGTTCGGCAGCGCGATTCGTGGGGAGACTTTTTTTGTGGCTCGCCGGCAGGATGTTCGGTCGGGCGCCGAAGTCGAGCGACAACACGCGATACTATGAGATCCTCGGGGTGTCGAAGAACGCTTCCCAGGATGACCTCAAGAAGGCCTACCGCAAGGCCGCCATCAAGAACCACCCCGATAAGGGCGGCGACCCTGAAAAGGTAGCTTGTCGGTGTCCTGCTTTTACGTTTGATTTATGGTCGATCAGGTTGGATCATTCATTGTTTTCTATCGAGAATAATCCAATATTGGAAATAACTCTTTCTTTGGTCACAGCTTTAGCTGGTTTGGCGTGTGTTCTACTTGTATAAACAAATCTTCCGACTTTCTGCTGCCATTGTTCTTACGCCTCTAATTCAGGATTGTAGATCTTATGTGCCAACATTTGTAGTGTTCGTTAGTATTTCGTCGACTGTTGTTTGACTTTTATCTAATTCTTCAAGCGTATTCTAAATGGCTTACGGATTTGAAAATCGAGTGATAATAGCTCTTTCATTTTTACAATATTAATGTGAATTTGGGAAAAGAACATTTGGATATGTCTTTATCATAAAGTTGCCTCGTTTTGTTTGGATGATTCGTGGTGGAATGGCTAGGTCATGAACCATGATATATTTCTCTTATCCGGGAGTTGGGGATAACAAAAGATATGTTGGCTGCCTTCTTCAGTTCAAGGAATTGGCCCAGGCTTACGAGGTTCTAAGCGACCCTGAAAAGCGTGAAATCTATGATCAGTATGGTGAGGATGCCCTCAAGGAGGGAATGGGTGGTGGTGGAGGTGGCCACAACCCATTTGATATCTTCGAGTCCTTTTTCGGTGCAAGTCCCTTCGGAGGTGAGCTTCTGACCACCAGCATGTTTGTTCTCCACCCTGTTATTGCCATATGCCAATCATTGATTGGTCGTGCGAATATTAATTGTCACTTGTTCCGGACAGGAGGTGGAAGCAGCCGGGGACGAAGGCAGAGGAGAGGGGAGGATGCGATCCATCCTCTTAAGGTGTCTTTGGAAGACTTGTACAATGGGACCTCCAAGAAACTCTCGCTTTCACGGAACGTCATCTGCCAAAAGTGCAAGGGGTGAGTTGTTTGCCTCTCTTAGCTGTTATGGTGAATGCGTCTAAAATTATTTGACCCTTTCCCAGGAAGGGTTCTAAGTCTGGCGCTTCGACGAGTTGCTCGGGCTGTGAAGGATCAGGTATGAAGGTCACGATTCGTCAGTTTGGGCCTGGAATGATCCAGCAAATGCAGCACCCTTGCACTGAGTGCAGGGGCACTGGGGAGACCATTAATGAGAAGGATCGGTGTCCACAATGTAAAGGCGAGAAGGTTATTCCAGAGAAGAAAGTGCTGGAGGTTATGGTTGAGAAAGGAATGCAGAACGGACAGAAGATTACCTTCCCCGGTGAGGCAGACGAGGCGGTATGATGTTTAAAGCATTAATCCATATGAAACTCAATGTGCACTTGCACTTAATATTCTTGTTGTTAATGATATGTTCTAACCTACAACACATGCTCATGGGTGTTGCAGCCCGATACTGTTACTGGAGATATCGTGTTTGTCCTTCAACAGAAGGATCACCCAAAGTTCAAGAGAAAGGGAGATGATCTTTTCTACGAGCACACGTTATCCCTCGCCGAAGCTCTCTGTGGCTTCCAATTTGTCTTGACCCACTTAGATAACAGGCAACTACTTGTTAAGTCGAACCCTGGTGAAGTTGTGAAGCCTGGTACGTGTCGCAAACTACCCTTTTGCCGACCGGGTTTTGTAGGGCATTATACTTGATGACGTTGCTACTGCTGATACAGATCAATTCAAGGCGATAAATGACGAGGGCATGCCGATGTACCAGAGGCCCTTCATGAGGGGGAAGCTCTACATCCACTTCACAGTGGACTTCCCGGACTCGCTGATGCCGGATCAGTGCAAAGCGCTGGAGGCTGCGCTTCCTCCAAAGCCTGCATCACAGATGACGGACATCGAACTGGAGGAATGCGAGGAAACAACATTATATGACGTCAACATCGAGGAAGAGATGCGAAGGAAGCAAGCTCAGGCCCAAGAGGCTTACGAGGAAGAGGAAGATGTCCACGGACATGGCCAGAGATTGCAATGTGCTCAGCAATAACCGGAACTACAGCTTTCGGAATCACGACTCTCCTCAGGTTGTTTTGCTGATGAAGTACATCTTCACCATGGTAACCTCATAGCAAAAATATATGCTTTTTTGCAGTTCCAGACAATTAGTGGCTTAATGTTTCGTTATTTCCCCGTGCTTTCTATGGTTTTGGTGTGCATTTTTATCTTGTTCTAAACTTAAAAGAGTTTTTGTCCTGATGGAAAATTAATTAATGGATTGTTGGACAAATGATAGTTCTCGTTGAGTTGATATTTTTACGTTATATGTCATTTAATGTGATAAAAATAATTTTAATTTTTGTAAGAAAAGATTGATGGGGAACTATACAATCATCAAAGTCAACTTTTTGACTTTCTTTACTGCTAGCAAATTTAGTTCTTGTTTTTATATTTCTCTAATCGTTCAATTTAATTGATCGGTTAATCGTTCTTTAGGGATAAGTAATTATATATATTTTAATGATTTATGTGCATATCATGCAATATTTGAATCACGGAGCAAAATTAAATAAATACATTATTAATTAAATAAGCTTCTGATGCAAACACGCACAAGATTTAATTGGGTTTGTCGTTGACGCCTTGGGTGAATCCCAACCTCGACCTAAAGCTAGATTTGTCAGAGGTTCTATCGCTTTCCCTACTGTCGCATCAGTTTTGGCACCACCTCTCGTCGAGTGGCCCATTCGTCGCTTTACACCCGAGTCAGCTTTGCATCAACATTGATGCAGATGCATCACCCTCTCCAAGCTCGTGGAGAGGTTTTATGTCTCCCCAAAACATCGTGCTATTGTCACAGACTTAGTTGGTTTTGTCTAAGTCGCGCGGCACTCTTGCGTGTTCATCCGCAAAGGGTCAACCTCCTCGAAATCTACTATGGTCCCTTAGGACCTATAAAAGAGAAAAAGTGTTCCACTCGAGATCCATAAATAATCATTTCAAAAAATACTTTATAACCAATGCAAATTACAACCATGAACTTCACAACCTCTAAACGATCACATAACAAAAAGTAATGGTCTATTACAAATCGAAATCCTCACAAATGCTTATATGACACAACTCTCATTTACAAGCCGAAAATAACCACAAAAGCAAATCAAATTAAGGTTGCTAAACCAACTACTAACCTACTACATCTTGTACAAAACAAGAACAAAAAATAAAAGACACAGACATACATGAGCATTATATCGAACACCATATTTATTCCTTCGATGTCCTCATCGTTGCCATTGCAGACTCCGCATCTCTTTGACTTTTGTTGAGTCTTCAATCTTCTGCTCTAGCTATAACACGCATCTTGACTCATAACTACTCTCCACCACTATTGTTGAGTAGTCGAACTTTGATCAGTCATACTGTTTCAACTCGCTAATGATTGACTCTAGTGTGAGATTAGTTAAGTTGTGCTAATCATTTTTAGTTCCTAAGGATCCTTCTGATAAAGGAAAATACCTTCTTTTTTATGCACTAATATCTCAAATGTCTCATGTCACTTAAACTGGGCGGATACTTGTTCGAGCTTTAACTAGTATCGCCTCGTAGACTTTAAAGTTTTTGAGGTCCTTCCTTTATAAAATTTGCTCATTGATTTTTTTCCACTTAGTTGTCGCTTCCAAGTATGTTTAAATCACTTCCGCTTTCGATTAGCATTTTGTTAGGAAATGTAGTGGATAATCTACTCTTAATAATATCTATCACCATTGATGAGGATTTAACTACTATTGTTTTTCATTAGGTTTCTTCGAAAAGTCTTCTAACCCGTGTAGAGCTCCTCTACTGGATAAATAAGAAAACTTTGGTACTCGGTTTAACCTATTGTCTTAAGAGTTGAGAAGGCAAATGTTCCTTGACTTCGCCTGCCTCCTTGAGAGTTGCACTTCATACATCAAGCTAGTTAAGCCCACTCTTTGCTCACGCTTTTGAAGCACTCAAAGCGTTTGCATTTCTTACGTTGAGTTAGCTACTATGATTCACCTTCTCACTATCATTCAACTTCTGGAATACAAGAAGTCTTGCCCGAAAAGAGTAAAATTTCACTGCAACTTGAAGCAAGTTTTTGATAGTTTTGGTCACCTTTGGGATTATACCTTCTTCTCTACCATCTTTGTCACCTACTCATTTGAGTAGAAAAGGTACAATATCATATACTATCTACTTTATTTTTTGGTCGAGCACTCTTGCATCAACCTGAAGTCTTCCACTTTTAGCTATCTTAATGAGAAGCCTGTTGACACTGGTTTTACGAATTTCCCTAGCCTCTCCATGAGAGTAAGGATCGATAACTCCACGAGAGTCCCACCTCTATGGTATCATAGTGCTACCATGCTCATGACACTACTATCTGTTGCCTCGCATCATCTATGTCCCTTAATAGTTGGTAGATCCACCTTTGCAGTACCGTGGTAATTCTCTTAGTCTACCTTCATTCTAACCAACGTTTGAGTTTTTTTTGGATTGTTGAGTCTCTCTGGACTCGTCATCGTTTCCTCACCCCTTTTGACCACCTATTGTAGGGCTTCGAGCAGTTTCTTTTGGTCGATGGAAAGACAGAGTATCACTCTCATGCATAGCCTCCGCCATCCTATTGCAGGGCTCGCATTGATTTTATTCTTTTTAGCTTCCTTGATAGCAATGTTCGCTTACTCAGCCTTGTCCTTTGACTTGTCGGGCTCCCTTCAGCGAATATAAACTTTGGAGTAGTCCAACTCTCCAACTGCTTCGATCATTCCTCTGTATGATCAAGTCCCATATAGGACTCACTGGTACTTACACTTGAAATTCTCCCTCGATGGTACATAACTCTCATATGTTAATGACCAAGGCTTTTATCTGATGCAAAATGTGATGCATGCATGGAAAGACCCACCTCTGCGGTACTACGACGTTGACTCTTTAAATCCATAGCCTTTCTTATCGTCATGTTGTTCATTGAAGTGGAGCTCCCATGGTGGTACATAGCCGCCATATGTTAATGGGGCTTCAAATATCTCCGCTTTATATTTGACTCGTTGGTACTTGCACTCAAAATTCCCCCTAGGTGGTACATAGCCCCCATATGTTAATGACCAAGGTTTCATCTGATGCAAAATTTGATACATACATGGAAGACCCGCCTTTGTGGAACAATGACATTCACTCTTTGAATCTATAGTCTTCTTTACCATCATGTTGTTCACCAAAATAGAGCTTCTAGTAACTCCTGATCATGCATTAGCATGATCAAGTCTCTCATGTGACCTCCCCCGTGTGTGTTGTATTACATCGAACTGTTCCACCATGATCCACTGTATCATGGTGCCACCTAGTAACATCTATATTGCATTCAAATTTTCGTGGGATGAACTCGGACTACAATCTCTCTATGTGTAGCCCTTGTCACCTTCGATTTTGTTCACTCCTTTGGCAATTGACTTTCGTCCACCCATTCTCGGGTCACACCCGGACGAAGCATCGCTCTAGGACAGTCACTCCATCATCCACATACAAGCCCTTTCATAAATATCATATTCTTCAAGTTGATAATTCCCTTTACCTCTATGAGCTTTGCACAACTCTATCAGCTATTGTGCAACCCATCTCACTTTGCACGGTCTCATCCTTTACCAGGGGCCCCACTTACCTTGAGCACTATCAAGTTTAGTTACCAACGTTGAGCCATAGCTCGAACTCAGCCATCTCAACCTTCATGCGTTATGCATTCTTCCCAGCTTGCTTGTTCCTCATGGTGCCTTTCACGTAAAGGATTAGTCGTTCCTCTAATGTTAATCTTGGATGTCTACTCCTCTGAGTAACTCTTTTCCCTACATCTCAATGTTTGTTTCTTCTAAATAGTCGTGCATGCTGGCTACCCTCAACATAGCCCCGCTATGTCCCCCACGTTTATATGCTAAGTATTTCTACGTGTGCTTGTCCAGCTCTAATATAATTGTCATGAACTTTAGGTGGTTTTGCCTAAGTCATGTGGCACCCTTGCATGTCCGTCCATGAAGGATTTGACCCCGAAACCTCTTATGGTCCTTTAAGACCTACAAAAGAAAAGATAAGTCAAATAAAGCATTTCACTCAGGATCCATAAGCAATTATTTCATAAAACACTTTATAGCCAATGCAAATTATAATCATGACCTTCACAAGCTCTGAACGAGCGCACAACAAAGGGTAATGGTCCATTACAAACTGAAATCCCCACAAGTGCCCACATGGTACAACTCTCATTATAAGCCGAAAATGACAACAAAAGTCAACCAAACTAGGGCTTCCAAGCCTAATGCAGCCCGCTATATACTGTATAAAGCAAGAACAAAAATTGAAGACATGGACATACATGAGCACTATATTGAACACCATGTTTATATCTTTGTCTGTGACACTGTGGCAACTGCCACCACTCACCTCTTCAACACTGGCATCCTCCAAGACTACGATGATGACAACCACGACATCGACCTCGAGTGACGCCCCTCTCCCATAGCTAGTCACCATTGTTGCGTTGTCATTCCCCTCTCTCCAAGGTAGTCATCATCTCATTTCATGTTAACTTAGTTCTCCCTCTTGGACCCCTTGCACTCTCCTTGCCATCGAGATGCTAAATCGAGGTTTTTGTGTGATATAGAGGTGTTTGATCCATTCATCATGAAGTGGAGCATGAGTCAGGTGTTGAATCTGATGGCCTGAGTCAAGTGTTGCACCGGCGTTGATGCATATGCATAGCAGCATCGCTCTGCATCTACATTGACATTTATACTGAATAACACCACTTTGCATCTGCGTCAACATTGATGCAGATGCCGAGTGGCCCTTTCGCCGCTCTGCATTTGCATCGGCCGCTCGACAATTGCGTTGACGCCAACACAAACATAGAGTGACGAAAGGGCCACTTGATGACAAGTGGTGTCAGAACTGACGCAGCAGTGGGGGGAGTGATAAGAGCTCCGACGACCCTAGCTTTGAGTCGAGGCTGGGATTCACCCGGGTCAAAGGCGATGTGACCACCATCTTCACCATAGATGCTGCAGTGGCCACCACCATCTACGTCGATGTCGATGGAGTTGTCGATCAACAACTGCAACATCGTCGACACAAATATAGAGCAACCGAAGGCGAGCAACGATGAGGTCGATAATGCGTTGAGAGCAGATTAGATTGTCGTCAGAGGCAATCACATCGAGAAAGACAACTGTATCAGCGTTGACACAAATGTAGAGTGACATGAAACAGATTGAGATGAGGTCAATGACATTTTGAGAGCGGATCTCATTATCATCGAAGGGAACTAGGCAGCTACGTCGAACGACGCCGTCGCTACTAAACGTTAAAATTATTTTCTCACCCTTTATTTTTATGCTTTCATCAATAAAACTGATGTCGTTATGATAAGTAGACCTAGATATTTCACTTTCGTAACTATCAAAATGCGAGTGTAACTTTTAAAATATAAGGATCAGGACATTAAAGGTAGCTAACTAAATAAGATAATATGTAATTAGTCAAAAACTACGGAACTAACTGAAGCCACACAAACCTATTTCTAGAAAAACACGTCTCATGAAGCAAGCAATTGACACAAAGGATCTCAAATTTAGCCCATCGGGCATGTGGATACCTGCAATTTCTTGATGCGGCAACAAACCACTCGTTATGTCATTGAAATGAGTTATTATATTAAAAGATGGTAGCAGAACCTGTTCAAATGTTACATGCTAACGATGTCAACGGCTAAAGCTTGCAGTAGGGCATACAGGATGTCATGTGAGGATATGGTTACAACACAGCAATTTAAGACCCACAAGTTCAAACTACAAGTGCAACACAGATAACTGACACCACTTAATTATTTCAACAGTTCACAGGAGATGCCGTGGGCAGATGCTGACCATCGCCGCAGTTCGCCGGAGGAACTTCCTTGGTGACTACAGCATCCTCAGGATTCTCCTCGTTGACACTATTCCCTTGTACAACCTCTCTCTCATGGCCTTCTTTCCCAGTCGATGCTTCTTCGGGGTCGCCTGATGAAGGCAATACCTTGGTGTCAGCTGGCTCGTCTGAAGTGACAGCATCAGCTGCGGTTGCGGTTTCAGTGCCATCGTTCTTTGAGCTAGTCTCTGTTTTCTCTTCAACACTTCCATTGGCTTTGACAATGGAGTCTTGCTCACCTGCTGCATCCTCGTTTGCTGCTTCCGTAGCTGTGTTCCCATCTTTGACCTTGTTTGCATCATCAGCCTCTTTCATTTGGACATCAGCAGACGCTTTAGTTTCTTCAACAGTGACATCCTCCTTTGTGCCGGGAGTTCCATCCACTACATCGTCGTCGTCTTTCTTCTGTTTTGCTGCTTTCTGGGAACTTGATTTCCTTTCTCTCTTTTTCGGCTTCTCATCTTCTGGGGTCTCTAATGCCTTGGCTCTCTCCCTAATTCTCGCTGAACGCCTTGGGGTGTCACCTGCATAGGAGTCATTGAAGGCAGCAAACAATGCATTGATTCATGCATCCAGTGTTCAAATATCTGAGTTCTACACAGCAGCAAATCTCTACTTGCTTAGCAAACAAATGGATGGTCGGGAGGATACCGGTTCCCCAGTCAAACTCAGATGAAGGGGGGCCTCCAGAGTGAGACTTCAAGTACTGCTGTAACTGTCTCTTACTTTTGATCTCCTCACCAGTTGGTGATACGAAAACAATCTCATTCCTTCTTGGAGTTCCATCCTCATTCAGCATGAACTGTTAGTGCCGAAAAAATATATATCATGGCTGTGATAAAAAAGGCAGGTAACAAGTGCACCAAGCTCAAGATTGTTGATATACAATAATGCTAAAGGGATGAAAGGCAATCTAAAATTTAAACCATAAAAGAAATGGGGAGAAGAATGTCCACCATAGATCAGGACTTTCATTGCATAAGGAAAAACATTCCCAAATGTTACAGTGGTGCAAACTCTTTTGCGAGTAGTCATAACAATTCTGAAAAAAAACTTGCCATCTTGATTACTGAATAAGAAAAGGGAAAGATGAATGTACTATGTCATGGCATGAAGCATTAGCATGATGCCTGAGTAAGAAACAGATTAAAGGCTCCTGTCTTTCTTTTAAAGATACTAATCCACTACAATATTTTTATATAATTGCATGAACTCCTAACAGGTCCAAGAAAAGCCAAGATGCAGCTGGGTACTGCCATCAACTTGTAAGAAGCCCGGCATAACATTCCTTTTAACAATATGAGAACTAGTATAGCATATCTAGAACATTCAACTTTAATAATCCACAGAGAACACTTTATTCAAAACTAACTTTCTAGTCTAACAAAAGAAGGGAAGAGGAAAAGGTATTGGTAGTCTATGCAGGTTACAAGTCAGCTTGTATATACAAGATCATAATCCACATCTGTATGCTTGTTATAATCAAAATGGTCAGTTTCCACATAAACAAAAATGACACCATTAGATGCTCAAACAAAGAGAGATCTTAGAAGCAACAAAAGGATTGAAACAATTTCCAGTACATGAATAGAAGTGAATGTGCTGATTTAATATTCAAAACAAGATGTTGAATATTGCAATAAGAGGATTGATTGTCACCTACCTATAGCTACATTCTTTTACAGGAAATTGATATCCTCCAAAAGAGATTTATGCTAGGGTGGGGAGGAGGGAGAGAAGAGGAAGAGAAAGAGGAAGAACCTTTTGGGATAAAAGAAAGAAATAATCTAATGATATGAATTTGGAGATTACATACTCTATTTGCAGCAGTTACTAGGAGAAAGCCTTAATCCCTCTGCCCACAAGAACCATTTGATAGATGATTTTAGAACTCTCAGTCTTACAAGATAATTAACTAAGTTTATCCTATAATACACTAACAACAGAGTTTCTGGACACCAACTAAACTCTAAATTGGATTTCAAAAATGCTAAATTAGCTATAAGATAATATACAATAATTCCTAGATAACTTTTCTATTCTGATGGGGATCTCTTGAGGCTTCTCATCGATGGTTGTGGTTGCAATTAATGGTCCAATCTAGGTTGAATTGGTTCCTACTCAATAAGGAGTCATGGTTAATTTGGAATAGAAAATGGATTCCAAAATCTCTAAAATCTCTGCAGAAGCTGATCCATACAATGAAGAAAAGGTTGTCCGGTGAACCACCAATTGGTGTGGGACCCAGGGCCTCATTCTTGGCCAAAGAAGTCCCAATATGAGTTCATCCATCCCTAAGGCTACATGAAAACCTCTAGTGAAGGCCAGCAGGGCTCAAGTTTTGCTTGATTGCCATGTGTATTAGTCTTCTTAATGCCAAAATATATTTGCATTTTAATACCAAAAGTTCCAGGTTTGTCGGACTAAATGAAAAATAAAATTAATTTTGAGGCTAAACTTTAACCAAACCAAGACGAAGCAATCTCATTGAGCAACGACAAACTTCACCATGAATAACAATTATGGCAGCAGCATGGCCTTCCACGACATCAATATATCAAACAGTTGTTTTCTGATACCAACAATAACAGTTAACTAAAATTTACATGTTCGAAGAGAATCATAAATATAAGACAACTAGGGTTTACCACTTTAGCAGTTCAGAAAAAACCAAGAACGTTGATGGTCCATAAAAAAAGCCTTGTAGTAACTATTTCACAAGAACATTTAGCTGTTTTCCTTATTTTTCAAAATACTCCCTTTAAAACAATATCAACCGAATTGTTTATCCTTACAAGAATTTTTCCAGCACAAGTATCATTTGAGAAAATATTGAACAAAACAAAGATGCAAGAACAGCATCCCTCGGAGAAACATATTAGGAGAATGGGAGAGACAGATACCAGGCAGTTAGCTCAATGATGGATGACAGAAGAACACCGTTGTATGAAAAAAGGAGCAGAAAAAGAAAACGATGATAAGTTCTTATGTATTTAAAGAAGATCAATAAATTTGTGTATGATTCCTAGCAGAAATAGCTGGCAAACAAGAAATGTTAAGCTCTTATCAGAGAAAACATTACACAAGCAACCGCCAATTCAGTAAGCATTAGAAAGGGAAATACAGCGACCATATTATTCAGTTTCTTGTGAACAGTATCTACAATTCCACAAGTCACAAAAAGGTGTGTCTTCCTTTTCTGAAATGGTAGAGTACATAATAGCCACTATTAAGACACATTTTGCATAAGCAGATAAAGACACTAGCTAGAAGTCTACCATAACATGCCTTCAGAATTGTAAATGCATGAGCTGCAAATAAACACGGTTACTTTCTTTAACACTAAATAGTGTGTGTGATATGCAGGGGTTTCTGTTCAATGGGCACATCCCAATTTTAAGGGATGTTTCAAGAGTTTTCCATGGTTGCATCAATTTCAATCTTAATCTTTCTAACAAACAACTAGTTGCTTAGGTTTTTATGATGAGCCCTCTTGCCTATTCATGCTCAGGACAGGAACATCGAGCTAGAGATATTTAAGGCTCCGTAACGTTTGACCAAGAGAGAAAACTAAGCATGTATCAGTCTGCCATAAGGAATCAACTTGTACTAAAAAGCAAGTCATTAAGCATCAAAGAAACAGCAGGTAACAATTTTTTCATTGGAATCTCAAGCTGAAGATGAGTGTACAATCACGTTATGACAATACTGTGATGAACTAAATGCCATCCACCCACAAAACTACATTGGTCTATGAAACAACACAAACAATTTTTTCTGGGACATCAACCACAACATGAAATTGTAAAACAACATAATCTTTTATAAGACTTGTTTAATTGTCACAGTTCCATTCTTTTGAGGTACAGACCAGGTAGAATATGACTGCGTAGAGAAAAACAGGAAACTGTTTGATGCAATGTCGAACAAGAAACCTAAGCAACCTAAGTGATTGCTGAAAAAAATGAGAACAAAATGAACACCCGACAATTTATACATATACATATATACATACAGACATACAGACATACATACATACATATATATATATATATATATATACTCACACACACATATATATACATATATATGTGTGTGTGTAGAAGGACAATAAAGGAATAATTTGGTTTTAGTAAGAAATGTATCAAGATTACCTGCTTGGACATGCAAAAAGATGGCTGCTCAAAGCTTGGAAATAAATTACCTGATTTATCTTAACAAACTCAAAGAAACTCAGCCAAAAACTATACACTACCATTCACAAAAGAGTCAATCGTGTCAGTTCTAATAAACTATGCAGGCTAATTTGCAGCAGAACAAGCTACTAGAAGAAAATTCTCTAGCATGCGGCATTTTAGAAGTGAAATGGTTGCATAACATTGACGCCTCATGCCACAGAAAGAGAAAACCTCGATATACCACATATATAAGTATGCAAAATTGTGAATTTGTGATATCATCATGTTGACATCTATCAGCCAAAAAGTCTCAAATATACATGGAAGGCCATGTGGGAAATTTTTTTGGATTTCTGGAAACAGAAACTTTTGGTGACTGGCATTAAATGCTTATCAAGATAGATGTGCCAACATTGTTGTATCAACTCCAACCCCAGCCAACAAGCATGAATTTATATAAAAACCATCAACTTTGTGAAAGATAGCAAAGCAAATGTAATGATTGAGGATTACATAAGGTTGAGCAAATAATCATTTTTTTTCTGAGCAAATAATCAGTGCCTTTATTCTTCCTCTAACACAAGTATTGATGCACATTTATATTAAAATTATAAATACATTTATTTTATTCTAAGTCATACAGAAAAAAGAATAGCTTATAGGGCAAACATTTGGAGTGATCTATTAAAAAAATAAAAAAATGAATTTTTAAATTAATGATGAATATCAATAGATTAAGAGTAGGAAATGTAAATAAAGGAGCATTAATGTGACTTATATAAACGTAAATAAAGGTTGAGCAAATAATCATTTTTTTTCTGAGGTCAAGTAAGTTTCAACATATCATAGGAGAAGAAAGAAAATAAATAAACCAAATGACTTATATAAAAACTACATAGGTTACACAATTTGTGCCCTGGTGGTACAAAAAAAATTGTAAACCCATAAATGGTTTTATAATAATGAGAGTTTTACGTGAAATTAATATTTTTATTTAAGTGGCTAGTCTCAAGAAAATTGATAAAAAGACCAACAAAAGGTATATACAAAAATAAATATTTGAAAGATCACAACTCAAAATAATAATTAATGTTTATTGGTTCAAGTTCAACAATAAGTTTCACATAAAAACATTTTTTTTATCCAAAGAACTACTACATAATATTCTATAAAAAAAAGAGTTGTGCACAAATTCAAAACCTTGAATGATGGATATACGAAGTAACTTGAAATTATATCTTTCTCATTGGTCAATTCAACACCAAACTCATTTATTAACTATTTAATGAACCAACAAAAAAACCAAAGGAATTATATGCAAATATAAAAGAAAGGATTTTTACATTAAAAAGGAAAAAATAAAATAGGATATCCCAATTGGCTCTTAGGTTTGAATAAATAGTCAAAAGGAAGCATGCATGACCAAGATCTAAGTCAAAAAACTTAAATGCAGATTATAAGATTCAAGATTGATGCGCCTATATACAAAGCATTAGGTCTGCATATAAAAACTATAGAATATAGATTATTTGCAAAGAGTATACAGAGAAATATTTTTATTTTAAAGAACACATTTTTATTATCAGGTTCCATAAGTAAAATATTCTCCCAAAAGTAAATAACTTACAAGGGGATGACAATAACAAGAGATGAAATCCCAACCCCCAAAAGTAAGCTATTGTAAAAGTTAAAAAAAAGAACAATCAAATATATAGATGATTTTTTTTCTTTACAAGGATTGACATGAGAAAGTGAAATTTTACTGAAAAATCCTTGAATCCAGTAAGATTAAAAAAAAATTAATTGATTAGTGGGCCCCACTCTAGTGCCAAACATAAACAATGTAATGGTACAAACTCAATAGCAATGAACCACATATTAAGATGGGGAAAAGCTTAAGAAAAAAATGGTAATCTCAAGGCCCACCAGCATTCAGGGGAGTCCAATTCAACTCTTCACCCATTGAAAAAAGGTCAATGAGTATGTGGCATATTTGAGAAGAAAAAAAAGAAAGATCACCATTGGTTGAGGCAATGAAGGACCTTAGCTCTTTTATAGTAGGATATAGATAATTTTCATTTATTGTTCCATTCCCAGATTCAGATAAGTTGTTATTTGCTAGATGCAATACTAAGATGAGATTTACAAATCGACTTCTGGATAAACTCTTAAATAGAATTTCTACTTCTTTAGAAATTTTACACATTAGCTAGAGGTATGCTTCAAAACCCCTGATTGTTTTTTTCTAGAAAAAGTGAAACTACAAAGTGAAGCATCAATACCATTATCTTATGTTATTCAAAGAATGATAGTGCACAAGATGGCTGCCCATGTTGGCAACAAATAGAGAGGAAAAGGAGAAAGAGAGAATTAGAGATGGAAAATTGAAAACCAACATCAACAACTCACCTCATTGCTGGCATGGAAAAGATGCAAGAGAGGAGATGAAGGGGAAGAGTAGGAAGAGGCCTATGGAGGGATGTCATAGTCAAAATCGACAGTGAGGATGTTGGATTATCCAAGTCTCCAACGCCGGTACTGAGGACCTGGAGTTAAGAGAATTGAAAGCAGGGTATACCGGTATAGTAAAGTAGTTGAAGCTTGAAGCCAAAGAAGATGAAAATGACGTCAAGCAGTAGTTATGCAAATGAAGACAATCTTCATATGCCAACAATTCATTTTTTTGGGGCTCCCATTTCCTCCTCCATCGAAGATTATATAATGTGTTAAAGGTGAGACAACCTTAGCTACACTGACCATATGGTATGCATCACACAAGAGGGTTACTCGCCAATAACCTACAGACTGGAAGCTAACATAGATAGTCAATAATCATTAATTAATTATGACAGAATTGCAGAAAATAAGAGTTAATTGATCCTACATTCTTGATCCCCAACTGATCTTAATCATCAATTGGTTCATTGAATTGCGCCACAATTATGTCAACAAATATAAAGAACAATGATTTGTATCTAATCTAAACTGCAACAGATCTTATAGCACATCTATCTATATCAGATACATTGGCCCTGCACTAACCTTTTAATGAACTCTATGCTTCCACCCATAATCATGTGATCATTGGAGACTGATTCAGTGAGTCGAACTCCTCCAGCACCGGAAAGCAACTGGCATATTTAGCTATCTTTATCTTATTCATTTTGAGAAATGAACTGGCTCTGTTGTTTCCACAAAGGCTTTCAGCTATCATAAGATTTGCAACTCCAAAACAGCTCCATATATGAACAAACATGCAATGAACACCCAAAATCATTCATGATGACCAATTGTAATAATATATTCACGTTGTCACAAGTTCCCTCTAAACCGATACTTGATTGTTTTGATTTGACTTCTCAAGGACTTCTAGTCCTATTTGGTACAACTTCTAGCTAATTATAAACAAACATTCTAAGATCTGATTGCTAATGTTCTCAGTCTCTATCACAAACACGCCACTTAGAAAATCATCAATCATCAACTTTTTGAGAATAAAGCCATCATGCGCTCATTCATATCCAACTGCCAATACCATATAAAAATGCAGTCACCAAATGCTTTTTACGAAGAGATACCAAAAAATTCGATGAACTCCCAAATTCCAATGCTTTGTTATTCAGTATTTGCATTGTCCACCAACAACTTATTTACATTTGATTCTATGTTAGCCACATCATTCATTATCATAGGGTTATAAACAAGAATTGGTGTAACATTCTATATCAGAGTTTAATTAATAAACTAAATTCTTACAAGATGATAGTGGCAAAAATACCATATATTAGCATCCACAAGCCAAAAGTCAAGAGAGACAATATAAATAAAAAGGGAAAAAATGCTATTATTAGCATGATGAGAGAGAACAGAAGGCTAAAGGCCACATGAAGAACCTCTTTCATCAAGAAAAATTTGCAATCATATCAGACCAGTAAAAAAGGACAACCAAATACTTTCTTTAGGACCATACTATAAAAGAAGTAAAAGGATTATGGTTTGTATATAAGCAACTTAAGAAGTAATTAGACATATGGCAGTATTTGAATAGACCCAAACAGCACAAAGACCTTGGTCACCCACCTATCTGCTTCTTTATCTGGTTTCTGTAATCTGTGTCAAGAAATAACAGTTAACAGTTGACCATTATACATTTTCAACCTAACTTTGCTGAACAACAATTTAGCAATATTCCGAAGATATTGGAGAATGAAAATCAAGGTCAAAACTGAACCTAAAATGATTTGATTTGCTTAGCTTACATCTGCCAATTGTTGCCACTAATTGTTGGCATGCCCTCATGATCATCAAATGGTGCCTGTAAGTCAAATGACAAGTAAAACTCTGGATGTTTGACAAAATAATCCCAGGATTCTGCAGATCTCGAGTTTTCTCATCAATCCAGTGTGTCTTGATCAGCTACATTTAAAGACTTGAATCATACTGAACTTCACATGCAAAACCCAAAGCTTCATATCATCATCTAGAAAGAACCATTTACCTTCAGAAAATGGTGAGTACGAGAAAAAAAAGCTCAATCATATTTGATGGATGGATCAACTATAATTTCAAGAAGCATTGCAAAAATAATTTTCAGCAGATAAATATAAATTTCAATGGCGAAAAATGATGAAACGGAAACAAAAAGAAAATACTACAAAGGATAAGAAGAGTAAATAACATTTCACTTCACTTTGAGAACTGATCTACATATAATTCCACAAACCTGCCAACAAAACAGATGAAAAATGAAGCTAAGTCCTAATTGAATAAGCTACCAAAGAAACAGATGAACAACAAAGTGTCCAATCAGGAATCCATAAGCAACTAGAATGGTTAATAAATTCTGTAGAGCCCTCCTGATTTACTTGAATATGGCTAATATGTTCTCTAAAGTTTCTTAAACATACAAAAAATGATTCAAAGTCCAGTAACCTGATATGCCTCGACCATAATAGCTTTTCTATTGCATCAATTAACCTGGGACACCATAGTATCCTCATTATTTCCTGCTGAGAAGTACTAGCATCAGTCCCTTGATCTCATTGTGACCTACCATGATCATCTCCCTTGTCATCAAATATGCAACAAGAGGTATGTTGGACATTACCCAGCCACCCTTACACATGTTATCACCACCAACATGCATAATTTCATGTTCCACTTTTCAATTAAAAACCACAAATACAAGACCTCCATCTTAGCTAAAGATCAAATATCATATTTCCTGATAGACCAATATTATAATGCAAAAATCAAAACCAATCACGTTATACACTTTCTAGCAACTGGTAAATGATCAGAAACAACACCAAATTGTTGCTCTACTTTTAGGCACCTTCACAAGCACTACTTAAATGCCCTTCTTTTCTTCCCTCCAGACAGAGGAAAAAACAACAAGACAGCTAAATGAAGCTTGATTCTTCAACAATTTTTATCATTCTTGCATACACTGGCTTGAAATGATTTCATTATATGCCATCAATATGGAACACAAGGTATGTTGGACATTACCAGGCCACCCTTAGACATGTTATCACCACCAACATGCATTATTTCGTGTTCCACTTTTCAATTAAACACCACAAATTCAAGGCCTTCATCTTAGCTGAAAATTGATATCATATTTCCTGATAGACCAATATTATAAGTCAAAAATCATAACCAATCATCGCTGTACACTTTCTAGCAAAATGTAAAAGATCAGAAACAACACCAAATTGTTGTCCTACTTACATGCCTTTTAGGCACCTTCACAAGATCTACTTACATGCCTTCTTTTCTTCTCTCCAGACAGAGGACAAAAAGACAGCTAAATGAAGCTAGGTTCTTCAGCAATTTTTATCATTCTTGCATAGATTTCATATATGCCACAAATACTAAAATTTTTCTTTCATATTTGAGTTAGATATAGAAACTATAGTAGGACTATAAATGTTATAAAAATATATAAAAGATTCAGCCATGAAAGATCAGCATCGGTTTGTAATCATGATATGAATCTGCTGTCCAATAGAATTGTCATGGAAACATAAATAGAAACTCGTGCTCATGTTTCATAAGACAGTAACTGGGGCAAGGTTTTTAGAAGAGGCTAGGAATTAAATACAAGTTTCTGCATCAAGAAGCATATGCTGGATTCTGCAGTATTCTTAGTGATTCACAAAATGAAGGTGGCCCTCAATGGAGCAATGTATGTTCCAAGATGGTTAAGTTTAATTGTAAAAAATTATTTTGGTTTCTTATCAATGGTCTTCATAATTCACAATTCTAGTTCAAATATGAAACATCAGATTGATTCTGTGAAACAAAAAAGAAAAGCTCTAGCTCCTTATCAGTCCCCAACAACCATGATCAAAAGTATAACAGGCTTAAGATGTGATCATTTATTGCAGTGCAGAATTATTGATTATATCAGCAATTTCTGTCATGGGATAAGAAAATTGTGCATCTAAATTAGGCTAAGAAAAGTTAATAAAAAGCATTAGTCATGAAGGACAGACTAAATTCAGTTCTAAAAACTTTTCTTTCAAGCATCATTTATTTATATTGTCATGTTTATTATTATTATGGTACCAATCAACTCCAAGAATATATATCAACCTATAACATCATTTCCTTATATGAAGACAAAATCATATATTGTGGCAAAGGAAAACAGTGACTGTGGCAAGAGAAAAAGAATGCCAGATTCTATATACATCAACATGTAGACATTTGTAGTAGGAGTTACAAAAAAGCATTTTGTTGCAGTAACAACAAAGATGCAAGTAAAGGTATTGATGCAATATTAGGTTATCAAAAAATTTAAAAACAAATAAATGTAAGTAAAACATAAAAAAAGCAACAAAAAACATAAGATAAAAAAAAGAAAAGTTAAAAAATATGTAGTGTATGATTTTATCTCATAGATGATAAGAAACTAATTCGAAATATAAAAAAATAAAGCCAATAACAAATATGAGTTCCCAACTATTTCAGGTTGGACACACGGATCTTTCCCACCACTCCATCGACAGCATGATCATCATTCAGACTGCGAGCTATCAATCTGTTTATAAACATATTAAACAAAAAAAATTCTAAAAACTTCTAAAAAGAATTTTTGTCAGGACAATAAACTAATGAATAAATGGCATGAACATCCAGTCAATGCTCACCAACAATACTGTGTTGTATTTCTAAAAATAGGTGCACTTGTGTATCTCCAACTTTAAGAATACATTGATACCAGATACCAGAATAAGAAACATGTTAAAATAAATTCAAGAGAGATGCTTAGTAAAAGTTAGGGCCATGAGCTTGGACCAAGAAAATTCCTTTTGGAAAAATGTACAGATAGTATGATATGGTTGCCCATGGCACATTTGTATGCTAAAGACATAGGGAAATATTGTAGTCTACCTTAACTCATATGTGAAGCGACCCTAGCATCCCTGGATTTTTCAGAGGTCTCAAAAGTGAACCAGCGATGATGCTTGGTTCCTAATGTGGATTCACATTGAATTTTAAAAAAAAAGGAAAGGAAAGACTACCCTAAAAAAAGCTACCTCAAATAGCTCCAGAACCAGTAAAGTAATTTGAAGGATTACCATTTCTGAAATTTAATTTAAAGATACTAATACATCTTGAACCCTTCTCCAGAGTCTTTGACATTTTGAAAGAAGAGCTTGTTGTAAACTAAATGACCGATGTTCCAAATTGAAGACTATGACTCTGATTATTACAGTCTCGAACGTCCATAAAACCTAAAAGGTTTTCAAATTCTTGTTTAATCATATACAAGAAAAGAATATAAAATGCTGTACAAATGAAGGTATGTATTGGACAGTAGGTCCGATTTCGTGTAACCTGGACCAGCGCTCCAATAAAGACCCTCGGGAACTTGGTAATATGCCAGCACGATGATAAACCAACTGTAATATGTTGTTAGCAAGAAGAATGCTATTTTATACCCTGAAACTCGCCATCATCCACATTGCTGACAGGGCTCGAAGCAGAATAGCCAATATGAACCTTTTTCTACAAATGGAATTTTCAAGACAGAGTCACAAAACATATCAGCCAAAACTTTGACGGCACATATCCAGGAAAAACGACCACGCAACAAGCAATATATACCAAGCCTACATCCTGATGGTACCAGTGCAATTAGCATAGCAGAACAAGCAAGAGACTACCAAAATTCTCAAAAAAAAGTAGCAGCTACAAGGAATCAATTCACCATGCTCCACACCAAACACCACTTCGAGACCCTAATCCAAGCTCACATCCTCACCTACTGAAGCGAACGCACGGAAACCCTAGAACCCACGCCACAACTTCGTAAAGACAGGCTAAGCAGTTACCCGAGCTCGCAATCGGAAGCAGAAGTCGAGAACAAGAAATTAGAGCACAAGAAAGAGAATATGAAGAGAAGAGGACAAAAACGGGGGAGGAATTCAGAGGAACCGAACCTTCTTCTTCCACCCAGTGGGCGCCGGGAGCTCGACGGAGACGACGTCCCCCTTGTCGTCCCTCGCCTTCTCCGGCGGCGGCGGCGGCGGCGGCGGCAGCGATCCCTTCTCGGCGCTCGCGTCGGCGGCCTTCTCCTCCGCCATCGCTCGTCTTTTCGGGTTCCACTTCCCGCTCTCAGATAAGTCAACCGTAACCAAGCGAACGGAAATAAAAATAAATATAAATGAAAGAGAAGAAGAATAAATAACGTATTTAAAGCCCGCAACAAAATGTCTCTCACGCTCCGGTCTTCGCGAACACAATTCCGAAACGGCGTCATCGAAACGGCGGAACTCGAGCGCTGGATTGGAAGACGAGCTCTGCCGTCCGATGCCACCACCGACTCCGGATCTGCTCCACGCCAAACCCTTCCTTCGGCTGAGATGGTGAGTTCAATCGCCCCACGTATTCTATCTAAAATAATCTCTATATTTTAAAAAATATAATATATAATCTTATTATGTTAAATTTGATTTAACATACATTCGAATCTACTTATATGACATGTTGACTCACAATAGATCATGGCATATGTAATTTAAGTACAAAAAGATCTCTTAATGTCTCTTTACGAGTGTGCTTCGTCCTCCTCATCCTCTGTCAACCCCATCGTGAGAGACGAAGTCGCTCGAGGAGGAAAAATCGCACCGGAGATGATGAAATGGAGGGGAAGAAGGATGCATCGGAGATGATGATCATGAGGTGAAACTCGACGGGATCAAGCGACCTTGGCTTGATGTTCGGCCCAATCCCATCGACAGAGAAGCTTCCAGCTAAGCAAAAGCTTTCGACCCACTTCTTACTTAGATGGCTGCTAAATAAGCTCCATAGGCAAGCAAAAGCATAAGGTAATCGCATCATGGATGCACCAGTGGAAACTTGAGAGACGGCCCTCCGCTCGCGTCACCTCACACGCCACCAGATGTGGAGGTGTCACTTCAGCGCTCGTCCGCAACTCCCATGCACACCTATCCTCCGTCACTATGAACGATACGTATGAGGTGGTCACCTCGCAGTTGACAGGAGGCACTTCTCACGCTACAACTATAGGTCTCGCAATTGGGTCTCGTGACCCCACAACCCCATCTTGATCGTTGCCTTCAGAGCCAATCTGTCAAACATCAAGTTAAGGCTGCTTGATCCCACCGAGTTTTGCCTCAGGATCGTCATCTCTGGCATATCATTCTTTCCCTCCATCCCATTGTCTCCGGTGTAATTCTTCCTCCTCGAACAACCCCGTCTCTCCTAATAGGATCAATGAAGGACGACGAGGATGAAGCACACCCACGAAGAGACATTAGGAGTTTTTTTAATTTAAATTTTATATATCAAAGTTTATTATGAGTTAGCATGTCATGTAAGCAGATTCAAATGTCCGTTAACTGATAATCCATGAAAATAATTTATATTTTTAAAATATAAATATTAATTCACACGTACGTACGTGAATAAATTATAATGACTTAAAAAGATCTGGATCAAAAATTGTTAAAATAAGGTCTTAAAAGAATGTGCAGATATAGTTTTCCAAACGGCACGCGGCGAGACGTGGTTGGTGGTGAGTTAGAAGACAATGACGTCGACGGGCTTAACGCCGTTAAAGACTGGTTGAGGATGATAGTTGAAAGCGACGAGTTTTGAAGTGGGCATCTTATGCCATGTGGTTTTCGCCCCTTCTTCCAACGTTATCCACCCAATCATAAATAATAAAGAAGAAAGAAATGGTGGCTACTTGTAATTTTAGAATCGACTTTGGGCAAAATACCATATACTTTTTCTTATTTGGGCGACTTTACCGGAAAAAAGTCTTCTCTCTTTCTTCGATTTTTCATTATTTCTATTTTTATTTTTTATTTAATATCCCATTTTATCACTTGAGAGATGAGGTAATGACGATGATGATCATTTAAAATATTAAAAAAATTAAATAAAAAACAAGAATCAGACGTATCTTCTCAATAAAAACCCTATAAAAGGATTTTTTTAAGAAAATTACTGACTATATATATATATAATTGGATTGGGCCGGTTTAAACTGCAAAGGACATTGGACCGATAAATACCTAACTCAACGGAACCAAAATCCATAATTTGCGTTACAAAAATGGATTGGACCGGTTTAGATTGTTTTGGACATTGGACCGATAAAGACCAATTCAACCGAACCAACATCCATGCTCTTCTTCTCGGTTGATCTATTCTTGAAATGACGCGTGGCGATGATGATGGAAATAATAAGGGTTACTAAAATACAAAGAAATCACCAGAAATTTAGATCTAATAATGTGGAATCGAGATCCGCGAAGAGAGAAGCGAGCCGAAGAAGAGGCGAGGCGACGAGTTCCGCGACCGTGTCGTGATTGCCGATTTCGATGGCAGGCACGCTCGCGAGGAATTGGATTGATGGCCAAGGTGGTCAGAGTAGATTACGTTTGATCTCTTTCTCTCTTTTATTAAGGGGTAATGACGTTGGTTTCGGTTAGATTTTTGCTTTGTTGTGGTATAGCAGGGGAATGCTGCAGGAGAAAACTAAGCTGATGAAAGAGGGGAACGTAAATGTACTTGCTTCAGAACAGTCCTGGTTTGGTTGCCGGCTCATCTTTACGATACAGTTTTGTCCTAGGTTTAGAAATTATCGAACTGATTTTTTTTTGTTTTCGTCTGTTGGCTATTTTGTTGTCCTGGAATGGCTTGCCCTTACAATTTTGCCCTGGATTGATCCTTTCCCTTTCCCGAGTCAACATTTCTTGGCTATAAGCACATTTGTCAGAAGCAAATGCCCTTTGACCTCATACAATTAGATGTCATGTAACGTAAAATCTGTGATTCTCTCTGCACTCGGTGAAAAGCATGTGTTGGGATCTGCATATCCTGACGACAAATCTCTCAAGGTGCTGGATTTTGTTGTGTTTGACCTGTTTACTAAATCGATCAGGTTTATGATACCCAAGTCCTACATCGAGCTGGAATATGGCTTTATAAAGCATCGTAAGTACTTTTAGGAGGCTTAGCTGACATGGTTTTGGGCTTGGATCCGACCAATATGGTATAGAGAGAATCACAGATTTTGCATTACGTGGCATCCATTTACTATTGTGCTTAAAATATATTCATCAAGGAGGAGGATCTATAATTTGTAGGAATCTTGCAGAGGGCAGTTTAGATGCTTGTCAACCCATCCAATAATTTTTTATCTACAAGTGGTATTAGTTTGGATTCTCACTGATTACGATTTGGTCATTTATATCAACTTACCACTAGTTTTTTCAGTTAGGAGACTACTAAAACTATATTGTTTGTTTATCGACCTTATATCCATTAATATGCAGCTACGGCTACGTATGTGTTCCAATGTGAATCTCTATCTTTATGTAATATATGTCTTCAGTGGGGTAAATTAATTAAATATGTTGATTTAGAGGAGCCATTACAGCAGACCTTTATTACCAGCCAGCTCTCTGTACTCTGTAGTTATTTTAAGATAACAAAACTCATTAAGTAGATGTATTAAGTACAACTTATTTTGTTTATCCTACAGCTGATCTTAAATCTGTCTCCTGTAAAATGTTGATTATAAAGAAGATAGATAGGATACAATCTTATGGATCAAATTTGTCAAGTGGCCTTTCCTCTCAATATGACAGTTCCAGAGTAAGAATCTCATATGGTTGAGATTGTCCCAATATTATATAGATTCTGTGAGGTTCACTTGGTTTGTCCAGCTGAGGAGTATGTGAGCTGGACACTAGTAATATAGAATAAATCATGCTTGGAACTTTTTAAGATATGGTACAGCTAGATTACTCTTTGTCTTTTCTTTCTTCCAAAAGAAAGAGAAAACATTTATCATGTGAATTCTGATAGCCACTCACTGCAATCTGATGTCATTTGTTGGATGTTATATACTGATTGTAAATTGTCTAAAATATTTGACCATTAATGGGAATCTCTAATAAGACATGCAGAATGGTGACTTTTCAGAAGTTATTCTCAAGGAAGGGAGAAACTCTTTTATCATGCTCAATGACAAATCTGTTATGTTAACTTGTGCATTAAATAGGCTCTTGGAATGATAGTGGACCACATGAATGTAAAATAACAACCCAGTTAGCTTGATTGTTTAGTTCAGTTCTGTACGTTCGATTGCATAGACTCACTGCTTGTGCACATTTTAATTTTAATTTATATAACTAAATCATATGTTAATTTATAATAATATTAAATCTTTGTACTATTTAATTCTTATTAATGGTCAAAACGATTTAATATCTGCTTGAATTTTTAACTTCTAGCTGTAAATGTCTTAGCATTATGACAGTAGCTGAGTTGGTGTTTTTCTTTTCTTTTTCATCCACCCTGATACTATTAACCTTGTGATTTGTTTCTTTGACTCATTGAAACCCATGTAGTAGTAAATCAAATAATAGATTGTATATGTATCAGTTTGGAGAGCCTGTAAAGATAAGAACTTCTGTAGATAGATGAGCCAACTTGATGTTCGTCCATTGGTCCTATGCTGACTGATCCATGGGCTTGGCCATAAGACGAGCCATGCTCTGCATGGTTCATAACTTCTATAAGAGCCACTATGGTTCTAAGTAGGTCTCCTGGTGAGGTCTCTAAAGGATTTCTCCTCTGAGTGTATTTATATCATTGGCAGTTCGATATCATGTTATCTTGGGCTGTCTAGTTTGGCAAACAGATGTTAGCATTTAGGCCATGTCAAGGACTTTCGTTCTCCAAGACTTGAAGACTATGCATGATAGATCATAGTCTTCTCATTAAGAAAATTATACTCTGATGATTGCTTATATTATGTTAAAGAAATTTAATTAGAACTAATATATTTACCACAGTTGAATTCGCCACAGATTTGAGATTATGGGATAAATTTATCTATCCTCTGAGCCATAGTCTAGGCAACTACATCTCACAAACTTTCAAATCTTTGTAAATCAAGTATTGTTGATTAATATAAAAATTTTCTCCTCATAAGTCCTGAATTATGAGAACCTTGTTTTGCCTTACCATGGTTTTAGAAGTCAGAAAATTCCCTAATTTCGTCAGCAGTTGCCATCACCGAAGAGCAAGGTCGGCATTTTCGAATTGTATTGCTCGGTACGGGCGGTATGTACCGGTCAGCGTTTTGAATCATCTTGGTACGGCGCATCTGTCCACCCAGCGATACACGGGACACCCGCTATCGGGCGGTACCACTGGTTGAGGTTGTTTCCGTGTTGTTACCATACGAAATTGGCTGAAAACGGTTTCGACCGTCATCGACCACTATCGGGCGGTAACAGTCAATTTTGACCATCGTCGGCTGATTTCGGGCAGTATCAATCGAGGGAGACAAAAGAAGAAGAGGGAGAACCTGGAGATCCAGGACTGCTCTCCCGATCCCGATCCATCGCCCGCGGGCTTCTTAGCGGTTCGCTGGGATAATCTTCAGCGATCGCGGGGAGAAGAAAACGACGTGCGAGCTTATCGCTAAGACTTCACGGGGAGATTTCTTCTCCCCGCGTGGGGAAAAGAAACGTCTCCCTGTGTGGGGAGAAGGAATGAGTTGATGTCGCCGAGCTGTATGCTTGGGTGTACCGCTCGATATCGGCGTAGCATATTGAGGCGAGCTCGATACGTCGGCAGGGTACAAAATGGCGGACCATGCTGAAGAGGTTTAAAAAATTACCCACCCTCTGGTTTTGTTTTGTCCTACACATGGCCCTTATTAGGATGAAGTAAGCTCTAATCCCAGACAGTGCACCCAGATTCCTTTGTTGAGATCGCCTTCCATTATCTTGTTTATTTTAGGGAAAACAGGGAATCACTGCCGAACCACTGCCGCCATCCTCCCTTAACCCCGAAAAAGGGAGATGATGGAGGGAAAAAAAAAGGTGATCATGAGGAAAGGGTGGAAGTGGAAAAGGAACTGAAAGGAGAGATGATAGAAAAGATTCCATAATTATTGTCTGCAAGGTAAATTTATGGTATGATTAACTAGGGAAAAGTTGTCCATTTCTAACTGGTTGGTAAAAATTGACCTCCATCAATTTCTGGGATCTGCTTCTAAGTCCACAGTCCAAAAGTACTATGACTCGTGTTGGGTCCTTATTAGACTAGCTAAAGAACTTTTTTCTTCATCATGCAGGAAAGAAGTGTGCCTGTTCTTGTCCTTTCTGCAGGTATTGCAGACATCATTGAAGAGGTTAATTCATGACCGATGGGAATATTTCTACACTTATTAGTTATGAACCGCATTACAGTGCAGAAAAAAATATCTTTATTTTTTTATATTATCAGGTTTTCAGGCAGAAACTACATAGATCTTTAGAGAATATTAGGGTTGTTTCTAACAGAAAGGTGTTGTACAAAAAGGGTCATCTTGTTGCTGATAAAGGTAATTCTTTAGTTTTTTAGTTCTTCGAAATATCCCGGAAACAGAAGCTAATATTTTATGTCCTTTGAACATATAAGTCATAGCCTAAATTCTTTACGTGTATGAATGCTTTTGCTTGTTCAAGTTCTATTTGCAGTTGACCTTTCCATCTCCATATGACAGTTCTAGAGTTGGAATTTTTTAAAGGGTCAAAGATTGTATAACATACCTACACAATGAAGTCTAAAATTGATCATAACTGGAAATATTGTGATGAATTTTGATAAATATATCATATTAATTATGAAAAAGCTTGGATATAAAAGATGCAGAAAAAAGATTGGTGAACTAGTCTGAGAAGTTACATAAAAAAATATCTTTCTTTTTAGCTAAATTGGGATCGATAGGAAAAGGTAAAAAATATAAGATTCCAGTGCTCTTATCGGATTATCATGTCATATTATGAGATTGTGCTAATACCTTCTCAGCAGGTTTGTTCATGCCAGTCAGCAGGTTCATGTACAAATCAGCATAGGCAAAAAACTGGCGTAGCTGTTGGCATTTCCAGCATGGTCTGTTATGGTGTGTGGCCGCCGTACTCTTTGCAGAGTAGGTTTTGACAATCTCAATATTTGCCTATCAGTGTGGTAATCCAGGGACTTATTACCCAAAATACCTAAACCCCACTACAAACTGAACATGTACTGCTTATAATATTTCATTCATGAATTTTACTATGCATTTTTCTACTTCTCATGATGTACTGCTTTGCTGCAACTGATAGTGATCACATGGAAGAATGTGCCTCCTTCGGATATGGCTGCTCCTATTCACGACAGATTCAAAACTCCTAATGGTCTAACCATGGAAATGTTGGGGTGAAGAAAAGAACTAATGTGATACTTCTTGGAGATCATATCACAGACCTGGGCATGGTAGCTGGTCGATTTCTGTAAGTATCTTCTAGATTGGATTCAAGTCATGAACTCATTCATGTATACCTTTCATGCACAATTCTACCTTTACAACTATAGTAAGAGATTTTTTTTTTTTCATCATAGGTAGTATGCCAAAACTGTTCTCTGATTTGGCAGACAATTGTTTGACAAATCAGATGCAATTGAAGTTTTTGGTTCCTTTTTAACAAGATTTTGAATTGGCTTTGGACATGCGGCCATTCACAAACTTAGTTTCCTTAATCCAGTTCATGAAATGACTTTCATGGATCCCTAAAGCACATTAAACGGAAGAATTGCACCAGAAGATAGCTTCATATGGTACCTCTGTGGTATTTGTGAGACTATAGAACACAACCATTTACAACATGCATCTCGTCTCAGTGTTATCGTCTCTCGACACCTGTATCGCATTTTACATTTCATATGGTTGGCTTGAATGATTCAATCGAAAGGAGGCACACGCATGTTGATCCAACATCCCAACTGATCAGTATTTACTTTTTTTTACCCTGTGCTTTCTGACAACATAGGTTGGTGTATCTTGGAGTAAGGCTTGAAGTTGTCTTCTATGGGACTGAGGCATGGTTGAAGACATGGATCTATGTCCATGCATGCAACAAGGGAGACCCACAAAGTGGGGAGAACAATGAGGTGATCAACGTCTCATCTCGGATGAGCTTTTCTTCATCAAACATCCTAAATTAGCATCACTTTGCCAGGTTGAAGAGCATGTTGATGGAGCTAGTGGTGTCAAATATGTGTGGAACAAGGAACAAGAAGCACAGTTTTTTTCCCATTCATGCGTGCAATTACATAGGACAAGGCTTCATATTTCATATCATATCATAAAGACCGCAACTAATGGAATGCGTAGTGTATTATTCATATGCCACAGTCTGTAGTTAACGAGGACTGCATCTACTAATTCATTTGGTATGTGTAAACATAGCTTTATATCAGTCTTACATTTGCAGTCATCGAGCAGTGCTTATATATGATAACAAGTATTTTAGTGGGTGATTACTGATCTCAAAGCTTAAACTGTAAGTAAACGACCTAATATATTTGGTGGCTTATTCTATTTAGGTTTAACATACAAAAATATTAATATTACTAAAATATTTCGGGTTAAGGTTTATTCTTATGGTTTGCTTGTGTTTAAAATAATCCTAATATTTTCGAAAACATAGCATATAAGTTTTTTCATCGGGTCTCAATTAACAGCTTACGTGATATGTTGATTTATAATGTTATATTTTAAAAAAATTGATAATAGATCAATCGTGATGAATCGTTGTGTGTCGTTTCTATTGTTATAGATCGTGATGAATCAGAACGCTGATAGATCTTCGGATGTGTTCTTGCAGTCATATTTTCATCTATGTTGTATGAGGTTTGCGATCGGACTGTCAACCCAATCTATGGCTTCGTTGGGTTGTTGTGGTTTGGCAATCGATAGCTCTATCAGGTGATGGTGGAGGGTATGCTCAAGGGTGATCCCATCGTCTAGATCCTGTACAAGAAGGCGACCTCCAACTTGGCCCTGCCACTTAAGGCCTACGACGTCTGCCATGTTTCCAAGGTTTTGCCATCACTTCTAATGGGCTCGAAGCCACGAGTCGATAGCCAGCCATGCGATCGAGACGGAGAAGATAGGGAGTGCCACGAGAGCGAGAGCATGGCCTATTACCAATTTTAACTTAAATTACATGGATCATTATATTAATAATTTATTATGTGTCAACATATTCTAATATTTTTTAACTTAGACAAAAATATAGAGATTATTTTATACATGAATAAGCTATAAGAACTTAAGAGGTTCACGGTCAAAGTAACGTGGGCTAAATTAAACCTTAACCCAATTACTTTTACATAAAGATCGGGTGGAATGGAATAAAGAGTAAATTAGAACTCAGGAATTTGCTCATATGTCATCATAAAATATCTAATTAGTTGACTCATCCCAGAAAAAGTTAAGAAGGTTCAATATATGTATCAGTTTTTCTATAAAAAAAAATTATATAGCTCGAAAGATCTACGTGAGTTTTTTTTATATATTTAAATTCTGATGCTACTGTTTCATCATGACATCGCACTCAGTTAGCCTCTAGCGCTCAAGTCATTGTGCAAGTAGTCATAAGTGTACTTTGTGTTCTTCTAAAGTCCAAGTAGAGGTTGATCCTAAACCTGCGGTAGTTTTAAGTGAAGGAGTCGATGAATCCAAACCTTGAGGTCCCGATGCCGCCCACCAACATATCTCAGCTTTGATCCAAAGTGGATCAGAGGTCCCCCGTCCCCTTCTTCCTGCCTGCCGCTGCGTCCTTTGCGAAACCCTAAAGTCCCTGCCAAACTTTTTCTGCACCGTTTGCCCCCACACATAGATAGATGTGGACTGATGAATCCACCATTATTTACCTCTCCTCCATCCCCCTTCTTCTTCACCCTTCTTACCTTCCATTGCCATGTGCACCCTTCCCACCTTTCTGCCGCCCGTGTTGCTGGTGGTGGTGGCAGCTCTTACACTCGCAACGCAAACAAAGCAGCGAGAGAGATGGTGACAGTGCAACTTTAAGGACGAACAGTCGTGTGATTTCAAAAGGTACACACACACTCTCTCTCTCTCTCTCTGAGGGCCACAACTCCATTTACCAATCTTATCGAGAGATCGTCAAAAAGTCCATAGCTTTACTGACTGTACAAATCATGGACATTAAATCTCTTGCTGGAGAACATCCATATCGTGCTCTCAGTCCATCCATCCGAGCACTTTGCCGTTTGCACGCTTGACTCCTGTGGTTTGGGCACAGCAGAGCTCAGTCGTCCATGGTGCACCACTGGTGTGTGGCTTCGTGAGCGTGTCAGTGAGGAGCTGCCGAGGGTGAGGTTGATGAGCGATGAATTGATGTCTCAGGATTTTGGTCAAACGCAGTGTCTTGGCTTCTTCCAACCCTTTCCTTGGTCATCGGCAACCTTACCCCATGGAAAGAGACACAGCTTCCGCCCTCATCTTTCCTGTCTCTTTTGTCCCTCGAGCTTTCTGTGAGGGTAGAGAGAGGAAGCAACTTGCGTACAGACAGCATGCATACATGCATGAACCCGATCCATGAGCAATTGATTCAAATGGTGGTTCCAAGCAACCACCATTTATTTCTAGTGCTTTAAAAGAAATGCCCTCCCATATATGAATATTTTAAGAAACACAGTTCATAATTTATGATCATTAATCACCACAAAACTTTTTTTTTTTTTTGTTTTGTTTGGAAAAGAATAGCAAGTATTGAGCTTCCACTATTCACACAAGAAGGAATGACATAACATGTGGCATGATTTGAATTTTAACAATTGTGATTTGATCAATATCAACTACCCTTCTGTTTATTCTAATTATAGTATGTCAAATCATACACTTTTTTTTCTGAGAAAATTGTCAGAAATCAGTGTCCTTTACAGTCTTTTACATTATATACATATATATATATATATATATTTCATGTTCCAACTTTACAAACTTCACACAAATGGAGGGTCATAGGGCTTTCTTGGTAGTATCCCAATCATACAAAGGAAAGAAAGAAGAAGAAGAAGAAGAAGAAGAAGAAGAAGAAAGGTGCTGATGGTTTGGTGAGGGATGACATCCACTAGTTTGGTAGCAGCACTAAGCATTAATATCTCTGTATTAAAGGAAAAGTGACCTGTTAATTACATCAGAACTTGAAATATATAGATGATAATTGTGTGTTTGCTATTAGAATTGCCTACCAATTGCTGTCATCATCTTAACCATTCTTATAATCTTGTTGGTCCAAAACGACAGTGATCATTAAAGAGTTGGTGATAGAAGTTTGGTTGTTTGTGCACTCACACAGCTTAGCTTCAAGTGCAAGCAACATTGGTTGTCTAGTCCTATTATGTGCAATGTTAGATCAATATGATCTTTTTGTGGCTAATGTTGCATATTACCAACAAAAAAGGTAGAAATATTGGGTTGTATTGACATCAATTTTACCAAAAAAAGACCCACCCATATGTTTTTATTTCAAGTTTTGATCACTTAGAAAGTACCCAAAAAACCATAATATAGCACTTGTGTTTGCAAATAGTTTGATTTCTACCAAGTACTACTAATAAACTAGATTGCAGAAAAGTGTGGAAAATAATGCAGAGGATGTTGTCACTCTCATTTCTTTAGTATTGCTGTCATGATCATTTATGATCACATATACAATGTTCATCAAGCATGCAGTCAGGGAAATATCTGTGGATATGTGTTGGTGGATTTCTTGACTTCAGTTTTTGCAGAAATATATATATATATATATATATATAGAGAGAGAGAAAAGTGGAAATGCATATGACTTGTATATAAATATTATACATTTGCAATAACAACAATGCAGTTCCTGGACATTGCATCTCTGACATGACCCTATATTTTTATCTGCACAACATATGTGAATCAATCACATGGATCATCTCAATCCCCACATCTGCTGTGGCGAAAAAAATCCAAAATGTCCAATCTGTATGACACGACATGGGAGAAGAAGCCATACGAGAAGACCGAGCAAAGCTTGTGCACTCGTAAACAACCGCACAAAGAAATGAGTAGAAGACAAGACAGCAGTCATCAGAAGGGGCATACATCCTTCTCCAGCAGCTGCAGATTTCTACTGCTTAGGAGAAGAAGACCAACTGCAGATTGATAATTTCTTGCTACCTTCCTTGCTTTTGGGATGAGATCAAAAACCTAATTATTCCTGCAGTGGATTCTCTTTCTGCTCATCGCTGGGCATGCATGGCGTGAACGTCGGCAGATTAAGCTGGGTTTTTTTTTTTTTTTTTTCCGACACTTTCGATGAATCTATCTATCCCGGATACCGACATCTTCTCCGGTCATATCTGACTCACGCCATTTGGATTCTTCCCTGAGAACTTTTGCTCATCTCCATCGGTACAGTACCTGCACTCGGTCCTCCTTCAGCACCTGGCCGTAAGAAGCATTGTGACGAGCAGGAGAGTAGAAGTCATGTCACACACGCTCGGTACCATGGCGAACTGAGAGATCAATGCCGGTTCATGAGGTGATGAATCGAAGTGGTGATGGTCCATGGAAACATGTCACGGTGGAACACCTATGCTTGTGAGCTGAGCGACTTTAGCTGAGCTTTGTGTATGGATGCTGCATCTCCTGAGTCGTCCATGTCAAAGCGTACACCACCCACCCCCCTTCTCCCTCTGCAAACACTGATTCCCTCTCACTGCGAAGGAAAGGACGCTTGCATGCATTTTTTGGTGCATTGGAATCAATCACCATCTGCTTTCTTTCTAGTAGTAGAACTTTAACCCATCGGTTAGAGCATTAGAACTGTAAAATGCAGGTGAAGCAGCTGCAACCTAACGTTATCTGTGACAATGTTGTTATGTGAAATGAAGTCTAACATCTTAATTAAAAATGAAGTCTTTTTTTTTCCCTTCTCTTTTGTTGTCATAATTTGCTGTTATTTCTATATATTTGTTCAAAAGCATCTTGAAAAAAATAAAAATTTAAGTACTTTAAATTTAGCTAAACATATGACTACATAAAAATCTTAATGACGATAGGAGATTCATATAGTCGATCTAAAATAATTAAAACATCTCAAATTGTTTGATATGATGGTCTTTAATATGTATTTTTTTTTCTTTTATTGATAATGTTATACCATGGTTTCCTTGCTTTCCATGGGAACCCTAAGTGCTTTGTGTAGTTGGAAAAGGGCTAAAAATGAAGAAGGATGAGAAGATGGCATAGACATTATAACTATTGATGATGGTGGTTTGGAGATGTATGCATCAATATGATGCGCATTAAATCCTTGATGCTGTCAAAGGTACCTAACAATAGATGTTAGTATAAAAAAATATGAGGGATGTATTTATTTATTTAGCAACTCCTTTTCATAGGCAAACCAAATCACCATTTGTTTTGTTGCTACCAATTGTTAGAATGGTAACTTATCATAACACCAAAAGAGATGGCCATAATAAAAAGAAGCTCAAAAGGAGGTGCATCCTTCTCTCTCTCTCTCTCTCTCTCTCTCTCTCTCTCTCTCTCTCTCTCTCTCTCTCTCTCTCTCTCTCTCTCTCTGCATTAAAAGTCCCATCCCACACCCACATGGTGGTGAGTACAGAGAGAGAGATAGAGAGAGAGAGAGAGAGAGAGATATGGAGAAGAGTCTCACCCACTCATTGAATCAATCATAGCCCTTCCACCTCTCACTCCATATGGTTTTGTTTTGTAACCCTGGCTAAAAACAAGATAAAGCAGGAAGAAGAAGAGTAGGAAAGCTTCCCTTTCATATCTTGCACCTATAAGCATACCATACTCTTTCTTCCTCAAATCATCTCTTAGCTTCTTCTTCTCCTCTCTCCTCTTTCCTCTTCCTCATCGTATGTAGAAAGCCTTGGGTTGATCGGGAATGTCTGCCCAACTTCCACCTGAGCACATTTGCTACGTCCACTGCAACTTCTGCAACACCATCCTTGCGGTAAAGATCATGCTGAATTGCCCTTTTGTTCCCTCTCCTCTCTTATCTTCTCTTTCTGTCACCTCATCGCGCTTCATTCTCTACACAACTTTCTTAATATCATCATCATGTCAGGCAGATCACCAATGATTTGCCCGCTGCCTTGTCCTCTATCCTATTATTATTATTATTATTATTATTGTTGTTGTTGTTGTAAGGAGGTTTGCAGCTTGAAGATGATGGGAGTCGGTCTGTGTAAGTACGCTCGAAGATGGGAACATACATAGTTGGATAATGGGTGCAGAAGCTTGATGAGATGAGATGCCAGAATCAATCAATTATGATGCCAACATACATAGTTGGGCGCATCTCTACGAGCCTTTGACAATTGAATTCCAACCACAATATCTTGCAATTTTGGATCCTCCGCCCATGGCAGCATTCCTCCTATCTTCTTCACCAAAAGAGCGGAGGTTAGGTTACAGGTTGATGCTCCGCTGCATGATAGCTTACGCTTCTCAGCTTTATGCATCGACTGCAACGCCGCAAGTGTCGTTGTTGAGAACTTGTTTTCTTCGTCTTCTTCTTTATCTTCTTGTTTTAACAGAAACAAAAAAATTCTACTTTCTGACACTGAAGATGAAATCTGCATCATCAATTGATTCTTCGAATCAAGATTTCATGGCTGCCATTCTATGGAACTCATTGGGATGAGCAGATCCTTTTTGTTACTTGCTTAGGAGGAGGAGGAGGAGAAGGATATAAACGAACTTTGAGTTCCAGGATCCTCATCTCCATCGTTGGGTTTCCCCAGCGACAAGATAGCAGATTCATCAAGAATGGGTTTCTGGGCATGCAATGTTCGTCTCCTTCCCTTGTGCAGTCATGGGTTTTCTTTCTACCTGTTCTTAATGACTTCGAAGCAGAAAACGAGAGAGAGAGAGAGAGAGAGAGAGAGAGGAGTGCAGAAGATGGCATGGGGTAAACAATTCAAAAGGAGCAGCTTTTTCTCTTATGTTTCTTCTTCTTCTTCTTCTTCTTCTTCTTCTTCTGCGTTTTCTATGGTTTATTTTCTCTTATTTTTCTCTCGTTCGACCAGTTCCGACTCCTCAGAACTCTGATTCCCTTCGATTTCCGAGAACGAGTGTGCAGGCAGTGCACTCTAAAGGTCCTCCAGGCATTGATCTCTTAAAAGTAGACATCGGAAAAGAAACTCCAAATCCATAAACAAAAGAAAAAGTAGATCCCAAAAGTAGACCCATCCTTGTCCAAGAAAAAAAAAAAAAAAAAAAGTAGAGACCCATCATCTTTTGTTGATGGGCCACTTGCCTTCTGCAGCTAACTCTTCTTCCGAAGGTTGTTAATCTGTCTCCTCCATGCATGGATTTCCATCTCTCCTCCTGTTGCTTCTTCTTGTCTGATCTCTTCATTTCTCCAAATACTTGCTCCTCCATCAGTATGCTTCTTAACTGTGCGAAGCCTTCATGAAGGAAGAACCACCAATGATGCTTTTGGTCGATCAGTAGTACAACATTTTTTGTTTTTGTTGATCCCAAGTTTGCTGAGTCTCGGCGATGCAGGTGAGCGTCCCCGGCAACAGCTTGTTCGGCAATGTAGCAGTGCGATGCGGGCATTGTTGTAATCTGCTGTCTGTGAACATGGGAGGAGATCTGCTCCAGAAACTCCCTCTTCAAGATCTCCAGGTCCGGATCTCCCTCCCAACTCTTGCTTCCTAAACATCTTCCGTCTGCTTACTTGTGAATGCTGGGTGGTGAAGCAATGAAGATTAACAAGATCTATCTGTGGACATGAATGCCACACAGTACACATTGTTTGGTGTTTAGTTCATTAATGGAAGATGATACAGGAAGATTCTGCGTGGATGAAGCATGCATATATGCTATCGAGGTTGATTAGATGGTGCAAGACTTGAAAGCATTGTTTTTTTTGTTTTTTTTGGAGAAAATTGCAGACCTGCAACACGGCAGCTCATGATGGCAGGACGATGGCTTGCGGATCACCTTCCAAGTTCAACAGGACTTCCTTATTTTACACTGTGCCAAAGGATCAAGAACAAATCATGCTGCCTATTCGTCGTCGTAAGCCTCCAAATTTATTTTGTCCTCCTCTTCTTTTGGTACTAATAGTGAGTGGTCTTTGGAAACTTGGCTAAATTAATGGCCTATTATTAAGCACATCTGCCCGAGAAAAGATTAGAGACTGCAGAGTAGTATTTATTTAGGAGCTCATCACATCATAGAGAGTTGATAACATCATCCAAGTCTGCACTCATCATTCCATTAGGATTGCCTTCATCAATGGCGGTCGATTAGAAGAAGGTTGTGAGGTTGTTCTCTTAGAACCAGTGACACCACTTAGCTTACTGATTTCTCTCGTTGATGACAAACAAGCTCCGGAGAAGAGACATCGCGTGCCGTCGGCGTACAACAGGTTCATAAAGTAAGTTTCTGCTGTTCTTGCTTCATTAGATCGGCCCAAAAAGCTTTGATGCAGTGTTCCATTCTGCAAAGTGCTTTAACACCCACCACCATCATTTGCAGGGAGGAGATACAAAGGATTAAGGCTAACAATCCACACATCAGCCACAGAGAAGCATTCAGCACCGCAGCAAAGAATGTAAGTGTGACACCATTTACCTGCACAAACTCGAGTTATTATTATTATACTCACTTGTGAGATATAGATGGATTCCATTGCTGTGAGTGAGCATACATTTGCTTATTACAATAAGGTAAAATTTGGGCATACATTTGGAAATGTGAGCTCTAACAAATACACCAATTAGTAGTATATACTTTTAAGGCATGAGTATTCTTCTTCTTCTTCTTCTTCTTCTTCTTCTTCTTCTTCTTCTTCTTCTTCTTCTTCTTCTTCTTCTTCTTCTTCTTCTTCTTCTTCTTCTTGGTTTCATCCTCCTTTCTTAGTCTTTAATGCACCACAAGCCTGCTTCCAGGAACAGCCTAATTATTAATATATGGTGTGATGGTGCTCTTCTCTTCCACAATCAAAACCATCTTTTCAATTACAGCAGGTTTCCTTTTGGTGGTCTATCTCCTTACATTGACTGAGAACAAATTTTTTTTTTTTTTCAGTGAAAATTTAAGATTGTTGAAACATTGGTACTTTCAAGAATAAGGTTGCATGCATGAAGAAGTACAGATGAATGGAGTTATAAGCTGAATACCAATATTGCTAAAACATGATAAAACAGGACTAAGAATACTTCAACATGATTTTTTGGTAAACATTGTGATCTTCATCTGCTACGCTTAATTGATCGATGTTAACGTAAGGTGTAAGCACACCAGTAAATGACTTCTTTTTTTTTTTTTTCTCACTCATCGAAAACTTCGATAAGCTATAATCGAATTACGATATAGACGAGGTGAACAGATCCGAGAGAACAACTAAATGATTTTTTTTTCCTTCTTCTATTACACATCACACCGTAAGATTTACAAAACATTATATGAACTTCATATTTTGATAGCATAACTCGATAATGAAAAGGCTGTATGATTATAGATCTTGATTACCTATCATAACCAGATTTTATAAATGTGGCTGTCACTTGCTAGGAAATCAAAATGCACTACTGCTTATATAATGAGTGAGACATAGATACGATAAATTTTGTTTTAGAACCCAAGCATAAAAAAAATTGTAATCAGGGGTCAGCAGCATCTGCCATTGAGTGGAAAGCAAAATGGTGGAAGTTTTCAGATGCCAAATTCTAGGTAATAATGCAAAATGCACTCACATATGCACAGCTAAGATGATGTACCCTAATTAGCAGTTTAGTTTTTTATGATAATATGGATGAGTTATGACAAAGTTATTATAAGCATAAGAAAATGAAGACAAGAAGTTGGGCCTATGAGTATTAAAAAAATAAAATCAATTATTTGTCAGACCAAGAATCTATAATTGCTATATTTTTGTTTGGAATGTTTTGATTGTTTTTAGTTCTTTGAATGCTAGCATTCTCCCCTTTGATAAATGGAACTTTCTATGCTCAAAGATGTTTGTCATTTAAAGTTTCTCTTAAAGCATTCCCACCTAAGCTTTTTGGAGGATGTTTAGGTTGTGTACATTAATCATCTCAGACTGATTAATCTGTTTTATTTTTAAGATTTCATTACCCTTTAATTTCTACCAAACTAAATGCAAATCATGTTCATTGCCACCCAAAATTATTGAAGTTTAATCTTGTTTTAAGGGAATTTTCTTCAAAGGAGCTTTCTTACCTCCTCCTCCTTTCTTGTGGCATTTTGCCTTCTTAGATTCTTTCATGCACTTCTCACCCTACCTTTTTGCCTTGTCTCTTCTTTTTTTGTTGCAACTTTTGGCTCAAGCTTACTTACCCAGCCCTAATACCAGTTCTGCTAGGTGTTTGAAATCTGTAGGATTGTAGAATTAATATCCAACAACAAAGTAGTATAGTATGATAAAGGAGACTTGCTCTGCCATGGCTCAGTCTCTTTCTTCAACATGAAATGTTACAAGTATACACTGTTCATAGGACTGCCTCCCTATGCACTTAATCTTGCTAACTATACAATGTTATACAACAAAAACCAAATAAATGTATGCCGGTTGAAGTCCTGCTCAATGTACTACATGTACAAGCCACTCTTGTAAGCTACAGGACTGAGCATGCAAGAACACAAAAGTGAAAAGCCTAATCCAATTCAATTATCAAAATGGGGGGGGGAAAAAAAAGATCAATCAAAATATACATCGGTTCGATCCAATCTTCTGATTCTAGACATTAAATTGAGCCGATCGCATTTATTTCGAGTCTTTATCCTTTCAACTAATCCTTCTCTGCAAATACTTGTGCATCTTTTTGATCTATTTCCCTTCTTTCTTCTCAACTGTTCACATCTGCTACTTACCTCTTTTGTTTTCTCATGCTTCTTTCTCTGGTATCTCTGACCTCTGCCACCCGGCAAATTTTTACTGCATGCCCATCAACCAATTCATCTAAAAGATTAAGCCAGTAGATGAGACATGATCTACTAATTTGCATTCTTAATATTCACCTCAAATGTGGGGGAGTAGACTGACTCAAGCTCTTCATTTTTTTTTTTTCTTTTCCTTCTTCACTGTCATTATATCTAAAGATTAGACCAGTAGATAAGATATGATGTACAATTATAGTCTTAAAAACTTCACAAACTAATCACATAGCTCAAAAGAGAACACAAAATAGGAGGAGGTCGATCAGAGCTCCAGATAAAGATTAGGTGGAAGCCAAGATTACATTTCACTATATTTTTCTTGCAGTGGGCACACTTCCCTCACATCCATTTTGGACTCACCATTGATGGCAGCAAGCAAGCCAAGATTGAGGAACCAATTGCTGCTACAGTCACTGCACCGGGAGGCCAAAAAGCTCAGAGCTTCTTCTGAGCATTACTAATCTGAAGAGTGAGTATGCTGCAGTAATTAAACTTGCACTCTTCAGCTGGATATGAAGACCATCTTAATTACCTTTGTTCTGTGGATGCTTAAACATAATAGAGAGAACTCCTGAGCGCTTTGGCTATCATTTACTGCTCACTTAAATCAATCCTCTATTCTGTGCTTAAACATATTTGAACTGCGTACGTATGTTGACCTGACCCTCTCCAGATCCTGTTTTGCCGAGTGTCTCATGAATTATAAAATTCTTCGATGGCAACAAAAATCTACTGTGTAGTGAGTTATAATTTTCTTTTCTTTCTCCTTCAGCTTTAGGATATCACTCTAGATATCTTAGTTTCTTGGGTATTGGGCTATTTATTAGCTGCAACTGTGGTGGCCTCATGGATTATGACACTGTGTTCATAGAGCTCAAGGGTTGTACAGAGAGTAGTAGGTCAGTCATAATCCAATAGTGGAGAGCCTAAATGTGCTTTGCCTGTGTTCATAGGGTTTGACTTGTGAGATGATGGAATGTTTTGGAAATGGCTTTGTCTCTTAGGGAATCTCATAGAATTGCTTTTCATATAATAAATAAAAAAGAACAAGTAGCTGAGTGTTCTAAGAACCACAAGGATGCAATTGAAGATTAGCATCTTAGCATCCAAAGAATGAGAGACGGCATCAAGAGAGAAGTTTCAGAAGTACTTACGAGTACAAATATAATAGATGCAGGTGAAATATAGAGACCTTGATGATGATGACGATGACAAGAATCAACATACGAGTCTGAGGTGCTGCCTCGAAGGGTGAGATTAATGAGTACAGTAAAAGCTCATAATGAGAGAGAGAGAGAGAGAGAGAGAGAGAGAGAGAGGATAGGAGAAGGAGGAAGAAGATTGGTGAAATAATGAAGTGTGCTGTCAACAGTGATTCAGACTGTGTTGGTGAGGCAAATGAAGTGTCGCCCTCAACAGTGATTCGGAATATTTAAGCGTCTGCAAGTCACTCCACGCCGAGAACACAACACTCTCTCTCTCTCTCTCGTCTCTTTCCTTGGATTCAGCGAAAGATGTTTCATGACTCCGTCGATGGCAGAGCTGCAGGTCTGCTAAAATGAAAGCTAGTCATGGATGAAGCTGAGCTCGTGGCATCAGCACCTGTAAAAACATGTTTTCTACGTGTATCGGTTCCTATCCTTACAAAAGATTGGAAAAATAAAGAGTGTTTAAAAGGGATTCGCAGCAACTAGGGTTGACGAAAATGAACTTAAATTGCAACCGCAGCAAGTTTGGTGAGTGAGCGCATGATGACTTCTCTTGAGAGCCAAAAGGCTTTGAATCAAGAGTAAGAAAGGCCACAGAGAAGATGATGGTGAAGGAAAGAGATCAGTGTATAGCGAGCGAAGAATGACGAAACGAAGGAGCGGGATGCAACGATGAGAGAGTGATATGATTTGGGGTTGGTGTTGATGTTGACGACGTTGTCGGAAACAAACGGTGAAGACAGTAAGCACTCTGTGCGGTCTTCTCACCTCCCCTTCTTCTTCGCCATGAAGCTCGCGCGCTCTCTCTATCCCTCTCCTTTTGTCCGACCATGTGAATGCCTTGTCGTATATGAACAGACATACGGAGAGAGAGAGAGAGAGCGCCAGTTTCATTCACCCCTCTCTCTCTCTCTCTCTCTCTCTCTCTCTCTCTCTCTCTCTGTGCTTTGGTTGGCCGACTGTGTTAATGCCGTCTCTCGCATGAACAGACGCAGAGAGAGAGAGAGAGAGAGGAGTGCAGTAATTTTTGTTTTTTTTTTCACGCCCTCCGGTGTGTGTGTATATGAATAGAGATGTCAGAATTAGTACCGTCCTCAGTACAGAGGACAGTACTTGGAATATTTCCGCTTTCATCTTTACACAGCTGTTTACTGCAGATGTTGTCCTCCTTCATTCATCAACCATAGGTAGTGTGCTTTTACCACATAGCATTCCTTCTTCTTCATCACTCTCTCTCTCGACGTGATATATGTGTGCTGTTGGAATGAGCGGTGATGGAGTAGGAGTTGTGGCAGCCCTCCCTTGTTGGATCTGGGCTCATCTGTTTTGATTCTATAAACCAAGAGAGAGGTGCAGTAACTTCATCTTTCTCTCTCTCTCTCTCTCTCTCTCTCTCTCTCTCTCTCTCTCTATCGGCACCAAAAGAAATCTGGAACCTCACCTCATATCTGCTCCCATCTTTCTGCATCATTGTCTGAAGCACTAAATGGACTGTATCTGCTCCCATCTTTCTGCGCCATTGTCTGAAACGTCACTTCACGTCGAGATGAGTTATGGATACCGACTGATCTCTCTGCCTGCCGCCGAAGACAGCTCCACATTTCATGCTCCCTTTGTCTCCACCACAACGAAGTCACACCATAAGGGAGAGGGGAGAGGGGAGAGGGGAGAGAGGAAGAGAGACTCCATCCATCTCTTACGTACGTTGTGCTTTCATTTTTTTTTTTTTTTTTTTTTTTGTTGGACTCTCTTCCTCCTACCTTCTGAAACAAAATCTGAAACGTCACTTCATGTCAAAGACCAGTGCACAACTACGATAACTTTATAGATTTCGAGGCATCTTTTTTGTTCTATATGTTCTGCCCCATCCTGCAATTAATTTTTAGGGCCACCCACCCTCTCGTATGCTCGCTCCTCAAGTGACCACCACAGCTACTGGGAAGACAAAAGAGAGCACTAAATTGTCTCAGATTGTTCCAATGAACGATTTGATGCTTCTCTACTCATCTTAGCTGGTGTTGTTTTCTACTGCTACTGCTACTGCTACTGCTGCTGCTACTTCTGCCATCATCATCATGACTTGAAAACAAAGCTCGATCCGATGTGCTTTGCTCGTAGGATGTATTGTTGCGATAGTTTGAGATGCTCCATTGTGATAATACATGGTCTTTGCTTTCGACAAAAGACCTGTAAAAGCCTTACAATGGATCAGCACAACAAATGACATCCCAAGAACAGATGGAACAAACTCTCAAGAATGCACCAAACCACGCCGAAATGGATTGCAAAAACATTCAGGATCATACCACAAGAAAAAAAAATACAGAGCAATTAATGGTAGTAACCTATAAATAAATCCCACATATTTCTCTCTCAAACATTGCTTTTTTACATGGGAATCGAGGCTCAAGTTCCATGTCATAGTTTGACACCAGCAGCATATGGCAAGTCTGCTCATATCATCATAACCATGCCCAACATTTGACACCACCATTTGTGCAGCAATTGCACCGTCAAAACGAAAAAAAAAGGTCAATAAATAATGGCACCATTTTATACATTATCTTCACAAGAATATATTCTAAATAATAAGAGAACCTCCTGGCATGGGCTCATAAAGATTATCCAAATTCTTGTTTGTCTTAAAATCTTTCTCGCTCACTCTCGAGGTAGAAATGCTTCTCCAGCCTCGATGAAGACACCAAGGAACACGTTTGATTGCACCAGTCATACAAAATGAAGCACACAAGTTCTATGTTACAACAGTTTTTAACTACACACGGACCAGAGGAAGCGCATCCCTACACTCGTCGATCACTACGAGTAGACCAAAACTGAGAAATTGACTGGCGGCTTAGAATTGCAAAGGCAAACCCTGATATAAAATCCAGCAACTGTTACAGGTCTTGATTCTTGTCTCCAGATACCTGCACTTAAAAGCAAACAAGAATTGCCCAGGCAGCAGCATGCAACTTCGGTTTTCTCCACAAGCAATTAGAACACTGTTGTAGGACATATAAGCTATTTTTTTCGTGATCTATCTCGTTTAACCCTCAGTATTCTGCGGCCAGACTTGTCGCCACCACCAGTACCCAAAGAAAAGCTTCCTCCTTGAGGAAACTCAAGGCTGCCAGCTGCTTGAAACGGGGAAGACCCTGGCGGAAGAGAGGAATTCTGTTGGCTACCAAACTGAAACACTGATGAAGCGGACTGAGTCGCTGGAGCACCAAATACTGGTAAAGAGACTGAAGTGCCTGGTTGGCCAAATGGTGGAACGGTACCAACTGCTGACTGGTTGGGGTCTTCGACCATGCTATCCTTAACGTTCATCTGATCATTTCCAGGAGTTCCAGGACTGAAACCAACAGCTGAGTTTCGCGAGCCAAACACAGTATGTGCAGAAGAGATCGATGAACTATTAGCACCAGCAGAACTGAGAGAGAATCCTGGAGGTGATGATGAACCAAACACAAAAGGTGAACTGCCAGAGGCTGGAACTCCAAATGCAAGTCCTGAAAACGGAGATGAACCAACAGTACCAAAAGCAGGCGTTGTTGATGGTTGGAAAGGAGAACCAAATACGCTGGAGCTTGCAGCCGATGCAAAGGAAGAGGAAGCACTGGGTTTGGAAAAACCAGCACCTCCTGAAAAAGTAAACATAGAACTAGAACTGAATGGCTTGGAACTCGTAGTTGCTTCCCCAAAATGTGAGCTGCTTGGACTAAAGGACGAAGAAACATTCATCCCAAGTGTGGGAGATGAATAGGACCCAAACTGAGTTCCTGAACTATTGGAAAAAGGTGAGGTTCCACTTTTAGCTTGAGTCGTCTGGGTGCCAATAAATCCAGTAACACTACCAGACGTCTTGGCACTGTTGTCCACAACTGATGAGACTAAACAATTCGACTGCTTTAAACTAAGATCGCAATTGCTGTTGCTTGCACCGGAAAATGTCGATGTTGGAGCAACAGCAGACTGGCTACTGTTGCTTGCACTTGATAATGTCAATGTTGGAGCAACAGCAGACTGGTTGCTGTTGCTAGCACCTGAAAATGTAGATGTTGGCGCAACAGCAGACTGGTTGCTGTTGGAACCTGAAAACAGAGATGATGGAGCAGAAACGGTACTGCTAATACTCGGAACAGTTGATCCTGCCAAAACAGGGTTGCTGTCAGCTCTTGAGAACTGGTAATCTGCTGTCAGTGTGGTGGAAGAGTTGCCTCCAAATTTAAAAATTGCAGTTGTACCTGGAGAGGCACAATCTATGCTCAATGGTGATCCTTCCAAATTTGTTGCAGTTGCATTAGATTCAGCTACTGACAGAGGCACTGATGTGGTAGAAACCATTGAAGATGTAGACCAAAACAGAAGTGAGGGAACAGTGGAAGAAATCTGTGCCACAGAAGAAGAAGATGAACTGCTGGAACTGGCCAAGGCAGAAGCAGTGGTAGAGAACATCAAGCTAGCAGTGGTTCCAGGAAGTGTCATGACTGAAGCAGATGTAGAAGATGAACTTAGCGAACCATTAGGAAAACTTTCATTGCAGGAATTCCCTAAAGAAAATACAATAGAATTGTTCATTGTTGATTTATCTGAGGAATCAACAAGGCCAACTGATCTGGATGGATTTCCTGTTATCTGGCCTTCACCTTTATCTGATTTTGAACCCTTCGATGCTGATGTTGTGGCATTGCTGCAGAATAATAATATGGAAATCATTAACATTCCAAAAATACATAAGGTCAAATAACTAGGTAGCACTAGAATGTGGACTCAAGGCTAAAATGTTTATTGACAGAAGTTATCTCATTCCAAAATATATAACAAAGACTTCATCAGCAAAAGAGAGACTCTAGAATGATTTTATATGTTGCAATTGGGACGTGTAATCTAGAAGTTCAATCATTCTAGATTATGTAATACATATTCGAATACCAAATAAGTAATTTAATACTCAACTAGGGTTTTCTTGCATGAATGCTTACAGACTCTACGTCTACATAAAACTTTGTTCTCTTGCAGATACCCTTTTGATGGACGAATAAAAATGCATTTGTATTGCAGGGTTCTTGCAGAAGATATTATATAACCAAAAAAGGGTTCATAGGCAAAAGGTTACAAGTGTCATCACATGCACATAAAACAATGAACAGGGTATTAAAAACTTTGCACATATAGCCAAAACCAGAAAGAGAAGCATGAAAGCTCATTCTGTTCCTTTCAAGTAAATATAGCATATAAGACATAATTACACTTAAAACAATCAAACTACACGTGCTAGCTATAGTTGGATAGAGTCCTGTAAGAGAATTTATCAGGTATCTTCTTACTTTCAGCAATTGGCAGTGTCACTAGGCTTATTCATGTCTACATTGCTGCAGAATGCTATAAATTCTCATCAGATTTTCAAATATAAATCGACATCAAAAGATCACTCAGAAACCCAGAGTTTTTATTCATCTTAATCACAACAAAGAACACACCAACCTCACTTAATTGGTTTCCTTGTATTAAATATAGATGTTAGTAGTTTGCTCCCTCATATGTACAATACTCCCTACTACATGCAAGCTTTATCGGTGATCAATATTCACACTATCTTCCCTTTGTGAGTCCTTGACTGCCCTCTAAGGACTTTGTGGCCTTTACATGAATTCAATAGATGTATCTCCAACTATGGTCTAGAGAGGTCTTCCATTAGGCCTTTTGCCCATCATTCTGAGTCCTATGTCCATACTGAAAAATGAAATGAGAATGCTGAGTAAACTCTGCTAACAAAAGGTTTCTCAAATAGTTATACACACATAATTCTTCAAATTGTATGGATAGAGTTAAACAAGAAAACAAGCCTTCTAGAAATTGAAAAAAGGGTCAAACTTTGAATGGATATCATTACTGCAATGATGAAAAAGGACAGACAATATATATACTCCAGACCTAACCTTGTGCTGTCTTCTAGGCCAGAAAAGGCATTAGAACTGCCCATGGTTGTGGCTGATGAAAACTCCAATCTACTAGAGTCCCCGGAGCCAAAGGCAAACAAGGGGAAAACACTTGCTCCTTTTTGTGCCACTGTCTTCTCAACCAACGGGGTTGCAATTGTAGGTGCTGAAGGTGGTTGAGATATACTGGGAGCAGATGCAAAAGGAAAAGTGAAACCCTTGCCATTATTGACAACAGCATCATTCAAAGGCTTCACATCAGCTGCCTTGGAAAAGTCAGAAGAAGATGAGGGTATGCTTGCAGATGTCCTTGGAGGAAACCCCTCTGTTCTTATTACTGACGATTTGACAGGTTTCTCTGGCGATATCTTCACCTCATCTCCATTCTTCAATTGACAGGAAGGATCCATCAATGCATCCATATTATTCACTTGTGTATCCTAAACAACAAAGCAAATTAAAACTCCTCAATGTACTCAAAAAGGATAAGCCACATTAGTTGGCAATGGAAATAGTGGTACGTGAAGCATAAATCAGAATTTTCTAGTTAGCATAAAAAAAATCAGTTCATTGTAAAAGAAGCAAGTTCACACCTCTGGTGCGCCCATCTTAATGGCTGGCTTCTGCATGGTATCAGTATCAGAGACCGATTTGACTCCTGAAATAGAAGTTGAGGGTCCATTCTCCCCAAAGACATTAACTCTATCTTGTTTATATAATGAAGAATTGCTGATGCCTGGCATGAGACAAACCAAATTATTTTTTTGAATAATTTTATACTTGTTTGAGAATATGTCCTTCAAGTTCCCAAGAGACTGACCTTTTGAGAACGCATGCATATTAGCAGGTGATCCATCCAGGGGGTAATCCTTTATTTTAGGTGATTTTTCCTTTGATAAAGGCACTAGTTTATCTAGCTGCTGGAATATTTTGTTCTCAATTTGTCTTGACTGAGGTAAAACAGAAGCAACAGCTCTGTCAGATATTCTGTTTCCACCTTCCTGATGATCCAAGCAATTAGGCTCTTGATTCAGTGATGAATCATCTTGAACATCCTTCTTGAATGGAGTTGAGGGAACAAGAGAATGATTTCCAGAAAGAAACGGATGCCTAACTTTTTTCGAAACAGATATTGTGGCTACCTTCTGACGAATTCTGCGTATAGACCCATAAGATCCAAAATCATTGTCTAGTACTGAACTTCTTCGTTTCAGCACCTGCATCGAGAACAAATGGTTTCGATGATCAGACTAATGGATCATAAAGGAAGTAAAGAAATAGTTCCTTTACTCATTTGCAATGAAGCAAAATAGGAACAAGGTGGAATGCCTTTCTGGAGTAAAATTATTCTAAAACAAGCAAGTGAGATCAACCTAATATGAAGCCTGCACACTAGTGGTACATTAGCAATAGGAAAGTTTTGCAGGTAAAATTTAGTTACACTACAAGTGCTATTTGTTACTTTGATGATTGCTATTCTTTATGCTTAACAGAACGTAACGAAATGCAGTAAGATCGCTCTCAGCTTTACAAATTAACTATCAATCATGTCAGAAACTGAAATTTAAAAATATGATATTTACAAAATGTTTTGGGATAACAGCAAAAAGCAGTCACATTGGGTTTTGTTGATTTATCAAAGTATCTGGCCATAATTATGTACTATGAAGTAGCACAAAAGTCATGTGCACATCAAAATTCCCCAAATATCAACGATTCAGATTCCAATTTTACCAGTTTCAAAGTTGTATCAACCAACCTTATCAAGATTAGAACACTCATTGGAAGAGCTTCTCAACTGGTTAACCACTTTTCAGTCATCACTAGGATATTAAAACAGCAGGTTTCAATAATTAGTACTTATTGAAATGCCTAACTGATCTACATGTTTCAATTTCAATAAACACCCAAGTCCTGAAATTAATTAATAAACACCTAGATGCACTACTAAGTTGGATCATTCAAATGTAATAGATGATACACAAATTGGCAATGGAGCAAAAATGCCTTGGAAGATGACAGACCTCGCGTCATTCCTAACTAACCCAAACAGTTTCATATCAGCCAATCAGGCTTTGTAATGAGAACTTGAAAGACCTAAAAAACACAATTTGTACTTGCAAAACTTTTAACATACTCTTCATGGCTCCTTGTTCAACTTAAAAAATATCCAAATCCGGACTAATTGGACAGGAAGGAATCCAACTGGTATTGTAATCAAGTTGACTACATTAAAAAACCATCTCCAAATTCCCAGTATAGAAGAATAAGCAACCATGCAGATCCTTGGAAAAAATAACATAGGACTACACACCATAATAACATAATAAGATGGTACTACTAAAATAAGATCAATAAGCCACCTGTCTGCCCCCTGATTGCCTAGTGATTTCTGGCGTCTGGAAAGGTAATAATCCAGCATTGACTTTTTTGGAAGATCCCTCGCCCTAAAATGACAGCAGAAAACATTCTGAAGAAAGACCAACAACCCTAAAAAGGTATGAAAAAACTATTTCATACATAAAGATAGATCTAACCACTATTTCCAGCCACATCATAAACAACACCACTAACCTTATAATAGGGAGAACAGGACATTCCATACATTGCTGATATATCATGAGATCTTGGTGTCACACTATCAGGAATCTCAGCAGACCCAGAAATTCGAACAGATCGTGGACCTTTCAGGTCAAATGGCTTTGTTGCATAGGTTGAGTTCCATGGCACTGTTTTATGCTTTTGGAAGATATGTCTTCTATGCCAACTTAGGGATGAAGGGGATACACTTGGAAATTTAGAACCCATATATGCTTTTGCAAGTTCCACTGGTGAAGCAGCTTGATCATCAACCTGTAAAATGTTAACCAATGTCACAACTTACAAGGAAAACAGGATAACATATAAGAGGTACTGTCAGGTTAAATCTGATAGACAACACTAAAAAATTACAGCAACGATAAACAGGAATATAAGCATCTAGAGATCATTTGAGGGGCATAGGCATCAATTCTAAACTACAATGGCATTTACCCTAAGCTAATAAATACAGGGAAATAATAAGAAAAATTAAGATGATGGAGCAATGTCTCATTTTAATTGCATTTGACAGAGAATAAAATGCTGTGCTGAAATGTATTAGTTTCTCATACAGCTTGAAAATTTGCAGGAGTTGTGATATCCTCGTGTGGTCTGGAGCTTTCTATATCTTTTGCAGGTAAGGGAACAGTCATTTCATCTAATTTCTTGTCAGGTTTTGGCAAATCTGAATCAAGAGTTCTTGAATGCAGTATCCCTGTCAAATGCTCAAATTGATCCCTGTTAAAATTAAAAATCGTTAGTATTACAATTAAGAGATTGGCAAAACAATTTTAAAAAATTGCTTTAAATAAGACGCAAGAAGCTAAAACAAAAGGTAAAGATGCTTTTATTCAGATTCTTGAGCCAAAAGAAAAAAAAATAGATTTTTGATATAGACAACATCATAAAAACAGAAATGGCTCAATTTTCACAAGGAAATAAAATTCAGTAGCTGATCAAGTAGATGAAACAAAAACAATTTGGTATGTATGCCCGGTCATAGGAAAACAAAAATGAAGCAACCATGTCATTAAATTAAGACGGAAAAGATTGATGAGAGGAGGATCATAGAGAGCTCAAGTTCCTTGAACCTGAAATCTCCAGAAGCCCAGATTATTCAGATCTTTATTCTAATCAAAATATGAATTGAAACAATCCAAAAAAAAATTGTCCCCAACAATCATCTTCCTGCTGCATCAACAAAATGTATGATCACATCTAAGCATGAGATAAAAAACAAGAATTAGAAGCCAGGCACCCATGGAGACCCTAAAACCTACTAATTATGGTAACTTTGATGCATAACCAATGGTAAAAAATCATATTTTAAGTATATGAGCAGCATCAGAAAAAAAATACTTTCCTTGTGAAAGTCTTCTGCTTTATAAGTTGTTCGAACTCCATAACTTTATTGCTGTCAGAATTATTTGTTACATTATTTTCACAGTCAGCTTTATTTTCCTGCAATTCAGCTGACAGTTCCTGCATGGCAAACCAAAACAACATAAAATAAGATGCAATTGTGGATGGAGTAGAAGGTGAGCGATAAAGATATCACCAATTAATATATATAAAGATATGAAACACAAACAAGAAAGAGTAAAAAAAATATCAACAAAAGAACAATTTCAAATTGTTATTAACCCTACATATAGTGGTTTGCGAAGTATCAAAACATAGAAGTTCTTAAAAACATTAGAAACATTAGAGCACTGTATTAGATGTGGTGTCGAATCTCTTGCATTATTAATATGAGTCCAGGAGACACAGGTTTACCAGCATCTCTTTGGAGAACAGCAGAGAACCTAGATTTCTTTGCGGGAAAGTAAATACTTTATTCAACAGTATCATAGGAATACAATCAATCTGGCTGAACACAACGTGGACTTAATTCACGTCAAAACAGCATGTGTATTTTGCATGTACATACAGACCCCGAACCCATGCATAGTGATCCACCTTTAATAAATGTTAAGTTGATAACACAGCTAGCGATCAGGGAAACTTATTTATTAAGACATCTTCAACTGTTCATATCTACCCCAACATCTGCAACTCTTTGTGTCTACTCATCGCGATGTATCACATAAAATGGATCGAGAACTTGAAGAAATTCACATGCACACATTCATTCCCCACACATGCATAAAATCTCGCCACATGCACAAGCATGCACCAGTGCGTCTGACTGCTGACCTAGTATTGTGCTAATAACCATCAAGCCCAAACAAGGGAAAATAAAATTTAGCAAACAGTTAACCCCTCGTCCTCCACAACCATCTGCTACCACCATTCGTTATCCATAATCTTTACCAACAATGCTGGCAAAGATGTGAAGCAGAAAGGATTCAGGAGACTTTAAGTGGTGACGACGAGAGAACATGTGTGACTCCTCGATGCAAGACATAATCCTAAAATACACAGCCCTGTACCAGCAGTGTTAATTCTGCTTAGAACTGATCATAAACAGGCCCAAGAACTGCTCCTTTTATTTTCCATATCTCTGCAATGGCCCCGAGACTTGCTGCTTTGCTCAAGCATTGGGTTAAATCTAGGTGCCAAAAAAGCCCATCCTTTCATTTTCAACTTATACAAATAACCTTATGTCATGTAATGAATATCATAACTAAACAAGTATGACAAGAATAGTGACAGTTCAACTGCACATCTACGACAATAAGAGCAATGTAGACATTCAAATAACAAATGCATGGGAGAAGACCAGAGAAGCACCTAGATTCGTAGTAGCCTCATGATACACAACCTAAACATATTGTTCCTCAAGTACATTCCATCTTAGAACTTATTCTATGTGGTTCCGTATCTTTTCTACAAAAAACATTGATCAGGACTATAATAACAAAAGCAGGCATAAAGTGGAATTCAGGAATCCAGATGCGAAGGAGAATAATACCCTTTAATGATTGTTAGGATATTTTTATACATATTTGCGATTAGCATAAGAATGCTAAAAAAAGGATTCCAAAGAAACTTTAAAAACCAAAAGATGCCCAATTCTCTCTATTGAAATTTAGAATATATAATCAAGAAAATGTATAAGAATCTAACTCCCTGATATTTTAGAGAGTAGATAACTATCCGACATGGTTCAGTATGGTGGACTAGGAGACTAATATTAAAGATACCCATGTGGTTGTGGCATCCAGGAAGTTTAACAGAAATGTTACTAAAACATTTTGATGTGTATTCAATAAATGGTATCTCTGACAAAGAGTTTCTCCCCAAAAAATCATATCAATCAATCATGCAACGATAACTGTATGAGTTTTGCACAGAGTAATACATGATCATATCATCATCAAATAAGAAATTTTAGAAGTCTCGATGACAGAAGCAAATTGCTTTTGCAAGCTCCATAAGTTGCATTACAAGAATAAAGCATAGACATGAAAATATCAAGTAATTATCCACAACCAGAAATCAAAAAAGTAGATGCTAATAAAAAAAGTGAGCCGTTGATGTCCAAAGTAAAAGCATTTTTTTGACGTAGACATAAAAGCAATAATATAATAGTGATTACATACATCATAAGAACCTTATAAACTAAAAAGTAGATATCAATCAATAATGATACTTTGCTGCTACTTACAACAGAAGCCGCTTCAGCACCTTCTAGTCCAGATTGAGAGCCTTCTTCACCTGCACATATTCATGTTTATATGATTGTTTAGTTCATAGGTTCATTTTACAAGTTAAAAAAAAAAACAAGTTATAAAATAGTAAAACACTTCAGCACTAACATAAAATACAATTGTCCAAATAAAAATAAAGAATTATCAAATATAAGTTATTGTGCAAGGGATGAATCACAAGTAGTATGTAAAGGCTTCAAAGATATTAACCCTAATAGGAGTATGCGTAACCAAGCAAAGTGACCAACAGTACTCCAAAATAAGACACTTTGTACCAGGAATAAAATTGATAACTAGTATATTGAATATCAAACTTTTTGAAAGATATAAGATAAAAATGCAATTGGCAGAGCTCTATCACAACCATAACAAGAAGAATTACACTATACAAGCAATTAATCCATAAAAATACAACAAGCAACCATATTTGTACCATTTTGAACCTGTTGTATTGAGACAAACCATCAAAATGTTAAAAGCACTGAAACTTATAAGAAAAATGGCCTCTGACTAATTTCTGTTAGGATATCCTCATATATATTTCGACAAATGGCATATACTCTATTAAAGGTATAATGGTAGTCCTAACCTGTATTACATGCAAGAATAGCAAAGTTGTTTGGAAACATAGCCAGCACAGGAGGGGAAAAAGGAAGATCCTAATATGCAGATTAAATAAAATAAAAGATAATTTAATAAATTGTAGTTTGCAAAGTGGTTTCTCCAGTCCATGTGATAAACCTACCGTTGACTGGTCTTGGTTGATTATTTCTGTAGATTATTTCAAAATTAAATGAACCTCTAAACCATTCAACATCTTAAACAAATTGTAGATAGCACACACCAGATCAAATAATATAATCTACTATCATGAGTTATTAAAACAAACTGAAAATTCCCATCTTCATCAAAATCAAAACAAAGAATCGGAGCTCAATGGGTAAAGCTCCAATCATATCATAAAAAGGTGAACTTATTATCAAGGATTAAAGTATTGCCGTACTGCAGTAAATACTGGACTGGCAAATGGCATCAGTGGTACAAGACCCTTACAGGTTATTACAATTCATGCATGTGCCAGCACAAGAACCATAAAGCATGTTACAGTAGCACATGTCATGATATCTAAACTGTAATGACTGAGGTTAGCATTTTGGACTTTGCCTATTATAGCAGTTTAAAACCTGAACAGCTGTATCTAAACTAGATTTTGATCGATGCATTTGTTCAGATGAATGATGTAATAGCTAGCCAACAGATCAAGTAGATCAATAGAACAGTTGGCAATAAACCTAGAGCCCCGCACTTTACACTTACACAAAACAGTAAGTCTTTGTCATGAACATGACAAATCATAAATAGGTACGGGCAATGTTTTAAACACTACCATTTGGGATGCTTAAAGTGGTATGATTAGTTGACTTAATTTTGCAATAGGAGATGCTTGCTAAGAGTTTAAATCCACAAAGTGCTTAGTAGCAAAGCTAACAGAAAGAACATGTAAATGCATTATAACATTGCAAATTAAAAGTTGTAAAGGAGCATCACAAAATCACTTTAATCTAACATATCAAAATATCAATTACAAGACCTACGTGACTTTAAAGAGCTCCTTTTACTGTTAAAAGAAGAAGACATATTTTGGGCAACAAAATATGAAATCAGAAGTGGAACACCACCCGGTATTAGTGTCATGAACTTTTTGCACAAATAAAGTAAACTATAGCAAAAAAAAAGGTATAAAAGAAAACACTGAGAAAAATTGCCATGAAAACAAAAAAAATGCAATTTTATTTTTTAAAGCATGACAACCAACAATATTTGCATGCATATTCAAAAGTCACCGGCATCAACCATGTCTTTGGTTACAAAAACAACGGAACATCAACTAACCATATGCATTTTCAAATAGCATATACATCATTCGAATGCAAATTACCAATAAAAAAATACGCGACAGCATATTGCTAGATTGAAAAAACAAATGAATCAGACAAGGAGAAAAAAAAAAGTTGAACCAAACCATAAATATTAAAGAAAAACAAACAAAAGCTCTGACTACCTGCAAGCATCAATGCAGGCATTGCGTATTCACAGGATTACATGCCATGCCTGATCCTAGTTAATGGAAAGAATTATAGCTTCCCAACTTTATGACATCCAAACAAAGAACACGAAGTACAACCAAAACCCTAGGCGACCATCCAAGCACGACATGAACAAGAATAGCAGAGAAACCCAAAATCCAAGAAAAACAAGGCCAGATTAGCAAAACCTAGAGGTTCATCGACCGACGGCGCGCGGAGCCGCTTGCGGAACACAGAGGAGAAGAGCTTGGACGCGCTGCTGGTGATGAGCCGCGACGCGGGATCGACGAGCTTCGCCAGCCACCCGCTGCCCTCGGGCTCCGAAGGCTGCACAACGAGACCGCGTGCGGCGGTGGGTGGTCGATCGTATGGCGTCGCGGCGGCCCTCCGGAGCGGCCGCCGCCGGAGTTTCCCCCCGATTCCGCCCTCGTATCCCGGCGTTTCCATAAGGAGAATCGCAATGGAGCCGCGACAGACGAGATGAGGGCGACGGCGAGGTAGAGGACGCGAAATAGGGAGAAAAAGTCGAAGCTTTGGGGGGTTTTGTCGCGGTCGAAAAGGGGGAGGGGAGGGAAGGAACCGAGAGGACGAGAGGGGAGGGAAAAAAAGGCGCTTTAGGTTTACGTCTCGGCCATGGTATGTGTATTTATACTCATACCGTATCTCCTTATACATGTATGTATACCATAATTTTGGGCCCTCATGGTGCAACTTAGCCGTCACCAACGAACAAGACCCACACGGGGGACCCACACGATTCGACCAACCATCTTCCCGATTGACAACATGGGTTCGTCAGTTCGTATCTTTCTAGGTGTCCGTAGGTAGCGCAAACCTTACGCCGCTATTGGATTTCCCCGGGAGTCACCGGCCTCGAGATTGGTGAAAACGTGGAGCCCGCGCCACGTAGGTGCAAATAAAGCACTGCTGCAAGTCTTTTGTCAGTTGCCTCGTCGGAAACCCACTCTCATACACCGACGGGGATTAGGACACCGCTGATGGGTCCCACCTCATCCCCACTAAATCTTCAATTAGCACGTGGGTGAACGGGAAAAGAGAGGCGGCGGCGATGTGAGGGCGGGCGGGAGACTGTGCGTCGTCGGGTGGTACCGCTCCACGTGTTCGTCGTGATTCGGACGGAGTTCATAGGATTTGGGGAACGGCGGGCGATTGAGAAATATCTGGTTATAATAATCTTAAAAACTCAATAATATTTTAAAAATTCTAATTAATGTTTAATATGTATTTTTTATCTTCATTTTATTCTCCATTTATCTCAAAGTAATAAGCTTAGATGAGTCATAATTAAAATAAAAAATTAACATGGTATTTAATAAAAAAATAAGATTGAAACTAAATCCAAAAGGAAAGGGATCAAATTAGTGATTTCTCACTAAAACAAAGCCTCAAAATTTTGGACTTTTTGTTTATAACGACCATTATTCTCATAATGTCAATATACATATTTCGAATGCCCACAATGCATTCATAGAATAAAAAAAATATATCTTTTTCATGCTGAAACCCAACCAATAAAACATTCCAGTATTATGCTGGACAAATTACAATGTTTCTTAATAGAATCACAATATATTAGTTCATTAAATCATTCATAATGTTCTGAGTTATAGTATTTTGCTTATATAAAAGCGAACATCATAAATATATTCAGAAACATTGCAACAAGAATTTAATTGTTTTAAATCCTCATCAAACTTAAATATTGGTTTTATCACACACCTCGAGGGTTCATAAAATAATTTACAAGAGCATTTTTGAGTGATATTTTTATGGAAATTAGAGATATTTTTTATATTTCATAATAAGACATGATAATGCCTCGTTTTTTTTGTTATTATAAAATCATTAAAAAAATATTATAATGACATCTTAGTTAGTCAAATTCGCATGAATCTTAATTATTAACCTTATTATAACGTTTGATATTTTATAAGATATTTATAGATTTATACAATTTTAAGTGAATGAAAACTAAGTATTGATATATTTCAAATGAAAGAAAAGAAAAAATTTCACATGTAACCTTAATTTTAGGTCTATATATTTATATATATATTCATTCACCATGAAAGAATGAGAGTAAATAAGTGTAAGACATTGCTGTTAATAAGCCAAATCATTGAAAGTGTGTTAAAGAACACAGTAAATAATTATTAACTTTACTATAAGTTTTAAGATTTTATGATTCAATTTGCATGAGAGTCCTAATAGTGTGAGTAGAAACTAGGAAGGTTTTGACATAATCTAAAAAAATAAAAGATAAAAAAATTATTTTTCCACACTTAGCCTTAAATTCATGTTTATATAATTTAAAGAACCTTATAAATATATTTATCATTTTATTTAGCATAATGATAATAAAAATATATTGAATTATAATTACAAGCATAAAAACTATTTTGTTATATACAAAAACTTTAATGCTAGAATCAAAATCAAAGACTTATATTTTGATGCTATTAGAATAATCTTTATGTAATCTACATGCGTATCATTATCGCATCTGAAAGTTATGAAATGTGAATTAAGATAAGATAAAAAAAACTTATAATATCTATTAAATATGAATATGACTTAATTGTTACATATTAAGTCTATATGAGATTTTATTTATTTAGAAATGAGAGAAAATAGTGTATCATTAGTAATTATAAGAGTTATTCCGATCAATATCATCAAATCATACCATAAAAATAAATTTCTTTCTATTAACCGATAATTACAATCAAAATCAATTCACATATATAGCTTACCTAATTAAGCAATACTACATAATCTAACATTCTTCATACTTGATTGCTTAATTTATTTTAAAAATATATTTACTTAGTTGGATTATGAATCTTTAAAAAAATATAAATAGGTAAATAAAGTAAATAAATATTAATAAATTATATTAAGTTTGACTATCAATGTGAGTATTGATGGTTATATTTCATGAATGTCATACTTCCTTCTATACACCATAATATTTTTAACTCTTTCTTATATAGTTCAAAACAACTTAAATAATTTATATTGTCAAGATAATTTCGTTAAAACATTTACTCATAATATATATATATAGGATAATAAAACATAAAAATTTATATATTTTTTTTAATTATAATATTCATTCCAACATATATTATCGTATATTTTATATATTGCTTACAAGTCTAATTATAAACATATATATTTTTAAATATTTTAGACTATGGATCAATATCAATATAATAGAACTTAAGTTTTTATTTAACATTACAAAAGTATTTGACTGTAAAACATGACTTTGATATTAATTGTAAATATAAAAACTTAATCATGTTTTTATTATGTGACAAATTTATAATGCTATAATTGAAATCAAATAATGATATATAAATATCAGGATTATGTACCCTTTGATAATATTTTAAAAATATTTATTTGATCTGGAAGTATATGATCGTCGAATCCAAAAGTCACAATAATCTTAATCTACAAGGAGAATTAGATTTATATTTTTCTTCTTAAACTACATTAAATATGGACTAAGAGGAGATAAAAAAATTATGTAATCTCTCCACGTATAACTCAACGTCAAGTATCGAAAGATCTATAATAATGAGTTAAAAGAATCATCATCCCTTGACGACTCTTATCCTTTTTGTTTAGCCTATAATAATTTAATCAAACTTATAATATATTTTATTCAATTAAATAAAATCATATAATCTAACAACAATATATTTGAATAGACGTTCATATGTTTTTGGAAACTAAAATAATATCATAATCAATTTAGTAATTAGTTAAAAGAAATTACAAAGAGGAAGTCGTAAATATGGGATTGGAACATAAAATCTTTAAATAAACTCTTTCACAGTTAAAGATAATTGACATTTTTAGTTAATTCATTTGTTGTTTTCATGAAAATAATTTTTTTTGATTTTAGGATATTTTGGTTTGTGAGAAATCATGAAACACATCTTGCCAGAGAAACTCAAAATCTAGGGTTTTTCTTGATAAATCATCCAATTTTTTCTCACAAGTATCCTTGAATGATATATTTATATTATTAAGTAAAATAACATTGTTTTGATAAATCATAATAACTTCTACAATCATAAAATAATGAACCTGTTATATTGCATGTGACTATCTGTTTAAATTTAATAAATTTTGCAAAACTTTTCCTTGTTTCAATCTCATGAGATTTAAATATTCAATTATACTTTTTTTGAAAAAATCCATTTAGATTAACTTGAACATATATTATTATTAGTATGTATGTGGGTGTATATATATATGGAGATTGAGGAAATAACAAATTACATGATTCAAAGGCTTCCAAAAATGTCCAAACTATTATAAGTTTCTAATAGTAATAATAATAAATTAATTAAATAAAAAAAAATAATAATAAAGCAAAAAATTTCAAGTATGTCTTAGTTCCGAACTGACTAAGTGAATATTAAACTTCTTATGAACTTTTGATGAACAAACAATTATTACATTGAAAACATATTGATCTAATTCTTTTAAGTTAGGTTGACTTTGGGTAGATAAGTTCATACATATCCTTACCAGTTTAAATCCAATATTTTTGGTATTACGAATCTTGATAGAGCACACATACATACTTTTGGATAAGAGAATCTCCACAATGTTATTGCCAACAACCTACATCCGAAATTAATATTAATTATATATATATATATATATATATATATATATATATATATCATCCGTTGAATTGTTTTAACATATTGGATCAATCAATTTGTTTTATAAAATCAAAACCGAATTTTTGGTTCAAAATAATCCTTATATATCCCAAACAATGGTTTTAAGAATGTTTTCATAAAACTTATTAAATCCATTATAATATGCATGAAATCCTACAACAATTAAGAAACATATTAATACGAAAACGTATTTGATGAATCTATTAGATTATTTTCTGAATTGATTGGTGATTTAATCTTTCAATTGCAGAGTATCCAACTTTAGATTTCTCCTTGACGGGTGAAGAGAAACTTCATTCCAATCGGTAACCATAACCTTATTTATAGTCATAACCGATGAATCTACAATTATGATTATATTCATAATTGATAAATCTATAATTATGTCTCAAGAGTTTCATATTTCTAATTTATCTCGTCACTATGTTAGAAATATTACTGATGGTATCCACACAATTAATTTTAATAATAATAATAATAATAATTCTTAATCAAATAATTTTATTTTAATTGAATCATTTTAATTTTGATTAATAAAAATAATAATTTAACATATTTAATTATATATGTGAGACCCTTAAAATTAATATATATATATATATATATATATATATATATATATATATATATATATATATATATATATATATATATATATATATATATATATATGTATGAGAATATACTCAACGAGGCGTTGTTGTTATGGGTTCCAAAACGAGGCAATCCAAGAGACGGAGAACCGGCGGTTTCCGGACCGTTCGTGGACCGTTAGGCGCCCTCTTCCTGCTCCTCATCTCTCTTTCTCTCCGACGAGACACCGCCTCCACCTCGCATCGAATCAGCAAGACTCGATGCAGGATCAGGCCCATTTCCACTGGCCGAGGGATTTTTAGGATTCTGTTGGAGTTTCGCTCCCTTGTTTTTGAATCCGTTGTCTCGTTGTTTCTTTCTCAAAAGCGTCAGCTTCCCTGGAACTCCCCTTCCTTCGTGTTCCACGTTTTTTGTTTGCATCGTGTAAAAATCGAATTTTGCGTGTGTATTTGTGCGCGCGATCCCCCCCTTTTTTTTTTTGTTTTTGTGTGTGTTTCCGTCGGAGTTGCAGCTGTAGATGGAGATTTCGATTGGCGCAGTACTTGGAATTTAGACGTGTGAATACGTCCTGGAGATGTTCGAGCCAATGTCGAAGAGGGATCGACGGGAGATTTGATTGTGGAATCGGATGGGGAATATATGCGTTGGGCCGAGGCTCTCGAAGAATGGCTTCTTTCAATCAGTATCGGCTACTCTCTGGCCTAACCGAACCAACAAGGAGCCTCTTCCAGCTGAGCATGGCAAGACCACTGGCGAGGGAACCTCAGCCGTGCCAGCAGCCATGCCATGTAAACCGGCTACCGATGCTCCCCAACCGGTTTTGATCGAAGAGACACAGCCGCCCAAAGTCCCTGAAGCAGATGCCAAGCCGGCACCTCATGGAAATCCTACGGACCAACCCAAGAAGCCCACCCATGTCAGGAGAGCCTCTAGCGCGGCTGGACTTCAGGCAGACTTTGTATTGAAGAGCAAAACTGAGAATTTGAAGGAGATTTACAGCTTAGGACGCAAGCTTGGGCAGGGGCAGTTTGGGACAACGTACCTCTGTGTCGAGAAGGCGACCGGAAAGGAGTATGCTTGCAAATCCATCTTGAAGTGGAAGTTGACGACAGAGGAGGATGTGGAAGATGTTAGGAGGGAGATCCAGATAATGCATCATCTGTCTGGTCACCCGAATGTAATTTCCATCAAAGATGCCTATGAAGATGCCGTGGCCGTTCATGTAGTTATGGACTTGTGTGCTGGGGGTGAGTTATTTGATAGGATAATCCAGAAGGGGCATTACACGGAAAGAAAGGCTGCAGAGCTTGCTAGGGTGATTGTGGGAGTCGTGGAAGCTTGTCATTCGATGGGAGTCATGCATCGTGATCTCAAGCCTGAAAATTTTCTTTTTGTCAACCAAATGGAGGATGCACCTCTTAAGACTATTGATTTTGGATTGTCAATTTTCTTCCGACCAGGCACTCTTCTTCTTCTTCGTCTTCTTCTGATCTTTGTTTCTTTTGTCTTTAGATATGAAGCTCCAGATGCATCTTTTATAAATGTTCTTGCTCTTGAAATATTTGATAATTTAATTCGCACCTCACTGTACTGAAGACACTGTGATCCTCTATATCTGGCTTTGTTTTAGTTCATGGCCTTTTGTGATTCGGTACAGTGGATGTGCAAAACCATGGGCCAAGTTGTGGAGAGAAAATAATGACTAAATAGTTTGTGGATTTGTCTACATTTTATTTTGTTCATCTTTTTTTGCAATATGAGTAGTTTCAGACCACTTCCACTATGCAATTGGTAACTATTTGAACCTTAGGGAACTCATTCAGAACTTAAAAGGTCAAGAGTTCTCTAGTTTCAAAATTTAATGGCTCCTTGATGACAGTAATTAGGAGCTTGCTTGATGGTCAGTGTTTGAGAGAAAATAATGACTAAACAGTTTGTAGATTTGTCTACATTTTATTTTGTTCATCTTTTTATGCAATATGAGTAGTTTCAGACCACTTCCACTCTGCAATCGGTAACTATTTGAACCTTAGGATACTCATTTAAAACTTAAAAGGTCAAGAGTTATCTAGTTTCAAAATTTAATGGCTCCTTTATGACAGTAATTAGGAGCCTGCTTGGTGGTCAGTGTTGGTCGAAATGGAGAAGCTGAATGGAGAATTAGGCTAGATGCTATAAGCCTAATTAAATAGGTATGCTGCAAAGCAAGAAGTTGAAAATTCTCTGACAAACCCTATTTTACCTTGGTTGTTAACATCTATCTCATTTATAACATTTGCTTATCAGCTTAACTTGCTTTAGGCGTAGTTGGGCATACCTGTTGCACATTTTGTACTGCTCAAGACTTCTATCTGAACTATATAAACAATGCTTGGTGAAATATAGGATAGGGACAAAAAGCAGATTTTGGCCGTGTTTGTTTTTCATCCTTGTTCTCGCTTGCCACTCCCCCCTCTCTTTCTCTCTCTCATACACACATGTTCCAAATAAATGTGGAACTTGGGTATGCAATGCTGCCTCTTTCTTTGGCTCACCTTCTTGGGCACAGCTAGGGGTATGAACAAATTTATGAGCATAGCTAGATTGGGGATGAAGACACAAAAGTCTTCTCCTTTGCTGAATATCAGAGGAGTCTTCGACATGAATTTATCCATATAACTTAGTGAAAACAAAATTAGTGAATGAACTTTGGTAATCTTTTCTTTTCTTCTCTCTGTCCCATTTATTGTATGGTTCTTCCATGTATATCGCTTCTTTCAAGTGTCAAGGATCTTTTTCCTTCAGTCTAATGGCTAACTATTTGGGATTGGCTACATAGGTCTTTTCGTGTCAATAAGCTTAATACAATATTTTGAAATTTTGATTCAGTGGCTAAATATAAATATTTTCCTCAATTTGATATTTCCTAGTGTAGCCTCCAGATCTTACTTGATATATTTACAGCTTCATGTAATTCTTTTTGCTTTCAGAAAATATGTATCTTTCTTTGTTGCACATTTATTGTGAAAGAATCTGTCAAACTGGCATTTCAAACTTGAACTACTTTGAGAATTTCAGTTTGTGACTCATTTTCTTTATTTCATTTGGTTAGATATTGCTTTAAGTAATTGGAAAGCCAAAAGCTTCATTTTGGTTACAATATTTTGGACTAATCAAAGAGAACAAACTGATTTCTCTCTTAGGCATCATGTATTTCCCTTCTATTAGGCATCTTGTATTTCCCTTCTACTATATGTATTGTTTAAAGTGTTTATTGGAAATTTGTTTTTTTAAACATTAGACGAATGTCAGTGCCTGCATGTGATAACTACTGTAGTTAAATTCTAGCGAGGCTTCCCTTAGTGTAGCATAGTCCGGCTAGGTCTTTGACTAAGCAGAGCATATTTCTTCTTTCAAGAATGACCACCATCATAAGTGAATGATCGGAGGAGTGTATGTAGAATCATTCAATTGGGTAATATTGTGGGGATTTTAATGCAAATCGATGGTAAGAACAGAAAATTTGTCTAGTAAAGCATGTGATTTAACCTTCTTTTCGGGATTTCAGTAGAGAACAAATGATATTCAATAGTTAATTAACTTATTAAATGTGGAACACTTGTTGCAGAGTAATATTCTGGCCTGTAGCTTTTTTATTTTAAAGTTTAAATTTTATCTGCACTAGAATTTCTTATGCATCATAATTCAGCATTAAGAGGACAAAAACAGTGTGAAAGGAATTTGTATGCTGGTATAGGTTTGAAGGGATGCATGGATATGAAGAGTTATTGGTCGTGCTAGCAGCATGGTTCCGTAAGATTTGAAGTGTTTCTTGTTGAAGGGACTCCTGCCTTTTTTTTTTTTTTTTGAATTTTTGTAGAAGTCAAATGTGGCATGTCTTTGAAATGTGGAAGGAAGGCCGAGTTAGATCCTTTGAAAGTTAACACAGAAGCTTTTGTACCAGGATGCATCTTGAATTGTGATACACTTGGTTTTTCTTGAAGATTTAGCTTTTAGAAAATTATACATTTCTTAATAAGCCATGAATGAACACAGCTGCATGTGACATCAATCAGAAAGTCCAGATGCAAGATTGTGTTAGCTCCACTAAATTGAGAAGCTTTGCTTCATCATCCATGCAGACTGTGATATACTATTTTTTTTGTTATGTTAGATTAGACCATGGTACCTGAATGGAGCTGAAGAGAAGGTTGTGCTTTTCACATTTTGGGTGACCGAAGTTTGAGCCATTAGAACAACCTTTCGGTCAAAAGGATGAGATTGTGTAAATTGACTCTTCCCAGACACACATTGGGAGGGACCTTCTTCATTGTGCCATCCTTTTTCAATTAGACATGACACATTTCTAGCAAAACTGTGAAGTAGCACACCATGCATCTAGATTCTGGTTTCAAACATGAAATGTCGATGTATCACACTATGTGTTTTGAATACTCCTTTCCAGCCACATACTTGATCTGGTCTATTGTCTATGACGACAATCCAATGGAATCAACGAGTTCTTAAACGCCACCATTTTAGCTTTATAGTAGGTTGTACTGGCCGTGACTCTATTCCAGCTTGTTATACAAAATTTCAAGTTTCTGCTAATGTGGCATTTCCAAAAGTACGACGGCATTATGTACGTCCCAACAGAATTCAATTTCTAGAATTCAGATACAATAAGTGAATCTCTGTTGTATTAAATGCTTGAATATGGCATGTCTTGCGGTAGCAGAAAATGGGATATGTGACCATGTAGGAAAATCTCTTCCACTCTGCTCTAATTTTATGAGCTGCATTTGTTATTTGCTTCTTTCTTAAGAGATTTGACCTTTTTGGGAGAAACTACTAATTGACAGATTCTCTTTTTCAGGAGAAATATTCACTGATGTGGTTGGTAGCCCATACTATGTTGCACCAGAAGTCCTGAAGAAAATGTATGGTCCAGCTGCAGATGTCTGGAGTGCTGGGGTGATCATTTATATTCTTCTTAGTGGCGTCCCTCCATTTTGGGCTGGTGAGGATTTTATATTTTAATTATGTTAGCTTATAGTTTGTACCTATATATTTGTATAAATTACCATATATATTTGTTTGTTTAGACAGAAATCTAGTTAATACTGTCTAAGAACTTATTTATCTATGACCTCCTCAAATAATATTTACATCATGCCCAGAGACTGAGCAAGGCATATTTGAGGAGGTTTTACATGGCTCACTCGACTTTCAGTCAGATCCATGGCCTAGCATCTCAGAAAGTGCCAAAGATCTTGTAAGAAAAATGCTTGTTAGGGACCCCAGGAGGCGGTTGACCGCCCATCAAGTTCTATGTAAGTTCCTCCTACTTCAGTTTAGAGAGTATTCACTGTTATCAGAAGACTTGGAACTTTCTGAAACAATTCCAAGAGGGAAATTCATGATGTGCCTTTAGCATGGTCTCTTTTTTATTGCATGAACATATCTCAGAGGCAACAATGTAACATGACAGAAACAATCACTTGCCCTGAAGTTTGATGAGTGAACCTAGGTTTTGACTTTGATTATTCATTTGATCTTTCTGAATTTGGTACTCAAATTAATATCATTATCCAGATTTGTAAAGAAGCTGGAAAGCTCTACTGGGCTTGCCACTAGTTGGCCTGTCATGAAATGTGTTGCTTGTTAAAAAATTTTGATGGTTCAGATCTGTGGTGATTTAAATTACTGAAGTTGTTCCTTCCAGGTCATCCCTGGGTTCAGGTTGATGGAGTGGCTCCTGATAAGCCTCTGGATTCTGCAGTTCTCTCTCGCTTGAAACAATTCTCTGCAATGAACAAACTCAAAAAGATGGCTATCAGAGTAAGCTTTAGAAGTCTTGATCTTGGAAAATAATTCGATACTACCTTAGATGCTTAGTTATGAATTGCTGAACAGATCAGCAGAACAAACTTGTATTTAACTCAGATAAAGACAAACCTTTTGCTTGAAGCTGGCTGTGATGATTACATGCACTTATTATGCATGCTTACTGTCACTGGTTAAGGCTGCTGAATTTTGCAACTTGCAATATGTTTTTACAAGACTAGTATTTTTGAGTTGGTCATAAGTGGGCTCAATAATCATGCCCTTGGTACAGATTGATGAATCATGCTTGTCATCTTAAGATCTTCACCCTCCTCTTTAAGAATGAGCACCCATAACCGATGCTGATTTATCTGTACTGAGGTTCTAGATATCTCGCTTGTGTTAAAAGAAACTCATAGAAGTATATAAGCGTTCTATTGAAAATTGTTAGTCTTTCCTTAAGTATTTTGTTCTGGGCCTACCTGTCTGATGATTTGTTAATACATTCTCCTTTAGCTTTTGGCTCAACCTTTTCTCTAGAAAGGATGCACCTAGTGGGGACGGTCAATGTATGCAGTCTTATGTCTAAGAGGTTATTTTCGTAACTTGAACTCGGGTTTTCTAAGTCATAAAGGGGCAATCTACCATTGTACCAAAGTCTGCCCTCTTAACTTTTTGTTTATACCAAACTATTAGAATCTAACTCATCATATGCTTAATTCTGTTAGTCTTTTGGTTTCTGTTATCTCGTATTCTCATCTACAATGATTTAATTGTTTTATGCTACATACAGTCCGTTTTCCTCCCCTTTTCTTTCCTCCTATCCATTACTTCTTTGTCTAAATATGCCCCTTCTATAGGTTATTGCTGAACACCTTTCTGAGGATGAAATTGCTGGCCTTAAAGAGATGTTTAAGATGATAGATACAGACAATAGTGGACATATTACCTTTGAAGAACTCAAGGCTGGACTGGAAAGGGTTGGTGCTCGTCTCAAGGAGTCAGAAGTTTATGCTCTTATGCAGGCGGTAGGTATTCCTAAAATCTGCAAGCTGGCATAATGTGTTCTTAATAGCTGAAATTTACTGTAAAAAATGCCATACTTTTATTAATTTAATCTTTGGATTAAACAAGGCTACAAGAACTTTTATGCTAAATGATATTCAATTCATCCAGTACGATACAATCTGCAATACTTATAGACAAGTATATAGGTATCTTAAACTCTACAAAGTATAAGCAAACATTAAGCATGTTGAACAAATGCAATTTTGTTTCCTCCCACCAAGAGTTGATGAGACGATATTCATGGTATTTTTAGAATAGCAATTATCACAACATCCAAAGATATTGCAGTTTTAACCATCATGCTTAATACTGGGTGAGATAAGATGACTATATAGTGCACTAATAGTTTAGATTCTTCAGAAGATGATTTACATTATGTCATTCACTGTAATATTCTTTTTCTGGAGAATAAAACCAAAATTTAAGATGTTGATTTGCCCTGTGGATTGGCACTTCCTTCTTTAAAGAAAATCATTATTTTATCGTGCAAACCATGTGGAGGGAGGAGTTCACTCAGTGTCTGAGCTTAGTATCATTTTTTTTTTTTGGGGTCATCTTTGCTTATGCCTTTGTTGGTTGCAAAATTGAAAATCACAGGCAGATGTTGATAACAGCGGGACAATCGATTATGGTGAATTTATTGCTGCTACTTTACATCTAAACAAGATAGAGAGGGAGGATCACTTGTTTGCTGCTTTCTCATACTTCGACAAGGACGGGAGTGGTTACATAACTCAAGATGAGCTGCAGCAGGCTTGTGAAGAGTTAGGTGTAGAAGCCGTGCACCTAGACGACATGATCAAAGAAGTGGATCAAAATAATGTAAATTTTATATATTTTGAACATATTGCTTGTGTTTTGTTCCAAAGTTACATCAAGAGAAGAAAAATCTGCTCATTTTGCAAATCTTTTTCCCTTTATGCAGGATGGACACATAGATTACAATGAGTTTGTGACCATGATGCAAAATGGAAACAATGGATTTGGCAAGAAAGGGATGCCGACTACCTTCAGTATGGGTTTTAGGGAGGCTTTGAAGCTGGGTTGATGATTCTTATTCTTCTTTTTTTTTTTTTTTTGTAATTAACATTCATAGAATTGTCATATAGAATCTGATAGCTTGTAACTGAGGCTCCAAGGTTGTTGTGTTCATACTATTGCAGTTGTTTCAAGTTTCATACCAGTTATCAAGTGGTATAGATTTGTAACATATGAGCAAGTTCTCCTGATGTATTGAATATAATCCAATTGACATTGATATCCCCTTGAAATTATCACATATGTTTCTCTTATATATTGATCAATTTTGTACCAGCTTCTCTAATTTTAAATTTAGTAAGCAAAGAGTCAAATAATAATCTGTGAAAATGATAAAGTATGTTTGAAATTATGGTGTTTTTTAAACTCATTGCAAGCTCTTGATTAATTGTGGTCAACTTGAGTTACTAAGGAGATTGACATATCATAAGTATTTAAATATTTCTATATATATATATATATATATTATTTGAAGCCTATAGATGTGTCAATGAGTCTACGTGGCATAAGCGTACATGGGCCTCAGCCGGGCCTTTGCAACCATTTGCACTATCACATCGGTGGATCAGGCTCAATCATTGATCAGAACCCCACCTACGGTCGAGATCAAAACCCTACACTACACAGACTTCCTATATAAGCTCGTTAACACACTCCCGCCGCTTGCGGCCGTGGCCCTTTCCAGCTCCGAACCCTAAAACTCCGGCCTCCTCCTAACCCCACTCCCCGTCGCCACCCTCCTCCCATGGCCGCCGCAGCTGCCGCAGTCCGGCCGCTCGTTACCGTGCAGCCCCTCGAGGGCGACATGGCCACCGACGCGCCCGCTGTCCCCCTCCCTGACGCCTTCAAGGTGCCGATTCGCCCGGACGTCGTTCGCTTCGTGCACGACAACCTCTCTAAGAACAGACGCCAGCCTTACGCTGTCTCTAAGCGCGCTGGCCACCAGACCTCGGCCGAGTCCTGGGGCACTGGCCGCGCCGTCTCCCGTATCCCCCGTGTACCCGGTGGCGGAACCCACCGCGCTGGCCAGGGTGCCTTCGGCAACATGTGCCGCGGCGGCCGCATGTTCGCCCCCACCAAGACATGGCGCCGCTGGCACCGCTGCGTGAACGTCAACATGCGCCGCTACGCTGTCGCCTCCGCCCTCGCCGCTTCCGCTGTACCCTCCCTTGTTCTCGCCCGCGGCCACCGCATTGAGTCTGTCCCCGAGCTGCCCCTCGTGGTCTCTGATTCCGCTGAGGGCGTCGAGAAGACTGCCTCAGCCATCAAGATCCTCAAGCAGATCGGCGCCCTCCCAGATGCCGAGAAGGCCAAGGACAGCCAAGGAATCCGTCCTGGCAAGGGGAAGATGCGGAACCGACGCTACATCTCGCGTAAAGGCCCCCTGATCGTCTATGGTACCGAGGGTTCCAAGATCGTCAAATCCTTCCGCAACATTCCTGGAGTCGATGTGGCCAATGTCGAGCGCCTCAACCTGCTGAAGTTGGCTCCCGGAGGCCACATCGGCCGGTTCATCATCTGGACCAAATCAGCCTTCGAGAAGCTGGACTCGGTGTTCGGTACCTTCGATAAGCCATCCGAGAAGAAGAAGGGGTACGTGCTACCACGGCCAAAGATGGTAAATGCTGATCTGTCGAGGATCATAAACTCAGACGAAGTGCAGTCTGTGGTGCGGCCGATCAAGAAGGAGGTGAAGAGGCACACTCTGAAGAAGAACCCGCTGAAGAATCTCTACACGCTGCTGAAGCTGAACCCATATGCGAAGACTGCCAGGAGAATGGCTCTGCTTGCTGAGGCGCAGCGCGTCAAGGGCAAGAAGGAGAAGCTCGACAAGAAGAGGACTCAGCTCCCCAAGGTACTAAAATTCAAGTGTTATCTTCTGATATGTTCTAATTTATTGGCATCTGTTCTATTTGGTGGTGCTTAGCTATTATATTCTGATATAGTCCATATTTTTACTACAGCTACTTATTTTGCTTAATTCTTTTATTTTATGCTTTATTGTGGAGCTTATTCTTGCATGTTTTCAGTAGTTTGTGTTTTGATGCCAGTTTCACCTTGCTTGAGTGGGATCAGTCGTAGTAGACCTGTGGATTTATTCTGGCATGAAACCCACCTTGGCCGACCTTCATCATGACCAAATTGCCCATCTTTTCACTAACGACAACATGCTTTGTGTACAATTTGGAGCAGAAATTTATTGTGACAAATTTGGAAAGTTTTTGTGGTGACTGTCTAATGGAGAGAGAAGTCCTAGATCTAATAGAAGAAGAGGCCAATGACGTAGGATATATCTATTATTAATTTTTTTGTAAATTTGGTTTGTTTTGTTTGTTGGTTAGTTGTACTAGCTGTTTTATTAGCCCTTTATTTGTGAGTTCAGTCGTGTCTGATCCAATCCAGTTTTGGCTGATTTCTCATCATTCCCACATATGGTGGCTGGATTCTGGATGAAAACGACGAGTTGGAAACATCAAAAGAAGATGAAAAGGGGAAGGTGAGCAGGAGAGGGGAAAAAAGAAGGGAGAGATTGTCTCACCAGATGGTCCCGTTGAATTTTTACATAAAAATTCCTTGTCTGAAGCATTTGATTTCATCATCTTTAACTCACACCCTCAAGAAGAGGGTAGAAAGCTGTTGCTGACAAAGGGGATATTTGGGGGGGTTTCCTGACATCTCCCTTGTAAGTCATAAAATGAGTTTTCAAAAAATTTCTTCCTCTAAGCCTGCAATGTGCATAGTCTAGAGATTAGGAGTTTAAAACTAGTTACTTAAAGCAGAGTATGTGGACTGGGGTTCTTTTTTTGGCTTCCAAAATAACATTTTTAGGACTTCGTCTCAAAAGTGACCTGTCTAGGTCAGCATACAAAATGGAGATTAACTCTGAAGGAAGCCTATTCTTCCAAATACATTAGATCCACTAGAATGTGTATAGTGGCCAAATGATCTGCCTGATTACATCCTCTAGAACAATGTTTACAAAATAATCCTTCACTAGCAGACTATTTATCCTCCTTTAAGCTTTTATGTCACTGTTCAAACTAAATAAATAAAAAAAAACATGATGTGAGAGTCCGAATCAAAAATTTTTGGGGGAAGTAACTGACTGAAAAATTATCCTTTTTAGTTTTTTAGATTTTTTGTTGCAATGATGTTTTTAAAATGTTTTATTACTAAATTCATTAGAAGTGAGTTACAGAATTTGCTGAAATGCTAAAAAATATTGTTTTGATGAAAAATTTAAATGTTAAAATTATTTTAAAATTGTGATTATATACTTTGAGTTTTTAGATAATTTTTAAAAATAAATGGAGCAAGATTATTTTGCTTTTTCAGATTTAAAATTTGTTTCAAAATTTTGGTTAGACAATTTGAGTTTTCATATATTTTTTAAATGTATTTCTTCCAAAATGTTATTTTTTTATACTTCTTGTTTTTTTTAAATATTTAAAATTAATTATATATATGAATGTTCAGTGTAAAATATTATCTTATTTGATTCATATTGTTGATTTGATATGTTGATACTGTCAATTTCGATCATTTATTCTTGCTAGCTAATTCTGATCTTGGTTTCTGTCTTATGAACTGTTTGACAGAGTATTTTTTTGAGGCTATTTGGTGTATAAAGGTTATATTGTTTTGAGTTTTTTTTAATGCAATAACATATTTGGATTAGGTATATCTTTATCTCTTTACTCTTATTGACACTTGGGAGGCTTAAAGACTGGACAGTACTTTGATACGAGGGTCATATATTTTTATGTTGTAGTTAGTCTGGGACAATCTTTAATGAATATCATATTTTTCTACAAGGATATCCTTGTAGCTGAAGCAGTTAGAATCAACGTCAGTTGATAAGATGGAGGAAAATTAGGAGATGCTAACGACAACATGCTCTTGGGACTAATTAGAAAATACCAGGTTGAATTCACAGTTGTGATCAACAAATTATATGTTTGTCAGTGGGATAAGAGAGAAAAGTTTGATTGTTAACTTGTTCTATACGATGCCTCAATTTGCATGCGTAGGCCTAGTTTTCTGTGGATATTTTTTTTGAATCCTTTGTATGTGATCCTTTTTAGTTCCAGTTATGTTTGATGTACTCTCTAATCTTGTCATGTCTACATATTCTCTTGATCAACTTTGATCTGACCTACTCATTTTTAAGATCTGTTTTTTAAAATATAGTAGCTCTTTTACATCATGTTTTCTACTTATCGTGTGGAAGTAATTTCTACATGTGCTCTTTGCTTCTTGCCTCTTCATTTTTTAAAACAAAATTTAATTGCCACTGAATTGCAAGGTATGGGCCTGATTCACTACCATTGGAGTAGCTAATTTTTACCACTCATGCAATCGTGGATATGTCAAATCTCAAGCGTGCCAAATTATATATTCGTGTTTTTAAGGTTGCCATTTCCTAGCCTGGACAGATGCTGTTATTTTTATGTCGGCACATTGATAGCACAGAGTACCACAATGACAAGCTGATTGCTAATAGAGCTAGCATTTTAATTGTGACATGGGTTTTCGGATATCATGCGGTTTTTACAAGCTGTAGATGGCCAACTATTTGGTGTGTATATATATATATTACCATTGAGCTATGTAAGGCAATGATCCCAGCTAAATTAAGAGCCTAGTTGAGTGGGGCTGTATACTTCGTTTTTACCATTAAGTCATGCAGGATAATTTTTTTAGTTAAAAATAAAATCAGACTGTTTGCTTGTCATTTCTTTAAGGACAGTTTTCCTAGGGTTCTCTAACTCTCCTTGCAGCATCATTACTATTGCTTTTGACATGCTTTTTATTTTTTAGTTTTACACTTCTAGTACAGATAAAAAGATTGAAATATTGTGGTCATGAGTTTTGAGTTGATCCCTCTTTATAGCACAGGCAGTAACCCTGAGACAAAAAGGTGAAATATACCCGGTAAGTGGTTGTTACCTTTTCCTAGTTTTGGGGTGTGGAGGCATTCAAGAATGCCTCCCTACATAGGGAGTTGTTAGTTACTTGGACAGGCGCGGGGTTTAATGCGGAATTAATCAACAGGTATGTGGGTGTGTGTGTGTGTCATGGTATTTAGCTGAGACTCAATATTTCACCGATGAGTGGCTTCAGTTGGGAATAAACTGTCGAGTATGGGACGACTCGATGCACAGTGAAATGCTCTTGGTGATATCAGAATGTTATTACGATATATGATTGTAGCTGGATGGTCAATTGTCGATAAAAGATTATATACATTTGGCTTGTACCTCAGTATACAACTCCATAACCTGATGATGATTCTTGTCCCTCTCTCTCTCAGGAAGAAGCTGCTGCAGTCAAGGCCGCCGGACGTGCATGGTACAAGACCATGATCTCAGATAGTGATTATGCAGAGTTTGACAACTTCTCCAAGTGGCTAGGCGTGACACAGTGAGTATTTGGCGATCAGTATTAGGCATTTATTTACAAGAAGTTTTGAATCAAATTTTGTTTCTTCCTTTTTATCGACTTAATCATGGACTTGAGTAAGAACACCTACGGATGGACATGTTTGTTGGGTCATTTAGGCCTTAGGGGTTCTTGCTTTGCTAGAGCCTGGGTTAGATTATTTCTTCTGTGGAACGAACTAAGAGTTGGTTAAAATAAAAATAACACAAGTTTTCAGGAGATTTGTTGGTAATAATGTCATCTGCAAAGCTAAGGGTAATCAATCAAATGGTAGGACGTGTATGTATTGTGTGTGATCCTCCTCTAGAATTCTATTCTGTATGACATTGGATATGTGTAATATTGTGGAATCGTCCGTCTCTTTGAATCCCAACCAATCTGTACGGTAGGCATATCGATGAACAGATGCTACTACCACCGGGGGTGGCATTTTTGAATTAGTACTAGTAGTTTTTATCCTCACCCACTAATCTTAATCATGATTGATTTGAAGGTCAAAATTTGATCGATCAGACCGACCCCCCCAAATTTCAAGTAAATCCAATCATGATGATGATGATGATATGATATGACAGGATCGATGATTTATCAACATCATATGATTGGTTAAAATGTTTCTTTCAGTCTCTCTAAAATTTTTGATGTCTCCTCCGATCACAAACATTGATGACAGAAACAGTTGCTTTGCTCCATAACCTAAATCTTACTTGGCTTTGCTTTCCTATCTCTCGACCATTCATTGATCACCCAACCAACTCAATTCTTCATTCTTCCCTTCGTCGTCGTGTTGACCTCAAAAAAAAAAAAAATGCTATTATTCGATTTGAGAAAGACGGGAGCCATCGTATTTTCTTTCAATTTGATTTATTGTGCTATCCAACAAAACCCTTCTCACCTCTCTCTCTCTCTCTCTTCTTTGCTTTCTCATCTTATATATATAAAAAAAAGGAAAATAATTTTAGAGGAGGAAATCGATCGCGTGTGCTTTACAAAGAATTTTATTATATATGAATATAAATTTATCATTAATTATTTTATTTTTTTATTATCATATAAAATATAAAATTATCGTGGAATGGTTAACAACGTACCGAAGGGAAAAAGAACAATTAGGAGTACTTTGCCACACACACACACACAAAAGTTCAATAATTTTCCTGGGAATTCATGCAAATATATATATATATATATATATATATATATAATAATATGTGTTCGAACTATATAACGAACCGCGGACAAAAGTAACACAAAAGGATTATTATAGAGGAGGAAATCTCTCTCTCTCTCTCTTCTCTGTCTCTCGATCTGTGATGTGATCAGAAACAACAGCTATCTTTGGATCAAAAAAACCAGCACGCCACGCCGGTCTCCTCGAATAAGCAAGCGGTCGTGGTCCCTCTCGAAATCAAGCGCTGGTATCCGTCGCCAACCGCCGTAGGTCAGTCTCCGATCGCTCTCCTGGATAATCCTCAATCTGTTCCTGTTCCGGGGCGACCCACAATGCTCAAAAGATTCCATCTTTTCCCCTCTGTCGCTCCGATTCCTGCTCCCCTTCTTGTTTCCCACTTCCAAAATCCCAACTTGGTTTGTTTTGTTTGGCGGAAAAAAGGTGATGCCTCTGATGCGATTCTGCGGTTTTTTTTTTCATCCGGCAAAGGTGATGGGTTTTTGTTGTTATTTCTTGGAAGCCCCCCCTAAAAGATCTTTTCTTGGACGGATTGTACCTACTGGGTTTGGGAATTTGGTAGGCTTTGATGTTTCCTTTTTCTTAGTGCTGGTAGTTCGATGCTAGCTCTTAACCTTTTTCACTTCTCGTTCGTTTTCTAGTTGACATCTTTGGCGAATACTCCTTTTAATTTAAATTGTTTTCAGGTCCAACATCTCCAAGAATATCTCAATTCTTGGAATCCTTTCTTTCTGAAGGTTTCTCTCGGTTTCCGGGATCAACTTTCTTGCATCATCGACCGTCTTTTTTTTGAGGATTAACATCGGCAGGCATACTAGTGACTACTCTGCTTATTGTTTTGGTCGTTTCTATTGGCATCTTCAGATGAAAGGCGAGGATGGCATCCTGATATATGTTCTGTGCTGTTCGTCTGGATAAAAATGATTTCCGTGCCAAGATATTGGATTGCTTTTAGTGCTCGAGTTATTTGTTGATTCCATCTCTGACTGATCATTCTGGGTCAACCTGGGAGTAATGAAGTTCAAAGAAGGTGATCGGGTGGAGGTCTTTAGAAGAAATGAGGAGCCTTATGGCTCCTGGTTCCCTTCGAAAGTTCTTTCGGTCGATGTCGTTAAGTGTGCCGTAAGATGTGAGCTATCTGCGACTCCTGATGGAAGGCCCATCATAGAAAAGGTGCATGAAAGAGATGTCAGGCCTTGCCCTCCCCATGTTCCTGGCACGGAGCATTGGACGGTTGGCGACATCGTTGAGGTGTTTGATGCACATTCTTGGAGGGTGGGAAAGATTGCTAAGGTCCTCAATGATGATTATGTTGTGACCAAAATCTTTGGTTCGATCCAGCTTAAAGAGTTCCATGTGTCTGATCTGAGGTCTCGACGAGCTTGGCAGAACAACCGCTGGGTTACGATCGACAAGGTAAATGATTTGTGCCAACCTCTGATCAACTATTTCTTTCAGGCCTTTTATTATTGCTTTCCTTTGAGCTTCTCTTCACGTGAATTTATGTCATGATACAATTCACCGATTGATTTAAATTACACGGTTGATTCTCTGATCACGCTTCAATTGCATAAAGTTTACTGGTCATTTGTCGTTATGTTATTTTATTCCCTTCACCTTTTCGTTTGCCTTTGTGGTTAGATACAATTCTAATATATGGGAGCAAGAGGTTCTTGTGAAATGTGATATCTACATAGTTTGCATGCTCTTTGCTTTTCTTGTAGCTTCGAATTAACAAAAACTTCATGACATTATCAACTTGGTTGCTTTGAAGTTAAGAGCATCCTATATGGTGTTTATAAAATATACATTTTTAAATCTTTCTATCTTTTTTTTTTACTTCCAAAATATTAGCACATTGAACTCGAGGTACATCTTCATGCTCTCCATTTCCTCATTGAAGTGTATTGTGTCGAATTTCTGTAGGTCATATGCTTGCCATTTGAAAGAAAGAAGGCAAGCTTCCTAACATGTCTTAATACCAGCTACTTGATGTCTCATCGGATAATTTACTTCATACGAGCTCTGTTAATCCATCGTCACTAGAAGATTTAATTGCAAAATCGAGTCCCCTTATCAAGTTCCTTTTGGTTTCTTCTTTATCTCCTGTGTTACCTTGAGTATAAACTGACTCATATCTAATCAAGTCTTCTTTGGATATGTCAAACCCACTGTAAATGAATTTCCCTCTTTTTATTTGATAAAATATTGAGTGTTTTTTTTTTTTTGTAATTTCTTCTTAACCTTCTATTTCAGCTAACTTTTAATTTCGTTTTCTTCTTCATGCTCGTAAAGTTGTACATATGTTCTGACCTATTTATACTAAATTTGATGTTGTAGATAGGAATTTGCTTAAGGGTGATCCTTGGTGCAATTTTAAATAAGACTCGTGATTCAAAATGTTGAAATCAACAAATAGCATGTGTCACGAGACTTCATCTTAAATATGTTTGGTAACTTTGTACATTATTACATAAAGAAGGGTTAAGTGTGATTCTCGGTTTTACTTAAAGCTGGAGAAGTGGAATCATGATTAGTGACTTGGAACTCATGACCATGAGACACCGAGTGCTCTTCCTCCTTAGAGAAGGAGACCACCTAATTATACTCATGTCGCCAACTGCCAGTAGGATGTTACTCTGGATTATGGATATACTGAATAAAGTGTTGGATTGCTTTCGTCGCTCTGATGTCTCAAGCTAGGCTAACTAAAACTGATATTTTTTGGTTGAAAAATATCCCACCAGCTAAACAGGTCATCTTGTGGATCCCTGCTATCTTAAATACTTCTTTCTGGAAGAAGAGGAAGTGTCTGTTCTTTTTATGCTCAATTAAGAACAGTCCCTCATCCAAATTATATTAATGCATGGGAGAACAATTCAACTTTTTTTCTTTTTCTTTTGAGAGATAGATAGCAATTATATTTTGATGGTATAGACCTGATCGTAGATTTTAGTAGCTCTTTATGCTCGAACAATTTATTCCTTTGTTTATATGCTTCTTTCATTATGTAACAACTATATCTGTTTTTTATGCATTTATGTTTTACCTTCTCTTGGTTGATACTTTATAAACAGTTTCACTGTTGTTATATGCCTTTTATCTCCAAATACACGATAAACACTAATGGAAATAATTTTGGCTGTATTTATCCTCAGAGAACTCTGCAGGGGCATCTCAAACCCCAGCGTGTCTCAATTCATGATGATGAGATAAGAGGCATCGGCAGGAAAAGGAAGGCTAGTTCAAAAAACAAAGTTTATAACCCGCTTGACAGAAGAACACTGCAAAGAAAATTAGATGGTGTTACATTCTCAAAATCTACAGTTGGTGAAAATGCTACACTCCTTAAATCTACAAGAGACAGAATAAATATGTATACTCGGATGGAAGCTGATAAGGTGTTGTCAGATGCGCATCTCAGAAATTCATCTGCAGTACCCACAAAGGTTGCTGAAGAGATTGCTGAATGCTCTGTTGCTAGTTGTAGTGGTAATGATATAATAGAAACTGCTAATCAAAATAGTAGAAGACATACCGGGGATATTGCCAGAAATACTTTTGATCGTGTCATGTCTTTGTGCCCACATGAAGGTGGGAGAGAGAGCCAAAGGATCTCCGGAGACAAGTTAGCTGCCAGTATTCACGAATTAGAGCTGCATGCGTATCAATCTACCATGCAAGCGTTGCATGCATCCGGTCCTTTGAGTTGGGAACAGGAGTCACTTCTAACAAATCTTCGTCTCTCACTAAATATTTCTAACGAAGAGCATTTACTTCACTTGAGGCAGCTATTATCTACTGAAGTTCTTTGAGCCCTAACCACTTACCATCATGCTGCTACAAGGTCGAACAACGTTAGGTACATCTCTTATCTTTCGGAAGATCACCTGCTGATCGACTTTATAGAGTTTATCATTTGTTATCGAGAAAGAATGATTGTAATGGCAGGCGAAGTCATCATACCCTGCAATTTCTAGATAGCTTTAATCTTGTTTCCTTTTATATGCAATATGATTAAACTTTTTGAATGAAATCGAGTAGATTTCCTCAAATCAATTGAACATTTTGTTGTCATAACTTATAAATGAACCCGAGCTGTTCACGGCATGGTGAATGAGCTGCCACTGACGATCTTCTAAAATAGTGAAATGTTTTTCAAGTAAATATGGTTTAACTTCTCGATGCAGAGGTACCTAAATTCTTCTGAGGCGATGCTTCCTTTCTAGATAGCTCTTGACTTTGCATGGTTTGAGAAAGTGGATTCGCCTTGGATTCGTTGTTTATGTGATTCCAGTAGTACCATTTCAAGTAATTATCGATAGGGTAGTGCCCATCTAGCAAATATATTTTGTTGGCGTAAAAGACATGTACATGCTTTTATATCATTGTATGATAGAAATAAGCACCATGTTTCCATAATCCATAGATGCACTGATCTTTGTCACCAAGTTTGGACTGCTCTGAGGGGAGTCATGGATAGGGATGAACTAGACCACATTAGATTGATTTGGCGCACATTTAAATGTAGATTTTTAGGGAAATGGTACAGATGGTTCTATGACTTGCCACACTAGTGTTATTCATTTTAATATATGACATATAGTGAGTCAATACATGTAGGACATTGACTGACATCAATTTTACAATGCTTCAAAACACATCAGATTTGACAGTGTGGTATGCAAATTTAAAACCTCTTACAGCATATGTAGTCTTCTTGGTTGTCATTAGTATGCATTTTATGGTTTTTTTTTTAATGATTATATTATCAAGTTTTATAAAACATATTTTCATACATAAAACAGTTAATGCCCTGCTTTCTTAGACTCTACCATGTCAGCTATTGGTAGTAGGTCTCTGTGTCTGGGCTTGCTGATACAAATGCACTTGTCATCTTGAGGTACATTTAACCAGTTACTGATACCAAAATAATAATAATAATAATAATAATAATCACCTTCATGTTGGGTATCATGTGGTTTCAGTTTATGAGAAAAAAAAGAAGGGAACTATTTTATTTCTGGTATGAAGAAAAGATAACTGTTTCATTTCTGCCACATGAAAAAGAGAAGAGAGAAGAAGAAGAAGAAGAAGAAGAAGAAGAAGAAGAAGAAGAAGAAAAGAGAGGCTTATTCTGAATATTTTTTTTTATTTTTATTTTTGCATGCACACAATAAAGGAAGAGCAAAAAGAAGAAACTCATTCTGGAATATTGTTATGTGAATGCTCTGATTGGATAATGAGTTTTAGGTCTGTCTCTAATGGACACTGATACATCTCTTTAATTTACTCCAACATAAAACAGCTTAATAAATCTTATTATTTTGCCTCTGAGATTATGGTGAGAGTCAGAATGTTTCCCATCTCACCAACAAATCATGGATTGATGCATTCACATTCATCTATCACTTAATTTTCTGCACTATCAATTTTTATTATCCTTTGTTTCCTTCTTTCTATTCCTTTTGCTTTCGAGCAAAATTACATTTAGAGTGTTGTTACTTCATACCTAAAACATTATTACGATCTGCTCGCTAAAGATCGAAAACGTTGACGGCCGAAAACATCGACCGATAAGTTTGAAACCTAAAATTATATTTGTTTGACAATAATGTAGACTTATCGAGATTGAGAATTCAAGTTATATACTTAAATCAGGATAATAACAAAAATTAAAAATGAGGAAGATAATAATGAAAAATAAAAATTTGTCTTGTTATATACTTAATTCATAATTTCTTTCCCAATCTCTCCTTATATAGATACATACACATCCATTCTAAAAAATTATGTGCACCCTCTATGGTTATAGTAGACGTGAACAATGTTTTAGCTATTTTAAATAGTTGTATATTTCAAAGTAGTTCGTGCTGGTTAACCCAAAATTTCCCATCCAATTTTAACAAGAAAAAAAAAAAAATGTATATTAAGTGCATCTTAATCTATGGTAATAGTTCAACAGTAACAATATAAAATACTCATATCCACGTACGGGTCGGATCCAAATTGCTTTAGGTCGGATTCGGTCGTGATCCTTATCGGATCCCGAAACACGATGGTACCGGCAAAGTAAGTACCCATCTCGGTATCGGGTTTCGGGTTACGGCCACGCGCCCTGACTCCTCTTCACACGCGTGGCTTCGCACGTGCGCGTTACGAGCGAACTCAAAGCGACGCGTTAAAGCGCGTGTGGGCGGCTGCTGTCAGCGACGATCTCGGACTCCGCACCAAGACAATGACCATCTTGTCCTCTGTCTATGCTTTGAGATTCGCGCGCAGATCTCTGATGGACGGCCGACCATCGAATCTATGAGCTCTGCTCACAAGATCGTGGATGGCATTTCTGTCAAACGACGACCGGTAATCGAAGCGAGGGGTTGTGCTACGGCTTCCCCCACCCCCGCCCCCCTCCCTCCCTTCCACTTGCCGGTCTCTTCTCGGTGCCCAAAACTCCAGCTGTTCACAGTTGGACATCGAGGAGGACAAACCCCTAAACAATGGCAGAGATGCCAGAGAGGGAAACGGGGAGCGAAGGGGACGAAGGGAAGGGAACAAAGAGAGGGTGGTGTTCATTTAATTGAGAGCCACCGCCACTGCGCTTGGGTTCGATGTGATCCTTTTTGCTTCTTCTTCTTAATCTTTTTTAATCGGTTGTGTGAGAAGAAAAAGATCATTTCTTTGACTCGTAGTCGCTCACTGGTTGGATTTGACAGAGTCATGATGACTCCTTGGCCTATAAAGAGGCCAGCGGGATGGTGTTGGCTCACCTCATCCCATTCCTGCTACTTCTTCTTCTGCTTCTTCTTCTTCCTGTAGAGGGTTTCTGGTATGGATCTTCTGACAGAGGAGCAGATCAGTGAGTTCCAAGAAGCTTTCTGCCTCTTCGACAAAGATGGAGACGGTTTGCTCTTTTGATCCTCTGTTCTCTTTGCGTCGAATAGATTACAAATCTTTTCCCGAGTAATATAAGATGGATCAGTGCATACATAATGCTGCAACCATTTTTTATGCGAGGGACTATTTGAGGTGCTGTAAAAATGATCGACTCGATCCCCCATTGTTGTTGTGTTCATTAACCTGCAAGTTCCATCTTGGAAAAGTAGCAGTCGATGTGGATTGTTTGTTGCTTGCTTGGTCTGGAACACTGGAGTCTTTTGCTTTGACCTGTTCCAACACATACAACGGAGAGAAATATGAGCGTAAAAAAAAAAAAAAAAGAAGAAATCTTTATGTTCCACCTGCTCCTGAATGGTTCCTCTCTTGCCTTTGGTTGGTTTCGCAGGGTGCATCACCCTGGAAGAGCTCGGCACGGTCATCAAATCATTGGGTCAGAACCCAAGCGAAGAGGAGTTGCAAGAAATGATCCGGGAAGTAGACTCGGACGGCAACGGAACCATAGAGTTCGCGGAGTTCTTGAGTCTGATGTCCAGAAAAGTGAAGGTAAGCAAGTCAATCCAACACACGGTGGGGCTTGGTTCGATCGATCATCTTCTTCGTCTCTGCAGGAGACTAATGTGGAGGAAGAACTGAAGGAAGCATTCAAGGTCTTCGACAAGGATCAAAATGGCTACATTTCAGCTACCGAGGTAATGGTTAAGACGCTTCCGTCTCCTCCTCCTTTTTGCACCACCCCACCCCCCCCCCCCCGGCGGCCGCCGTCATCTCATCTTTTCCTGTTCTTGCTCGCTCGCTCGCTCGCTCGCTCTAGCTGAGGAATGTGATGATAAATCTCGGAGAGAAGCTGACAGACGAGGAGGTGGATCAGATGATCAAAGAGGCCGACTTGGATGGAGATGGGCAAGTCAATTACGAGGAATTCGTGCGAATGATGATGGCTGTCTGATGCAAAACTTTTTTTTTGTGTTTTTTTTTTGCATGAACAGAACAAATTGGAGCTGAGGCACACACATCCCAACTCACTCCTGTCTGTCTCAAGCAAACCACAGTCTATTAATGTTTGTTTTGTGGGAGTAGCATAGCAGCAAAGTCCAGTCCTATATGTCGATTCTTTTCTTCCGAATTATGTGAAACTTTCTTCTGATCCGATCGCGAATCCTTTGCGCAAAAGAGAGGTGTTCTCAGAATCACAAACACAATTTTTTTTGCCGAGTTCTATACTTTTGATCAAAGAAACCGAGTGCAAAAATGGAGAAGACATCACCAGCAGCAGATCTTTAAATTAGCACCGGAAGTCCAAGCATTAGTAGAATGGATGACTTTTTTGCATTAAATAAATAGATGAAACTGCGTGGAGTGATCAAAAACTTCCCCTCTGTTCTGTTCAACTTATCAGAAGCTTTGGTGATCGTTGTAAACGACGGTGACCGATCGACGGCGGCCAAGCTCAGAGCAGAACCTGAGACTTGGGTGTGCAAAGTTGTAGGAGTCTCCACATCTACTTGTTTATTGGGAATGGAAGTTCCCTTCTTCTTCTTCTTCTTCTTCTTCTTCTTCTTCTTCTTCTTCATCAAATCCACAGAAAAAACACATGGATCGAGCTTGCCCTCCACGACTGGTTGCAGTGATTGGAATGCATTTGGACACAGTTCAACCAGGAGAGTCAGATGTGGTGTGGGTAGGATGTGGACTCTGAGGAGTTTTCTGCCTTCAAAACATTTGAATGAAAGGCCAGTGGATGGATTTGTGGTGGTATGCATGCGAGCTTGTTGGAGGGGGTTGAAGTCAAAGTCTTGTATTTTATTTTATTTTATTTTATTTCCATGCATGATTGATTTTTATGTCTCCTCAGCTTAAAACTCTCACAGTTGCATGGATTTGTTCCTTACAATAAAATTAGCTCTCTCTCTCTCTCTCTCTCTCTCTCTCTCTCTCTCTCTCTCTCTCTCTCTCTTTCTCTTCTCATTTTTTTTATCCTCCAACTTGGACATAGTTTATTGTACTCTTCACAAATTCTATTAGTGATACTCTTTTTTTTTCCCTTCTCATTAGTGTATTTGCCAATTAAGGTTCAAAGTAGTTGGAGTGGTCTGGCTAACAGTAAGTGTACTTATTGTTTTGATTGAAGGCTCATAAAGAATGCAACTTTGGGCAGTTTTAAGATATGACATGATTCCATAACTCCTTTGTGTGCCCTTCATCTAGCAGCTAAGGATAGAGTAAGATTTGAAATTTGTAATGACAGGATAAACTGCTGAAAAATGCAGAGCTTTTTGATGTTGTAAACCTGTGAAATCTCAAGGATTTAAGCAGAAGAGGTTGCATATCTTTCACCATAAATATGAATCTGGTATAAAATGCTTCCATTGTAGTTGGAAGATAAACCTGATGTATAACAAATCCATCCATTTCTTGGCTTGAGCCAGTCCTTAATTTACTTGTGCTACTTTTTCTAGGTTGAGATTTGTATGCAATCTAATCTAAGAGAATCCCACTAACAGCTAAATCAACAATGCATTTTGTTTGACTTCATGTTTTGACACTTGATGTAGTGGTTCAATTTATCATTTCACTACATATCAGAAAAGAAAAAGGGTAATAGAGAAGAAGACAGCCTCATAAAATTAATAGGCATCTGCAGCTGCAGCTGTAGTTACAAGTTGGAAGTCCTTTGTTTCTCACTTCCTAATCTTTCACAGACATATATATATATATATATATATATATATAAGCCACACTTTCTTGGGTCCAACCACTATCATACCTTCAATTGAGTTAGAAATCCTAGAAGAAGAACAAAGTCAGAGATTATGTCAAAAAAAAAAAAAAAGTCTCTAAATTTGTTGTTCAAGCCAAAGTAGTAACACAAAGCATATTTACTGAGTCCACAGTGATGAGCCATCAAATCTTTCAATGCAGACTTGATTAGAGTGGTTTGAGAATTAATTCTTACAACCAAATACCCTCCCCACAAATTGATATCAGAATAGCCATATGTTATCAAATTCCTTAGGAACTATTCCTAGATATCATATTCAACTTCATCCTTTTCCTTTCTCTGCCATTTCTTTCTTTCATAACACCTTGGGATGTCTAAGGTGGATGATGGTGGAGTTCTGTAACTATAATTTCCACCACATTGTGTTCATGATGTCAATCAAGCTAGTTTCTCTCATTCAGTCTTTTTATCCTATTTATTCTCTTTGTTCATCTCCTTAACTCACTGTCAACATGGATCTATCTATTCAAAGTTCCATAAATTTTGGATTATTTTTTGTTCAGAATGTTCTTTTAGGATAATTTCATCATTTTATGTGTGCAAATTCTTAATCATCATTTTATGATCCAAACCAGCTCACGGATGTTTCTGGGACCATCACTAGTTATTCATTTCTTTTAACCCCTTTCAAATAAATAAATAAATAAAAATAAAAAATGCTGGTGCAATATGCATCCATCAGGATCAAAAAAAAAAAAAATGATATCACAAAATAGGATATTTTGTCTCAAGTATGTCACATTTTTATCTGATCCTCTTTACCTTTTTGCAATCCTCTTATGTGTTTTTTTTTTTTTTTGATGCTCAAGTCACTACCATCTCACAGGGAACTAAAAAGTAATGAGAGCCATGAGAAGAAACATCTGCAGGCATATGGATATAGCCATTACCATTTTGGTGATGAGCTCAAGGAAGGTTTCACCACAGGCTTTGGATTCCATGGAAGCAAACACTGCATGAGAGCAGGATAATATACCTGATCAGCATTTATCTCCCACTGGTAAAATTAACATGCAGAGATTGATGTGTGGACATCAGACAATAAATCATGCAGAGATTGATGAACTCCTTTGGCACACATGTAGCAGGCAAGAGAATAGAGATCCAAGGTTGTCAGAGAAGCAACAAATTAACATCAATGAGGACCTTTGGGATGAGAGAAGCTCACTGAATGAGTACTAGAGAACAAACCCACATATTTGTATGTACCTCAAGATAAATTAATGCACAAGAGAGAGAGAGAGAGAGAGAGAGAGAGCTGTACAATATCTGTCCTCTTTCTGATGTATCAAACTGCACTGATCATGTAAGGCTTCAGAAAAAAAAAATAAAAAAAAATATTGGTAACTGGTAAGTGCTAGGTTGAAGCATGTAGTTTGCAGTAACAAATCCCAGTTCTACTAGATTAACTCCATATTGTTCATCATAAGATCTCTTGTAGTTCTCCTAGCTCTTGATAAATTAGGTCAGGCAATCAAATTGAGAACCTGTGGTGGGATTGCAGCATCTGCAACAGATAATATGAGCACAAAGTGCAACAAAATGGATCATTTCATATTCAGATTATAGTATTCATGAAGTCGCAAGCACAAAAATCTACATGCAAATGTTGGTGCTGAGGAGAAGGAATGAAAGGTGAGAAGCCTGGGAAAAAATACATCCTATGGCAAATGAGATTTTTGACAATATGTCGTTGATAAATGGAACTTATTCTGCTGCAATTCAAAGAAACTAAGAGAATATATAGTGAAAAATATGGTAGTCAAAGCAATTCATCAGAGCATGAAATATATAATAAGCACTCACAGAGTAGAATTTTAGGTTCAGCTCTCAAGGCCGACCTCTCAAAATTGCGGGTCTTCTTCTTTGGGTCACGAAGGATCAACTAGATCAGAATAAAGAACAATAAAAAGTAAAGAGTGATGTGATTCCAGTTTCTTTGGCAACCTCTTCTCTCTCTCTCTCTCTCTCTCTCTCTCTCTCACACACACACACACACACACACACACACACGCACAGAGAGATCAGAGAGAGGTTAAAGTTAGGTCTCTCATGAAACCTCGATTAATAGGGTTAGAGGGAGAAAGAAACTGGGGATCGAAACATAGATTTGGTGCCCCCACCAGTAGATGAAGCTGCAACATGATCTGCATGTCCTCTCATCCATGATCCGGAAGATAAAAAGAGGATGGAGTTATCAGATCATGCTGGCAGCTTGAGCTTCTCATGGTGCACCCTCCTCTCCATCAACACTCATGGCCATCTCACACAGGATACAAAGGTGGATGGATGCTCTCTTCTCTGAGGCGGCTGTGGAGGAGGAAGAAGGTGATGAGGGAAAAATATATATAGCAACCCAAAGGAAGGGGAAAGGCTTATTATCCTATATGCTTGTCATTGGTATTCTGGTATAGCTTTAAAGGCTAAAGGAAGACTAAGAATAGTGCAAAAGTGTGGTCAAGAATCAAAAGACAACAATGAATAATGTCATGCATGCTGGAGCTTATTAACTTGGAAAGAGAGAGAGAGAGAGAGAGAGAGAGAGAGAGAGAGAGAGAGAGAGAGAGATGCATGGGACCATTTTGCCTGGGCCTGCATGTGGTTCTCACAGAGCTTCACAGTTCACTAGGTTAAGGATGAGGAGAGCATATCAACCAGTGCATGTGATCTCTCTTCTCACACAGCTTCACAGTTCACTAGGTTAAGGATGAGGAGAGCATATCAACCAGTGCATGTGATCTCTCTTGGGTGGGCTATGGAGGAGGTGGGAGTGGGAGAGAAGGAACTCATTCATCTTTGGAATCTTTGCTCTCCTAAGACAATTCATAGGTCGGAATTGACATTGCACAAATGCTCTCTTGTGGTCTATTACAACTTCTGTAACATTTGTAATCAATGGGTCAGTCAACTCACCATGGTCTTACGCAAGAGTAGCAGTCATTAGTTAAGAGGTAGACTACACACTGATAACAATTCCATTAGCTTAACTTTTGTTTCTTTTTGGTCAATGCAAAATAGTGCGAGGAAGCAAAAGAACGGAGCGATTAGTCTTCACCAACTTATATTATTTGATTGGAGAGAGTGAGTCGCCAAACCATTCTTGCTTATCATCTGCATCAGCTCGATTTACTTGACACGCCAAGTCTCCAGTTCTGGTCGATCACTCACAAAAAATGAAGAACATGCTTCTGTTCTATCAATTGCTCAAAACAGCAGCCTGGAGCAGATCTCCTATACGGCACCATACTGAAATCACTACAACACCATCGACAGCCCAATTCAAGCAACCAAGAAAGTGATGTGTCTGATGAGAATCTGCTTTTGGAACAAGAAAATTATGATCTACAAAAAGATTAAAAGGGGATGATGAGAGAGTTCTCAGAGCCAAGAAAATATGTCAGCAAAAGGTTTGCGCTTGTTATAGATAAGCTCATACTGTTCTTTTCGGTTCTTCTTTTTAGAATTAATTTTTGGTGTCTTTTGCTTTCTACTTCATTTGAGATAAGTCCACCAAAATTAGCGCGTTTTTTTTTCTTTTTTTTTGATGAAAAGGTATATATACTTTGCCATTGGCTATGATTGATCTCTTCCTCATATTGAATGCAGTCTGCCACAAAATGTAAGATTATGCCTCAAACTTGGAGAAGTTTGAATTAATGATATTGAAACATGTTTTGATCCATGCAGCTGAACTAAGAATCAACAGTTTTGGTAGTATATGCTGCTATATACTGAGTGCAAGTCAAAAGAAACAGCAATCAGCTTCCTTTCACTTGTTTAAGATGACAGTCTACGCGTTCTTCACATAGTTTTCGATGTGAAATCTTATTACTGAGAGAAGCACTGCAATGGCAATAGAGATGGCAAGCAATTGACTTTGTTAGCTCTTGGTTTCTTCCGGAATCTGCACTTCTCCTACAAGTTATTACTGTGATCAAGAAGAGTTCTAAGTGGCAAAAATGGTTGGACCAGTCATGCATCATCAAATGATACCCTGAAAGCTTTTTCCAGTAAGCATTGCATGAATCTTTTTATTTTTCAAGAATAAAAAACCATCTTTCCCCCCCCCCCCTCTCTCTCTCTCTCTTTTTTCTTCTCATCTAACAAATGCAGGAGCTGCATTGCATGAATCTTTTGATTTTTCAAGAATAAAAAACCATCTTTCCCCTCTCTCTCTCTCTCTCTCTCTCTCTCTGTTTTTTCTCATCTAACAGATGCAGGAGCTTAGCATCCAATGCATTGTTAGTCTCTCAGGGGTTAAGTCTTGGCCATTGAATTATTATGTCAAAAGCTCTGACTCATAGAACATAGTATGCATGCTCTTTAAATCAGTAGAGATCTCCTGCAGAAGGAAGACTGATTGAAAATGCTATATAAAATGATATTTATGCTAGCCATCCAGAAAGGAAAAGGAGGGTGGGCCGAGGACTGAATCATCCAAAGCTAGCATGAATCATATCTTAGGTGAAGCTAGATTGATGTTGCAGAACCATGCGAATTCTTAAAAGACACAAACAAAGAAAGAATAAACAATTTTTTTAAAGCTTTACGACCCTTGCACTCCTGCCACAAAGACACTATAATCTAATGGGATACAACTGCAAGACCGATCACTCTACTGAAAACAATATCTCAAAAAGAGATGACAAAACAAGGATCAGAAAGGAAAGCCAGAAAACCAAAACACAGGGACAGAAAAAAGAGATGTGGGTGCAACCATCAAACCAGAAGAAACCTAAACCAGATGAAGAGGGCAGGAGAAAGCCAGGAATAAACACATCATAGAGCACACGAGGAACAGAATAGACCAAAAGTACAAAGGTAAGGCATCATTCCCTGGCTAGTGAAGGAAGCTGATAGGAGTACAAAGGTAAGTTGAGATCGATACAGTTTATGGCTTCCAAAAGGGGCATGAAATGGAGTGTGCTCCTTCCTCCCTCTTCAAAATTTTTTGGCTTCTTCTACAAGGATGGGCGCATGGTTAAATTTTCTAGTGCTGCGTGCATGCATATATCCCAGTTTTTTTATCGTGCAATAATACAACATGCGTCATACATCTACGTTGATCGATCGATTAATTAATCAACGAGCTCCTGCGATTTGTCTCCTTTATTTTGCTTAGCTTTTTGATCTGGAAAACATGATATTTCTATAGAGTGTAGTGCCAAACGAGCCAAAATGGAGGAGATGTATCATTCGATATAAAATGAAATAGACAGGTTATTATTACTGCAAATTGACCCATCACCGTGCTTACCAGTTCATCTGTGAGCTCATCTCAAAAGGATGCCATCAGGAACCCTTGAATCAGCAAAACCTAACCTGCTGTGGTCCAGTTCTTGCTTGATGATCGGTGCAGTGTGGCCTTCCCTTTCTTTTTCTTGCTTCATGATCATTGAATTGCTGTGGTCCAGTTGATGATGATGGCTTCTGCCATTAGAATGCCTCGCTCCCTGGATCTTCCACATCTGGTTTCCCTTACATAAATGGCCACCAAAGTTTCCGGTAAGCAACGACGACTCCTTTTGAAGGAACCTATGCAGCTGCTGAGGTAAACAATTGAAAGCTACAGCATCTGCTGGTTTACAGCCAACTTCATTTCGTAGGTTAATATCTAAGATCATCATCATCATGCCTTCTGGTTTTTTGTCAAAAATAAGTTAAAGTGTGGAAAAAGAGGATGTAAGTATTGGATTCACAGATCATTGCTCGATTTCGAAGACATAATGCTGATTACAAAAAGATGAAGAAAGAAGGTTGGGGCCATCCTACGAATTAAGGTCGAGGAATCAAGTGCCACTAAATAGATCTTTGTCACTCGACAAGAATCCATGGAGGCAAACTACCCTAATTTGGCATGGAAAGAAATAACTTAGAAGCTGATGACATGCAAAATGGCACAAATGATACAAAGCACAGTCGTCAGTAGATGCAAAAAGAGAAACAAGAGTGCAAGTGAGCCAACCTTTGCTGGCTTCAAGAGTCAAAGTGTCATCCAGAGTCAAAGGGTACACTGGTGGAGATGACTCCATCCATATATCATACTTGTCCTGTGATGTGAGTCAAAGGGCATGACAGGGTTAATGGGCCGAGCCAATCACCCGTTACACGTTAGTGATGAAGCACCATATCGATAGTCAATCTGATAGCGTTAGTGATGAAACACCACATCGGTAGATGACCTAGTATAGTAGAATCAAACCTGGCATGGTGGAGTCAGACTCGGCACAATGACACCCGTGAAGTGTGGTGCATGACAACGTCGGATGTAGACTCGACACTCGAAGACCTTGAAACCATGCAAGACCGTACACCAACTCAGCGAAGGACGTCGATGATATTCAAGGTTAAGGTACGATCAAACCCCGTCCGACATGTATAAAAGCCACCCCCATACACAAGTCAAGGGAAGGAAGAACTCGCTCTCTACATACAGTATTCAAATTCGATATCGGTCGAGACATTGACTTGATCGTCAGAGGAATTACATCCGGAGCCCTCATCCCGATGAGACCTTCATATAGGATTCCTCGACAGATCCTAAGAAAAAGGAGTCCGAGACACGTTCCCGAGTAGGCCTAGCTAACCCCTCACGAGCTTCCCAACCTCTTCTCTACCGACATGAACGATCTTACACACAAGGGCAAAACCGAGTCATGCTAACTCCTCGACCACAGCATAAAGTGCACAATTGTATGTATGTCCCAAATCCGGATAAAGTGTATGTTTGGTTGTGTATTCAGATTTGAGAGTACAAACATCATAAACATATAACTTTAGGATGCCTTTTTAAGTTTTTGATTGAGTTGATGACATCGAGTCATTTCTGAAAAATAATGCAAGTTATGAGATACCAAAACAACATATGATATTTATGAGTACGTTTTCATATAAAATTAACATGTAATACTTTTTTTAATACCTAATTCAGTCATATCAAAGTCATTTTTTAAAAGTAATTCACAATTAGGTCTTGTAAAGACAACATCTGATATTTATGAACATATTTTTTATGTATAATTAATATGTACTACTTCTTCTTTTGTACTAACTTTGATATCTATTAAATCGGGGGAAAAAAAAATTAGAAGCAAAATAATTCGAAATTATGTTTTACAAAAATAAAAATAAAAATTTGATACTTATGAATATGTTTTCATATCAAAATTTATAAGTAATACTTTTTTTTAATATCTGCTTCTATAATTTTTATTTGAATAATTTGTAAGAAAGAAAATAATTCACAATCATGTTTTACAAAAACGATTATGAATACATTTTCATATCAAATTTAATTTTTTAATATAAATTTTATGTTTATTAATTTGGGAAAAAAATTATTCGCTAGAAGGAGGGCTCGAACCTCCGACCTTGTGGTTAACAGCCACACGCTCTAACCAACTGAGCTATTCCAGCTGACGAATTAAATATGAGTTCAGTTCTATATATATCGATAAATCATCCACATAAAACCTATCAATCAACATTTGTCTGGCTGTCAACCTGTCTCAATTATAGAGATTGAATCAATTGCGAGAGTTTTCATTATGTGCTTGAAGTTTGAAATGAACTATTGAGAAGATGAACAAAGCTCCTTGCATCTGCCTACCAAAATAGTGAGGCAAGGTTGCAGTCCTGCATGTAAGATTCCAATAACCTTATTTAAGTGAAGAGGATCCAAAATAAAGGTTCAAATGTAGAGCTTCAAGTATAACAATAACAAGTTTCTTACTTGTGAATGTTGAAAGAGGAGTCAACTCAACTCAACTGAAAGGAGGAGACCAAAAACCTGGTTTGCTGGACAAGAGCAATCATAATCAGCAGAAAATAGAAAATGCTGGAACAATTTATTTATCAAACATACATGGATGCACTGAGAATCTCCATTGCTTACTCTACAGTCTTCAGTGTCTAATTTCTTATGTGGATGCAGATGACTTGTAGACAGAACTTGATATATCGATGCATAATGAGACAATTGCCAAACTGCACACAGCAAGTACCTCGGAAGATATTAATTGTCTGCACTAGGAACACCCAGAATGTACAGTCCTTGAACTATGTTCCAAATGGAAACTCCCAAAGTTTTTGACCTACCACAATATTGAACATTGTGGGTCCTTATAACGGTGCACTTGCAGCAGGAAGAAAGAACTAAAGAAAGGAAAGAAGAATAAACAAATAATCCAAACAGTTGATCTGTTTCCAACAGAACACAATGGTTACTGGTTTCTGAAGGTCCAGACTTTTTGACCAGCAGTAGTCTATGGTCAGAACTCATGAACCGTCGTTGTCTCCCAAGTAAACTTTGGAATTCCTGAACTGTTGTCTGCAGACAATTGGAATAGACCATTATTGCCATAAAATTCATCTGTGAAGCAATAGAAGAAGGCACTAACACCTACCAGTCTCATGTTCCATAAGCTGATAGTGGCACTGAGATCTTCCACGACCATTAAACTGTCCTATAAAAATGAGAGACAAGTATAGGAACTGATCACTCTCAAAAGACAGACAGTCACCTCAGACTTCAAAGCTTCCTTATCGAATTGTCACTTCTTCCATGCTACTCTGAATTATCACTTGATAACTTAATCCGATACAAAAATTGTCTCTTCTAGAAATGGCATAAATCTAGAACCAGATCTTCGAAAGCTCCTACAGTGTCACCAGTTTGTTACTTGCTTTTTATTTCAAAGGATTTTGCATCGAAAAAAAAAAAGATTATTCTGGAGAAGCTTCAATCAAACAATCCGAGGCAGTGCAAGAAGGACTGACGAAGGCATCTCTCACATATCTACGATAACATGGCATCTTAAAACTTTTTCAGAAAATATGTATTTGAGGACCTGAAAAATATGTCTTCTGAATCATGCACCATCAAGGATCCTTTTGTACAAGCAATGACCGATATGTAGCGACAGGTATTCACCAGTCCATCCGAATCTTGGTAGCGAGGCATATAGCTGGACATCGATATATGTTTTACTCATTTTTAAATTTCTTTATTTAATACAATTACATACTAGTACCAACTGGTCCAATTGGCTACGAAAACCAGTATCAGACTAGTATTTAAACCCTACCAAAGATGCAGAAAGCAAAATGGAGAGAGAGGTCTAGAAAAACTACACACATATGGCAAAGGCAGAATTAGTAGTTTATCTAATTCATGAATAAACTACGTCTTCCAAGAACCATTGATCTAACATTTTGTAACAATAAAAACATAATTTTGATGTGAGATGCAAGCTTCAAGGAAAAGCGCTTTCTCGAATCATAATTTTGATGTCCCATCTCATAACCATAACGCTCCAATGCTTCCAAAACACATCCTTTCCTGAAATGGACGTCCGAATAAACTATTGGGAACTAGAAAATAAAATAAACGATCTTTCTGCAAATTTTTGCATCCAAGATCCAAATTTAAGTCTGGCATCGAACATAACAAGGCATCTACATCACATAGAAAGCAAAAGATTGACAAAAAAGGAGCCGTCTTCAATGAATGCAACAAAACCCCGAATCTAAAGAGAGCTTAGCAGTTCCAAGATTCTTTCTTTCCTCTCGTGGTACATCATCAAGTGAGGCCCCAAACAAGGGAAGATCGATTTCGAACCTGTACAGAGTGGGATTGCCAGGTTCCAGGTTGACGACCCGCGCCTCGAGGGCGGCAGTACCATCAAGTATTCACCGGCTTTTGAGAACGTGTTCCCGTTATACTCGAAGTGGCTCCTCCTCCTCCTCCTCCGGCGATTCCACCGGACGACGAACCACCACCGGCTTCGGCCACCAGTCTCACTCGACCATCTTAGGGTTAGGGTTTTAATCGTTTGATTTCCTACTCGAAATATTGATGACGACCATAAAAATGAGGTGCTTTACATTAAGGATAATGTCTTCTGTACTCATGCTTTCTACCTGACGCTGTACCATTTGCGAATAAGTTGGGGCCCACAACTCAACAGTCTGGCTCGTGGACAGCATGTAAGCCGCTGAGAGTGGGTGTGAACAATTTGAGTTAGGGTTTGCAGACACCCAAACCGAAGCAACAATCCTAAATAATGTTCCAAATCCATTTAGGATTATCTAAACAATGATAAAAAAAAATTTCTCCTCTAAAAAATAATTTGTTATTTAAGGAAATATGTTTCACTTATATATATATTTTTTAAAATTTATAGAGATCATGACTGTCTTTAAAAAATAAATTTTAGATTAATTTATGTGGACTAATGTCATTTTGTTAATCACTATAAAATTATAGATTGAAAATAAAATATTTGTTTAGCTTGAATATCATAAAAATAAAAAATATTTCTTGACAATGATTCTATGTTGTAATTTAGTTGAAGTCGAACTTTTGATTTGAAAAATACTTCGTAAAACATATGTGAAATATTTTTTAAAATTCTAATATTAAAAATAACTCAAGATGTCTAAATCGAATGTACACACTCACTAAGCACACAAGGAGAGAGACTTTAATTGTATTATTAAATTGGTCTGAAAGATACATCATAATTAAATCAGTGTTTAAGATATCTGTATATTAAATGAGATTTTGAACTCTCAAACAAAAGTCACATTTAATGAATCACCAATGGAGATTGCTTAGTTTTTCCACTTATCAACTTTATATATTAAGTGTATAGATCAGTTAAATACATCAAATAAATAACTCCGTTATCTACAACAAAATTGTAAACTCTCTATAGATCATTGACAAAGAAATTTAATGTTTATCTATAGTGTGTTTGGTCATGCAAAAAGAAAAAAAATCTTTTTTTGTCCTGAATGTTTTTATTTTATTATTGTTTGATAAAAATAGAAAAAACTTCAAATATAAATTGAGATTTTTTTTATGTTTTTTAATTAAAAACACTTGCCACAAATTTCTTTCTATAATTTTTTGAAGCTAAAGAGAAAGACACATTATTGTACATTAGCTGAGAGAATATAAATATATCTCTAATGAATATCATACAATATATAATGATAGATTCTTTAAACAATAATAGTTCAAACCATTAGTTTGGCTAATGTGATCAATATGTAATGAAAATATATAGTTGACATCTTGATAAGCCTAATGTGATCAAGACCGCGTAAGATAGTTCAAGTTGCTTGTAAGGTGGAAACATTGAACTCCCAATATGTCACCTACATAAAGATCGAGACCAAAAAAGATTTTTCAAATTAGTAATATGAGATGATTTATATGGAAATAAGCAGTGAAAATGTGATCTTTTATAATTGTACTAAAATTAGATTTATACTGGTCATAAAAGGCTAAAATATCCCATAAAATAATATATGGGAGACGAGCCTCAATCACATCTAGCAATCTTCCCTTACTTTTTTTTCATATATAAAAAAATAAGAAAAAATAGTCTATAATCATCTATCTTTAACCCTCACCCACGTGGACACACTAATGGGGGATAAGCTCTCTCATTTTTCTACCCTCGGTGTCATTCGAAGGTCATATATCAGACAATGCTTATTCGATCATATTCTCTATATCATTTGTCCCCTTTGAAAGTACACTTAAGAAATTATTTAAGAGATATTCTAAAATGAAGTTACCAACTTATTCTATATGTGCACCATGCAGAGATGGGGGAGGAGCCATTAAGATACCTATTTTGGGTTACTAATCTTACTTGGAATTTAATAATCAAAAGAGTTTGTAGATAGAACTAGTTCCTCCGATCCTTAGTATTTCCCAATAGAAGGTGTCTACGCCAATAAAGAGATTTGCAAATAGATTCAAGCTTTGCAATCTATCGAGTCTAACTATAAATTGATTGTTCCACTGAGTTTATTGTAAGACAAATCCAAATATCTCTCTCTTCTGCTCAGCCATGGTAGCTGCAATTATTCAACGGATGGGGAAGAGCTGCAAGGCACCAAAGAACCTATCGTGAGTGACATCAATATCTCCACTAACGAATCCTCGTTTTCACATGATGGAAGTTAGCTGAGATGGGCTTTTCTTGCTCGTCTCGTCGAAGAACTCCAAAAAAGCCCCTCCTAAGACCAAGTTTTCTAGAACGGTTGCAAGTCCTTCATCGGCGAGTTGCAATAACCATAGAGGTAGTTGCATATACTCTAATTAGAGGAGGAGAAAATGAAGGAGTGAGGGGGGCCGAGGTGCCTGACCTTTATGCCTCAGCGACAAGAGGATAGAGCACCCGACCTTCATAGCTTGATAGCAAGGGGGCGTTCGGAGCTCCTGACCCCTACAGCTGAATAGCGAGAGGGTTAAAGTTCTCGACCTTCGCACCACAATAACAAGGGGGGTCGAGTTTCTCGACCTTTCGCCTCGACAATGAGGGGGTTGGATTTCTTAAATTGTATCTCTATAACCGTCGAACTTCATGCGTCGAGTGAATATCGATGGGGTTTGAGGATGCCCGACTTCTATGCATTGGACGAATGCTAATGGGTGTTGGGGACACTCGTCCTTAGTGAGTTATGCAAAACCTAACGAGGATCAATTCTTTTTTTTAATTCATAACTTGGACATATTTTGTCATATATTTTTTTGTTGTGATGGGTTTATTCTCACACAACTTTAATTTTTTTAACCCACGTGTATCAGACATATTTTACCTTATGTCTTCCATCGTCATAATTTTTTTCTCACATGAGTTGAGTGTTTTTAACTCACACCGATTATATATGAAATAAACTATAAATGCCAAAGTTGAACATGATCTTATTCCACCTACTGCCACACATATTAGTTTTAGTCCAAATTAAATCAAAAGGATAAAACAAAAGTATCTTTATATTGTTGAACAGTTTCTATCACAACATAATAATTGGATGAGCAAAGGTGTTAGATGAAAAGTCAACCAAGGAATCCAAAATGGTGGCTTTGGGCCCTCCTCTTCGGCTTGCATGAAGTGAAGGCTTTATACAACTTCTTGTCCTCGTATTTATGATGCAATTGCACACCAACTATTGATCATGAAATCACATCAAAACGAGTTGAATAAAGCTGATGATTTCGTTGATGTGTCGTCGGTGATGTGAAGGTAAGTAATATTTGTGCCGTTGATGCGAATGATGCCACCCACGAAACATGGAGGTACCATAGTCCATGTTTGCATTCAAATGATATCAACCTTACCACATCCAAGAGTTTTGGTAGACTCTTTTACCAATTTTGAAAGATTTATTATAAAAAAAAATAGTTGGATTGCTAGTAGGTTAAAAACTTCACCCGTAGCATCTTTACTTATCATCCTAATTAAACCGATCTTATCGATGACGATTATTATCAGGGTGGATGTCGGTCATCGTCGAATTAGCAAAGAGTTTTTGAGGAGCGATCGAGGAGGAGTGTTCGGACGCATAGCATCTTTACTTATCATCCTAATTAAATCGATCTTATCGATGATGATTATTATCAGGGCGAATGTCGATCATCGTCGAATTAGCAAAGAGTTTTTGAGGAGCGACCAAGGAGGAGTGTTCGGACGCATAGCATCTTTACTTATCACCCTAATTAAACCAACCTTATCGATGATAATAATGATTATTATTAGGGTGGATGTCGGTCATCGTTGAATTAGCAATATTTTAGTTCATATCTGTATGTGCAAAGAGTTTCTGAAGAGCGAATCGAGGGACGCTTGATATAATACTGACTGATAAGAATATCTAGGTTGAGTGGGGTTTCATCGCTCGATGTCTAAGTTAGCACTTAAGACAAATAGTGTTTGACCATTCGACGTTTTATAACTCCTTCAACCGAAGAGAATATTTCTTTGGTGACATGATGTAGATGACGATTGAAGCCTCGATCTCCTTATGCTAGCTATATCATCCGATGTCGAGTTATGATTGGACATAAATATTAGTATTATTATTATTATTATCAATAATAATAAAGAAAAAATTATTTGACTCATTTCTAACTCAATTAACAACTCATGTAGCTCAACTCAAATCTAAATCAAAGAATTAATTTGATACTGTGCTCCTCTCGAATTCAATTAATAGGTATCCTAATCTGACATAATTAGGTCATGTGCTGAATCGACTACCATCTAATCGTAGCAAAAAAGACTTAATTAAATCATGTACAAATATGTACCCAAGAAAATTTAATCCACTAAAGTACCATAATCCACACTTCAATCAATTCACGTACGAGCATATATGCCTAAGAAAAAAGTTTTAGTCCACTATCATCTAAAAAGAACACCAAGTAAAAAAAAAAAATTAAAATCTTATTAACGATCTAACTCAAGAAATAAATAAATATATATATATATATATACAAACAATATTTCTTATATTTAAGAATGTGAAACAACTTAAAACGATAAAAAGAAAACATGATAAACTTGGAAGAAAGTTACTATGATCGCATCATCATGACCCATAGCGGGCATCAACAGATGCACGGATCTCAGTGACCACAGCATGCAATAAGGATCGGCTACCAACCCTGTTAATGCATGAACACGACCACCCACTCGAAACAGGAAGAACGACAACTACTCGAGACCCGATTCCACATTAAAAATATATATATATATATATATATATATATATATATATATATATATATTCTTCCAGGAAGAACTCCTCCATGATTCGTGACTCGGCCAGATGATGCTGATACATTCTTTGACAGTGATCGATTAACCACAAGTGTTAACCATGGTGAGTGTCTGCTAGAAAGGGGATAGATAACCTTTAACTTTTGCATAATTAGGTGGAGATGGGGACGCAGATGACTTGGTCTGACTGTCCAAAAGAATCGTCGTTCTGCAAGTGAGGGTGATTTGATTGATGGAGAAGAAGAAGAAGAAGAAGAAGAAGAAGAAGAGAAAACGAGGACATTGAATTGATCTCTTCATAGCTCTTTTCCCGTGTCAGTTTACGTACTCAAACTGAGTGGTTGATGATAGCTAGCTTCCACTTTACGCTTAACATAACTCATCTAAGCTGCGACATCATCCAACGATTAGGTCTTGTTTAGACCTTCGAGCTCATAAGCTAAATACGCAAGGAAGAAGAAGAGTTAGTAGATGGCTTGCTGACGATGGGTTCAACAGCAGTGCAATGCATGTCGGAAGAGAACATTGCAGCACCTATGAAACGTCTACTCAATCATTGGTAGGTGGATATATAATATATATACTATGGTGTCCTATGTTTGCACTCTTTGTCGTTGGAGATCATATCACATAAACAAATTGGAGGCTTACGACTATGGCCACCAGAATGCACTCAGATGTCGATAAAACTTTTTTCGAATATAAGAACAAACACGACCCAGATGATGATGATCCATTCCTTTTCATTCATGGCGATTTGTCTCGGGCAAGATCTCACAAACTGGCATGAAATATTGGTGTTTGGTTTCTGCTTTCATGGTCCGAGGCAAGAAGAAATTTCCTGGATCCATAGAAATGGCATCGAAGGCAATGAATGATGCAACCACTGTCGTTGTACCATATCACATCAATGGAGGACATGAGACCAATTCCTGTTCCTTCCTTCTCCCACCCATTCTCCTCCAAACATTGTTTATCCATGGAAGGGTGAAGTCAGTCAACCTTCATTTCCTGAATACGATACCCGACCATTCTACCGAAACACTCACCGACAAATGAGATAGAGAGACAGAGAGAGAGAGAATGGAAGACTTATGTATATAAAGCAAAGGCAATCTCTAAGACAGGCATCGTATCGTCTTCAGGAGGGGAACCATGAGCAGTGCAGGGTTTCATGGGGGCTTGTTATGCTTCCTCTTCCTCTCTCTCCCCCTCCTCTCCCTGGCCGAGAACTACCCCCCATCCAACCCTAGGCTGGAGAAGGCCTACGAAGCTCTGCAGGCATGGAAGCACGCCATCACGGCTGACCCCAAGAACTTGACCCACAACTGGTGCGGTCCGCACGTCTGCAACTACACCGGCGTGTACTGCGCACCCGCCCCCGACAACCCCCACGAGTACACCGTCGCCGGCATCGACCTTAACCACGGCACCCTCGAGGGGACGCTCCCGGAGGAGCTCGGCCTCCTCTCCGACCTCGCGCTCTTCCACCTCAACTCCAACGAGTTCCGCGGCGCCCTGCCCTCGTCCTTCAAGTGCTTGAAGCTCCTGTACGAGCTCGACGTGAGCAACAACCAGTTGGAGGGGTCGTTCCCCTCCGTCGTCTTGGAGCTGCCCAGCCTCAAGTACCTCGACATCCGCTACAACCGGTTCTGCGGCGACGTCCCCTCCTGCGTCTACAACCTCAAGCTCGACGCCCTGTTCATCAACAACAACGACTTCACCTTCTCGATTCCCGACAACATCGGCAACTCCCCCGTGTCGGTGCTCGTCCTCGCCAACAACCAGATCAGTGGCTGCTTCCCCAAGAGCGTCGGCAACATGCACCAGACCCTCCGCGAGCTGATCATCCTGAACACCGGCCTCCGAGCGTGCATACCCCCGGAGATCGGGATGCTGAGAAAGCTGAGGGTGCTCGACCTGAGCTACAACCACCTGGTCGGCCCGCTGCCGGAGAGCATCGGGGAGATGATGAAGCTGGAGCAGCTGGACGTGGCGCACAACAAGCTCTCGGGGAAGATACCATGCAGCATCTGCGACCTGCCGAGGCTGAAGAACTTCACCTACTCCTACAACTACTTCTGCGAGGAGCCACCGAGTTGCCTGCACATCAAGACCCACGACGACCGCAAGAACTGTTTCCCTTTCCGGCCGGACCAGAGGCCCAAGGAGCAGTGCATGACCTTCCTGTCCAAGCCGAGGTACTGCGACTCCAACGGGTGCATCGCGCGCCCCCCGCCGCCTCCACCACCCCCTCCTCCTCCTCCTCCTCCTCCTCCGCCGCCGCCGCCGCCCATTCATCATCACTACTGAGACCCACCGGTTGGTGACCGCTACATGCGTTTACTATTATCATGTGTCAAATTGGATGGGCAAACTGCAATGATTTGTGGACTTTTAGGTTCGTTGAACACAGAATAAGGACTTGTAAGCTTCTTAGGATCCTTCTTCTTCCTTTTGCGCACGGTGATTGCAGAATAAATGACATTGTAGCTACCATTGACAGGGACATGCAGTGCTGCTATATGAATGCTTTTTTCCTTGAATCCATGCCCTGCAGAAGATTTGTCATGATCCTACTCCAAAAACTACATTAAACAAACCCCACAAGAACAGATCACAATGTGACAGACCCAGCATGATCATGTAGCAGGGATCACCTAACACCGTGCTTGCCATTTCCTCGGTCAATGTCTCAAGGGAGACAGCCTGTTCTGTTCCACAAACTGGGAGACTATTTAATGGTTATTTGATTGTTGACATGATCGGAACGAGGTTTAAAGACCTGTTGTTAGCCATTCTCTTTCTCCACGCCTGATGCCAAGTTTGACTCAGCCGCCTCCGCGGCTTAAAGATTCAAAGTAGATGTTTGATAGAAATATATTCTTTATCTTCTCAGTTTTCTTCTATCTGTCATCCAAAACATTCAACCAATTATAAAATATTCTTCTGAACGAATGGTCGATTTTTATAGTGGAAAAAAAAAGGAAGAAGAAGAAATTCCAGCTGTTCACAATTTTGACTGTTCTTTCTGACGACGTGTGGTTGGTAGCGCAGTCAACGCAGGACGTGGAAGACGATGGTTGGCTTTGCTCATGGAACCCACCGTGGGTATGTCCCACGCGTAGGTCAACGGCTACCCGTCAATTGGTCAGACTCGCGTGGCCTTATCTCATCGTTCAATTGGTCAGTACGAAACGCGTATTGTAACGCATTGGGAAACGTATTTATATCTCCGGAACAAATCCAACCCCCTGTGATGAATCGACGGCCGGGATCGCCTTTACGCTTACCCTTCGCCCACACATCGCCGCCGAGCAGGCGAGCACACGAAGGAAGAAGATGGCGTTAATGGCGTCCGTAACTCGTCGCAAGTTCCTAGTTCGAACCCCGATTCGAAACCCTAACCCGTCTCTGCAATCTTAGATTCGCCGATTAGACCGTCGGTATATTGCCGCCGTCTGCACAGGCCAGCTACCTCGACGCCTCCGACATCATCGAGGCCGCCCACCGGATTGGCGGATATATTGGCCCTAAAAGGTTCCTTATGTCTCGAACAACAGGTAACTGATCCTTTAGTTTTGGTGCTGTTTGGATCTCTTGTTGTTGCTTGTAGTTATGTATTGAAGCAGGTAGGGATTGGGTGATGGACAAACCTCCGATTTCCTTTGAATGTGAGAATCTAGTTGTTGCAAGCTTAGCGAGAGAAAAAAAAAAAAGAGTGTGGATTTTAGGTGCGTAAAAAATGTTTAGGTTCCTCAAACATCTAAATTTCATTTTAGTAGTAGTAGCAGGTTCCACAAATTCAATCTTTGATTTCACAATATGCGAACCTAATAGGAGTCGGCAAAAATTGTCATTTGGAAGTTAGGAATGACACTGTAAAGTGCGAAATGAAGAAAGTTGAAATGAGAGGTTTCTTTCTGCTTTTTCTTATGAAGGTCTTGGGAGTAGTTTGGCTTTCTCCATAAACAAAGTCAGGACTAATGTTACATTAGAAGTACCAAGCACCATTATTATTATTAATTTTTTCATTTGTTTGAGTCTCTACATAAAAAAAGGAAATTAGATGTTAGGTTAGTTAATATAAAAAACTGAAAAAGATCAATATAGGCTCTTTTCAAGGCTTATGAAGTGTATTTAAGCTGTCAATCATGCTGTAATGCTAGGTAGCAAGCTATGATGTTTCAGGAACTGTTTCCAATTCCTGATGTCCCCATGTCTTAGATCATCCACCCAGGTTATATAGCTTCTTCCTAGAGAGTGCTGATTTAACTCAAATTTTTGAGACTCGGAGGTTCATATTTTATTGGTTCTGTACCATTGTCTACCAGAGACAAGGGTGACAAATGGTCTTTTCCAGCATTATAGCTGATACTTAATCTTTGTCATGCAGACATGTGCATATGATACTAACTTCACAGTTTAATTGTGATATTTAATGCCATCTAGTGAGAATTGCTGCTCGTTGGTCAACTCTTATTCTGTACCTTCATGATAGAATGTCTCAAATTGAATGACGATCTCAAGTTTGTTGCATATGTTACCGTCATCTTAGAACTGGGTAGCTTTTTTTTTTTTTCTGAAGATGGATATTTTCTTTGTCTCAGAAAGCACAACCAACAAAATGTTCTTCTCATACATGGAGAGATATATTTACGCCTTTTCCATATACCTTTTTTCTAAAAAAATTAAGACATTACCGTCCATCAAACTATTCTTGTGCTGCTGCTTCAAATGCAGCTAGAGTATGGATTAGTTATGAATTAGGAAAGTTCATTGAAAAATGTCTGTTGAAAATACATTCATAGAATCTGAAAAATAAACCCCCCCCCCCCCCCCCCCTTTCTTTTGTTCACTGATTGCTTTTTTTCAAGGTATGAGAATACACCAAGGTCCAGATGAATTTGTTGAATCTTTTGTGGGGGCACGACATGAAACTGCTGATTCCTGTGGCACAAATGCTATCAGATCAGAGAAATACATTAGTCATCCCAGGCATGTGGAAGTACAGGTATCATTTTTGTATACAAACTATCTATGCCTTATTACTAAACTGCATTCATGGTGTACTTAAGATCACACCATATATTCTGCAATGTTTACCTGCCTTTTCTTTTGTACCACCTGCTAATGTGTTTACACTAACGCAAGTGAACATGCAGCATTCTTCGAGTTTAACAAAACTTCCTCAACGATTTGTATAATCCAGACTAGTTATTTGATTCCAAAACTTTTTTGAAGTCCACACCATGATTCATGCAGCATTCTTTAATTCATGCTGCCATTTATCCCATGCGCACCTTTTCAGTTGAAAATGCATATCTACAAACAATGTATTTTTGGCTGCTTTGGACTAACAAGTTGAATGAATATGCTCACCTTCAATTTACTTTAGTGGAGTCATTGTTATATATTGTTATATTCGACATTAATATGCTCAGTTGTCTGTTTTGCTATGGTTCATACTAGAATATATTCTGAACATAAGGATTCCCATGCTTTTGCAGGTTGCTGGTTGCAGAATTACCTACCAGCACAAATCTTCTCTAGCTTTCTAGCAGAAGAAGTGATGTAAGTGTTAATAATATTAATTTAATGTTCCGATTAATTCGAATAGCAGGTAAAATTGTGAGGAATTTAAAAGAAAGTTGAAAGAAAAACAATCTAGAGGCACAAATTGTTGTGCTAATCATATTCCCCAAGAGATTGCCCAAGATATAATCTGACTTCATCCTGTTTCCATGTCTTTGCAGGGTTTCTCATCACATTTATCCGTCTCGGTTTGGATGGTAAGTGTGGTATTCTTGAGTTCAATTTGGACTGAAACTTTCAAGATCAGAATAATCAAAATGTCCTTTTGCGTTCCAGTTTCCTAGCCATGCTACCAAATCTGTTGAAAAACTAGGGTTCAAGCTTGACTCAAGAACCTGACACAGCCATTTGTCCATCATGGCTGATGTGATTGCCTGTTTTAGCTGAGACATCCAATTAAGCAGAGACCCAGAAGACTCAATTCTAAATTAGCCCTTCCAAACATCATCATCAGCAGCTGAGTTTGGTAAATATTTATTGCATTTAAAGGTCCCTTTAAAGTATGATACTTTCCCTGCACAATTGTTTGCACATAGATAAATTAGTTAGTGGTGGTCTGCCTAACTTATTTAGGTTAGATTGAGAGCTTGAGATCTCATCTTGTGATTTAAAATTGCTGATCAAAATCAATGATTAAATTTAGGTTTCATCATTTATTATTTTAAAAATAAATAAAGGAGACCTCATAATAGTAAATGCATATAGTAATATGCTGCCACATATAAATGGTTTCTCTTACATATGATTTATGTGTTTGTTTTTTGGGTGATTATTTGGTCAACTATTTTGACAATTAAACTACTAGTCTCAAAAAGTTGACTTGACCAAGTCTAAGGAGATGCCTTCTCGTTCGGTTTTGGTCATTATACAAGTATTTTATTGTTAGGGTTTGATGTGCATGGTTTTTTAGGTTTTGAATTTTGAATCTATATTACCCGTTTTTTTTTTTTTTTTTTTTTGTTGGCGTATGTGAGATCAGGAATGATAGGGTAATAAATTTCATTCACTCTATCAAATTTATGGATAAGATTACAAACATTGATTCCTTTTTTTGATCGACCAAAGATTTGATTTGTTATAAAGAGGTTGCAACCTCAACCTACGAGCCAATAGAGAGATGCCAAGTGGATTCATGGTTCTAAGGTGGTTTGAGACGATCAGAATCGGAGTCGAATTAGGGCTTAATTCGTACATCTTTATGGCTTCCCCCCTCTCGTCTATTTGCACTCACTCCTCTCACCCTTCCTGGATTCGCCTCTCTTCTCCCTCTCCTCTTTCCTTGCTGATGTGCGTGGAAGCAGACGGGTGGCGTGGCGCATACTATTTCCAACCTCGCGGCCAATCTCCCCTTGTCGCGCGCTGCTGGTGACGCCCCAGGTGATGTCACGCTCTTTCTCTTTCCGCCAAAGCGAAGGCATCGGAGAGTCTCAATCGGAAGCCACACACGAGGCTTTTTGATCGCCCCTTCGTCAACGAATTCGGCAGTTTCTTCTTCCTTTTTTCTTCTTGCGTCTGTTTTGACTCCTCCTCCTCCTCCTCCTTGTAGGCTCGCGTTGTTGTCGTTGATACGTTTTCCAACTGAGTTGCTGACCTTCGCTGAATTTGCTTTCCTTTCCTGCCTCCTTCCGGCCGGATCGGTCTTTCTTGCGTTTCTCGCTGGTAGTAGAACTGTAAAGATCGGATCTTGAAGAGGGTTGTTGCTGAATTCAGCAGAGGTAGTTTAGCTGATTGATATCCCGTTTGGTCGGGGAAATTCCGCGTCGGAGACCGTGTCATCGAGGGATAAAGGAGCGATATCGAGGGGAGTTTATTTCGATTCTTTATTAGTTTGCGTTGTGATGTGGAGCCACTGAAGGGTATAAAAAGATCGGATCTTGTGTAGCTTTGCATCTGTCTTGACATTGTTGGGTTGATCTGTCGTCATGGATTTGGGGAGCAGAATGAAAGAGAAGGGTCCTGAAGTGAAAGATTTGGGGGATAAACCACACCTGAAGGGATTCAGAAGCTTTGGGACTAACGATATGTTCTTCAGAGCAGACAAGATTGATTTGAAGAGCTTAGATATCGAGTTGGAGAAGCAAATAAACAAAGCATGGAGCAAAGAGAATGGTGGTGTCAAAGGGCCAAAGGAGGAATGGGAGATTGATCTATCTAAGCTGGAGATCCGCTACGTTATAGCTCAGGGGACATACGGTATTGTGTATAGAGGAACTTATGATGGGCAGGACATTGCAGGTACCTTTTTGTTTCACTTTTGGTGCTAAATGCTGCACTCCCTACTTTCCTGAGTTTCTATATATGCATCTTATATGGTTTGATCTAGTGAAAATTTATTGCTACTTCATAGTTCTATTTACTTCATAATCCTGATCAATTGATATTGGAATATTGTGGTTGTTGTTTGAACAGTTAATACTGCCTTCTGATACCTAGGAAATGATACAGAATCTACCATTTCAGCGGCGCTGTGAAGTGACTGCAAAGCGAGTTGAAAATTCTTTAAATTGAAATAACCATTTCTTTAAATTGACTGCTAAGTGGAACAGCTATGCTAGGAGACATCACAGTTGAAGTGCCTGACTGTTTTCACAATGGAGTTGAACAACTGTTGTAGCCAAGCATCATTGCTACACATAAAGGCATAAAGCAATGTTTACTGCACTGATTGCAAAGGCGCTCGGGCGCTCGCCTTAGCACTCGGGCGAGGCGAGGCCCGAGCACCTCGCTCAATCTCCAGGCGGTGCTCTTCAAAGAGGCGCCGCCTGGGCACTCACCTGAGCCCCGAGTGCTTCGGGCGAGCACCCGGGTTAAACCAAGCGACCGAATCGGGTTTTTAGCTTTGGTTCGGTCATATTCGTGTTAGTCGGTTCAATTAAACCAACTAACACACTGATATCAACCATAAATCCCTAATCCTACTCTCTCCACTGTCGCTGCTGCTGTTGTTGCTCTCCGTCGCCATCGATGCTGTCGCTGCTCTCCGCCGTCATTGTTGCTCTCTGCCGCCGTCACTGCTGTCGCTGTCGCTGCTCTCAGTAAGTAGCTTTCGCTCTCGATCAGCCACCTCACCTCATCTCTACTGTAAACAATATACTGTTAACTTATTTTTAACAGTATATTGTTAACAATATACTATATATTTTTTATAAAGATTATTTTATATCTATTTATATTATTATATTTTTTATGTACTTTTTTATTTGGGCCATATGAATTTTTTTATAAGATTACATACATTTATTTAAATAAAAAATATGTATTCACTTTTGAAATATTAAAAACATTAGTAGTTTAAATTTGTCATAAAATATTCAATGGATTTTTGAAATACAATTTTACCAAGCAACACTTATGTCAGTGCACATTTAAACTGTAGTTTTTATTATTATTTATCAAACACTCAAACATTCCATGATTGCACATTTACTCAAATGTCTTTCTCTAACTGCACATTAAAAATGTAAATGTGTTCCCAAATACAGCCTGTAGGTGTTAGAAGTAGGATGAAATGTTTAAAATATTGAAGAGGGGCATAAATCAATTACTTGCTTGGTAGATGCTCAAAGCTCATACTTTCTTTTCCTTTGGGCAAATTGCCTCTTATTTATAGAAATAGGCTGGTTAAGGGATATGCAGTTCTTGTTTATTCCTAAATATCTAGAAAAATGCTGAAGAAATATAAAAAGTATAATTGGCCCTTTAAAATTTTGTCTCAAGAACATATACGTGAACGGAAACTAATTTAACCCTAAACTAAATATAATTAAATTTGATCTCAGGATCACAGATGATCTAATTTCAAATACCAATATCTCAACTCCTTAACGTGTAAACCGAGAGCAGCTCAAAATGAATGGCATTTTCCTGTTTCATGTCCATTTTTCTGGGGTAAAATAGCTCCAACTTCTTGAAGTCCCAACTGAACCTTCCTTCATGTAGGTTGTCTTGTTGAACTGCTCATTACTTGATGACATCTACAACCTTTAGTCTTTGAGTTTGATTGTTATCATGAGGTCGTCCATCTAAGGATGCCCTTCATTATGTATTCGGTCTCCAACTATCTGGTACATCTAATAAAAAAAGATGATTTATTTGCAAACACATAGTTGCTTTTTTGACTAGTCCTGTAAATTCATATGATGTTTTTGCCAAAAAATGTTGCATTTGTCCGCCATCATTTATTCAAAGCTGTGAAGCTACAAGAGGATAATTATTCGGAGGGGATGGCATCTTTAAACTATTAGTTATGGCACATAATATTGTGGTAGGTATTACTGTGGGTGTCACTTGCCTGAGACAATAAGCCAGGACTCTTAGTCACATTCCACTCTTTACAGTATCCTTTAAATGATCCAACACTGACACTGTCAACTGTTCATCAAGTTCAGTGGCACCAGCACCCACCCTGCTGCTTCTAAATCCATAACCTTTATCTATAGGTACCCATCCTAGCACTGGTGCTGACAGTACATGTTTCATGTCCCAATTACTCCTGAACCACTAATTGGTCATCTTCATTTCAGTTAGGTTCATGGATTCATTCACCAAAATAAATCCAAGCACTTGATTGCATCCAACGTAGAGGAAAAGATGATTGTGTATGGAGAAGTGCAAAATTCTCATCTTCATCTTTGGCACCTTCAGGAAATAGTAATGGTCAAATGTGTGCAATTAACTTTGATTGGGTCCTCCTCTTTATTATCAATAAAAAGTTACATCTTTTTCTGATTATAATAGATATTATATTTGAGACACAAAGTACTTTGTTTTAGCAATATGAATACATGCTTTCTACATGATTGTATGCTAGTTGGTCTCCGTCAATTCTGGTGCTCTGCATGAATTTTTTTTGGTGATTATATAAGATAGTGGATTGGAGAGCATAAAGTACTTTGGTGTAGTTACATGAATGCATGCTTTCTACTTGACTATATACTTGTTGGTTACAGCCAATTCTGGTGCTCTGCTTAATCCCCAAGCCAAAAAGCTAGTGTGATCAAACCAAATGCTTCAAATCAGTTCAGTCTAGGACCCGTAATTTTGTCAGCTTACTTGCCCACTCTTACTGGTAGCAAGGTTAACATGCAGATTGAAGTTACCTACTACATCCACTCAGATTCTCTGGTTTGAGGAGCCTCATGCACTGGGCTTCTTTTGTAGTAATTTAAAGTGCATAAATACACTACTGCGCTTTTTATCAATAAAGGTGTATTTTTGTTTCTTTAGCTATTTGGACTGCTGATGGTATTAATAAAATCAATATATGTGTTTTTTTATTTAACACAGTTAAGCCATGCTTCTATTGGATTTAATGCGAAGAATTATCTTTGTAATATAGATCATAATCTTATTTAGAAAACTTGCATGTTCTGTGGAATGCATGATTATGGTTCATTGACCAGTCAGAGTTCTGTTGGACTTGGGGTTCTTTAAATACCCATCTGCGCTAGTCGAGAAAATGATCATCTTTTTTAGACTGGTTGTTGCTAACATCATGTATCAAGAACAGATTCAGACTTTTACTTGTAATGTTGTAGATTTTGTTACCAGTATTATATTGTTTTTGTAGTCTCAAAATTTAGAACAGATAATAATCATTCTCATAATGTAGTGAAAGTGTTGGACTGGGGAGAAGATGGTGCGGCCACAGATGCTGAAATTGCTTCTCTTCGGGCATCGTTTAAGCAGGAAGTTGCTGTTTGGCACAAACTTGACCATCCAAATGTTACAAAGGTAAGCAACTTTTTGGAGGTGCAGTGACAATCAATCTTGAACTTCGATGATACTCTTAATACTTGTGTTGATCTGTCAGAACTCTAAGCTATATTATATTTTATTACATCTTGACTGTTGTTTTGTCATGTTTTACATTGTGCAAATCTTCCAACCATTTTCTGGTGAATGATTATGAGCTATTTGTTCTATGTTTATTGTGCAAATTACTCTGGTTTTTCAGTGGTATTTAGAGATATCTTGTTGCAGTTTGTTGGGGCATCAATGGGAACCACCGATCTCAAGATTCCACAAAAGAGTTCCACAAGCAGTGGACAAACTTCACTTCCGACTCAAGCATGTTGTGTTGTGGTTGAGTATCTTCCTAGGGGAACATTAAAGCAATATTTAATCAAAAACAGGCGAAAGAAACTTGCTTACAAGATTGTTGTTCAGCTCGCATTGGATCTATCGAGAGGGTGAGTAATGGTAGAAATGTATGTCTTTGCTATCAAAAGGTTTGGATGAGCTGAACCATCATGTGAAGCAATTTACAATGTTGCTGCAGATTAAGCTATCTACACTCAGAAAAGATTGTGCATCGGGATGTCAAGACTGAGAACATGTTACTGGATGCGAATTCGAATCTCAAAATTGCTGATTTTGGGGTTGCCCGTGTTGAGGCTCAGAATCCTAGGGATATGACTGGTGCCACGGGTACTCTTGGGTACATGGCTCCAGAGGTGCTTATCTCTCTTCCATATTCCGTAAACCTTCAATTATCAGTTTTATTTTGCTCAGGTGCTGCAACTTTGATCACATAGAATATTTTAACTAAATAAGTGGATGCATCATATGAGTGCTATCTCCCACATGTTATTGATACAATTGAAACACGAGTTTGTTAAAAAAAAAAAAAATTTACTGCTTAAATATTCAAGAAAATTCACTAAAGTAACTTGTGCAGGTCCTTAATGGTAAGCCTTACAATAGAAAATGCGACGTATACAGCTTTGGCATATGTTTATGGGAAATCTACTGTTGCGACATGCCATATGCTAATCTCAGCTTTGCAGAAGTCTCTTCCGCCGTTGTTCAACAGGTATGTTGTGCCCACTCTTTTGAGCATGATGATATCTCACACTTAGGCCTACCAAGGCCCAATGTGAACTTGTCCTTTGAAATGTAATCTACTTGGATGCTTAGAGATGTAAAAACAAAGGCCCTAAGTTGCTTCTTGCATGACAGAATCTACGACCAGAGATCCCACGGTGCTGCCCGAGCGCTATGGCAAGCATCATGAAGAAGTGTTGGGATGCCAATCCAGACAAAAGGCCGGATATGGATGAGGTCGTGCGGCTTTTAGAAGCACTCAACACAAGCAGAGGTGGCGGGATGATACCTGACGATAAGGCACATGGTTGTTTCTGCTTCATCCCGAAACGTGGTCCGTAGACATGTTGTGCTGTACTTTTTTATCGTATACGATGACGACGAGCTTTGGAATCCAATTATGCCAAATTACTATGCTGTTACTCGTCAGCTGCCTCAGCCAAGAAGGTTTCATGCATTGATATGGTGTGGGTTCTTGAATAAAGGTTGACACCCTCTGCAGAGCTACTTATGGTATTGACCTCCATTATGTAAAGCATGTCTTGCATTTGGCAGACAAATAATTGCTGCTATTGCATTTATATGAAGAAACGTAAACGTGTTTGTCTTTTTTTTTTTTTTTGTTTCATCGTGAAACTTGCAAATATTGGTGGGAAAAATCCAAGTGAGGAAACATCAACAGAACATTACAAGATGATAAATCTTTCCCATACTAAAATATGGGAAGAGTCGATATAAGCAAAGAGGTTCTCTTTGTGTGTCTCAAACTGAGATCATTAGATTCAATTATATTTTCAATGTGGAAAGTAATATGCATTAATTAGAGTTTTGTAATACTATTGGATTGCTCTCACTTGTGAGCAAGGTTTGTTTGTCTTATATCGGTTTATATTAATGTACTGATCAATAATTTAGTATGGTACAATGTATCAATGGACTCATATGTTGATATGGTAAAATTATCGAAATAGCTTCAAAAAATTTTAAAATAAAAGTAATATGTTTTTTCGAGCTTTGAGAAATAGTTTTGAATGATTCTTTCATTGAATTATATATATATATAATTTAAATTATTAAATTATCTTTTAAATAATTTAAACTTTAAGATTCAAATGAATTAAATGATCAATCGATAAATATATTTATTTTATTATAAAAAAAATGACGGGACTCCAAAAGTGATGGATCGAGGTCTTTGATCCTATGTATCTATCTGTATATCAATTTTATATATCTAACTAAGCCGGTTGTTGAATGAGCTTAAGAAGGTGTCGCATTGCTCAACTCAATTCTTTTCGATTGTTACTATATTTTTTCCCTTTGTTTTTGTCTTTGAATGATTGTATTGGAAAAAATGGTTTACAAATCCTTTTCTATAATTTAAACGGTCAAATTGATTATTTAAAATAAGATAATTTTAGCTCTTAATCAATAACAAATCGAAATCTTATAATTACCGGTTGGTATAGACCTCGCATCACATGGAATGCAGTTATGTAAGGAGCATCGTCTGGTAGAGAACGGTTTGTTCAATGATCTTTTATTAGATCGATACATATTGCCTGTATCGGTATATAGGTGTGTTCTACAAGAACAGCTGAGAATGCACTATAAGAGATTGGAAAAATATAAGACAAAGAAAACATGAGAAGAATCAGATGAACAAAAAGCACAAAGCTTATGTGTTTGAGAAAGCATCATTCTGGTTTTGTCTGTTTCTCTCAGCTTCTGTTTATTCTCTTCATTTCTCTCAGTTCAGTGAGAATAATAATTATGTGATTACTGAATGTGAAGTTAGCAGAAGAAATGCAACTTCAGCTTGAAGAGCATAAAGAAATTGGTGTTTTTTAACCTCTGGCTACCATTATGCAAACAACACAGAGCTAATCAAAAGTTATATCATGCTTTGTGGATCAAAAAATAACTATATTTAAAATGGTGGGATGTTTTAAGACAAAATAATAGTTTTTAGGGGGGGGGATAAGATTGTGTTTTAAAAATGATGGGATGTTTTTGCACAAAAGTGAATTTGGATGTAATTTTTTTTAAAAAAAAACATACTTGATTATGATAAAGCTTTTCAATTTTAGACCTTGTGAAAACTGAGGTGTAAAAAGTTCAAAAATAACAAAGTCATAAACAAAGTTTAAAAGAAGAGAACCTTCAAATGAATCACAGAGTGAAGCTTTGGATTCATGCTTTACAGAGTGAACATTCAAATTAATTATATTATTTATTTGTCTGCCTAATAATAAGTTTGAGTCAAATGGATCCAAGCTATATATATACCAGGAGCAACTCATTCTGATATATCTCATTGATATCTGGGCCAAGCATCTCTCTTTTTCCACTGGTTGCTGACTGGGACTTGATAGTATCTCACTTTCACATCATTTTCACAGAGAGAGAGAGAGAGAGAGAGGAATCTTAGATTTTTGTGAAATCTGGGACAGGCTGAGTCAACCAAGATATGCACTTGTTGTTGTTTTCAGGAATTAATTCTACTGTCATTGAATCATTCAATGAAAATTCCAAAACAGAAAAATAAAGACAAGAGTTTTGGGCAAGAATCAAATCGATTAGTAGATTGAAGCTTCCAGTTCACATAAAATCCATGAAGAAAGATGCAAAATGATGAGCTTGTGCCAACAATTCATCATCATATTGTACCTCAAGTCCATGTTTGTCACCAACCAACATTCTTTTTTATTTTTTAAAAAACTTGTTATTTGTATCCATTTATTGGATGATTCAGTCAACAACAAACTTTCCTACAGTCTGAGTCCAATGTTTTGAGAACTGAAGGTGGCTTTTTTCTGCATCTCACACATCATTTACTCCTTTTTATGTGAACAGCTCCTGGAAAATGACATGAGGAAAAGGCCAAGACTGAGGCCACAGGCCCTAACTGGGAGAAAACCCTTTGAGAGAGGAAAGCTATATAGGAGATGGGTGAGAAGGCTCTTAAAGCTGGAGGAAAAAAAAAATAATAATAAAGAAAAGAAAAGAGAGGGAGAGGAAGAAGATGCTTTGCCCAAAGTGCAGACAGATAGATGTCTCCTTTGACTGCCTCTCTCTCTCTCTCCCCCCATACACACATCTATGCTTTGTCATCTGTTGTAATGGACTTTCTCTCTCTCTCTCTAAATATATATATATTGAAAAATAATTTATTAGAGAATTTACTTGTAAAACACTTTAATCTTGATAAATTCTCATTTGAGAGCCTATATAAAAAAATAATTATGTCCCTAACAAATTTAAAATTACTTATTTTACTAACCCCATCGATGTCTTAGTTGACCCTGACGACCTCGTTCATGACCCTCATGTGAGGAAGAAGAGTATGAGAATGTCATCATCGTCGCTCATAGCCTTTGTGTGAGGGTTAAGATTACCTATATGAAACCCATTGGCTCCTCAACATGCATTACCTACGATCCTCCTCACGTGAGGAAAGAGACAATGTGAGTGTTACCATCACCACTCAGAACCCTCGCATACGGGCAAGTCCTGTATGCAATTATTGTCATACCACCTGCACCCCTCGTGCGAGGACCTATGGCCACCACCTACAGTCCTCGCATGATGGCTCGCTTATGTCGTATATAACCCTAAACCTGATCGTCACCTCTACCCCATCGTTAGCTCTCGTGCAAGGGCTTGTTGTCATCGCTCACAACCTAAAACCCGATCGCCCTTACACCACTTGCATAAGGTAATCCCCCTATGCGTTGCATCTAGTTCACCTTCTACGAAATGTTAAAGTTTTACATTTGTTATTAAATATTTACGAAGACAATTAATTGTCAACATATATATACATAGAGAGAGAGAGAGAGAGAGAGAGAGAGAGAGAGAGAGAGAGGAGACTCGAAAGTTGATAGTGCTGGAGCTTGCAAGTGAACAATGAGGAACAATGAGGTCAATGACTGCATCATTAAGAAACTGTTTGAGGTCAATGAGGAACTCCAGCGTACATCTTTAGGAATTAGTTTATAACCCACTCAGTCCCTCAATCTGCAGCAGCTACCTTACACTTTGCTCAGTTGGGAGTAACAACAAGATTGTGATCTACAACAGTTGTGTGTTACGGATCGACGTGATGTTATGATCCTAAAAAGTTGATATGTTTACTGTTGGAATGTGGATGCAAGCATCAGCAGTAGAACAGAAATGTTTTTTTAGTAGAAGGAAACAGCTTCTTCATCTGAATAATCCCTGCATCTACCTCATCTCATCGACTACAACAACAACAACAGCCTGCAGCGGATGATAAATCTCGTGCTTCTTAGTTGCTGGAATGATGCGATCATCATCGTCTCATCCCTTCCTTCACTGAGTCCAAGCTTTTGTTTCGTCTCTTTGGATCTCATTCGAGTAAAAACCCATGGGTGGAGAATCCACAGTTGGGGCTCATTGGAGGGAGGAAGGAATGGATTGGCAGAGGTGTCTCTCTCACACCCACTTCTCTCTCTCTCTCTCTCTCTCTCTTTCTCTTGTGCTGCCCTTTCTCTTTTCCTCTTCCATTACCTCAAAAGGATTCCAGAGGCCCACAGGAACAGCTTGTTAGGAGCTGATGAGAGAGGCACGCAATGATGTCCAAATCAAAGTAGGCCAGTGCCCACCATCAAAGAGCACAAGAGGGAGGAGGGAGGAGATTGATGTGAGAGGATATATTATTCACCCATCTTTCCCAGGTCATCAGGTCAAAATTTTTCCACATGCAAGTGGAAGCTTCACTAGTTGCAGTGAGGTTGCCGGTAGGATTCCCACCCTCCTCCTTATCAACTCCTCCTCTTTTTTTTTTTGGGTGTCTCACCAGCAATTTGGTGTATTTTTATGATCTCCTCGAAGCCTTTCACTTAATTATCAACACATCCTTTTTAATATTCGTCTTATCGTGATATCGAGATTCACCCATTTTTAAGAAGAATAAATTCTCTGAGAAATATCGTAGTTGGAAGTAAAGATAAATTGGATGGTGTAATACTAGTAAAGTAAACAGCTTGGGGGTCATCTTCTTCCTCGGGTTGGCACTCCCAAGTGGTCCAACCAAGACACTACTACTAACTCATGCATTATTGTGTGGCTTTTATGGTGCTAAAACATGCCCCCAGGCAGGACTCCGAAACCCAAACCATGAACACCACCACCATATCCTGTCTCCATTTACAGCCATACCGCAAGCTCAAGGCTGTAGAGAGAGAGAGAGAGAGAGAGAGAGAGTCGTAGGTAACACATGATGACAGCCCAACACCCACTGGGATTGCAGGGCCACTGGAGGAAGGCTGAGGTAGCCTAAATCCCTCAAAACATTCCTCTTGCTTGTAGATTACTACTTTGCTGAAAGAACACCTTGGATGTGAAGCACTGCAACCATGGTCACAATGTATTGCAACAAATAATGGGACAAAGCAGAGTCAAAAAAGGAGAATTTAGACACATTCTGCCCATATCTGTCAAAGTTTTTGCAGCAGAGGTAGCAGCTTCTCTCTCTCTCTCTCTCTCTCTCTCTCTCTCGCTACTCTTTCTGCCCATGGTTCCACAGTCCTACCCATCTAAGCACATTTGTCCATAAGAAGCCAAAGCAACAGTCTCTCTCTCTCTCTCTGACAAGTCTCTGTCTTTTGATGTTTCTTCTCCGCTGTTTTTTCTCTCTTGCATCCCAAAGAGAAGGAAGGGTAGATAAGACTAACTGCAGACGGGGTTTGGGGATGCAGAAGAGCAGATACTGAAAGGTGGCGAGGCCGGCCTAGCATTTGTTTTCTTGTTCTTTTCATGTTCTACAATCTATCTTTCCTTTGTTTCTCTCTGTGAAGCATTGCTCTTCTGGATTTGGGGCGAGCAAAGGCCTGTAGAGTCTAGAGAAGTTGGGGAACAGAGAGAGAGAGAGAGAGGACAGAGGTGGAAGGCAGTCTACATAAGTGAGAAAGAAAGCTCATTGCTCTTCGCTTTATTCCCGTCCTCCGTTGCTGCTCTCTTTTCCCTCCGTTTAGCGCCGCAATTGATGTTTCTTCCTCCAAGATTTGATCTTTCTCGCTCCTTTGCGTTTGGCCTGTGGCCGGAGGTTTCAGATCGAAGCCCCATCTGAGAAAGGAGAGGTTTTTCCTCTCCTTGGGCTTTGGTTTGAAGTGGCCGGTTAGGTTCCTGCTCGCTTCTTTGTTGTTTCCCGCACGTAGCCCTGGAGTAATGTACCTCAATATAGGGAGATCGCAGGCTTTCTCCTTTTTTTGCGGCTTCTTAGTTTGCTGATCCATCACTGCGGGAAAAATCTTTCGAATCGTTGCGTCGGAAATCGGAGGTGGGATTGTTTGGTCCTTGCTCTTCTTCTTTTGTCAAGTAGTGCTCAGTGAGAGCGCCGGCTTTTGCCGCTCTTCTCGATTGCGTTCCCCATAAGGCCGAGGCTCCTGAAGACTCGTGGGTGGTGGAGGGGAACCATCCATTGGTGGCTGCATGAAGGAGTGCTGAAACGATGAGAGATGAGAACTCGAAGAAAAGCAAGGTTCTATTGCAGAAAAGATTCAATTTTTTTACTTTGTCTTAAAGATTGCTGATTTGGGCCTGATTTGTTCTCTTACTTTGTTGTAGTTTTCATGGTCCAAAACCCTGGTTAGAAAATGGTTCAACATCAAGAACAAATCTCAGGACTTCCATGCGGATGATGATGTTTTTGTTGGAAGTGGTAGGTCTGACTGCTTCTCTTCCGATAACAGTTCAATTTTCAGATATAGTCCAAGTTATGTGTGTGTTGTTCTCAATTGTTGTTCTGGTCCGGAGACCTCTACTCCATGAACTTGATATGCCACGAATCTTGCTGATTGATAGGCTTTCCCTCACTGGTTCTTCTTGCAATCGAAATATCATCCTCTTGATATACTTTGCAGTCTACATATCTTAGCTGTGTATAAAGTAAACTCATGAAAATTCATAGTATCATAGGTGTACACAAATGGCATTCTTCTTTTTGTTTTCTTCTTTTTCTTTAGTGATTGTTCTGTGTGTTCTATCAGGAGATGATAGGGAATGGAGGATGCGCTCTGCAGGGAGTGAGGCATGCATGGTGAAAAAGAGCAGAACAGGTAGAGACATTAGTAGATCTTATACTAAGTTGGACCACAACTAAATAGCTGTTTGCTTTTGTCTTGTTGGCCCTCAGAGCAAATGAACAAGAAGAATATGGATCGAGTCCGACGAAGAAGATCTGATGTTGACTCAGCTCAAGCTACCGACGTTCATGACTATAGGTAACTTATATTTGCTAGCAATCACTCAATGGCCTCCGATATGATTGTGATTCTTAACCTTTTGTGTTTCTAGAATTTTTGTGTCGACGTGGAATGTAGGTGGAAAACCTCCACCAAAAAGTTTGAATCTCGAGGAATGGCTTCATACTTCACCTGCTGCACACATATATGTTCTGGGGTTGGTTTCTTCACTCTCCTATGGGTTTTACGATTTTTGAGGAACATATATATGGACGCATGGTATAGCATTACAAACTTGATGAGCGATTTCTTTTTGTATTTCCAGATTTCAGGAGATTGTTCCTCTCAACGCCGGAAATGTTCTTGGTGCAGAAGACAATGGTCCAGCAAAGAAATGGTTGACACTCATTAGAAGGACACTGAACACCCTTCCCGGAACACATGGATGTGGCAGCTATAGCACACCATCCCCAATTCCTGATCCACTTGTGGAGCTAGATGCTGATTTTGAGGGTTCCTCAGTGAGGCAACATAATTCATCATACTTCCACCGACATTCATTCCATTCCATGAGTCGTAGTTTACGAATTAACGGTGATATCATGGAACTGCATCCAAGGCTGGACCGCCGTTTCAGTGTTTGTGACCGAGTAAGCACTGGGAGCAGACCAAGTGATTTTGATTCAAATTTTAGATGTGGAGATTCATCTGATGATGAGAAAGTCGGGGAACAATCTCCTTCTTCTGGATTTTTCTCGCCGTCGTCATATGCTTATGGTGCTCCGCAATATATGGGAGAAAGAAATAGATCATCATCCCACACTAGGTACTCCTTTCCTAAGATTTATTTCATTAATTCCATTTGGTTCTGCCTCATTGGTATAAGTCTAAAAATATTTCAGAAATTCAGAATTATAACTTGTCACAGTTCTAGGTATTGCTTGGTTGCAAGTAAGCAGATGGTTGGCATATTTCTAACAGTTTGGGTGCGAAGTGAAATTAGGGGTGACGTACAGAACTTGAAGGTTTCTTGTGTTGGAAGGGGACTGATGGGTTATCTTGGAAATAAGGTAATCATACCGCTGTTTCTGAAGTACCCTTGATTTCTGGCAAATATCCTCTGGATTATCAGCTCTTGCAAGCTTAACTTTGCAAACAATCGAAGAATGCCCCACTTCACTTATTTTATCATGTCGTTGTTTGTGACACGAGGAAGTCTTTTGTTCTTTTGCAAATACAGTTTTACAATTTCTCTCGTGTGTGCTCTTCCTGAATACCAAGGCAATGTTTTTTTGGCTCTTTCCAGGGTTCAATATCAATTAGCATGACTTTGCACCAAACAAGCTTCTGCTTCATCTGTAGTCATTTGACCTCTGGACAGAAAGAGGGGGATGAAGCACGGAGGAACTTAGATGTGATGGAGATTTTAAAAAAGACGAGGTTTCCTCAGGTGCAAAAAGCATGTGATGAGAAGACTCATGAAACAATTCTCGATCACGAGTAAGCCCTGATATTTACAACTTGCTATTGTTCAATCATGTTTTCCTCATACAGCCTTTAAAAAATAGCAAACATTTATGTTATAGCATAATCTCATTCTGTTTTTAATGTCAGTCGTATCATTTGGCTTGGTGATTTAAATTACCGCATCGCTCTTTCATATCAGTCCGCAAAGGCTTTAGTTGAGATGCACAACTGGAGAGCTTTGTTGGAAAAAGATCAGGTGATTTACTATTTCTTTCATAAGTGCTATATAAGCATTAGATTTACTACCAGTTATCTTTTGATTTTGTAGAATAACTTCAAGGATATGAAAATCATTTGAGGTATTAAGAGTCTGATGCTTTTTTTTAGATTCTTTCCCTATAAGAAGGGATAAAGATCACTTGTGTCCTTGAAAGTGTTGATTCTTCGATTCCTTGTCATGTATTCTAAAATTGCTAGTTGAAATTATCTAAATGTTCCTTTTTTTCTGAAACAGCTTCGAATGGAGCAAAGATGTGGCCGTGTTTTTGAGGGATGGAAAGAAGGAAGGATATGTTTTCCTCCCACCTATAAATACTCGAACAACTCTGATAGATACACAGGGGATGACATGCACCGAAAAGAGAAACGGCGGACACCTGCATGGTAGAATATTAAATCATCTCTTTAGCTAAAAGTTCCTCCCACTCTGTTTTCTTCAGTATAGATGGTTTCTTTCTGTCATCAAATTGTTGTAGCTGATTTGTATCTCCTTTTTGGTTGAAGGTGTGACCGGATTTTATGGTATGGTAGAGGACTTACTCAGTTGTCTTATGTACGTGGGGAGTCTAGATTCTCCGACCACAGACCTGTATACAGTACTTTTACCGCACAGGTTGAAATAATCAATCACAACCGGATTAAGAAAACCACGGGTTGTTCTAGCTCTCGGATAGAGGTGGAGGAACTCTTGCCCTACTCGCATGGTTACACAGAACTCAGTTTCTACTGATGTGGCTGAAGATTTCCGGATGGAACTAAGGTCCAATATCTTCTTTCTTCTGCGACACTATAACCTTTTTCTTTTGACCTTTAGAACGATCATGCATCTTGATCACTTGTAATTATTTACTCCCTTTCCCGTCAATGCAGGTTGTTTTGCATCTATTGATCCCAAAACTGAACCTAACATTTTTTGTGGACTCGGCATCCGTCAATGGAACCAGGTGCTTATATTTTATTAAAACAATTACCAATACTTGTCGGTACATAAAATTCTTTTGGATCTATGTTTCGACACCATTTCAACCCATAACTGTCTGACAAAATTTTGTTTTAGTGAAAATGTTGAACTGCATTTGGCATATGAATTCTTTAGATGTACAATCCGAACAAAATTGATGTTGTGTTGTTAACCATGTCTTGCAGCAGCAACCAGGGAATAGCCACTTTTCAGAAATTAACTTAAAAGGTTATTATTTTTTCCTTTCCATTTGAACTTGTTCCTGAAATTAGTAGTATTTCCTATTAAACTTTCGGCACCGTCTGCTTCGTCCATCTGCCAGGGAAAACCGAGTTTGTTGCTGAACAACCAGTCAAGAGATGGCTTCAAGAATTCCATTCCCCAATAATTAAGCTACTAACAATACAACGTAACCAGCTTTTTTCATTTTTGGAAGACCAAGAATTCTCATCGTGTAACAATTTGGTGACTTGATCAAGCAAGATGCTCGAATAAAAAGGAATGACGAAATCCCACCCAAAGAACTCTTGGAGGATGTCAGCCACTCCGAAACCGCAAGATGGGTGTCATTATAGTTTCGAATTTTCATTTAGAGTTATTCTGACAAAAGAGTGTAGGAATTTTTGGTAGAATGAGTGAGACAAACAAATGTTCTTTCTGTTCCATATGTTGCTGTTGATCGATAAAGGAATGTGACTATTCTACATAACTCAAGCTTTGCTGGGTTTCCGGTGATGGAAGCTTAGATAAAGTTGGCAATGAGAAGAATGAAGCTACTGAGAGAAGCATAAAGCTTTTCACATCATACTAATGTGAAGTTATTGACTTTGTAAGAAGCTCTCATACTATCTATTGTATCAAAGCAAATATTTTTTCAGATATACAAAAAGTTCTTAATGATTGGGTTTGCTGTTAGGATTAGAAGATGTTGGTGTGACTTCAGCTCTTTTGGTAGGAGAGAAAAGAGGAGAGATATGATCTTTGTGGCACAACATTGGTTTTGCTGAAAGATCAAAACAATGTTTCAGTTGGCCAGAATTATAAATAGAGGTCTGCTTTGCTTTGCTTTCCTTCTTCTTACAGGGAGAAACTTTTATAAAAGCATGAAGATGACAGAGTTGGTTGGCAGACTTGGAGACATGAACAATGGAGACCTAAAAAATAGTCAGAAGAAATGGGATCAGTACAATGCATATTTATTTTGGTGCAGTACACCTTTTTGACTTGCCCTCTTTGTGGTGGAAACATCATGAAACATATTTAATTGAAAAATATATCTTGATTCATAGAAAGAATGTTTTAGGAGACTTTCATAGAAAACCAAATATTCTACAAAAAAAAAAAATAGATAGAAATTTCTCAAACATTATACTTGTTGGTTACCAATGGAAATAGTATATCATATTGGTTAAGTATAGAATGGATCATATTTTAAATTTATAAAAACAATATAAAGACTATCTTTCATTGATGCATTCATTTAAAAATAGAGTATCCATCATGAAATATTATTTTTCATCAAGACTCACAACTTAGTAGCTTAATCATAAACTTTTTAAGTTAAGACAACTTCGATCATTCTTTATGATTATTATCTCTATCCCTGTCATCATTATTACCACTTTCCTATCATCATCATGACAACTATCATTGATCACCACAATCATATTATATATATATATATATGTGTGTGTATATATATATATGTGTATATATATATATGTATATGTATAGATATATGTGTGTATATATATATATATAATTTTGAAATCATTATATATATGTATATGTATATGTATATGTATAGATATATGTGTGTGTATATATATAGATTTTTGAAATCAATTTTAAATCTTAGCACGAGTCTCAAAGCCGGCTCCCGCGTTTAATTTCCCGCCTCGACCTTCTTATATATATGGCGTTGTCTTCTTGACCGGCTCGTCTCATCCTCTCTTGGCCCCCTCTATCACCGGAGCTCATCGAGGGGCCACTTCAACTCCAACGGCGAGGAATCAATAATGGAGTCTGTAGAATCCGCATCTGCTCTCCGATGGAGGCCTCAGAGCCGGCGGCGATTCGTCGTGAGCTCGCTCAGAAACCCTAATCTCTCTCCTCTTTTTGCTCAGGATTGATGCTAGAGATCGATTCTGGAATCGGTGACAACTGCGGTTCAAAGGCTTCTTCCAGCGGGCGGAGGTGACGGATATCGATGTGTGCCGCGTCCTGGACTCGGTGAAGCATCATCCATCCGCTGGCTCTGCTGCGTGCAAGAGAGAGCCTCTCCTTGAGACGTAGGTCTTCTCGATGCAATTTGATATGTCGATCATTAATTGTATATGGCACCGACTCCAAGAAAGTGTTCTTTCCCTGATCGTTGCTTAGCAATGCTCGTCTTTCTTTGATTTTGATTCTTGTAATAGGGGAACTGACCGCAGGGAAGGACTTCACTGCGAACCATGAAAGGATGATTCCGTTGGGTCAGATGCTGCCACGGGTTAGGCTACATTATGAACACCGTTATATTAGAGCTTCTTGATAGATTGAATCTGGAAGCGAGGTCATTGCTCAAATCGATTCTAATTCATGTGATGTTCACACAGTCTGCTACTCATTCTTCATAATCATGTTGCATATTTTGTTCGTGACACACTTCTTCACATGTTTGGTATTATAGAACCTGTAGGATTCTCTTGTGCTATCGCTAGCATTGAGATGCATGTTTATGACCCTCTATGATATCATTTGCTTGTACCGTATGAGTTGCAACCTATCGTGTACGATATGATCCTTGTTACCCCTCTATATTTGTTGATTTTGTTCAGTCATTTATGTGATGAAGCTTCTTGTCTCTGTGAAACCATGAAATTATATATATAAAAAAGATCTGCTTGTCACTATTGAAAACCACTAAAATGCAATTTTTTTAGAACTAAAAGAAAACAAATATAGATTTCTATTGCAACATCAGAGGGTTGACATTAATATAATGCTGTAAACCCACAATCAATGGTATTTCATGTTTGAATCTTGGAGAAGATCTGATAGGTAACTTACATAGAGTAATTAAATAGCTCTTAAGAAAGTCGAAAATAAACCTAGTGGTGTCACTTGATCAGAAGATGTCAACTTTGTAGGTTGTAGGAGTCAGGTCTTCTAATAAGGAGTCCTATCATTGTAAAATAAGTTAAAGAGTGTCTCTATATCTACATTTAGAAGATTTTTGTTCTAGTGTCTGATGTTTTGGTCTCCGGATCAAATGAGAGGATCATCACTCTGCATATGCCCCAAGATTATCCATTTTCCAAGATTTCCCAAAATGCTTGGGGTTCAAGTTTCTAATGGTTCATGACTCAGTTTTACATAACTTCATTTTTACTCATCTCAGATCTATTGGGATATAGATTTTCACTTTAAGACAATAAATGGAGAAGTGTTCATTGTCATCATTGTTGTTTTCATTGTTAACAATATTATTAACACTATTATCAAATAAGAGAATTAAAAGAAACCCTCTTTCAGGTTCAGAAACTCTTTAGATGTCAGAGGAGGCACTATCTGTTGATTATGCAATGAATTCAGCTTAAGAATTAAAAGTGATATTTTCCTGAGTTGTTCAAAGTAATATCTTACTGCACAGGTGATAATTGCTTGGACACCTGAATCACTACTTGTGTCTTCTTGCTTAATCCATCTGCACTATTAATGGGAGACAATTATATGGTGAGAGATGTCTTCTGCTATGTATTTAACTCATTATCCATTAGTCTTATTCAGTCTTCTTCTTATGTTCTTCACCAATCCTGTACCATACCTTTGTTCTTAAGTTTTCTTTTGTTGTAGGCAAAAACATGCTTGAGCTTGTAAGCTCACTCATATAATTATTTGTTGTACCTGCCATCAGTATGAATATGGGAGATATGCCATCTACAGTTCTTAAACGAGAAGTTAGACTTGTATATGTTGCTCTTATTTGTGTTGGATTTGTCCAGCATTTTGCTGTTATATGCTCCTGCATGTAAATTGAAAAGCTTAGTTGATTGTTTAAACTAGTAATGTTGCTTGGAGCATGTTCTTAGGTCTATGAGCTTGCATATTAATGAATGCTTGATGTTTTTTATGTACTAAGTTATTAGGACTCATTGCCACTATATTTCAGCTTATGGAAAAGGAGATTGGTAGGCGCTAGTAGCTTCTTTTATTTGCATCAATGTTAATTGCAGACTGGTAGCTTCTTCTATGGATTATGAGTTTGGTGATAGTGGCCTATTCTAATTGTCTGCAGACAATGCAACAAGTATTCCATGGTTTATTTGGGTGAGTATTTTTGGTGCTGCATTCAATTCTTATCAGAAACTACTGCATTCAATCCTCTATCAAGTGTTGTCTGCCATAGCATACTTGGGTTTTTGTCTTTGGTTATTCTTTTATCCTTTTTATAAAGTTTAGTTGCCATTGATTGCTTCAGGTCACCGTTTCAAGGACTCACAATATATTGTCAGAACTTAATGTTCAGAAATTTCCAGACTCAGTCGCCTCATTTGCGGATAATTTATGTTACAGTAAGGTACTTCATGTGTCCATTTAAACATTATATTTAACTGTATACAGGTGTTAAGAAACTAAACACTGAAGAATTTGGAGCAAGCATTCAAGACTCTCAGTGCATCAATCAATGTATGATTGTGATTGTTCCTGTCCAGCAAACCAGGTTAACCTTTCGGTTGAGACTCCTCTTTCAATATCTGCAAAGTAAACAAATATTTATACTTCTCCTGAAGTTGCATATGAACCTTTGCTCAGGATCGGTGGTAGTTATTCTTCTCTTAAATGAGATTACTGGCATCTAATATATGGGAACCAACACTAGGATGTTTTACTATTTGATAGGCAGATATAAGGAGCTTGTTTAGAGTAGCATCGTTCATCATTTCAGCACAAATTTTATACAACTTGGCAGTCAGTTAAAAGTTTTTAACTTTGAAGGTCGTGCTCCAAATATTTCGCCCTTGGTTCTTGTGACGTATCTAGGATAGTATAAAGAAGTCTGATAGATATCAATCTCTTCCAACGAGCTGGAATAGCTCAGTTGGTTAGAGCGTGTGGCTGTTAACCACAAGGTCGGAGGTTCAAGCCCTCCTTCTAGCGACTGTTTTTTAAATTTTTAGAAACAAATATTATGTTTAAGTCCTCTAAATATCGTTTTTGAGTCTCTGATTTTAAATTATTTTTGATATTTTAAGGAAACTTTATCTCTAAAAATTGATAAGCATGATTATGTTTTCCTTAATGCTTTATTGTAGTCATTTATTTTAACCTGGGACTATTTTCTAACATTAATTTCTTCTAACAGATATATCTTAGTCTTTGCAGGCTGGTGATCTTCTGTCATCCTCATATCTAATTATTTATTTATTATAGAGGTTTTTTTCTATCTTAAGCTTGATGGAGTTTTAGCAGTTGCTCCTGCAACTGAGATTTCTAATAACTTTTCTCTATTAAATTATTTCTAGCTGTCTTTCAGCATGGTAATCTTTTAGCATGCTGATTTCTAATTATCTTGGTCTCTTAGAGTTCTATCTTAAATTTGATTAGATTGACTATGCTTTGTTCATTTCGATTTATTTTGGGATATGGAGTTTGATTATATTTCATTTTGCACATTTCCATCTTAAATTTGGTGAACATGATTATCTTTTACTATGCTCATTAGTCATCTCTATATTAATTTGATGAGCATGATCATCTTTTATTAGCATGTGTAAACATAGAGCATGATTCTATGTCGTTCATTTCTGTGTTAAATTTGATGAGCACTTGTGTGATTTTAACTTGGGACTATTTTTCTATCATAAATTTCTTCTAGCGACTGTTATCTTTCAGTCTCTTAGCATGGTGATCTTCTGATTTGGTTATTTCCGTTTATTTTTTTGGATTATAAAGTATTTTGTATATTAATTTTTGTAGCATTATTTTCTTTCACGATGCACTTTTCTAGTCATTTTGAGATTTTAACTTGGGACTATTTTCTGTTATTTAATTCCTTTCAACAAATATATATATATATATATATATATATATATTTCTTCAGTCTTTTCATCATCCCGATCTTCTCAAATGCTCATTTCAAATTATTCCGAGACTATGGAGTATTCTTCTATCTTAAATCTGGTGGAGTCTAAACAGGCAGGCTGCCTGTGAGTGAGTTTTTCATATTTTCTCAATCACATCCTCCATATCTTCTCAATCACATCCAACAGAATCCAAAATTATCCTACAGAGTCAATGATGATGATATTGACTGTCTGCTAACATCTACTTTCACTGAAGAAGGTGAATGAAAGTTGTAAAGACAAGGATAATGATCTTTTCTCCATGAATTTTTCCGGCAAAAGAAACAAATAATCATGTATTGTTTGTTCCCTTTTGCCGACAAAATAATAATATATTGATATCAGTCTCTTGGCAACAAAAATAATAATCATTTTGTGGCAGTTGTATAGACAGTCACTCTCTCCCTTGATCTCTGATCTGGTTCCAAGCTTCAAGCAAGCATACAAATGGAACACCTCCTCCCTCCTATATGAGGGGTATCATGATGGAATAGAACACCTCAATCTTTTTCAATTATATATTTCTATACATGAATGTGGATCTTTTTTTTTTTTTTTTTGGTATAGTAATATGAGGTTGGTTTCTTATTATTTTCACGGCCCTAGCAGATGAGCATCTATCTTTTGTAGTTTTATAAATTTGCTGTAGAGAGTTAGTGTTGGATGTAACTTTATTAATCATTGTCATAGTTATTATATATATATATATATATATTAAATTTTATCATCATTACAAATCATTTATTGTAGTGATTATTATCTCTGTCCCTATCATCACTCACCATCGCCGGTTGTCATGCCATAAATCAATCATGATCATCATGGCAATCATCATCAATTATCACAATCATAGTTGTCGTTCTTGTTAACTAAAGCCTTTATTTTTCTACACTTGTGAGTGAAAGATGGGATGGAAAAATATTAATCGAACGTAGAAATTAATTTAAAACTTTCGATAGCAAAAGTTGTGATCTCAGGTGGAGCGGCCTCAAGCACGAACCTCTCAAAGACCGCTTCCGTGTTTGATTTCCCGCCTCAGTTCTCTTTTTAATCTTCCGAGAGCCCTCGTCTTCTTTTCCGGTTGTATTCTCTCTTTCCCGCTCCCTTCTTTCGCTGGACCTCATCGAGGGGTAACTTCCTCTCTCCAGTGGCGAATGATTGGTTCGAGGTAGCCTTCATACCCACCGTGGAGGAGTCTATAGGATCCGCATCTCCTCTCCAATGGCGGCGATTCGTCGTGAGCTCCCTCATAAACCCTAATCTCGCTCCTCTTTTCCCCCAAGATTGATGCTAGTCGCCGATTCTGGATTCAGGGTTCAATTGTGGTTCGAAAGCTTCCTCCATCGCCGAAGGTGATGGATATCGGTAAGTTTCATCCATCCCCTGGCTCCTCCTCCTCCTCCTCCTCCTCCTCCTCCTCGAGAGAGAGAGAGAGAGAGAGGACTTCATTGATAGGATGATTCGGTTGGTTCAGAAGTTGCCTGAGGTTATACTGCATGAAGAACACTCATAACTTCTAGATAGATTGAATCTGAAAGCGAGGTCATGGCTCAAACCAATTCTAATGTATCTGATGTTCACAATTTGCTACTCGTTCTTTATAATTATTAACGAATCACTTCTTCACATGTATGGTATTACAAAACATGAAACCTTGATATCATTTGTTTGTAAGGTATGATTTGCAACATTTCTTGTATGATATGATCTTTGTTACCCCTCTGTTTTGTTCAAAGTCTCAATGTTATGGCTTATAATTATTACCATCTTCTTGATCCCCTCCCACCCTAATTTTATTTTCCATGCCTGAAGTTCCTTTATGCGGTAGGCAATACATGATTCACTATCTTGCAACATATTGATATTGTTAGATTGTCTCTTGCATCTACACCTACAAAGCTTGTTAGATATGCATCCACATGCCCATGCGTCTGCCTCTTATTAGATTCTTCAGTTATGCTATTCCAATATCATGATATATAATAATCATTGCAAGTGGATCTTATTTTACTATTCCATGCTTCTTTGTAAGAGAATTTCCAACGTTTCACCAGAACAACTCTAATCGTATTTGTATCATTAATTTCTCCCTCTTGCTTTCCTCAGGATTCCATCTCAAGGAGTAGAATGGTAGAATGAGGCAGAATGGGACTTCAATACACAGTGGTCAGAAGGTGGTATCCAGGCCAAACAATAGGATCATCCCACTGCATCTGCCCCCAAGACGATCCATATTCCAAAATTCCCAAAATGATCAATTTCATTTGTCTAGTGGTCAATGACTCAATTTTATATTGACAACTTCGTTTTTTCCTCTTCCCAAATATATTGGGATATGGATATTCACCTTAAGGCAATAAACCTTGCTTCTGGCTTGTATGAACATAGGCCACTCATAAGAATCGGACATTCAATTCCCTGTAGTCTAGTCGAGAAACTCGGTGTCTCTAAATGGTGAAGTGATCATCATCTTCAACAATATTGCTACTGCTATCGTCAAATAAGAGAAGCCCTCTTGCAGGGACAGTAGCTCTTTTTGATGTCAAAATAGGCAATATCCATCCATTATGCAATGAATTTGACTTAGAAATTAAAAATTATGTGTTCACTCTTTGTTTGAAGAAATATCCTATTGCCTAGGTGATAATTGCATGGAGACCTAAATCACTTTCTTGTGTCTTCTTATTAATTCTGTCTGCAGTATTTTCGCAAGCAAATTATATGGTTAGATATTCTTTCTGCTACACATTTAACTCATTATCAACTTGGTCTTTTTCAGTCTTTTCCTTATTCTTCATTATAACATGCTTGTTCTAACATTTTCCACTGGTCTTGTTCTAAAATTTTCTTTTACTGATAGACAAAAACATGCTTGATCATATAATCATATGTTGTACCTGCCATCAGTATGAATATGGAGATTAGGTTAATTGTTTTAGACTTCTAATGTTGCTTGGAGCATGTTCTTGGATTAGGTCTATTAGCTTTGCATATTAATGAATGTTTGATGTTTTTTATGCACTAATTTATTAGCTTTTAGTCTGCTGTTTTTTTTTTTTGAGGACCTGTACAGAAGGATCCTCAAATAGCATGCATATTTCAGAAAAGTAGCCAATTACCTTTTCTTAGGAAATATTTTATATGCCATCTCATCAAGGAAGTACATCAAAAATGTGTTCATTGTTCATCCTTGTAGTGCCATGGATGATATGGCTGAAGTTTTTCCAGAAGAATCAGTTTTTTCGGTGTTGACATTCTGCAGACTGGTGACATCATAGGAATTTTGGAGGATCTGATTCTTAAGCTATGCAATTCTTCAGTATAGACAATCCTGTATTGGATCGAGTTCTTAAGTGACATTGCAAGAAGCACTGATCATTCAATATGGAAGCTTGAAAGTCCGGGTGGCTGTCCTTTGTAAGTAGCTTCTTGCTGTCCTTGTTCTAATGTTTACATAACAGTTTGATGTCCGCAGAGGATCTCATTGCCACTATTCAGCTTATAGAAAATGAGGTTGGTAGGCACTAACAGCTTCTACTATTTCTACGATGTTGATCGTATGAATTGTTTGGTGATAGCAGCCTGTTTCAAGTGTCTCCAGACAATACTAAGTAATTCCAAAGTTTACTTGGCACAGTATTTAAGGTGCTGGATTAAGTTAGCATAAACTACTGCTGATCAAAAAGTTTGGACCTTCAGAAGTAAGTTGTGTGTTTTCATGAATACACCATCTATCAAGCATTGTTTGCCATAGCTGAATACTTTGGGTTTTGTCTACGGTTATTCTTTTATCCTTTTGTTAAAGTTTAGTTGCCATTGACTGTTTCAGGTCACCATTTTATGGATTCACAATGTTCTATATTGTGGTTGGTTGAAACCTGGGGGAGCTTCCATTTGGAATGTGTTTCAAGAACTTAATTTCTGGGTTTTTCAAGACTCACTCGGCTATATTTACTTCCAGATAAGGTACTTCATGTGTCCACTTTAAGAATGTTGCCCCATTATTCATCACAAATATCAAACTGTCTGTAGGTGATCTTTATCCTCGTAAGAACCTTAAACACTGAAGAACATAGATCAAGCATTGAAGATTCTCAGTACATCATGCATGATTATGTTTGATCCTCTCGCGCAAACCAGGCTAACCTTTCCGTTGAGGTGACCCCTCTTTCCATCTCTGTAAGTGAGGAACTATATATACTTCTCTTGAAGATACATATTGTCTTTAGGGTCAGTGATAGCTATTCGTCTTCTCTTAAATGACATTATTGGACTCTAAATGATGGTAACCAGCACTAGAATGCTTTACCATCTAAGTAGGCAGATGTAAGGTTCTTGCTTGGAATATGGTTGTGTGATATGGAAGTCACACTTGGTTAAAATTCTGTAGGTCCTCTACCAAATGGTTCGGCCTCCATCAACAACGATATTATCGATAAGCCTCTAGTGTCATCTCTTACCGATAAGCTGGAATAGCTCAGTTGGTTAGAGCGTGTGGCTGTTAACCACAAGGTCGGAGGTTCAAGCCCTCCTTCTAGCGAATTATTTTATTTTTTTATTAGCGCTATGTTTTATTATGTTCATTTTTAATTTATTTTGGGTTTTTATCCTGCTACTGTTTTTATTTCTTCTAATATATATATATATATATATATATATATAAAAGTCTTTTCGGCATGGTGGGATTCTGACATGCTTATTATTTCTAATCATCTTGGGATTTTAAACTTGATGGAATTTGAGCAAGCTACACGTGAGTGCGATTTCTAATTGTTTTTTCCATCTTAAAATTATATCTAGCAGTCTATCAGCATGGTGATTTCTAATTATTGTGATGTTTTAGGGTAATTAAACTATCTTCTAATTCTTTTGGGAGCATCGAGTATATATATATATATATTTTTTTCTATCTTAAATTTGATCAGCATTTATGATTATGCTTTCTTGATTTCTAATTATTTTGGTATTATAGAATTTTTTTTATTTTCGATCTTAAAATTTTGATTGGGGGTCCTATTATTCTCTTTATATATATATATATATATATATAGTAATTTTGTACGAATAATAATTATTTCTTAAAGTCTCTCAGCGGCGGATCTCCCCACGCGCTGATTTCTAAAATAATCTTTGAGGTTTTAAAAGTTTATGTGGTAAAGGAAAGAAAAGAAAAGATAGATGACTTGTTGCTCACTCAAGCTAGTGGGGAGCAGTCTTCGGTCAACCACTGATCAATCCTTATGAACCCCACTTTCCAATTGAATCAGTCAAAGAAAGAAGGCAAACGTAATTATGGTTGTTTATGTGTGTGTTTAGGGGCAGAAAATTCTGTAAACTATATAGCAAACTTTTTCCAAGGGAATTAAGGGTGGATGGTGGGTAAGTAAAGTACTCACACCCTTCCTTTCTTTTTTCTTTTTCTTTTTTTTGAAGTAATTAATATAGAGGGGGGAAAAACACAAAATATATATTATATTATATTATAATCACCTTTAGTGAGTGGGTTGGTAAAAGAAAGGAGTATTGAGGGCTAGATTTGAAAAGTCAAAAAGTCAACGACAAGAAGGTAGGCTCAAAGCTTTCTCCTCTATAAAATAAAGCAAGCAAGCAAGCAAACGAAGCTTTGTCAGGTTTTTGCAAGTAGAGCCAGCCAAGATGGGAGGTGGTGAGGAGAGCGAGGTTATTACGCTGCGCCGGTTCGACCTCTCGGACCTCGACGACTACATGGTGTGGGCGTCGGACGACAGGGTGACCGCCTTCTGCCGGTTTGACAGCTACACCGACAAGGAGGAGCTCCGCCGGTACATGCGGGAGACGGTGCTCCCCCACCCGTGGTTCAGGGCCATATGCCTCGGGGGGCGGCCCATCGGCGCCGTGTCGGTGGAGCCGGGCGCCGGCTGCGACCGCTGCAAGGGGGAGCTGGGCTACGTGCTGGCGGCCGCCCACTGGGGCCGTGGCTACGCGACGGCGGCGGTGAAGATGGCCGTCCGCTCGGTGTTCCAGGAGGTGGAGGGGTTGGAGCGGGTGGAGGCGCTGGTGGACGTGGACAACAAGGGGTCTCAGCGAGTGCTGGAGAAGGCGGGGTTCGTGAGGGAAGGGGTGCTGAGGAAGTCGATGGTGCTCAAGGGGAGGACGAGGGACATGCTCATGTTTAGCTTCGTCTCCACCACCGATGGATAGCTTTCTTCGGTGGATTGTGTTTGTGTTGTTCTCGAAGCTTTTCCATCATCGTATTTGCTGCTTTCTATAAGATTTTATATACATATATATATATATATATATATATATATATATATATATATATATATATATATATATATAAAAGGAATGACGAAGAAGAGGCAGAAGCTTCACAATCCATGAGCTATAGCTCATTCATGGATCACTCAACCCCCTCTATTTATTTATTTATTTATTTATTTAATGCTGCCTCCCCGTGGAGTTAAAAAGGCAGGTGGGTGGGTGGGTGGGTGTATGGATGTCCCATCCACTCTTTGCTTTGTTTTGTCAAATTTTTAGTTGTTTGTTTTAATGTCAAATTCGGATTCAATCGTCGTTGTGGGGTCCTAGTATGCCACGTGGCATCAATCAAATAATAGATACTCCAGCTATTCACTATCTACTATCAATATGTCAAATCATATATAACAACACTAATGTGTTCCACAACCTAATGTTGAAGTGTGTCACTTTTATCACTTATGGACCTAGTTTTTTTTTTTTTTTAAATCATGCGACATCTTTGTGTATTCATCCTTAAAATAATGATCAACCTCCTTGAAACCGCTCATGATACTTTAAAGATCTATAAAAACAATCAACGGGTTATAATAAGTATTTAACTCGAGAACTCATAATTAGTCATCTCAACAAATTATTATAAGCAATACAAATTACAAATATAGATTTTGCAAGCTTTTAACGATCTCATGATAGTTGGTCACAATCAAAAATCTTCATAAGTACCCACATGATATTACTATGAAACAAGGCGATAAACTAGCCCTAGACACTACCCTAAAGACCCATCTAACCATGTGCTACTCGAGTAGCTCTTAGATATTGTGCTGGTTGACATTCTGCGCCACTCTGTGAAGCTAAAAAAAAATCCCAAATGACTGCCTGCATGGCTTGTTTCTAGACAATTTTACCTTGCGCGATGATTGTCCATAAAAGCCTACAAATAACCTGTATTTCCAAGCCTAAAATGATCATAAAAGCCAATCAAAATGGGATTATCAAGCCTACTACAAGCCCTCTACATGTCGTGCAAAGTATGAATAAAAATAGAATAAATATACATATACGAACATTATATCGAACACATTATTATAACTTTATTCGTGACATTCTCCTCCACTTATTCCTTCGGCATTCTCATCAAAACTTTTGCGGATGCTGCATCTCCTCACATTTGCTGAATCTTCAATTTTTGCTTTAATTGCAATGGATCTCTTAGCTCCTAGCTACTCTTTACCACTATTGTTAAATAGTCAAACTTTGATCTACCACACTACTTTAACTCATCAATGACTCCAACTATGGTGTGGGGTTGGTCAAGTTGTCCTAAAATTTGTTGGTTCATACGAATCCTTTATATGAAGAAAAATACCTTCATTGTTATGAGTCAGTCTTAACCATCTCATGCCACTTTAACTAGGTGGATGTTTGTTGAAGTTTTAATGAGCATCGTCTCATGGGCTTTGAAGTTTATAAAGTTTTTTTCTCTATAAAATTTACTTATAGATTCATTCCTCTTCTACTTAGTTATCATCTCTAAGTATATTTTCATCACCTTTAGTTTCGATTGATATTCTAATGAAAAATAAAATAGACATTCTACTCTTTGTAGAACCAAGCACCATTAGTGATAACTTAATAACTATTAGCTTTCACTTTTTTCAGAGGGTCTTTGAATATGTGCAAGGCTCCTCTACTAGATAAATAAGAGAATCCGGGTATTTAGTTTGCTTATTCTCTTAAGAATTGAGATGGTAAAAGTTATTTGACTTCAAGCCTCCTCGATGGTTGTACTTCATACATCAAACTCGTTATTAGCCTTCGTCTACTCTTTGCTCACACTTCTGAAGCACCCGAAATATTTGTACTCTTTTTGTTGAGTTAGCTACTATGATTTACCTTCTTATTATCATCAAGCTTCTTGAATGCAAGAAATTTTATCTCGACTTTGGAGCAAGTTTTTAATAGTTTTGGTCGCCACTGGGATTGTATCGCCATCTCCATTATCTCTATTACCTACTCCTCTGAGTAGAAAAGGTATAATATGATTTGTATCAATTTGAAGTCCCTCACTTATGGCTATTAGGATAAGAAGACATTGGTCTTATGAAGTTCTCTGGCCTATGCCCTTAAGTCTTATCTTGGTACTTGGAGTTTACCTTTGTATTCTCTACCTCCTCATCACCTTTCATAACTAAGTGTTCTTCCTCTCTAAGAGTAAAAAATTGATAACTCCATATAAGTTTAACATCTGCGATACTATAGTATTGTCATGCCCATACCCTACTATTTATCACCTCGTATATATGTCCCTTTCTTTGCAATCAATAGATCTGCCTATATAGATTTATGACACTCCTCTGAGTCCACCTATATTATAATTAATGCTTGATTTTAGGTAGCAAAGACCCTCATGACTTATCGTACTTCCTCACTCCTTTCGGCTACCTACTTTAACACCTTTGTGTTATTCGAACAGTTATCTCGATGAAAAGATAAATTATAACTCTTATACATATCCTCCACTATTATGTTGTTGTAAGACTTACGTCAATTTTATTCTCCCTTATGTCATAGCAATATTTGCTTACTCAATATTTTATTCTCTTAAACGAATATAAGCCATGGAGCAGTCTAACTCTTCAATTGCTCTTATCATATCTTTGTATGATCAAGTCTCCGCTCATGGGACTCACTAGTATATGCACTCAAAATTTTCTCTTAATGATACACAACTCTCATATCATGATGATCAAGGCTTTCATTCGATGCAAAATTCGATATATACACAAATGACTTACCTTTACGGTTCCATGACATTTGATCCTTGAATCCATTGCCCTTCTTATTATCATGTTGTTCACCAAAGTAGAGCTCTTAGTAGCACCTAATTATATCTCCGTATTATCACAAACAAATCTTTAGATAAGGTGTTCGATGTAATATTCGTGTATGTCCATATCTTTCAATCTTATTCATACTTTACATATCATGTAGAGGGCTTGTAATAGGCTTGGCAACCTCATTTTAGTTAGCTTTTGTGGATGTTTCAAGCTTGTAAATGTAGGTTATATGTAGTCATCAGATAGAGGCAAAATTGTTCATAAATAGGCCATCAAAATAATCATTTTGGGAGTTTTTCTTTTTTTACTCTATAAAGTGATGTGGAGTATCAACCAACACAGCATCTATGAGCTACTATGGTGACACATTATTAGATGGCCTTTGAGGTAATTCTTAAGGCTGATTGGTTGTCTTATCCTGTAACAATGTCATGTGGACATTTGTGGGGACTTTTAACAATGGCGAATCATCTTGGAACCTTTGTTAGTCGACCGTTTAGAACTTACGAAGTCTATGTTTGTAATTTGAATTGCTTATCAAGTGCTAGTTGAAATGGTTGCTTGTTGAATCCAAAGTTATACGATTCTTCTAGCTTATCTCCTCTTTTGTAGATCCCTAAGGAACCGTAAGAGGTTTCAGGGAGATTGACTATTTGTGGATGGACACACAAGGGTGCCACAAACTTAAGATAAACTAGGTACGTTTATGATAGTATGATCAAGTCACTCGTGAGAGTTTTGTCGTGTGTTGCATTCTCGAACTGTTTACCTATGATTTGTAGCACCATATCACCTCCTAATGATATCTTTATTGTAATTTGATCATTGGAGAATGAACTCGAACTATGATCTCTCCATGTGTTGTATTATCCTTGACTTCTATCCAAGGAAAGTTTCATGCCTTCGTTTTATGTTTCATCTTCTATACCGACTCCCTTCATGCAGCTTGGGCACTTCACCAAGTTCCATCTAATTTACTCCGCTCATCAATTTACATTGAGTAGATGATGGCCCTCATACCCACTATTCCACAGGTCAGTTATTCGTTGAGTCTGATCTTCACATCAACTTTATGTGTGCCTTTATTTGGTGTTGTCTTATGTTATTTTCTCACTCAATCTCATAATAAGTCCACCAATGTATTTTATCATGCGAGATCGTGTGATGATTCATCATCACTAGTTTTATTGAGCTTTGTGAAGTTGTTGTCTTGAGGTACCCCTTATTAATTTGTGTGATTTGTTGTATATAATTTTTTCTTTGGAGAACCAATAACTATCCCCTTAGACTACTCAGTCTTGTTGAATAAACTAGATACTATTTTGCTCTCACAAATGCATTTACTATATTGTGACTCTTTACCAATATAGCCCCCACTACGTCCCTCAAGGCCTAGCAATATGCTGAACTTGCCGTATATGTTAGTCTCCTATAGATATATCATTCTTATGCTGAAGAAAAAGTTTTAATGCTTCATGGCGTCAAGTTTCGATTATCTTGGGATAGCTATAGAATGTCTGCATATAAACCCTTATATTAGTACCAATTTTTTTGAGTTAGTAATTTCTCTCACCTCTATGAGCCTTGAATAACTCTTTTGGTTGTTGAGCAACCCATCCTTCCTTGTACGGACTCCTCATTTGCCAAGCGTCTCACTTGCCTTGGGCATTATTAAGTTTAGTCATCAATATCGAGCTATAGCTCAAACTCAATCATCCCAACTTTTATGCAATATGCTTTCGTCCCAGCTTGTTTGTCCTCATGGTGCCTATTGTGCGAAGGATTAGTTGTTTCTCTGAATATAAATTTTGGATGCTCGCTCCTCTAAGTGTCTCTTTTCCTTACGTCTCAACGCTCGTTTTCCTCAAACAATCATACATGTTGGCTGCCCTCAATACAACCCCATTAAGTCTCTCATGTTTACATGTCAAGTGTTTCTAAGTATGTTTATCCGACTTTGATACTAACTAATACAGAACTAGCTAGTTTTTTCTAAGTTGTGTGATACCCTTGCTTCTTCATCTATAAAGAGTTAGCCTCTCTCTTATAGTCCCTTAAGCACCTGCAAAAAAAAAGGCAAGTTAAATGAAGCATTTAACTCGATAGGTAATATAAATTACAAATATAGATTTCGCAAACTTTGAATGGTCATACGATAAAGTATCCAAGGTCGTGGCCAACAGTTCCCACAAGTAACCACATGATACTACTGTGGAACTAGGTAATGATCCAATTATATACACTATCCTAAAGGCCCATATAGTCATGTGCCACCCGGGTAGCTCTTTGGTTTTGTACACTCCACACCTCCATGGAGCTAGAAAATATTAAAATTAATTATTTGGATGATTTATTTTTAGATAATTTTATCTTTATACGATAATAGTATATAATCTATATTTACAAACCTAAATTAACCACAAAAGTTAATCAAAATATAATTGTCATGTCTATTACAAACACTCTATATACTATGAAAAGCATGAATGAAATGTAAAGATACGAAGATACATAACCATGACATCTTATTATTCTTCTTCTTCTTATTCTTAGTCTTCTTCTTCTTCTTCTTGCTCTCGCTCGCTGCAACTGCTCGGGGCATGAACTCCTGCTGGCACGTCAACCTAAATCTTTTGTGGAGGACAGCCACTTTGATGATCCGACAGCGACAAAGATTTGCCTGGATTCGGATGATCCAAAGTAACTTTTCTTCGACATCAACTGTATTGGGCATCTCAATCACATTCTTCGATGGATATGTGGGCAGCCAACGGTGACACAACTCTACTGGTTTTGGATGGCTTTGACTTGATGATGCATGTTAAATCAAGACGTGAAGAACTCTTGCATGCACAGTGCAGTCACAACAATGCTTCTTCGATGGATGTGTTTGCTGCTAATTTGCACCCAAAAAAAAAAAAAATGGAGTAGAAATGGCCCAGACAGATGATCCAAAAGGGTGAGAGAGTTAGATAGCTCTACTGGATTCGGACGTCGTCGTCGCTTTCCGACAGCGACATGGACCGGAGCATGAGCGTCCGATCACCGTCATGGGAGACGATGACAACGCAGGGGAGGAGGAGATATGGAGTCCACAGGATTAATGGTTTCTGCATGTCTCTGGGCGACATGGTAGAACACAGGAGAGGGACAGCCTCATGTGGAGTTGTCCGCAGACCTCTAAGTCAAGTCACCAAGACAGTGAGGTTTCACTGTGGTTACCATGGCCATGTCCTCGGAAGAGAGAGAGAGAGAGGTGTGCAAGAACAGGTTGAAGACGGGGACTCGAAAGGGTCGCCATGAATGAATCCAGCTTTAGCTTCTTCTTCTTCTTCTTCTTCTTCTTCTAATGCTCTGCATCAAACCCAATCAAATTCGAGCAGATAAAACACCTCCTGAACAAGCTTTAAAAAGAGTTACAACAAAGGACTTCAAAAATTTTGGCAGGCAATCTATCTACAAATCAAAATCTAAAAAGTAGGTTGTCCTGGTTGTTGAAATCTGTCTCGATATGACATGCATCCATTATTGAAGGGAGGGGGAGGAGGGGATCAGTTCATCTACAGCATCCTCCACGTACTTGTTCTCGTCTTCTTCCTTGGGCAAGTATCCTATGAATGCAACCTAATATATACATCATTATTAGGTCAACATGGAACGAGAAAATATTATGGTTCGATTCCAATTCACGAAAAAATTTGAAAACAGGAACCGTTGATTGCGGAGACAGGTCAATCTGATGATATATAGGTAGGTACAAAGAAAACAACACAGCAGACAAAAAAAAAAAAAGAAAAGAAGAGGATTTCTTCTCCTAAAGAACTGTTTACAGCCATACAAGATTTCTTGAACACAGGTCAATCTAAACATGACAACACCGAAACCAGTTGTGCAATTAATCCCCACACTTGTCGACCTCTCAAATCGCCAACGCAGGCATCCACCAAAGGTTTTGAAGACACACAAAAAAAAAAAACAGTGATCTTTAGGCAGTAACAATCCAAAATTGCCAGCCTCAACTGCTCCAATCACTTCCCGTTCGGTATTAAATGCAAGGAAGAGACCAAACATGAGACAACTCCAGCTGACCACCCTGTCTCAAATCCTACCTTAGAACATGGAGCAACTTGTGGCTTCATCTCTTTCATCATGTAGCTCCTCTCCATAATGACCTGGATGTCAACAGGCTCTCTGCAGAGTGCTGCAATCCGTGGAGCTGACGACATTGATCTTGTTGAGCAATGGAGATCGAGCTGGTTAAGTGCGACTGCTGCGGGCTTCGGGAGGACTGCACCAAGGACTACATAGGCAGCGTGAGGGCGAGCTTCGACGGGAAGTGGCTCTGCGGGCTGTGCTGTGAGGCGGTGAGAGATGAGCTGAGCAGGGGGAGGAGGATGTGTCATGGCGTCGAGGAGGCCATAGACGCCCACATGTCCTTCTGCGGGAAGACCAAGTCCAACCCGGCCGTCCGGGTGGCCGACGGCATGCGGCAGATGCTGAGGAGGAGATCCGGCGACCTGTCGAAGACGGCAACCCCCAGGAAGCTTGGGAGGGTGGCGAGCACGTCGCAGCTGGGGGATGACTCCTCGCTGTCCTTCTGAAGGGGAGGACAAAAGGTTGGTTTCTACATGGCTCTCTGTTTTCTTCCACTTCTCTTTGAGCTTCTTCGTCTCTGTTCTTTGTTTGTTTCCCATGCCACCACCCATGTACAGAGGATTTGATCTCAGTGGAGTTAGATCTTCATGAATTCATCTTAAAAAACTTTGCCCGACGTGAATCATTTCTTCGTCGCTATTTGCATGGTGGGATCGTCGAGACTGGTTTGGTCTGCTAAAATGAGCTTCTTCTCTCTCTGAGTGACTTCATCATGATAAATCCTGCTGCTGCTGCTGCTGCTGCTACGAAACAGAGCATCTAAATTAACTGCTACTTCAAAGTTTTGCTGCTGTTCATTTCCTAATATTCTTACAAGAAAACACACAGCAAGAACCAAAAAAAGTCCACCATCATGCACATATGCTCATCACCCTGAGCTTGTCTTGAGTTGCTTCTTTATGTTCATTCATGTAATTTAAGTGCCCAAGACAGGGTGACATGGGGCTGTTCATCTCATATACTTTGCCAGACCACAGCAATTTGAGAGAGAGACAGAGAGAGAGAGAGAGAGCAAATGCTTCCCTCTTGCATGAAGTTTTGCTTATGAGGTAGAAAACCTTCAGTGGAGCAGCTCAGGAAATCCCTGAACACAATGAGCCAAAGTGGACAAGTTTTGAAGGAGGTAAAAGAACTGCCCCCTTTGCTGCTACCCATAATTTTTATCAATGACTTGGATTACTTTGAGGCAATAGCAAGTGCAACAGCATACATGATGTGTGTTTGCACAAAGCTTTGTGTACATTAACAAAAAAAGTTGGATGAACATATCCCTGATCTCAAAAACTGTTTTCCATGATAAATATTTGTTCCATTCACCAAGAAAGGTCAGACTGCAAAGCTAGATCCACTCTCATGGAAGCAAATCCTCTTTCCTCTGCAAAATTCTAAGTTACAGCCACCATAATCCTCAGTGGCTGCATCTCAGCAATACATTTGCCAAAGGTTGAGGAAATTGCTTTACACATACTATGAGCAAATATGAGTTCCATTTTGCAGTGACACATTTTCTCATTCACATATATTTCTCGCTAAATCCTTGTGTTGCTAGTACCTGATGATCTACCGCAACGCTAATGGTGGTAGCAAGTAACATAACAATGCATGTTTGTACGTCTCTCGTCGAATTGGCTTCATTACCATACAAGATATCCTCCAATCGATGAATGCTTGCACAAGAATTTTCAGGGCGTGAAAGAAAATAGAATAGAGAATGTGGTTTTGGAAAAAACTTGAATACAAATTGAGAGGCGAACTACGCCATCCCAAACTGATTTACTAGCCTAAACATTCGTAGCCACCGTCATCATCTGACGTGATCAAGATGACCAGCCCGGTTTATGTGCTTTGTCCATAAGATGTTTCAAGAACTCGGACAGCAGGACCATAGATTCTACGACAGCGATCTTCGAAAGACGTAACTAGTTGAGAGACCACCTCCTTAAAAAACATTGATGCCACCTGCCACAACATAAAAGAGTGACAAACACAAATATGTGACCCAATCAGCAGAATTAGGTTGACACAGAAATGTTAAAAGTTACAACATTAGAACGAACAATTTATGAACACCATATCAGAGTCCGACAAGAAAAACAAAGTATTCGGTATAACATTTTTGTTTAAAAAACACTACACAAGAATTTAGTTTGTACTTTATGTACTTAAATGCGAGAAGAAGATTAACCCTTCTCAATCGCATTCCTAAGAATATTTGACAGCACATCTTAAAAACAGAAGGCAGAAAAAAGTAACTCTTGATCTTCTAGAAAGGAAATTCATACTAATAAAAAAGCATATAAATAAAACACATTCACTATCAGAGAAAGTTATGCTATTAGAGGTACAGTGTGAGGTTCTACAAAGTGATTCAACATTTCAGTTCAAAAGGAAGCACACCATAAAAGTAGAGCCAAAATGTTGAGAGTCAAAAGACAACCAAATATGTCAAGAAAAAAGTGAAAATCTCAATTATATTTACCTGGCGATATAATGGTGACTGAAACTTAAAATCCACCAAGAAGTAAAGGTCACAAGTTCCAGGAACTGGACCAGGATTGAACTCCCAAGTGTTAATCAAGTTGTCAAAAAGGCCATTTTCTGAAGCAGTGGTCTGCAAGTAATAGTAAGGTTACCAGTCAATATTACTAACGTTTACAAGAAAACAATAAAATTGAGTTACCAGTCTTCAAAACTAAAAATGTGTAACAAGCTGAATGTGTAAGACTAAATCTAGTTGCTATGATACAGAATGGAGGTTCAAGGCCTAGAATCTAACTCTTTTGCGCTTAGGAAACATGTATGCATCAGGATCCAACATTTTTAGTTTCAATCAATATGGCAATCAAACTAGCATCCTTATGCTTGCCAACATCATAGGTATAATTGTATCTTGCAATACGAAAACAAACAATACCTTGTCTGACTGACATGTATTACACTGTTAATAATTCCCTCAGACAAAAGAGATTAAAACATATCATAATTTTAAGTATAAAATATATACAAAATATGATAAACTGGAAATTTACAAGACAACTAAGTTCCAGGCTAAGTCTTACATGTATAAAGTCATGAGCAATACTTTTGAAATCGACACAATACAAAATTATGAATGTTTACTAGTTCCAAATAATTTTCCAGTAGCAAAACAGCCCTGACTGGAGTTCAATTGAGGGATAAGATCCATGTAATTAACCCCGAACAGTTGGGAGTAACAGCTTCTTGTTGTAATTATATCCAGCCAATGGAAGAGTACCACACAATTTTGAGAAATAGATTGGCCCTTGAAGAACAAATGCTGAGACCATATGTTGAAGCAATATACATTGCCTCCACATGAGGCAATATATGTCAACAGAACCTTGCTCCATATGAGGCAAGAGAAAGATCACAGAAGGAACTAGGTCCTTGAAGAACATATGTCAACAGAACTGTCAAGACCACAGACTCATGCTATGATTGAGTAAATATTGAGCAGTGCTCAAGATAGAATCTCTGTCAAGCTAATCTTTTTTTTTCAGTAAAGTATTTGTAGGTTTTTTTTATTTCTCCTTGCACCACTAATACTAGTTGACTTAACTTGTCTAATTACATCGTTCAGAGGTCTGTTATGACTTACCACAGCATCTTAGAGCATTAAAAAATGTGTACAAAGAAAAAGATAAAAATAAAAGCAAAAAGAAGTCCCAGGTGACAATCTGCCATAAGTATATAAAATAACTAACCAAGTCAGGAAGGAGAGTAAGTTTAAAACCTTAATATACTTTGGTTTCTCTGTTTCTACATGAGAAACATAACTTTCAACAAGGAACTTAAAACCAATCTCCAGCTCGGCATCAAAGGACCCATCACTATTCCGCTTAATTATCCTAGACCTCTGGCACCATGGTAAAAACTCCTCATACATATCAACGGCAGCAACCACATCGAATAACTGTTCAGGAGAGTACCTGATCAAAGAAGACAAATAAGTTTTCCCCGATGGGTTTAGAAAAATAACTAATCTGACAAACTACACCTCCAAAGAGCCCAAAACATGAATAAATACAGAAAATGTTTAGGAAGCTAACAGTATGAACAATTTCTGCAGATTACCCTGTTCTTCTGGGTGCAACATAAGTTAGCATGCGTACAAGCAATGCGCAAAAGATAGAGATAACTCAAGATGAAGAATAAATATAGACTTGCAAGTTAATTGCTTAAAACTAAGGGGGAGAACAAAAAACATCTATCTGGAAAACAAGATTCGTTAGCTACCCTGTGCAAAATAGAACAAGTGCTGATTTAGCAGTCACTGGAGGCACAAGAATGAACAGAGAAAAAGACAACAAGAATGAGAGTAGTGTGTAACGATTTGCTCAAGAAACGAACACAACAGTGGAACATAGAGATAAATCACGTAATATAATTTCCCAGAAGAGCAAACTCCAGACGCGTACCCAATCACACGTCGCTCCTCATAGATCTTGGAAAGGATGGTTCCCTCTTCTCCATCCCGGCAACCAAGAAACCACCTTCTTTGGTCGTAGCGATGGGAATTACCAACAGAGGGAGCGAGCACTTCACCAAAACGAAGCACTTCACCAATGCAGGGACTTCCGCCGCCAGCAAAACTAGCCAAACACCGAGCCTGAACGAATCTCTCCGTCCTCTTTCCTGCCTCAGGGTGGCTTCCCACCAATCCAGACCTTACTCGGAGATCCAAACATCGTTTCTTGCCAGATAAAAACCTGGCAACCGCCTTCGAAGACGATAGAATCGGCGGCATTCTAGAGATGTATATATTATTACAAAAAAGAATAATCTTCGCAATAAAAAAACCACGCCTTTTCACCTGAACCAAACAGTTGATTTCCAGAACCCTACCCACGAACGCCAAAGTCTACAACTTTCCGGAGCAATGTTGACCTCCAACTCCAATTGTTAGCAGATTCGAGAATCGAGACCTAGACTCTCGGAAGCCTAGGAAATTGAAGAGACGAGGGCCAAAATGCGGATGGGATCTGTAGTTCGTGGGGAGCAACGAAAGAATCGGAAACCGGAGGACACGAGATGGTGAATGAAGAGGGATTCTAGGGTTCCTGGCGAAGCATCGGCACCACTTCGGACGACGTCCGGGATCGAAGGAGAGAGGTCGAGGCCGTTCCCCCTACCGCGACTCGGTTCGGATTTGGATGTCAGTTCTCTCTTTGTTCCACGTGGCGTTGATCACGGTCCGTTTCCGGTTCACATCAAACACGATTTGTCGGGTTTCCAATCGAACCAAATCGAATTCTAATTTTTCCGGTTCCAATTCGAGCCGGCGGTCAACGATTTTATACGTACATACATACATACATACATACATACATACATACATATATATATATATATATATATACATTAAAAATTAAAATAATAGTGGTTACCGTCGGAATCGATCACCACCAATAAGATAATATTAATTGAAATGGTGATCAGGTTAGTTTCATATTCTTTTTTGTTTAATAAGATAATATTTATTTTTTCTTCCAAAAAAAAATTATTTTGTTGACCCATATAATTTTTAACAGGAAAAAAAAGAACTCGTGATTTATTCGGTTCACTGATTAAACCATTAAAATTTAAGAAAAAAAATTAAGATATATTAATTTGTTTATTTATTATCAAATAATATAAATTTCCACAAGTATTAAATTATTTTTTTATTATAAGATTGAGAGACGTGTTTGACAATGTTGTAGAACAGACCTCTTTTACACAAAAGACAACTCTCGGAAGGGCCAAAAGAGACAGGAAAAAATATCCATTAGTCAAACAGTTGGTACAACAATAGGGAAGAGGAGAAGAACACCACAGTAGTAGAAAAGATGTAATTGGCACAATAAAGATGATGTAGTCCAACTCAAAGAGGATTCCCTCACCAACTTATGAACCAAAAGAGATCAACATCTGCAAACTTGTTTATTGTCAGCCACTGATAATAGGGTAAGCATTTTAGATGAAAGCATGTCCCACACTGATGACAAGATAAAGAGACCTAATATTGTCTGCAAACACAAAGTTATCATCCAGATAAATGTGGATGATCCAGTGATCTCCACAAGATGAACAATGCATAAATACCCACTATGATGGGTATGATATGAAGGATAGCTTAATTAGCCAACATAATGAAAATTTAAGTTTGGTGCATGGTTGGCCTAAACAGAACAAGCATAATTATTATGTTCAGAGTGAGTAGAAAGTGCTGTGTACACTATGTCAAAGCTGTAATGTCTATAAGGAGCAGTTGCTCAATAATCTTTTGCAGTTGAATTGTGCTTGAAACATGCATAAATTATTACTCACACACATGTAGATACAAGATCTTAATTTGCAATTAGCAGTCCAGCATTAAGAGGAACAATCTGTGGTTTCACAGACCTAACTTCCTTTGCTTATTGGTTTCTATTATTTGACTCTCATGTAGGCAGACTACAATGAACAGCAACCAACCTCTTTAATTTTGTCTGCAATGGTTGTCTCTCTATAGAAATAGGCAGTGGCTGTTATGATAAGGTCCCTGAATCAAAGGAGAATGGCCATATACAAACAATATAGAAGTGATGAAATAAAACATGCAATCATGGTGTGCAATAAGTTCTAACAAGGTCCCTGAATTCAAAGAGAGAGAAAAAGAGAGAGATCATATACAATATAGAAGAGATCAAATGTCACATGCAATCATGGTGCACAACAAGTCCTGAGGGAATATGTTCAGCAAACCTTCTAGGAAAGAAGTTTAGCAAGCATGTTTTGTGAAACTAAACTTCTTTGTCCACCTTTCGAGTTTCTCATTCAACAGCAATGGCTCAGAAGCACAACTCAAGAATTATATTGCGTTGCATGAATTAAATTCTGTAATGTTTTTGAATTTTTCTCGACTATTTTTGGATTTGGATGTCAGTCCAATTCTTAGGTTGCTATTGGAAACAACATCTCTTCAAGTAATGAAAATAAAATGCAAAATTTGATGGTGGTTGCAGTAATCTGCATGACAACATCTTTCCAAAGCAGCCGAACCTCCTCACCTAGAACAAAGTGGTATACCTCAAATACAAGTTAAAGTTCTACAGTGCTACAAATCTCAATGGAGTCAGCAAAATTCAATATGTACTGAAAAAGAAACACTTGTACTCTCAACCAAGGTTTAGAACATACTTAAAAATGAAGATCTAGAACCAGAATGTTAGGTAAGTGACAGCTTGCATTAGGTTGCCTAACATGTCCTTTCTGTAAAATTGCATATCTATGCCTTCCACACACAAAACCCAAGAAATCATTGTGAACTGTTAGCTAGACTCTTTTGATGGTGTAGCAGGTGCTAATGCCATGATATTCTAAGTTCTAGTTTAAAAGAAGCATAAACCTGTCTGCCAAAGTGTATCTCACACTCATTTAATTATCTGACAAATTTACTAAACAAATTAAGAAAATAGTCATCATTTAATTAAACATATCAGACAGCTTCCAAAGTCAGCCAAAATGGTCATCCAGCTGCTGTGTTTGTCATTCCAACTCTAGGGCCAAAAGAGCAGGACAAATCACCAAGAAAGTTAATTCTTTGTGTAAGCAATAGTCACTGAGTTTCAAAAGTAAAGATGATAACATCCTCTCGCATCAATCACCTGCCGCTCCACAGTAGACTAACCACATACAGAGCCTAAAGAACTGAACCAGAAAATATGCAAATTGTGATGCATCAGAAGTGTGCAAATGAGTCACGCAAGAATGGGAGATGATTGCCAAACTATCACAAACATGTCCGTAGACTGAAGCAAATTTCTAGTTGGAAATTTCCCTTCAGATTCTCAGTTTAGTGTTTATCGATATTTCTTGTCCCTCTACAGTACTATTTGTGGTTAGTGAAATATTAGGACATAAAGTTACCGAATTTGTTCCTTATGCCACAAGAAAAAAGATTCAGACAGAACAAACCCATAGTTCAGAACATTTCGTTAAAGAGTGAAAGGATATTTAACATCAAATAAGAAACGTACAGTTTCTTTTTACATTATTTACTGCTGAAAAGCACACAGACATTACCATCTAACAATATAAGGTATCATGACACTCCCTTTCATCTGACATGACTACGAGAATTCAATGGTAATATGCCATCAAAGATAGACAGTGACATTTATACCTTTCTCAAGAACAGCTTCAGCAACAACTTCAGATTTTCTCAATTTTTTCTGCCTTGACAATGGGGTTCTCCTTGGATATAGCCTCTCGACCAGCAGTCTTGTAGTCAAATGAGCATTCATGAGTTTCAGGGTACCTGTGAGCTGAGCAGAACGTGCTGCTGCATCGGCATTTGAACCCTGTTAATCCTACCCTTTTCTTGCACTGGAAACAACGGTTAGCTGGCTGTTTGTTGCACAAGTCCTCCACTCGATCCTTAACCATGTTCACCTCACAGAGTCCATTTATCTTATCTGAAACTTCAACAGTAGGTTCAATTTGCACCGAAGATGAAGGAATAACAGTTATCTTGCCTGACTCAGTGACAGGTGGAGTTACCATTGACTTATGCTTCATGACAAGGTCTTTGAAACACTTGGAACACAAGTTATTGGTCATGGCACTCCCAAAAAAGCCACAGTTATTTGCACATAAAATTGGGCCTTCGGGTGTCTCACATTCAGTCTGATCAGTCTCCTTCTTCCAGCTTTCCTGTGCCATTATTCAGCAGGTATTGCGTTGCAGTATCTCACCAGATCTCAAGAACCTTAATTGCTATTCTCCAACTCAGGATTAACCACTTAAAGCTGCGGCAGATCTGATATATCCCAATATCAGATTCTTCTGTCAAATGTGAATCGGATTGCATCTAACAGTACCTACATGATCGATTAGGAAATTACCACAAGCAAGGTTTCGACAGTTACAGAAAGTTGATTGTTTATAGGATCCTTGAAGCATAACTCCAGCATTTAAAGTTTTACTGACTATGGAAACTACGAGGAAAATCTTTAAAAACATTAAATTCTCACAGATATCATCAATTACAGAAATAAACAAGATGAACACCATCAAGTCAGTACATCACAGAACTAAAAATGAATATAAGATCAGGTCTATTTCATTAACATCAATTAGATGAGAACCAGGAAACCACAAAAAAAAAAAAGGACCAATCTTTAGCGTTATATCTCAGGATACACACAAAAAAGGGCTTCCTATAAAAATCCTGATACATCTAAATTTCACCAGAGAAATATCAAATCCAAATAACAAATCCGATCTCCCTCAAACAACAATCAAATCGATTGACTTGACGCCAAAAGCAAAATTCAACATCAAAAGATGCCAAAAAAAAAGCCCAGAATTACTGTGAGAAACGGGAATACCCGTCTTGATCCCCGCAACGACATAAGAAAGTTCGAATATTTGCAATTCAACCGCAAAGCAGTGATCAAGATTACCAGAATCACCACCGATCTACATCCAGGAAGAGAAATCGGACGCAGGGAATTGATCGAGGAGAGGCCAAGCACCTCCTAAATCTTCGATCGATCTGATTCGAAGCAGATGATATTTTTATTTGGAGGATTAGGGTAGGGTTAGGGTTTAGATCTCTTTCTCGGCCGATTCGGGAGCCCCTTAATAGGAGCAAAAGCATCAAAGCTCGTCTCGTTACTCCTTTCGTCTACCCATCTCCTCATCGTAAAGAATGATGGACCCCACGTGGAACGCTTTGGGCAGGTACGCACTCGGGTAGAAGACGGGTCGGTCATCGAGCTCCGACTGTGATTTCGGATCCGCGCTCCGTTGCGTTTCGGAGCCGCATCTGCCTCCGACTCCGTTATTTGCCGCCCAAATCAGTGATGATGGTGTGATGAGAGAATTACGAAGCTGTAGGAGGACAAAACGGTAATCTTGGAGAAACGAAATATTAAATTGTAATTTCTTTAACTAATATTTGAGAACAAAATTTATGATTATAAAAAAATAAAATAACTAATTAACTCAATTTCATATTAAACGATGAAATCAAGATAACATTCTTGGTTACGAGTTAATCAAATAATTATATGTTTCTCATCATGATATAATATTTATAAAATTTAATTTAAAAAAAATTAGAAATCATCTTACTAACACTACTATTGTTACTATGATGATGGACTTTTAAACATTATCCGTTGGACACATGTCACCATATTTTAAATAATATACAAAAATATTATTACTATAAATTTTTTAATATATATATATATATGTATTTTTTCATATAGAGACTAATTATAGAAGACGTACGAGAAAAAGAAAAAATCTTTCTCTATAAGTTTTAAGATACCTTTAGATATCGAAGAAGTCTAAATCGTATGATATTGATAGGTGAAGAAAAGGATGTAAAATGAAGACATTAAATAGAAACTTAAGTTTCGTTTCCACTATCGACGCTATCAAACCTCATAACTTACTTTACACTTGTAAGGGTAAAATTGATTATTTTGAATTAAAAAATAGACAAGTCAAATTAATATTTACCATAGAATTATTGGGTATCTTGATAAGTTCCCTGCATGGATGGCAAGTGGACATGTCTTTTCCTTGCTCCATTATTGCTTCAAAAAGTTATTGTGATAATTTATTCATATCTTGTTTGTGGAATTTGGTATGAATAAATTATCACAATAACTTTTTGAAGCAATAATGGAGCAAGGAAAAGACATGTCCCAAGTTTTCAATGTTTTTCACATGAAACGTCAAAGACTTATGACCTCTCAAAAATTCAATGTTTGACTTGAGATAAACTCAAATTTCTCTTATAATAAAAAAAATATTGATAATTTTGAATAAGTCCCAAGTTTTCAATTTTTTAAGCATAATATATTTTTTTTCTCATATATTGTTTTTTTAAGATAAAATTATCCTTGTCACCTCCTTTTAGTATTGTCGATAGTTGTCTTTGTCCCGTTATCTTGTTATCCCGGAGTTTATTGATTTTATCTAAATTATATAGTATCATTATGTATCCATCGACAAAGGGTAAATATCTATATAAAACCGTTAATAATACATATTGCTGTCTCATCCTATCATAGGGTCCCCTCTATCATTATCTACTTGGACCCTCAAAAAGATAAGAGAATAAGGTGGGGTGGAGGCTAAGGGGCCTCGCACCGATAGTGACGTGAGGCAACGAGGGCTCTATCACTATGGTGGAATAAGTGGTTGAAGGTTGGAGGTGACAACAATGTAGTGATTCAAAGGATAAATTTATAAAGATGGTTAAGAAATGAAGTTAATAAAATAATAACATACATTCTGCATGAACTATTAAAAAATTGATTTTTTAAACAAATTTATCCAATAATATTTTAATTTTTTTATATTTTTATTTCGAATTAAAATATTACTAATGATGGCAATTAATTAATTTTCTTTAATGAACATAACGGGAGAGGGATATATATATTTGTAGTATATACTATAATTAAATTGATACGAACAAATACATTATGTAAAATTTTGAGAAGGATTGATATGTAAGGATAACGCGCCTTGCATTCGCAGACTTCTTCGTTGCCGTTTTCTCCGACGATCCAGAAACCGTGGACCAACCCATGGCCGCGACAGCCCCCGCCCTGCCCCTCTCCGGCCGCGTCGCCATCGTCACCGGCGCCTCCCGCGGCATCGGTCGCGCTATTGCTTCCCACCTTGCCTCAATCGGCGCCTCCCTCATCATCGGCTACGCCTCCAGCTCCGCCGCCGCTGACCGCCTCGCCGCCGAGCTCAACTCCCCCAACCAGAAACCCCGCGCGGTGGCTGTCCGCGTCGACGTCTCTGACCCCGACAACGTCAAGTCCCTCTTCGACGCCGCGGAGTCCGCCTTCGGCGGCCCCGCTCACATCCTCGTCGCCTGTGCCGGCGTCCTCGATGAGAAGTACCCGACCGTTTCCGCCACCGCCGTCGAGGACTGGGATGCCACTTTCGCCGTCAACACCCGGGGGGCCTTCCTCTGCTGCCGGGAGGCAGCGAACCGGCTCGTCCGCGGCGGCGGCGGGCGGATCGTGTGCATCACGTCCTCGACGACGGCGGCGCTGCGGCCGGGGTTCGGAGCGTACGCGGCGTCGAAGGCGGCGGTGGAGGCCATGGTCAAGGTCATGGCGAAGGAGCTGAAGGGGACGGCGATAACGGCCAACTGCGTGGCGCCGGGGCCGGTGGCGACGGACATGTTCTTCGCGGGGACGAGCGAGGAGTCGGTGCGTCGGGTTGTGGAGGAGAACCCGATGGGGCGGCTGGGGCAAACGGAGGACATCGCGCCGGTGGTCGGGTTCCTGTGCACCGATGCCGGGGCGTGGGTGAACTCGCAGGTGATTCGGGTGAACGGCGGCTACATTTGATCGATTCTGCACTCGTGTAGCTTCTTCTCTATCGAATAAACGAGCTTGATTGCTTCAGCGTCCGATGCTTTGTGTAACTGTGGGGAGGGAGTGGTTCTCGTGTAGCCTTCTTCTCTATCGAATAAGCGAGCTTGATTGCTTCTGCTTTAGCGTCTAATGCTTTGTGTAGCTGTGAGAAGTAGTTCTCTGTTCTCCGAGGCATTTCGTCGAATGGGTGGTGGAGGCATTGGTGTGTTAGGTGTAAGATGTGCTTCTTACGAACGGATACAGTAACCGTCACTTCTGGAGAAAGGTCTCATCCTACGTGGCCTCTCCGTTTGACCACCCGCATTGTCATGGGCAGCCACGTAGGATAAAAATATAAACAAATACATCTAATACAATCAATCTGACGTAACAAAGCAATATTATAATTCAATCATAGAAAATTATCATCAGTATTTCATCATTTTTTTTAAAAAAAAATCAGGATACACCCTGAGGTCAAAATATTTTGATATTACATATAAGTATATAATACAAAGAAACCTAAAAAACTATTATGGTTATATATATATATATATATATATATATATATATCACTTCGACAATGACAAAAATGACACTAGGAAAGTTCTAGAACCACTTCTCACCCATCATATATATATATATATATATATATATATATATATATCACTTCGACAATGACAAAAATGACACTAGGAAAGTTCTAGAACCACTTCTCACCCATCATCACTAAATAGCCCAGAAACAGCCCGCACCCGTTGTGTTGTTTGGGAAACCGGCCCAACACCCTCCCTAGCCGGTGACCATCTATAAATACCCGACCCTCACGGGGTAGAAAACCCCCACCGCCTCTCGCACCGCCGCCTCGACATCCCTTGACGCTTCTCTGGCACACACACCAAACCCTAAAAGCCGCGAGCCTCTCAACCCCTTCTTCCCTATAAAAGTCCCCCCTTTTTGAATTCCCCCGTCATTAAAATCCACCTCCCGCTCCGATCTGCCCGTTTGCTGCTCCTGACCTGCTCGGAGCCCCCCCCCGATTCCTCAAAGAGACACTCGGATCTGGCGCGCAGGTCGCCGCGATCGGCGCATCTAATTGCTTGTGCTACGATCTTCGTGTTTCTGAAGAGGACTCGATCTTGCTAACTGTCCGGTTTCGTGGTGGCCGATCCGTGTAATGTTTGGGGAGTCTTTGGTTGCGAATCAAACGAAAGGCGGTAAAAAATTTGGGGAATCTTTGTTCCATTTGGTTGGAAAGGGAGAGACGGACTGTCGGAGGGTGACTTTTGGACATTGATATTTTGAGGTGATCGAGCTGGACATTTGGAGGTTCTGCTGTGGTTCGGCTTCTTGTGGAACGGTTTGGAGTTTTTGGGGGGTGACATTTGCTGATTCGGTTGGGAAAAGGAGAGAGGGATTGTGAGAAAGTGATTTAAATATTTACAAGTAAGATCTACTTGAGCTGGAACTCTTGAAGATCTGGCAAGAATCCATTTGCTGATTTGGTTTGGAAAAGGAGAGAGAGATTGTAAGGAAGTGATTTAGACATTGACAAGTAAAATTTACTTGAGCTGGAACTCTTGAAGATCTGGCAAGAATCTGTTTATTGAGGAAAACGTTGGATTTTGTTGTGGGTGAACATGGCGGATCAGGAGTTCGTGGGAAGCCAACCTGTTGATCTTTCGAAGCATCCATCTGGCATTGTTCCCACACTCCAGTAAGTCCCTCTAACTGGTTTCTTCTTAGGATAAAGAGGGCAACTAAATCTGGTCTGAAGCTTCATCAGGTTGAAGTGATGCGCCAGATAATAGGAAAAAAAAAAAAAGAAGATTGAAGGTCTTCGTTATTGCTTGGATCTCCAGTGCAGATTACTGCATGGCTTGTATTATTACATAAGACCACCATGCTGATACTAGTTGACTGTTGTGGGAATCTGTTTTGGCATTCTTGAACAGTGGATGTATTACAATTTTGTATGTAATATTCTAAATGGTCGATGTATTAAAATTTTAACACATACAATTAAAATTTTGTATGAAATGGCAAAACGAGATTGGATCTTTCATGTATTAGATGTGTATGTTGTTATAAGACACTTTGTTTAAGGCGCACTAATTTTTCTTATAATGGACTACTGTGAATAACTCAATCTACATTTGATTTGACACTGTCACAAAATTTTTCTTGATTACTCCAGGACTTTGTAGTGCATGCATTCTATGTTTTCTCAGTATACTAGGTATGGTGCATTTTTGTTATGACAGGTTTGGGTAGAATTTGTTTCCTGTTCTTAGCAGAAAGAAAATATTTTCCGGTTCTGATTCGAATAAAGAGAAGCTTTATTGGTGCTATTTGGCTGTTCTTAAATGTGGTTCTTTTGTATGGGTTTGATAACAAATGCAGAAGCTAAATTTAAATGCTGGTTAGATCAGGAGCATATGAATTAGTTATGCAAATGTCTCTTTATTGAATATCATAATACTGTAGAACAGCAGTTCTTTCTTGAGTTATAGGATTATTTACATTGTTGATTAATGGTAGCAATGCTTGTGGTAGTGACTTCGCTTGCCAAATATCAAGCTTTGACAATTTTTGCTCATGACAAGTTCTATTGTATCACTAGTTTTAATTTACAAGATGGTGACGATTCCAGTATTTCTCTAGTTGTATGAATATATGTTACATGATGTGAATTGGCTATGCTGATGCAAGCTGTCGGTTCAATATCTAGGAATATTGTTTCTACAGTAAATTTGGATTGCAAACTGGACCTTAAGGCTATTGCTTTGCAAGCCCGCAATGCAGAGTACAATCCCAAGGTATGATATAGATGTGTACTCCTGTTTTCTTGGATTGCTTTATCCTGCATGTTAGAATATTTTTTTTATTCTTGAAATTTTCATTTCATGATATTTTTGTTGCTTTTAAAATCATCTTTCTAGTTTTTCTTTGCTACCCTTCTCTTAGATGCACCCTTGTTGTAGTTTAGTACTTGGTGAGTTGTGAGATTGAGGAAATTTTTATTTTAGCAAAAAGTTGAATAGCCTCAATTTTAATGTGTGGGCACTTTTTGTCTCTCAAATCAAGGTTTGCAATATTGTTCGTATGATACAGTCAATGCGGTATGTATCGATCCGTCAACTTATCAATACACGGATTAGTGTAAATTGGGTGGTGCATTCGGTATAGTATGGCATAAGCCTTGTACCTAGCTGTTATTTTGTTTTTCAATTTTTTTTCAAAACTTGGTCCAGTGTACCAATTTTTAGTGTACCAATACGGACTCCCACCATTGGCGTTCTGCTGATGTGTTGAGGTTCAGGCTTATGCACTAAAGTCTGTTTCTATGATTTAAAGTGTAACATCTCGATTAGTCCTACATCGAATGTGGGCAAGATTAAGATTGACTTATATGGTTTCAATGATTGTTATCAACTTCAGCTTAAGCATTTGGCCAAACAAAGTTGATAGATCAATTAGCCCATCAGACTCGAGTCGTAACATTTGGTATCAGAGTCGACCTAATATTTGGGCATTGTGAGAGGGTTCGAGTAGGAAAAAGCTATCTGTGGATAGAGTCACAGGACTCGCCACGGCGTGGAGCCACCACTTGGCTATGCCTCACATGCTCCATGCTAAGATTTGCTCTGGGCTATGTTAGGCCTTGTTAAGGATGTCAAGCCCTTGAGTGGAAAAAATTGTACCACCCTGATTAGTCCCACATCAAAAGTGAGCAAGACTAAGATTGGCTTACAAAGGTATGATGAGTGTACTACTATCAAATATAGCTTACATATTTTGGTCAATGGTTTGAGCCAAACGAAATTGATGGGCCAGTTAGCCCATTAGGCTCGGATCGTGACATAAAGACAACTTGTGTTGAAACCATTATGGTTCATAAGATCAATTGATGTACTTTATGTTGATTATTCTTTGGGTTTTGCATCACTTATATGGATTCTTATTTCCAAGTTGGAATATATATGAAGAATAATGTCATATGCATTTTCTTTGCAAACTTCTTATGTGCTGAAGAAATCAGTGATGTTAGAAATATTCTTCTAATTTACTTTTTTTCTTGGTAGCGTTTTGCTGCTGTCATTATGAGAATAAGAGAACCAAAAACGACTGCCTTGATATTTGCCTCTGGAAAGATGGTAAGTAAGCTGAATACTGTACATGTCGCATTTCCATGTTCCTTGGTCTTTTAGTTATAGAGTTTATTTACTAATAAAAATAATGGTTTGTACATATCACATTTCCATGTTCTTTCATCTCTTAGTTATAGAGTTTATTACTACTAATGGTTTGTCACTGTTAAAGTCAATAGTATGAATAGTGGCTCTTTTCACCATTATTTATGGTTTGAATATTTAAGGAAGACTTCTTTGATTTGCTTACTTCTTGTGAATTTTGTTTAGTTAGCTTATAATCATGAAATTACAATGGTGCATACAACGATTGCAAAAGGCGCTCGGGCGCTTGCCTAAGCGAGCAGGCGAGGCTAGGCGAGGCGAGGCCCAAGTACCGCCGATCTCCGGCTCAAAGAGGCGCACTGGTGCTCGCCCGAGCCTGTGTCTTTGGGCGCAGCGCCCGGGTTAAACCAGGCAAGGCAACCATACTTTTAGCCTAGTTCGGTCGAATTCATGTTAGTTGGTTCAATCGAACCAACTAATACATCGATAATTGCTTCCTCAACCCTAATCCCACTCGTGAATTTTGATTATGCTGTCGACTTTGTTGCCGCCACTCGTCGCTATCGTTGCCTACCACTCTTTGCTACCGTTGCTCTCTGTCGCTGTCGTTGCTCCGCTGTCGCTACTCACCGCCGCTTGTTGCCACCGCCGCCGCCATTGCCTGCCGCTTCGTTGCTCAAGAAACAACTTTCTCGAAGTCAGCCACCTCACCTATCTACTATTAACAGTAGTATACTGTTAATGTGCTGTTAATAGTATATTGTTAAGAGTATATTGATAATAATATTTTTTATTTATTAGATTAATAATATATTATTTTGATTTAAATTTTAATAATACTAAGATTTATTTATTTAATATCATGTTTTTAGATTTTCTTAATTTAATATCATATTTCTATTTAAATAATTAGATTTATTAATTCTATTATATATTTTATATATTTTAGCGTCTCGTTTTGCTCGAGCGAGCGCCTGGGCGAGCGCCTAGCACCTCTAGCGTTTTGGGACCTTGGCGTCTTTTCGCGCCTAACGCTTTTTAAATCATTGGGTGCATATGCATTGCATGTTTACATCTTGCAATCCAGTATTTGCGATACGGATTTCTTCTATATGTGAATCCCTTTCTCATTTAGTCCAAATTTAAATATTTCAGCAACATAAACAGATCATGTGGATATTTTGTTCTTGTTCTCTTTCTTTCCACTTTTTCCTCTATGCTTGGTGATTAATTGTTGAGAATTGTGAGATGGTACATATGATGTGTTTAACACTTAAAATCATTTTTAAGGTATACTTATGGTTTCTTAGTTTTTTTTTAGTTCATTTTGTGGCTGCGATAAGAAAAAAATTGAACTCATTTTAAGATTCATCTGTGGCATCTTTCTTTTCATGTCTTTGAGAATGATAATTAATTGACTTATAGAAGAGATCATGTATAATCACTGCAGCACAGTGCCATCATTCATTCTGCATAGCAAGGACTGTTGCATGCATCGATGTGCCATGTTTTGCCTGTTGCAGACTGGCCTGTGATCAGTGCTCTTACATGAGCATGGCAATAGCATATAATTGCCGACGCTGGTGTTCCACAAACACAGGCAGGCATTTATGGCATGACAATTCATTGAAGGGAGAATGATTCTAGACCTGTAGCAGTTATACACAAAAGAAATGAGTTCAAAATTGAATATTATATTGAGGGGTGAGAGCTGTCTTCTACCTTGGATTTATGTGACCAAGCGCCGCCTGGCTCCACAGTTTCAGATTTCTCTCTTGTCAGTTTTAGGCTTTGGTTTTCTTAGTATATGTCTTCTGTGATGTAACCGTTAACATCTTAAAATTAGAAATTTATTAAGATTCAGATTTGTATAATATCATACATCAAGCGCCAAAGATTATTGTAGAGCTAGCAGTCCATTTCCTGCCTGTGTTATTGGAAGGACCCTAAGCTACCTTGGGGTTTCCAAATACTTTTTTTTTTTGGTTGAGAAACTAATTGTGAATATTTTCCTTGCATTGAGGGGAGCAGTGTTGGAGGATAAACCAAAAAATGCTGTTCTTCTATTTAGAACGGTTTAGTGTCAATTCTAGTGTCTTTTACCTTGGAGGATGTGTTGTGTACATCGTGACTTGTTGATAGTTTGAAGGTTGAAATGGGATTTGAGAGTTTATAATTCATAAATTTGCTGGTCGTCTTTCTTAAATAATATCAAATGTTGGCGTGGTTTTTATTTTTGACTATCATATTGGTGGCAAAGCTTAGGTTCTTACCAACTTGTATATTTGTTGCATTGTATACATATAATTTTTTTTTTTGTAGCTGCTTGTTTGAGTTATTCTCATAATCTTAATTGTCAGTACAATCACACAACTTTTCTCCTTGAAATATCGAATATCATTTTAGTAGATATATATTCTGTCGCGGGGACTTTCTATCCTGTTAGCTCTTGGGAAAAATGATGTTGAACAAGTTGTTGGTTGTCCAACCAAAATATTGTCCTGTTGAGATGGTGGATGATATCTAGTAACAGACAGAATGTAGGATGTCCCCATCAGATTATTGTGATGGTGTTTGTTAGTAAGAGTTTCTTTGTTCCACATGCAGTAACTTACCTAGTATTTGCTGGCATATGTCTTTTAAGGCAACCCTGAAGCAGAGTGTAATAATAATTTGAATTGTAGTAAATTCTTCTCATTTAGATATCTGTTCTTTCTAGCTTTAATCCTTAGGATAGGATGTTTGCCACATCTTTAAGCTGTTGCAGTTTCCTTGAGGTCATAAAGATCAATACTTAATAGCAAATGTGGCGTTGTGATTGTGGATTTGATCTTGCTTATCCAAGGCCACATAGTTTATTGGAGCTATCGGCAATTTTCATTTATTGCAATAAAGTTGCTTGTCTGTTTTGCAATGGAAGTATTTGTTGATAGAAAAAGCTACTTCTTGTTGTTGTTGTAGGTTAACAAAAAATAGTTCTGTTTAGTACTAAGCAATAACTGTCATTTGGACAAAATATCTTGATTATTGTAGTTTAATAGTATCCTAATATGCTTTCGTTCTTTTTTTTTTCTGATAGGTTTGTACAGGGGCAAAGAGTGAACAGCAATCAAAACTTGCAGCACGGAAGGTATTTTAGAACAGTAAATCGGAAGGTTTTTTTTCTGATAGATATTTATGCACTGGATTTTCTAAGAATACAACTATGGGTTCATGTTACTTCTCTTTTTGCAGTATGCTCGTATTATTCAGAAGCTTGGTTTTCCTGCAAAATTTAAGGTATTTAGTTGTTTGTGAATTTTGTTGTTATCTGATCGTTATATTCTTCTCCTCGCTCTCTCTCTAATTTATGCTATCATTTTCTAGGATTTTAAGATCCAGAACATTGTCGGTTCCTGTGATGTGAAGTTCCCTATAAGACTTGAGGGCCTTGCTTATGCCCATGGTGCTTTCTCCAGTGTAAGTTATATTATCAGTATATCTAGAAGTTACCTAAATTCTATGTATATCTTTCATGGATTTTTTGATTTCTTTAGATTCTTTGTTTTTAAAACAGCAGCAAATAATTTGTTAGCATTAGAATATTCAGGTCAGTCCTGCATGTACTGTTATCCATTCTATGCTCCTTAATAGATACCAAGCAGAGTTATGATACGTAGCTTATTTTATAATAATGAAACATTGCTACTTTTTTGATTTGCTTAAAGGTTGATGCTATGTTGGTTTTGCAAAATCATTGAATAATTTGAACATTTATTTCCATTCTGCTATTATAAGCATCGTCACGTGCAAGCAGCTTCTTGATCTGAATTCATCTCCGTCTATTTTCTTTTTTAGTATGAACCGGAGCTTTTTCCTGGCTTGATATATCGGATGAAGCAACCAAAGATTGTGCTTCTCATTTTTGTTTCTGGCAAGATTGTTCTCACTGGGGCGAAGGTAAAACTTTCTCCACTCTGAAATTTCCATAAATAAATGGTTGTGCTACGTCTTACACCGTCTGTTGGTGAGACAGGTGAGGGATGAGACGTACACGGCATTTGAGAATATATATCCGGTCCTCACGGAGTTTAAGAAGGTCCAACAATGGTGAGAGAAACTGTTGCTGTTATGGTGCTATTTACTTTTCTTGATGCCTAATTGTTTCTGACAAAAAGCTGACCAAATGATTATTAGTATGCACATCACCCAGGATATCATCATGTTGCCAATTTCTGTTTTTTTTTTGAAGTTTTGTAATTTTCATGGTTGAGTTTAAGATTTTCATTTGAGGTGCTCTATTTGATTCTTTTAAAGGATTAGGTTGTATTCATCCAACAAAACATGGAGAAGTATATTTCATATTCATCATTTTTTTATGTCTCTAATTTTAACCTTTTATGCAGATACCATCAGGAGACGAAAGCGGCAGGCAGGGGATGGAGTAGTAGGGCTCGATGACCAAGTCAGCACCATCCATTCTTTTAATTTTTCAATTGTACATAGGTGAAGAATCAATCTGCAGCAGGGATGCTTCAGGAGCGTCAATGAACTGATGATAGCTTTCGGTCCATATGTCATCTCCAAATTCTACTGGCTGAGAAGCTTTAAACGCGACACATCTCCAAATTCTACTGGCTGAGAAGCTTTAAACTCCGCCGCGGCCGCCACACATTACATGAGACTGGTAAAGTGGCTGATCTGAAGTTTCCTATCGAAGAAGAGTTGTGCTCTTTACAGACAGACGATGCCACCGATACATATATGTACATGCTAATTTCTTATGGACTGAAAGATAGATAGGGTTGTGAACTAACTAACAAGTGTTCTTCTTTGCTACATGTTGCCACTGTATTGGGGGATACATGGCATGCTTTTCCCATTTGGTAAGCAAGTCATCTTTGTGCTGTTGGCTTCATGGGACTCAAAAACACATAAATCTCTCTATAATCTGTGGTCTATCTGTAGATATACTCAACTGCTGATATTTTAGTGTCTGAAGCTACTTTGACACACAAATCATTTACAACTCAGAAGTTGAAGGTGGCACCTGACAACAGTATGGGCTTTTTTATACTCTACTCATCCTATTGCCCAGATATATATATATATATATATAAATGGAGTTGATGATGTGCAAGCAGATTAAAAGGCAACATTTGCAACATCCAGTGAGTGATTCCCCAACAGTAGAAGACATGAAAAGATGAACCAAAAAAAGATCTTGTTCCCCTATGCAACATAATGGCAACCCAAACCCTTAGATAGATAGATGCTCTGCTATGGCCATCTTGCACATTAAAGATTCATACCACAGGTGAGACACTTTATGAAAAGCAACTTGACAAAACAAATGAAAACACATGAAGCAAGAAAGCCCCTGATACAAAATTCTGTAACGGAAAAAAAAAAAAAAACCACTATTAAGAACACAGGGAACAGGTCGATTGCCTCTAAATACCTAGGATCTCGAATCACCAATCTCCCACCTTAAGTGAAAACTTTAAAAAGGAAAACAAACTAAAATGGATATTAAACTGGGATAAGAAAACTACAGCTTTTGTTATGGCCCGAGAGGCAGATGTTTAAGCACACACCATCAGCCTGATGCCTCACGGACCAGGTTGCAAATCTCCATTATGCTCAAAGCTGGGTTCATGAACCTAGCAACAGTCGGCGACATCGTTAACCACAACCCGGTTCTCGGTAGCATCGTTTGGTGGTGCAACATCAGCTACCGTCGCCACACCATTCGTCACGTCTTCTGCAAGTGCAATACCACCCTGTGCTGGCTCTTTCTTCGTAACTGTAACCACTTCCACAGGGTTCTGTAACCCAGGCTTTCGGTTAGCCCCATCCTCCTCATCTTTCTCATCAAAATACATAACCTGAAATGGAAATCATCAAATGAGCACCGGAGAGGTTACCTTAAAACGTATAAAGCAAATTAAAAAATTTTCAAGCTGTCTGAACGGGCATGTTTGGTGAAAGTTCTATCACCGCAACCAACAAAATGAGACCAATAGAATAGGAAGGGGCGGAACCACAGACAGTAAACCCTTCTGTCATAAAATTAACATTGTCAACTCCACCAAGCTGAGAACCAATTGATCCCCTGGGTTGTGCTATATGTCACAAGTTGAAACATCTAATGAATTGTAGCATATAGCAGAATTTTAAACATATATAATCCGTTCATGCCTTTTTCTGAAATTGCTGTTGCTTTGTTCTCTTCTCTTGCATCACCTTCTGGCGCGTTTCATAGAAACTGAAATCCTCCAAAATGGATGTCTTCCTCACATGCTCTTTGAAAAGCTTAAGAAGTTGAAGACCTTGCTCGAGCTTCACCTGAAAAACAAAAAAAGTGGGTTGGAATGTTGGTTAAAATTAAAAAATACAAACAGTTAACAGTAGTAAAAATTCCTCACCTCCTGAGTGTCTCGACTGTTTGTGACTGGTTTATTGTCATTGTTCTCCAATTTGACGTGCTTTAAAATGCTATTGGGTACATCCTTTACAATATGCCACTTGACAGGAAAACATCCAATCCACTTGTCCTGCTGCCAGAAATCCAGTGTTTTGTTAAAGTCAACCGGACCGACCATTTCAGCGACACCAACAAACTGTCCACTTGTATTGACCTGTAAGTAAATCAACAGCAAAACACTCATAAACCTCATGAGATAACAAAAAAGGGGAAGAGATTGCCAAAAATTGTAACTAATGCTCACAGAGAAAAACAAGAAAACAGGGCATCCACTTGTCTTCTCCTTAGACTCCAGATAAGCAGCATCGAGCTTCTTGTTCCCGTGGAGAGTACTAGCCCATACATTGTACTTGATACTCTTGTGAATATCATCCTCACTATATGACTTAATGATGAAAAACTTAGCATCTGAATATGTTTCAGGGAAGTCTGTCATGTTGTACTGATCTCCTTCGGGAATAACAGTAGAATCCTGAACATTAACAACTTCAGGTAGGCTTTGTCCCCTTACTGGCAGAGTAGTAGTAGGTCCAAGCCCCCTCTGGTTTCTGAAACGACCAGCCCTTGGTCCTTTATTAAGCTCACTCAAACCATCAAAGTTATCATTACCGTAACCATAGAATCCATTGCCTCGGGCCCTTGGCCTATATTTGCTATCCACAGACATCCCCCATCTTCCATTCATTCTGGAGTCGTACATGCTTGAACAAAAACTATGACCATTGCCAAATCCATTAGCATTCTGGCCATACATTCGATTGTTTGGATACATCTTGTTTGCAATTCCAGGACCTGCTGGCCTTGGGGAATGCATTCCCTGTAACAAATAAAAATAAAATCCTTCACAACACTGACACATAAGCCAAAATAAAACAAGTCAATCAATTCAGCACCAAGTATTTGCACAAAAAGTATCCCAACAATTGATTTGACTAAAAAAAAAAAAACATGCACGAAGTGAACAAATATACACATTAACGAAGCATTTAAAGATTCAGAAGCAGCTCTTGGCTTGCTGCAGAGTGAAATTTCTATGTTCAGATAAGATATGCATAAAAGTTATATGTCCTGATAAGTACAATTCTCATCAGCAAAATTAATAAGCATTTCAACTAACAGAAAATTGCATTAAGTTATATACCATCAGCTGAGGAAGGGGGCGGAAATTTTGATTTCTTGTGGACATAGTATTGTGATTATGTGAAGTCATAGAAGAGACAGCATTCCCTGTAGCTGGTCTCTGTTGCCCATCAGGATACAAAGTACCATCAAACCACGGAACAGACGACCACGCTCCGTCAAAACCAAATCTTGGATCCTGGTATCCTGAAGGAGGAAGCCCACCAGATAAAGCACCTTTACCAAATGAGACCCCTGGATTCAACAACAAATTCTGTTGACCTGGGTTTGTCTTTGCTGATTCATTGTTGCCATTTGTGCTTCCTTTAGCTGTTCCATTTGAATTAGATTTTGTGGTATCCACTGGAATAGGAGGAAGGTCGGCAGCAGCAGATGTAGAAACCTCCCTTTCAGAACTAGAAGTTTGATTTGTTTTGTATGGTGCACCAGTGGGTATGGGTGGCTGGTAATATGTAGCCGTATACTGGTAGTGTTGAGGCCCATATAGTTGACTATTGTGTGCCAAAGTTGGAACTGTGGATCCAGGAGAAGGATATTGACTAAAAGGAGCATAACCATATCCATGGTGATACATGTCCCCATAAACTCCCTGACAGTAAACAGGAAATGCCATCACAACTTGCTATCAGAATCATATAAATTCAGAATAAAAAATATCAGACTTGGAAAATAAACTGATTGCATTCAAATTAGGAAACTAACCTATCAAATAAATGATAAACCTATCATCAATAGAATACAGAATCAAGAATTGGAAAACAGCAAGGAGAGTTTATAAAAACTTACAAGCGGAGGCACCTCCACTCCACTGGGGGTGACATACCTAGTGTAGTCCTCCCACTCAGTCATTGAGCCATCATAACCTGAAAAAATCTAGAAAATAGTGAGATGGTTCCTTCATAGTAAGTGAAAATAATACAAAAGAAACCAAATGATTTTATTGTAACCAAAGCAAACATTCTGAAACAACAACAGCAACAACATAACATATTGCCATCGATCAGATAAGTTTACTTAACATCACCAATAATCAAACAATTCGATGAGTTCTTGAAATCGCATAAATAAACAGAGTTGAAATCAATTTAACCTCCGTAGTAGAAAGATGCAGCGTATCCATTGGGTATGTAGGACATGCTAGCATCCATATGCTCCTGAAGTAGAGGAGTCAGAGACCGCTCGCCTGTTGGGATCAATGCCATTGGCAATTCACCGCCATTAGCTGAATCATACTGAACTCCGGAAGGCTGCTAGGAATCAAAAGGCATCAATACTTTCAAATCTCAATATTGTAATCTGTAACCTACAGACTGAACAGAAAAGAGAAGAAAAAGGTACACTCGTCATCCGCAACTACTAATTGGCAAAGTGAATAAAACTACCTTCTTTATAACATCTGAAGCATCATTACTCTGGTCCTTTGGATCCAAGGATAGCTTCTGCATCAGATCCGTAGCTGCTGTGATAGATTGATTAAGGAATAACAGTTCAATGAAAACTTATAAAACACAACCCAAAAGCAGACCAACAACAAAAAGCATCAGAAACCTCAGAATGATTTCAAGAACGTCACGGATAGCATCAAATCCAAGTTCATTCCTTTACGAGCTTAAGAACAAATTCCACGTACAATATCTTCACAAAAGGAAAAATTCGACAAGACCGAACGACGAATCAACAAATTGAAGACAGGAAAACACTACCGCTCAGTACTGATAAATCAGTTCAAAAACACGTTTTGGCGACACTAAAGACCCACGGAAAAACGAACCACGCATAAACCCCAACAAAAACCCTAAAAGACCGTATCGTCTGAGCAAAAATCCAGCATTTACACAGAAACACGAACCGAGAAACCATCGAGCAAACTGATCGCATCAAAGCCGAGCCGAAAAAAGACGGAAACAGTATGATGTCCAGCCGAGGGAAGGATACAGTCAGCAGGAGGAGCGGGGGCAACAGCCGCCATGGTTGGATCTGGAGGTCGCGAGGGCGAGCACGCGATACCGCGATGACGCGATCGCCCACACCTATAGAGGGGTTAAGGGGAAGAAACCCTAGGAGAGAGAAACCGGAGGGCGCCGCCAGGGGGGGAGGAGAGAGAAAGGGGGTTACGCTCGCGACGAAAGGTTATAACACGCGAGCCCCAATTTACTCTTCCCTTTACACGTATTACGTATACCTCCGTTATTGGATATTTAATGGGGCCCAACTAAATCATCTGAGTCGGTTCCACTGATCAGTCGGGTACACAAAACGGGTAACGTCTTCGAGAGTCCCAGAATTATTATTATTGGGTTTATCTCTTTCATCAGGTTTTTGTCATTATTATTATTATTATTATTATATAAGGATAATTTGGATCCGATATAAGGAATAGTTCCTTCCATGATTTAGTTTAATAACAACATAAATATGAATCAATCCTTGCATGCACCACAATTTAATTCACCAAGCTACATAATATATTAAAATTTCATAGATTACATTTTAGGAGTAGAAAAACAATCTGATAGATGTCATTTAGGATTGCTTTGGGACCATTAAAAGAAGATTGATGGAGGATTGTTGGTGAAAATAATTGATTTTTTTTTGTTATATTTAGATTTTAAGCAATTTCATTCTGATTGTGAATACAGAGTGAAATCAGATCATATATATATATATATATATATATATATATATATATATATATATATATATAGCTATAACTTTGTGATTCCTAAAGAACATCTACCTATTGTCTTCTTTTTTGGTATAGAATAATATATTTATGTTGGACTAAATTAATTCCTTCTACAATAGTCTTATTATGTCTATCATAATTGATCAGTCAATTAAAATTTTTATTTTTATATAAAAATGCATAATAGTATAATACTCGGGAAATTAGAAATAATGATTTTAATAATTACTCAATGAGGCTTAATCATTCTCTTATCATTGATTATGCAGGGTTACATTATATTAATACTATGTCAGATTTCATAATATAATTCTACAACCAAAATAATTGTTGTTGTTGCTGTTTGATTTTGGATTGGATGCAATGGACGTGTGAAAATGCATAAATCAAATATTAGATACTATAATATAAAATATAAAAATGTAATATATATATATATAATAACATAAAGAAATAAATAATATAATCACCAAATGATGTAAAGATATCATATAATTAAATGATAAAGTTACTAGTATATCAAAATTAATAACTTAAATTAATTATTATTGCAGAAGGTAATTAATTAACGATGCAAGTCCCCATCCGATTTAGATCATAGAATGCATGAATCAAACATGTTAAGGGATTTAGTCTTTCCAATGTTAATTTCAGTATATTACTAATTAATATAGTAACAGTAAATGAGTGCCAGCTCAATAATAGGATGAATAAAATATATTACTTATTAATATTAATATATCAACTCCATTGCCATTAAACCCTAAATGTGGATAAATATTGTTCACAAAGTGAGCTTAACCTACTGCAATGAACTCCATCCAATTTACACAGTTGGGTTAATCATAATCTCTAAAAAAATGGGGTCAATAGTTGCTTTTTTGCTTTAGAACAAACCTTATGAAACTATTTGTGGGCCTCACAAATAGGTAAGTGGAGATTATGACTCCTTAATCAAGAAATAGAGATGTACCCCCCTACACTAAGAAAAAAAAAATTTATCAATTAGCTTAGCTTGTCAGAGCTTAAGAAAATATTAATTTCCACAAGATATTATGGTCAACTCTCATCTTCCCTGTTTATTCTTTGTAGACAAGAAAAAGAAGAAGAAGAAGAAAAAAAAAAAAATCCTCTTACCATGTTAAATATATAATCCTTATAATATTATTTAATAATAAATAAATAAAATATAGCTATTTGATATGGAAAATAAAAATAAACTATTTTAGTATAATAAAACATGATGGTAAGATAGGGCAAACAGATGATGACCAAGTAATGAATACAATAGGATTTTTTTTTCTTTATAAACCTTATGATGATTAGATTTAAGGTCTTTGTGGAAATTTAAATATTTTTTTATAATAAAATGAAGAATTGAAGGTATTTTATTTTATTTTATTTTATTTTTTTTCTTAGATTTTAAATGATCCATGGTGAACCGAATCGGGTTTATAACTATGATCCAAAATCCTGTCTTCTCAGCTTTCCTTAGGCCTTCAATTAGTGAAAGCCATTCTGCCAAATGGGGCTCAATTGCAATGCATACACCAATCATAGTTAAAAAGGAAACCTTTCTTTTGTTGCAATGTTACTACTTTAGTGTAGAGTGAAATGTCATGAATTCCACAATGGCCTCATAGGGAACAAATTGTTATAGATTAGTCTATTAAAGTCACCATTTCTAGTTGCACTTTCTCATATGAAATTTATCTGAGTACAGATGCTGACTGCTTTCAAATAGGGCTATTGATCTTAGTGTTGAATCTTAGATGGTAATAAGATGTAATCATTGATGTGTTTAATGTTACATGTACACTCTCTTTCTGCCTTCAGTTGTTTTGTTTCATTTTTCTTTAGATGAATCTATCAAAGCAAGGAAAAGCTAAAAATGAAAAATTGGAAAAAAAACATCGCGGTAAGATGTTCGACAAATACATCCATCCAGTTAGTTTGGTGGTGTATATCCGGATCTCTTTCCCTAAGATGGAAGGTTTTAAATCATCATCGTGACATTTTGTGTGTCGGAAAAAAAAAAAAAAAAAGATAACCGACAAAGATTTTACCGACAGAGACTGTTGAACAAGTTTGGTTGCTTCAGTTATAACCTAACTTACAGTGTTGAATAACTCTCCAAATTTTCCTCTATTATGTTGTTTATAATTTGCATGTATTGAAAGTAAGCTTTACTGCTTGCCATATATTTCACATCTCAAGTCCTCTCCCTGTGCCAGAGCAGTTCAGTTAATTATCAACTATTCTTGTTGTTCTTCTTTCTTCTTTTGATCTTTTTGGAAAAGAAGAGGTGGGCAGAGCATTTCTGTCTCAATTGCCACAGCTTATGCTTTCTTCCTCCATCACAGTTACTTTTTATCTGCTTTTTACAGACTAAATAAATTCACCTCATACACAACATAATTGAACCAAAAACCTATCGAAACCAGGAAAGATATCCTGATCATGTCCTACCAAAACCTATTGCTTTGAGTGGATCTGAACAACAAATCTAAGCACAATGAAGCATACATCCATTCTATCTTTCGTTCCTCTCGATGAGTTCTAATGTTTGAATGGAATTTTAAGCTTGACTTGGAGTCAAATAGGTATCTTAGACCATTAACAGATCCTTGTCCTCATCCTTTGAAAGCTAGTTTAGAACTTTCCAAGGATCAAACAAGCCATGAAAGCTACATACATTTGTCTCTCACCCTCAAGAGGCAAGAAATGACACGAATACTTTTCTCTGAAGTGTGTTCGTGGTCTTCTTGGGGGGTCTATTTGCACGAGTCAAGAAATTTTTTCTACTTGAGAATCGACACAAAGTCTAGTCTTCCAAGTTGCCCAGGAACATATCAAATAGATGGTGTTCTTCTGAGTTCAGTTCTTCTAGACGGCAATTATGTTCATGTTAGTGAACATGACTCTGCAACTATCAAGCAAACAGGTCATGAACCATGTCAGAATATGACCAGTTTTAGTAGGATTTGCCGAAAACAAGAGCCTAAAGCCATCTGTTTGCATATCTGAAGGAGCAGGTCTATTATGCTTCACTATCTCCATGCTTTAATTGTGGTTTTTGATCGATAATTGTGTAGAAACTACCAATGAATATTCCAGCTGAGCTCCATCCGACATGAATAGTGTTCAGGTCCAATTACGCGTCTGCAAGCATCATTTTCTTTGGATCTAACTTCGGCGACCAGTGATCGGTAGGTACCATTTTGATGTAAAACGAATTACCGAGAAGTAAATGGAAGGGATTAGTTGTAAGAATTCAGACAGTAAGAGGGGAAAAAAAAACTTCAACATATTGGCGAACCACTAAAATCTTGACATTTCTGGTCATTTTCGGTGATCGATCAGCCAGAAAGCCAGTCCAACCTTAAGAACATGTCTTGTTGATGTAGTGGACTAGAACCCCATGCAGATCAGCAAAATATAAGGATAAGAAATTTGTGTGTCAGAACAGCTTGAGCAAATTGTCAGAATAGGCAGATTTCAATCATAAATCTAGATCATCTTCAGTGTAGAAAATAGTTATCGATCGAAGAAGTTCAACCACACTTCAAATTGATATTTGATTTTTGAAGAACTGTGAAGTTTCTGAATTCAAGGTTTAATGACCATATGATACTGAAGTGTTCCTTCTCTCTATCTGCCGAAAGCAAAAGATTTTCTCATGATCATTGTCGAAACCAATTAAAAGACTTTGATACTCTTCTGCATGATCAGAATTCACCTCTTTCCATAAACAAGCTACTGGATTTGCTTATTGACTCCAAAAACAAATCCAATCTGTTCTTGAGATTCTAATAAGTGTACCAGAATCAGACATGAGTATATATTTTAGAAGTATACTTAAAAGTTGAGCAAAAGAATCATGGAAGGATTGAATTGAAGTGAACTTGATTGATTGTACAAGATTGTTTGATACATACATTCTAAGCATCCTATCAGACATCAGAGGAAACCTATTGAGAATTGAGATCTATACAAATAAATACATGTGAATTCCTTTCCATGTGAAGTCTTAAGAAGAGACTAAACCTGCTGAGGGTCATTGAGTTGCCCTAAAACTTGGTTTCTGAGCTCATACTGGTTTACATCCGCACTGTGAACCTGCTCGACATCCGAAGGAGGCCGGTGATCATGCATTCCGTCGTAGACAACTCTCAAGATGGTTGGATTAGCAGGAGCCCATTCCAGCCTCTTCCTTGCCTTGCACTCTCTCCTCCGGCATCTGTAGTAGCTTCTGCACTCAAGATGATACAGTAGAGGGGAACAAGATGAGCTTTCAGCAATTCAATTCTCTCTTACCTGCAACTAAGATCAAATGAATAGATATCCTCACCTGATCCCCCCAATGTTTTTGATGTATTTTTGGCCATACTTGTTCCACTCATAAGCATCTTCTGGCATCCAAGGTTGCTTGTTAACTGTTGGTATTGGCTGCTCTTTTTTCTCGCCATCTGTTCCTCCTCTGCAAACACAAGTAGCGACTTCTCATTGCATGCATGCATGCATCCGATGTTGGATAAATTATGCTACGCAAGGCCAAAGCAAATGGAGAAATGAAATGAACTCATCTTCTCCAAACTGTCAAAGGCCTGCAGAATAGGTGAGTCGATAAACAAGCTAAATACATATTTCACCAAACTCGAGAATCTAAATCACAAATATGCAAGGCATTGTCATATTTAAGTGCAACCGAAGGAGCCTTCAACGATTAGAAGAACATGCGCTGCTGCTCACTGAAAAGAGGCAAAGAAGTAGGACATCAATGTGTGTGTGTGTTGTGAGAATAGAGAGATAGAGAGAGCTTACAGTGAAGATGAGGATGGATGAACCTTAGACATGACACTAGAAAACTTGGGAATGGAGGGGAAGAAACAGGAGGTGTGCTCTGCCCAGAAGGTTAATTTAAAGCTTCTTTGAGGCTTCTGAGATGGAATGATGGTTGAACAGTCAATAATGTTGTCATCGAGACAGAGTTGCGTGCTGCATCATAGAATTGCTTTAAGTTGCATGGATGACTTTTGTGCATTGCCCCACACGAAACACCAAAAACAACACTCTGTTCTCTTCTCCTCCTTTCATCCAAAGACATGAACAATCGCCATCCTATTGTTTTCTCTTCAATCTCGATCACCAACTGCTGCTGTCTTGCAGAAAATAAATCACAGAACAAACTGCAAGTCTCTTTCAGCTGATTCTTTCATACCAATGGCTTTTATCGTCCAAAACTTTAGGTTATGTTGTGCTGCATTCAATAATGTTAGTTTAGAATAAATCTCACAATACTAACTTGGTTTAGTTGTGCTGCATTCAACTTGAAGTGTTCTTTGGGTGGTCTGTTGCACTCTCTTCCATCAAACTCGTTTAAGTTATTTGAAACTCCAGTTTCTTTCTCTTTGAAACCTCTCTTGTACTTCAAATCTCTGTCCTCTTCAAGGCATTAATTGTCCATCAAAAATAGTTCTGGAAAATCCAACTACAAACTTTGCCAACACAGTTTTTAATCACATTGTCCATGAGCATTATATATATAGATATATAGTTTTAATCACATTATAGTGTAACAGAAATAAAAACATAATGTCCTTTCATAACCTAAATCATTCATATAATCTAGCTTTGTTAAGATGAATTAATCCAATTATTTTGATTCACAGAAAGTAGCAATGAAGTTTTCTGTGGCCAAAGAATGATCAAACAGTGTGTCTGACTGTGAATGTGATTGGAGTTGGGTCTTTGATAGCTTTTGACTACATGCCAATTGGTGAGCAGCATGCAGTGGTGCAATATGAGTGGCCAAGTTCTGTGTGTCTTCAGACAGCAACAAGATTTCCCATTTGCCTATGTCATCATTCAACCCATTTTGCAAGCAAACATGTAATTCCACAAATAGAGATAGAGATAGAGAGACACACAGAGAGAGAGAGATGATGTGACCAAAGATTGACTTATCTGGTTGTGCTCATTGTGCTACTATTGTTTGGATCAAAGGTTCTAATTATCATATGTGAATTGATCATTATTCAAGCAGTAATTATCAGATAATGTCTCTCTTGTGCAAAGTCTAAAAGAGATATAGGAAGTAAAGGATGCCAGCTGAGACCCATAGCAAGTATAAGAAGCATCATTATGTTGGAAATGAGTGAAGACAATTAAATATAGAAATAGCAGTTTGAGATGTACTTGTAATATGTCTATTTCTTGCAGAAGAATACTGAAAAGCTGCCATGTTATACATGAAGGTGAGAAGGATATAGATAATGTGATGTTTGGCCATGAGCTTAGTAGGAATTCTAGTTAGTGGTCTCAACATTTCAAAGATAAAATCTATGTAAAAAGAACACAATTCTTCTGTAGGAGCCCTGAAAATGGTGAAACCCTGAGGAATCTCTCTCACTGTGATTCCATCTCACACTAAGAATGTATAAAGATGCTCAAAGAATGTCTGTCTGGGAACACACATAAGAGGATCAAAAAATCCCTCCAAAAACAGCCCTTTATTGACAGTTCTATGTTTGGGGAGTTCTAAGTGAGTGAAATAGATTGAAACACTTGCAATTGAAAGAATCACTACTAATTTTTCTTGTGTCAGTCAACAAGCAAGCAGTTGATTAAGTTGTAAACATACTTCTAATAATCAGCTGAAAAGAAGTAGATCATCAGATGAGATGGATAATAACTACATCCAGAATTCAAAAGGGTCCACAGTGACAAAATAACAATTAACAGAGCAATCATAATCTTAGTGCAAGAAAAAAAAACCAAAACCAACCACTTCCATCTAAATCCTTTTAACACACGACATGCATCAGATCCATCAATGGCATCTAGTTTAATTTGCAACATTTACTTCCAATTATACCCAATAAACGAACTGCGACTAACACATGCAACTCCAGAGCTGAATGAGAATGAGACCAACTATATCTGCATAACTTTGACTTCGATGTATTTCTTCTCAATGTGAAGGGAATTCTGAAGCAGAAGGAAAGCTGGATTCTTGATGGCTCTATCAATTCTGGATGGAAATTCTTGATGGCCGAACCATAACCTCGAGCTGAGGCTCATAGCAGCTGGGTAATTGATAAATCACTATTTGTTCTCTGTCGTGACTTTAGACAATCAAATGATTTGTCATTGAATGACACAAATGCATGTTGTGTTGCCACCATCGTAATCCTCTGATTCTTCAGATTCACTGTAACCAAGACAAGACTTTATTAAAATCATGCAGAGAATTCATCGGACAACTTCACATTTCATATAAATATTTGTTTATAGCACAAATGTAACATATCAAGTCCTCAAATTACTACCTTATGCAAAATAAAACCAAAGTATCTACATTGGAATTGCATATGTAATGGGATTTGAAATATTAGGTCTGAGATTTTGAATATATTTAAATATCTCTGTTCGTGGAACAATTCAAGTTTTAATAGAAACTAACCTAGTGAACCATGGTAGTTCTATACTTCTAATTAAAAATCTTATTTTTGTCAGCTCAAAATAAGTTGAAGTTTAAACTAATGCATCATGGGTTTTAGTCGGTCAAGACATGTCTGCTCATCAAGGCAATTGCATATTCAACTTTCGTAGGGCACAGCTCTCATGGTTTGCATCAACGTTTCCAATTTCAGGTACCATATCAGTGCCCGTTCATAGCCGGAGTGGCACGTGTCAAGCACATTCCAGCATGTCATGTCAAACTGCATTAGTACTGTAGCCTGAACCAATGCATGATGAATTTTGATTATTCACTCAAATCATGTCCTCTCCCATCAAATCAAAAACCCAGAATTCTAAAACATGTTGGAGATAAGCTTTAGATAAGAAGGATGGGGAAGAAGGATATTTTTAGTTGTCTTTATCATGTTTCTTTTCATAAACCCTATTGGTTAAGGTAAAAGCTTATTTATTTCTATACTTGGTTCATATCACATGAGGCTCTTTTAACTGGGACAAAAACATTATCTAGAATATGAATAAAACAATATTTTGATATCTATATATATGGAGCAGGTAATTTGTTTTTCTTGAACTAGTGCTTGTTCACTATGTATTTGACAATATATTCATCTTATGGACATCTATTCCATAAGTAAATGAAGAAACTTATAATGTCGACCAATCTGAATCTCTGAGGCTGGCACACAAACTATATGTGAATGTCCAACTATCAAAATTTTATGCTATGTAGGAGGACTTCCATTGCTTGATTAATTTTTGTTCAACAGTTTTCTATATTTAGTTTGACATACTTTTTTTTGGAGATTATTTGAACAACAAATTCAACATAGGAATTAAAAAGTTCACGGTCAGCAACTGTGACATACAATTTGATACAAGAATAACCATTTTTTCCATAGAAGCATTCTGTTAATGAAAATAAGGTTCTAAGACTTCATATACATATTTCTAGATTTTCATATGGATCTTGTTTTTGTTGGTTAGTAGAGTACTATACCTGATTTCTGTTCCATTGGTACTGACTGTCTTTAACATGTTCCAACATTTGGCATTTCTTTCATTTCTGAACTGGCAAGTATAGGAGCACATTTCTAAACATGAAGATGAAGTAAGTTTTTCACACAACATAGTCAAAAGAATCATTATAAGCCATGTCCTAATCACTGAGACAACTATATACCCTTGGCAACCCTGACAATGGTCCACAACCGGTTTTCTTGGTACTTTGTGCCCTGAATTGGTGGGGAGGAACATGATCCAGATATTTCAAACTAGAGATCCAGTAGACACTAACTAATTGGGACCTTATGGTTTGTTGTTGTCGTCGTAGATACAGTGTCCATAATGATATTGTTCAATTTGTAGCTATAAATCCAAGATTCCCACTTCTGCATTTGTTCAAACATAACCGCAAAACAAAAAAGTACTCAACAATTTGAAACTAACATAAGGTTCAAAACTTGTTATCTAACACAATTTTTTATCTTAAACTAAATATGAAACTAATAACTCGAGAAAGCCCAGAATATTTTATGTAAGCTAGTAAATGGCCCAAGTGGTTCAACGCAAACCAAACCAAAAGGGCGAACCATTAACTGCACCCACTACCCACCATCAAGTTAAGATGTTATCAGACTCCAAAAGCAATCTATGCTCCAGATAAATTTGAATCAAATTAATGGAGCCTTATAGTAAGATGATTGTGGAGTCAAATTCATCATGTTTTCCACACTACAGAAAGTGATTTATGAAAAAAAAATCCATATTTACTCATGCTGCATGGCTCTAAGTTAAAAAATCCATATTTACTCATGCTGCATGGTTCTAAGTTAATGAATGTCTAGATAATTGAGTTGGCAACTTGGTAATCAAAACTATTAAAGACAGAAGAATTACCTGGAACCAGTTTTTTATCAGTTAAACCCTAACAAGGGCCGGGCTAAACTACCGATTGGCCCATGTAGTTAATTGCCTTTAGTGACCTGGTCCTTATACTTTTAAAAAGTTACATTGTCATCCCTTTAGTTATGAAAGTTAAACGATTAGGTCCATTTACCCTAACAACGTTAGATTTTATCGATAAAAACATAAAAATAAAGGGTAAAAAAGTGATTTTAAGTCCGATGGTAGATGACGTTGATGGTGGATAGCAACGCCACTAGCGTTGATGATGACGGATAATGGCGCCACTAGTGTCGATGGTGGTGGACCCCTCCCCCTCCCCCTCCCCCCTTGTCCCCGCGTCGAGCGATCGCCACCCTTTGCCTCCTCGATCACTTCCTCGCTGCTACCCCCTCCACCTCCCCTCTCGTCCTCCCCTTCTCCTTCTTTACCCTCGCCCTCGGCGTTGAGCATGTCCACCACCTTTCCCACGACAACTCTGTCGCCGCCCTCATCCACACCCTCTCCTCCCTCCGCCCCACCCGATGATGGTCCACGCCCTCTTATCCACAACAACTCCGCACGTCTACCACCTGTTCATAGCTTCAGCCTGAGAAGATGGGGACAGTGTCATCTCTCTCAAACGTTGGCTTCGTCGATGACATACACAGGACCCTGTTCTGAGCAGGCGGTGTCGCCGTCTCCCAGTTAGTGTCATACCAAGATATCCATTATCGGTGCCAGGAACATGAGCATTACCATCACCTAGACGATCCTGACAAACGACTTGGCGCTGGTGGACGCCAAACTAACAAGCTACAGGGGGAGATGCTGGAGGGAGAAGAGAGTGTGGATGAGGGCGGCGATGGAGTTGTCGTGGGAAAGTTGGCGAACGTGCTCGACGCTGGAGGCGAGGGTGGGGAAGGAGAAGGGGAGGACGAGTGGGGAGGTAGAGGGGCTAGCAGCGAGGAAGTGATCGAGGCGGAGGGCGGTGGTCGCTCGACGTCGGGGATGAGGGTGAGGGGTCCACCACCACCGATGCCAACAGCATCGCCATCCGCCATCGACACCATCCACCACTAAATTTAAAATTACTTTTTTACCTTTTATTTTCAAGTTTTTGTCCATAAAAATTAACGTCGTTAAGGTAAATAGACATAATCGTTTCACTTTCATAACTACAGGGATGCTAATGTAACTTTTTAAAGTATAAGGACTGAGACGCTAAAGGTAGCTAACTACAAGAGGTAATCTGTAGTTAGCCCACAAGGGTCCATGTGCTTGAACTAAAACCAGGGCATGTTAAACTCAATAAGAGTGCTAAAGAGGGGGAGGTTATTGTCGGCTATGGAACCGCAAGGGCATGCCAAATTCAGTTGTGCCAGATGAGTCATCTCAATCGATTTTATATATGGCAATAAGTTCTACTAAAAAAAAAGATATCGGATTAAACTCAGTCCTTGATAATTTTATAAACATCAATAGAATAACAGTTAAGTTAATAGTGGCTCAGCTAATTTGACTTCTACTCTCAGCCACCTTTCACAATCCTTAAAAACCCCGAAGTTGTGGTAGCAATTATAGAAACTAACAGCAGTGACCATTTTTCAATATTGAATACAATAGCCAAGAATAAATAGTTGATTGATGCAACATATCCATCTGAAATTTTTCTCGTCAAAATGATAAATGTTTTTGTGTTGAACTAAATATCCCTAATCTGATACCTTCCATTTTACTGAGATGACTTGTATCTGCAAATAGCTACTTCTAGTTCTCCATTACCACATAAAAATGTTTGCTTAGAATATTTGTAAATGCTAAGGAGCAACTACAACATTTTCAATACACTGAAGGTGCTAGCTAACTAGCCCAGCTGGTAAAGACCTTGCAGATAATCACAAGGTCCTAATATCAAATCCATCTTTTTCCCTTACCCTTGCACCGAAAAAAGAAGAAACCAATTCATAATCAAACAGCAAGTTATGATTACAGTGAACACAGTGAGCAACAAATGCTTATTATTAATACAACATGACAACATCAGCTATTGATATCTAGAGTTCATGGACATTCATCGAGACAACAAAGTAAACCAACTCAAATTTAACATTATTACTTCCCAGCAATTTTCCATTATTTGTGTTGTTTTTATCTTCTGAACCACCATATTTGTTATCTTTCATGAACCCTCAAGGACTTGAGAGAAGATTTACTGATTAACCCAAACTATCCATTTCAAAGCCCTTTAAAACCTTGTATATGAATCTTTTGTATACATCTTTTAAATATTTCTTAAAAATAAAATAAATTCAAACCATAAATACAGTTGTTATTGCTCCAAAGAATGTTTGAATTTAGGATAAGATCAAACTGAAAAATTAAAATTTTATGAAATAAAATATAAAAAATGGTTTCACTTAGATGAAGATGCTGAAATGGATTATGGGGTGAAAGCCACAGAAAAATTCATAGTTGACATTGAATAAGAATTATGGATAAATGGCGTGTGTTTGAGAAAGAATATAGGTTTAGAAGATATTCATTCAAAATTCTGACTAGTCTTGTCAAAGACCTGTCTACTTTGCTAGTTCTGGTGGTTCCAACAATTTAGCTCTAGATTCTGTAATTTCGATCCAGCTTCACAAGCCTAGACAGTTTCAGCAATTCAGGTCTATTTTTGGATTCAACATCTATGGTTCTGATTTAAAATGGGTTATTATAAAGAAATATAGTAACATAAGCTGACCAAACAATAGATATTTGACCTTCATGTTTTTTATCATATATTAATTAAATGAGTAATTAACAGTCCACGTGAAGTTTTTACTCTTTAAAGTTCATACAAAATCTAATACATAATATGTTGCCAAGTTTAAGGAACATAAAAAATAAGAACACTACTCATGTGCTAATTCCTTATAATCGTACCAAGTTTTAAGCTTTTGAATAATTTCTCAAACAAGAAATGATAAACGTTGGTTTGTGTTCAGGTGGACGCAAGTATACCGCATTCCAAACATATATTGGATGTATACAGTCCCATGATGTTTCCAATCTCTGGTCATTTTTACATTCCCTTGTTCAGTCTTAAATTAACAAATGTTATATATAAATTTTTTTCTGTAATAACACAATTATCTTTTAAAATGTTGAACAACTTTGCTTCCCTAACTATCGTTAAGTGTTATGATTTCATATCTTTGAAATTTTTAGCATTTAATTTTTGGTCCAAAGTGTCGAAACAATTGAAGGGTCAAACCGAGAATGAGACCAACAAAAGAAAAAGGAGGGCAAATCTTAACTATATCTGCCACTTAGAAAGGTACCAGTTTCTAGTAAACTTTGTATCAGGCATACATGCAAAAGAGAGAAGAGCGATGACATCACCGAACCACATTGAGAAATTTGAGATACAACAACAGAAACAAAAATTTTAATGGGAACCCAACTATTTGCAACGTGAAGCCCATGTCAAGTTTCCTAAATGGAATATAATCCAAAATCTGCCGTAACTTATGAAGATGAAAACAGTAAGAAACATTTCAGGAAGCATCGCACTAAAGCATGACAAGAAAACACTTACATTGTCTCAAATTCCCTGATCTCAAGAAGTTCCTTCCCCAACAAGTCCATCCATTTAACGTTTTTCTTGTCGACCTGTTCTGAATCTGATGCTCTTGGCTTCTTTAGGCTGCTCTTGGGAGAGATCTCAACTTTCCCATCCTCCTCGGTGTTCTGCTCAACCACAACCTTTTCTTCAGAGGGCTTCTCCTCCAACACAACAGAAACTGGAGCCTCGGTGGGGGCAACGTTTTTGGCATCTGCCCATTGCGACTTCGGAGGGCAAGGCGAGTAACAGCAGGCCGACGACCTCGAGCAGCAGACGAGCGTATTGTGGCAATCGCAGGATAAAACCCTCATGTCAGATCACAACAATCGAAAGCCCATTTGACGGGAACTTTCCGAAGAAAAATTGCCCCTCAAAAACTCAAGCAACTTTTGATCAAAACCAACGGCCAGCAATTTTCCTCGATGGTAACGTCCCAAGGAACCCGGCATCGGACTGGAAAAGATCAGAAAGGATTGGAATCCGAAGCAAGGAGCAACCTTACATCTAGGAAACGAAAGTCCAGAATCCAGAACACCACCAAATCCGGTATCAAGAAAGGATTCTGCTGCAATTTTGGGATCGCTCTAAGCCACACGGAAAGGAGAACTCCAGGAAAAGCAGAAGAATGACATCTGGGTGGAAGATACAGCCAAAGAAAAGAGAAAAGGCGAAGAAAAGGGGGGCCCCCCCCAGCAACCAAGATCGCAACTTTTCCCCGCCTTGAAGGCGGTCGATCCACACTTTACTTCCGAGTCCCCAGAATTCACCAGAAGACGGAAACTTTTCGGCGACCGGGGTGGAGAAATCAAGAACAACGGAGGTCGCGAAACGTAAAATCGACTGGGCTAAGAAGAAGGAGCGAGAGGATAAACCAGAATCGGACGGGCGTCTTCAACAGAGCCACTCGCGGTGCAGAGAACGGAACAGTAGCGGGATCCGAAGATGACCGTCGTGTCCTTTTCGCGCATTGACCGCGGCTTTATGGTTGTTATACCGCTCAACTGTGATTTGATAGCCATCGTAGTATTAAAAAAAAAAAAAAAAAACTTTTGCGTGCGGTGTAGTTGTCGGCTGTCGTGCGGTGAACCCATCGATTGCCATTATAATATCCATCATGCAAAAGATTTAGCTCATTATCGGATAAGTTTTATGTAAATTTTTACTGGGCTGACAGTAGCATCCCTCTTTTATTTCCAGTCTCTCTCGTGATCGTTTTTTTTATCAGTAACAAGAACTGATTCAATAAAAATGACAAAATTAAATTTAAAATTCTGTTAAAATTTATATTAAAAAAATCTTTAGTCCACATTTTTTAAATTATGCGATGTAATTTAAAAATATAAATCATATGACAAGTCATCATATGGAATCATTCATTCATTCATCCATTCATTGTTAAAGATAGAAATATTTAGTATCCACATTTTATTATGAGACATTCTTCTGCATGTACCTAATGCATCTAAATCTTCTTTGGGCTGATGATTCATAGGGTCCCAAGAAAGCCCCTTCCATAGAACTCCTACACCAGGAAATTAAAATCTTACAATTTTGAACTACTTCTAGATTTAGAGGGAGGTAAGTGGTAGTAGATCTTGAGGAGGACATCTGTCAATCTCAAATATGATGTATTTAGATGACAGGAACATGTAAGTCATTTACATTAAACAGAGAACTGAATCAGTAGATAATATCTGCAAACACACACTTGTTCACCAGGCAAAACTAACATACTTGGATAATGAATTGTATTATTTGGGGGGTTTACCAAACTCACCACTAGATCACAAAGACACTGCATAAATAGAACATTAGATGAGGAAGATCAACTCAGTTAAATCCCAAAACACACAAAAAAAAAAGGAAAACCATAGTTGATCCTGAAACAGACAAGCCCAGTCAGAACAAGGGGAACCAGTGAGCAAATTGGCCACAAATGGGAAACTTGAACCCAGTGGGTTGACATATCAACCTCTACCAATTCAATGTGGAACATGTTCAATGCAAAGATGGATGTCAGAGAATAGGATGTAATGTTCAATTTGATGGACCACTTGGAATATCTGTTGTGGCGGCACAAAGGAGCCTCAAAGACCTGGAAATTGCATTTCAAAGGTTGTAATTGTGACAGCACTAAATTCTGATTTTGATTAAAATACTATTGGCATATGGATTTTGATAGTGTTGCCACCTGTGGCCACTTCTTAATTCATCAACAGCAGCTGCGATAACAACAGTTACAATGGCAACAACAATACACATGTACAACTACTTATACAGTAGTTTTAGCAGCTGCCTGAGTATGAGACCAGTTTCAGTAAAGAGTAAAGAGTGGGCACTACTTACAGCTATTTTTCAGAAAGTTGAATAATCACCCATCGAGTTAAGACCCGAATACATCGTACACGTAAACAAGCAAACCGTGATATCCAAGATATGGTCGAAACGCACTGCTGCCTTAATCAAGAGAATGGATGAACCATGATTATTATAGTCTAATTGACAAACAAAATTGTTGCCTAAATGCAGCCACATAGATAAATTGACAGTTTTGTCTAAATTATGAAATAAAAGAAACACCGAGAAGTGGTCTTACATATCCAAACAAAGACCATCAGTGGACAAAATGAAGTGATTAAGCTCATCGCTTCTTTGAGACACCAACAGTCTTCCCCCTCCTGCCAGTGGTCTTTGTGTGCTGACCACGAACTCGAAGACCCCAAAAGTGACGAAGTCCACGATGATTCCTGCAGCAGAAGGGAGTGACTCTTAGAACTTCATTTGTACACTGCAGAAGTTCATAAATCGATAAAATTGTACAAGATGCACATCCATGACATTAAAACAAGAACAAAATGTGCTCAATCCAAAAACCTGTGACAATGGCATCATTGATCCCCCTTTCTGTCAAAGTATATTTTAATTTACAAAAGCAAAATAGTACAATTTAGAACAATTAACACCGACCAGCATCAAAGTTCAGCCACAACATGACTCGCCTTGTTGCAAGGCTATCTGGATAAAAGGGTGACTACAAATTCATTCACGACCATCATAGAAATTCAATTCGTGTTCCATGGTTCAGCAAAAGACAAAGAATTGATATCAATAATACCTACCTGGTCACCATATGCAACTCTTGTTAAACATCCTCACAAATCACAGCCCATGACCGAATAATTTAAGAATTTAATTAACGGCACTGAGCCATAGAGTGAACCATCAAGAGTAGCAAGTCTTACATCTCATGACAACAATACCATTTGCACATAGAATTACACAAAGAAAAAGTTCACTCAGGTATGCTCTTCATGATATCATTAGCCCCATAAAAATATAAACAATGCAGTCAAAAGAGACACTGAATAAGAAAAGATGATATATACACATTTGATATGCCAATTCGAGGAACTAGCAAGTAGGAGAACATTTAAGCTCATTAATTTGATTTTCAAAGGTTTGTTGTGCTTTTTTGTCCACTAAAACTCATCTAGACCCACTTACAACTTACACCTAACCAATCAGAAGAACAATTACTAATTGTCACATTAATCTATACTCCTAAAACCTGACATCTGCGAAAGTCTTGTGTGTCGGGCCACCCACTTGCATTAATATATTCCTATCTAGTAGCCCAAAAACAAAGTCTACCAATGACCAATAGAATCAAGATAATTGATCAACCAGAACTTCTTGTGTGACTAGCCATTCAAATATAAATATGGCAGGAGCAATAGGAACTCCGATAAATCACAAAGAAATAAAAGGGAAAAGAATTCTAGACCAGTTGATTTACTTGTCATGCTTCCTTCCCCTTCCACAAAACATAACTAGCAAAGAAAAAAATAAAGCTAAAAAATGGTAATTACAACATGTAAGAGTTTTGCCCCATAAATGAGAAGACACTGAAAAGATATAAATGAGTTAACACTGTCAGGTGAACTAACAAAGGGGCGAACGACAATATATAAAGTTAAAAATTAAAGAGATGACAGAATGCACCTGAGAATGGATAGGATCAGAATCCAACGCTACAGAACATTTTGACAAAAAAATTAATGAACAGAGTATGATTATGGTTAAAATCAGATTTACATATTTCATGGTGACGAATTAAATGCATATTAAAAAGCAACACAATTAAATATTCCTATAAGCTATTCTCAAGCAGAAAATCCAAGGAACTGGAGAGCCAGGAGTGGCGAACCTTATCTTCTTCAGCCTCTCAAGATCATCCCTCAGCTTCATGTCCAAGCTATTCGAAACGATCTGAGAGTACCTGCCATCTTTGTAGTCCTTCTTCCTGTTCAAGAACCAATCTGGGATCTTGAACTGGCGTGGATTAGCCACGACCGTCATCAGGTTCTCCAGTTCAGCAGCTGAGAGTTCACCGGCCCTGCAAAAAAGGAGTCAACACCGATATCTAAGGTGCAAATACTAAATACAAGCTCTTAGACTAACATCGAATCAAGATTTTCCAAAGAGGAGGAAGCATCAAAGGAGAACAACCTTTTGTTCATGTCCACGTCGGCCTTCTTGCAGACGATGTTGGCGAAGCGGCGACCAATACCCTTAATGGAGGTAAGGGCGAACATAATCTTCTGCTTCCCATCGACGTTCGTGTTCAGAACACGAAGAATGTGCTGGAAATCCTCGTTCGCGACCAGAGACTACCGATTGAAACCGGCCACGAGTCATTGAAACACGAAACGAAACGATCTCGATCCCAAACACAACTTGATTTGCATGAAGCACTCACCATGGCGACGGCAACGCCTTCGTTCTTTGCCTTCTGCTGCGATCTCCCAGACAAGACAGCGGCGGAGAAAGAGTGAAACCCTAGGAAGCGTAAATATATAGTCGGACATGTGGGCCACAAGCCGGGCCCATGTAGATCATGAAACGGGCACTATCTACCACGGGCCGAGCCCATATAACCCGCGAATGGGCGCTGTGGGCCTCACAACGAAACAATCATCTTATTTTTGACATTAAGATTCATACTACTAAAATAAATCAAGAAAAATAATAACATATGATCTTAGATCTTAAAGATATATCAGAAAATAATGGCAATACTATATATAGAAAAAAGTATTTTACAAATTTATGCTGCTAAACAAAAATCGACAATCTTACAACGTAAAAATGGGTTTTAGAGTCAATTCACGTCTACTTTAAATCTTATATTAGGTCGAGATGAGGTGTTATTTGGAGGGTTAGAGATATATCTCGTGATATTGTAAAGACTACATTAGAGGCATGTTTAATAAATCAAATCGTAAAAAAATAATAATCTAAGAATTAAATACCCTCGTAAGCATCAGTTTACAAGGCTATTAATTTTTACATCAACACATCAAATTATTTATTCGGATTTACTCAATTCTCCATGTAATTAGCCGAGTACATTAGGTGCCACGTATGAGCCACGTTGGATGCCACAGGGATTGTCTACGTGTAAACCACGGATTGGGGAGGTTGCAATGTTGGGCCCCCTGTACGAGCCCATGAAACCTTTGGGCCGTCGCCATCGAGGCGGTGAGCGCACCGCGGTTATCGGCATATCTTTCAGTTATTATTTACGAGCGGTGTTTCACCCGTCTTTAACCTACTCCACTTTAACGCTTTACAGTAAGGGACTGCCACCTGTCGACTTCGGATTGGCTCTTCGGCAGTCCGTACTACCTCGCTCCATCCTGCCCTCTTTTTTCTCCTCCTCGCTTTCGACTTCTCTCTCCCTCCTCTTTCCCTTTCCTCTGGTTAGGGTTAGGGTTATCTTATTCCTCCTCTTCCGCTTCCCCAGGAGCAGAAATCGGGTAGAGAGCGAGGTTTTTGAGGAAGATTTGGGGGATCGGAGATGGGATCGGAGGCGGCCGCCGTCGTCCCGAGTTCTCTGGTGCAGGAGAGCTTCGCGGAGCTGGAGAAGCAGCGGGAGCTCATCACCTGCTGCACGCTGCTCTGGAAGGAGCTCTCCCACCACTTCTCCACTCTCGAGCGAGGGATCGAGATCAAGTCCGAGGTCCTCCGGTCGAAGCGCGATTCTCTCGACGCCTCCACCCGGCGCACCCTCGACTCGCTCCGCCGCCGAGAGCTCTCCATCGACGGCGCCGTCGACCTGGCCCTCGCCAAGCTCGACGAGCGCCGCACCGCCGCAGTCCAGGCGCTTGCGGCCTCCTCCGCTGAGGCCGACGAGCTCGATCTCGCCGGAAAGCTGCGATCCTTTTGCACGAAGATGGATTTTAGCGGATTTTTCGACCTCGTGGTCGCCAAAAGGAAGGAGGTGGAGCTTCTTCGCTCGGGACTCCCGGCAGCCCTCGGGGACTGCATCGATCCTGCCAAATTTGTTATCGATGCGATCTCCGAGGTATTCCCTGTCGACAAGAGGCCGGTAAAGTCACCAAATGATTTGGGGTGGGCCTGCGTGTTGATTTTAGAGTCGCTGGTGCCGGTCCTGGCGGATCCGGAGCTTGGATCGGCGAGGCCATTGGTGACTCGTAGCATAAGGGAGCGAGCCAGGGAGATGGCAACGGAGTGGAAGGAGGGGCTGGAGCAGCACGGAGGGATCGAGAGCGTGAAGCCACCCGATGCACACACGTTTCTCCAACACGTCGTGACTTTTGGAATCGTAGAGAAGGACGACAAGAACCTATACAGGAGGCTTGTGGTTAGTTTTGCATGGAGGAGGCAGATGCCAAAGCTGGCTATTTCTTTAGGGCTCGAGGAGAGTATGGAAGGTACAGTTTTCTTAATTCACTTTAGGATTTTCTGGAATTAGACCATATCAGTTGTAGGATGACAAATTTTCACAACTGTTGTTCCATGATATCTAAGTTGTAGTTTCTTGTAATGTGCACATGTACAAGAACATCAATAACTTTATGGTCAGTTCTGACTGCGAGATCATTTTGTATGATAAATAGTTTGTCAAAGAGTTAATCGAGGTTAATGCGGATGACATGCAATTCTTCCTTTTGACAACTTGGAGTTTGTGAAAATGCATGCCAATTGTTCTGAAAAGAATAGGAAACAAGTTTTACTTTTTGACAACTTGGAGTTTGTTATCTGCATTGTTGCCTGATGACATGAAACATGCAAGTGAAATTGTACAAAAATTTAAATGATGATGATTAAAATAGCACTACTTGTAGATATTGCATTATATTGTATTTCATTGCTTTGGGTCCAATATCAAGAAAGGATTTTCTTTTTGTATGATTTGTATTACTGGTTGTTAGATAGATCGTTTTTCCGACTAGAAGGGAAGATGGTGTTGTACATAAGGATTGTGAATTTACACCTGAATAAAGCTTGGCTAATCACATCGATTGATAGCATTAGATGGAAGAGGAACTTTCTTTTTGTATGATTTGTATTAATGGTTGTTGGGTGGATCGTTTCTCCTACAAGAAGGGAAGATGGCTTGTACATAAGGATTGTAAATTGACATATTTACACCTGAAAAAAGCGTGCCTAATCACATTGATCGATAGCATTAGATGGAAGAGGAAAGAATAGAAAGTATATAATTTTGTGGGGATAATTAAGGAAATAAATATAGAGAGAAGAAGAAGGATTTTTCATATGGTTTTTATTGTATTGGAAAAATGTTTATGATAAAGTTCCTAAAGATTTGTTGTGGTATGTTTTAAGAAAGAAAATAGTATCCAGTAATTTTAATAATGTTTGTGAAAATATACATGATAGAGTAGTAATTAGTATTATGACTATAGTGAGGGTATCTTGTGATCTATAACTAAAGGATTCTATCTAAATTAGTCTTCTTGTTATCTTCTTTTGCATTGATAATGGATGAATATACTAATCATATACTTGATAGAGACTCTGCTGTATGTTATTTACTAAAAATTTTAGGTTCCCTGGTTTTGTTATTTAACAAAAAGGGGAGATTGACGAAGACATTATTCATTGAAGAAAAATTGGATGGTTAAAAAGGAGGGGTGTATAGTCGTCTTGTGATAATCTTATTCCTCTCAGATCAAAAGGAATTTTGATGAGATGGTTCTATGTAAGAGCGACTATTCTAAGAGCAATCCTGCATTGCAGATTGGAATGTTAGGTGGTTAAATAACAAATATCCAAAATGTTAGTGTAGTCAGAAAAAAAAAAAAATTCATTTGAGAAGAATGAGAGTGTCATCCCGATAGAGGATAAAAATGAGAGAATATCATCTAAGATGGTATTAGTACAATTAATGCAGACCTATAAGTGATGAGATTAGATAATGCGGATCTATTAGGATTGCTGTGAAGAGAGGAGGTAGAGGGAGATGTTAGAACACTTTACTAGAAACAGTAAAAAATATCTAAATGCTCTAATTTATTTAGAGATATTACATTATGCCGAGCTTGGTGTCTGAAAAAGATACATATAGTCAAACCCAAATATATGTGACACTATGGCTTGTTGTTGTAGGAGTATCTGGATTGGTGGTTGTTGCATCAAAAAACATGCCTTGCTTGTTTCTAATATAATATCGCTGCACCATTTCCACATTTGTTGCCGGTTTATATTCGTTTACTTTTCTTTTCGTATCTTATCGCAAAATGGTCTTCAGTAATATGGCCTACTTGATCACTAGCATGCATTATTATATCATGATTAACATCCTGGATCCTCTATGCTTTAGTGGCTTAAAAGTGCTGGATTGTTGCAGAATGTTGAGGTCAGCTCTCCTTAGTTATTAACATCAATGCTTTGTAACTATATTGGTAGATGAATATATGATAATTGTTATGAAATGCCACCTTCACTATAGAACCTTTACAACCATGACTCTTATTCTGTTGTTTTTGTATCTTAGACATTGTGTTTAGACTTTGGAGTAGATTTATCAGGACACATGCTTCCTATCTAGTGGCTAATTTATTCTTTGAGTTATTCCCTCGATGTGAAATCTGTTCGTTGGCTGGAGGCTCTATCTAGATGTCCACAACCGGGACCGCTGCTTGGTGAAAATTATTGGGATGTCCATGAAGTTCTTAATTCAAGATTTGCATGAAGTCCTTAGAAACTATCAGACTTGCTGATATTCTTTGTTGTTTATATTTCTAGAATTTCATGTCAATTTGTTGCTAGTTGTCTTCACATTCTGACCTTTGTTGGAATTATTGCTTAAGATTCTGCTGGGTAAGAAAATGATCCTAGTGAAAAATGAATCCTGCTGCTGGTTGTTCTTATGGAAGGTTATGTTTGTCTAGATGCTTAACTCAATTTTTTTTACATTTGTAGATATTATTGAGGAATTAATTAGTAAGGGCCATCAGCTAGATGCCATAAACTTTGCTTATGAGGCTGGCCTTCAAGACAAGTTCCCTCCTATACCATTGCTAAAATCCTTCCTTGAAGATTCAAAGAAAGTAACTTCGACTTCAGAGGATCGCAACAATTATGGGCAAACTGCAGTATGCCTACTTATTCTGGAACTTTTGGTTTTAATTAAATTTATTTCAAGTACTCAAGCAGTAGGATTTTTATAATCAGTCCTATAATATGAGCTGAATTTCTCATATGGAAATATCTTTTTCTTAGCACAAATCATTCTGGTGTATTTGGTCTTATGTAGTCATTTGGGCCATTTGTATATATATATATATCTGAGCTTTGGAGCCATCATGAAATCATTGTGTGAATATGTAGCTTGTCTTATATTTTACATTGATGTTGAAGTTGGAGGTGCTCATTCCGTTCTATTGCAGAATACCACGTGCCGCAAGGAGCAGTCGGTTATTAGGGCTGCTATGAAATGTATTCAAGAACGCAAGCTTGAAGCTGAGTTTCCACTGGATAGCCTCCAGAAGCGACTTGAAAACTTGGAGAAGGCCAAAGTGGAGAAGAAAAAGCCTTCCGGTGCTGGTCCTGCCAACAAGCGGACCCGGGCCAATAATGGGGGACCGATGCCGCCTGCCAAGGCTGGTCGTCTGACAAACAATGCCTGTGTCTCCTCCTTCCCTGCTGCTCCTGCCTATGTGCGATCGCCATCGGCCCACACCACCTACCCAGCAGCAGCTCTTTATCCTTACGATAGGCCATCAGGACATGGGATCTATGGCAGCAGGAGCCCACCAGCACTAAGGGAACCCTATGGATACCCAACCGAAGAAGCAGCCCCTGTTGCACTTAGTGCCTCGTACCCTTCACCACCTATGACGTATCCAGCCTATGGAGCTTACCACAATGGTCTGGGAGGTTACAACAATGGAGTGGCACCAGGCTATCAGCAGGCTTACTACAGGTAAAATAGGTACCAAAGACTCGGACAAGGTTGACCTGTGGTTGGATGATAATAGTTACTAATAATTCTCGGTTATTCGATTGTGGCCTATTTTGTAGTGACTAACTAAAAATGTAGAATGTGTGTGTGCTTGCTAGATGGCTTGCTTTTAGTTTCTTGTTTAGATCAGCTGTATTATGCTTTAACCTACCGCATGTAAATTATTGTATTGGACAAAATTGCATTATGTTTAATCCCTTATCGCTGAACAAATTTTATTATTGTTGGTAATATATTGTAATCTGTAGTGGTTCCCAATCCTGTTCCTGTAGTAGTTGAGGCTGGTTTCTTGAGCAATTACCATGTTCCTCGATTGCAGCTGCAGCCCAAAGTGACTGGAGTTGGAAGATGAGTAAAGGTTCGATCATCATCCTCCTCTCTTTTTATCATTTGAAGAAAGATATCATCTATCTAACTTGACTTGTTGTATGTTCCTTAGGGAGTCCTCCATGGATTACCTACTACAAGTTTGGCACACCTACAAAAGGCCCCTCCCTGATTTCTAACAGGTAAATAACATTTTTTGCATCTCACTCTCCATTATCCTATTTCATGTGACGCCTAATTGTACTCTGCAATCTAAATGTGCTTACCAACTCCCCAGGGAGTTGGATGTGACCAAGGAAGAGCTACTGGCCATGAACTAGTTAAGTGTTCGTGAATCCATGGAACTTTTTCCTTTTAATAATCATGATACATGGATAGTTTCTCTATGGTTTTATTTCTTTGGGGCAAATTATGGATCGGTGATTATTATTATTATCGATTATTATTTTTAGATGGAAACGATACAACATGAACATTCTGGGAAATCCTAAGGTTTTCTTATCGTTTATGAGTCCATTATCATATATCAAGAAAGCTATCCACTTATTTTTTCAAAGAATAAATAAAAAAAATATTTTTTGACAAAATGTGGATGGACGCTAGCTTTGTCATTACTTATCAATTTCTAATTATTTAGATGATCCTTTTTGATGGTAGGATACGTCGAGGAGTTAAATTTTTTTTTAATTCTTAAAAATAATACTACATGTACCAAAGGACATTTATCTTTGACCCAAGCTCCTGTATTTTTGAACTGAAGAAAACAAATGAATCCATCCACATGAAGGGGTTCTGATCAAATAATTCCTTCTACTCTACTTAGAAACACTTTGATCAAGAAAAAAAGCCCCACAAAACATTCAGAATATTTTCAAGGATGCCTTGAATCAGATTACAGATTCTTCTCAAGCTCCTAATATGATCATATTCAACTTGACTGCTTTGCTTTCTTGGTTTGGTCATAAGTCAAAACTTTCTCATCAGATACAAGCAACACAGCAGACTACTTTTAACAACAATCTGGACTCAGATGTAGTCTAAGGAACATTGAGCCAAATGAAGCCTGGAATTAGTGTCACCAAAATCATTGAGCACCATATTGGATATCAACCTTCCACAGATATGGTCAAAGCATTGAAGAGACAGAAAGAGAGAGAGAGAGAGAGGATTTGTCATGGTAGGCAGTGGTAGAGCACTATCTCACCAACCCCATTCACCTGCTATCCCATCATTTTCTCTTTAAATGTTATTTTATATAGTTGTAGGAGACCTAAAAATCTTTTGATTTTTACACACAAGCCTTCTCAATCTTAGTATTTATATGGAAGTCTTTGTACTTTTGTTTTTGACTGAGGGCGGTGATTCTTGAGGTTGCTGCTGTAAGACTTGTATGGAAGTAAATTTATAAGATGGGAGGATAGGAATGCCATCTTCTTGTCCAATGAATAAATTAATCAACTAAATTGATAAATCTGAACCACTAACCAACAAAATCTAAATCAATTTAATTATTTTCTAATATGTACTTTGCATCCTCATCAAGATTCACTTGATGGGCATTAATTCTAAACCAATTACAATAAACTACACATGAGCATGGAGATCTCATGTATTAGATGTCTTTTTTTTTTTTTTTACTCAGCAGTTTGCTTTGGTTTCACATATTATCTCACTTGTTTTTTTCTTAATTATGATCTTAATTTCATAAAAAAAAATTATGGGGTTAAAAAAATTCAAAACTAGATGAATAAAGATTCAATGATAAATATGAATCTTTCTTTATATGCACAAGAGGAATACACCTACAATATTTTTCATCAAGCTCAATCAGGAGATTAAATTTACATCAAGCAAAAAAAGAAAAGGGGACTTGCATATAAAAAAAACAAGTTGAGGTGCTAGCTAATGTTCAAAATCAAAAGATTAAAAAAGCCTATTAGAAAAATCTTAATCTTATTTTTTAATTATAAAAAAATATTTATGAGAATTTGAAGCTTTAATTGATATATGTTTTAAAGTATTAATTAGCTTAATTGGTAAGAATTTTTGACAATTTAGGATTCTATATTTTAATTTTCCTGTGTTGTTGTTGTTGCTGTTGTTGGCTGGTGTGATATGGAGAATCTGACTGCTGTGTTCACTTGTCCTCTCTATAAATATTCCCTGCTGATCTCCTCACAGCCTCGCGCTCCTTCTCCATCCTCCGCTCGCGTGCCGTAATCTGCGACCGCGTCATCAGCCGCCCTCCGAGGTGAGAGAGCTCCTTCTTGTCCCGCGATTCACTGTGCTCCACTCACTCTGTGCTCTATCGGCTTGCTCATGGCCTTCTTCTCCCGCTTCCTCCGTCTTTCTTTGCTCAAAGAGCGCTCCTTTTTGAGTTGGGTTGGATCTAGAACAACTCTGGGTTCCTTTTCCAGGGTTTTGTTTGGTTAGTATGCCGCTATGTTTCTTGGCGCTGCATCTATTGCTCGCTTTTCTTGGATCTTTGCCCTTTGTTGCGTCCAAGTTGACACCTTTTATCGGGCTCGTTTCTGGATAAGTATGTCGTCTGGATCTGTTTCGTTTGGTTGTGGATCTTGATCAGAATAGCGTGCTTTCTCTTGGATCTGGTTGTGCATGTGGTTGCTTGTAGATCTGGTGCCCAGCCGATTGGATAAGCTTTTAATCTTACTTTTTGGGTATGTTAGATGTCAGATCCGCAGCTTTCGTATTAATTTGGGTTTCTGGTGGTCAAGATGAGTAGATCTGGTACTCTTGAGTGTAAATTTCGGTCTTTTTTCTCTGATCCATGTCTTGTAACTTAAGAGTGGTGTTTGAGTCTTTCGACTGTCGATCGCTTGTTTACCATTAGCTATTCACAAATTCTTGTTCATTTTCATCGTTTATTTACTTGTTTGGAAAACTTATTGTTGGAGTTTAAATTTGAGTTGGGTTCTTTTCCTAAGATTCTAGGCTAAGTGATAATTCAACTCACTCATTTTATATTAGAACATGGAACCCTATCATCTGTGATAAAGCTCATTTTATATTAGTCTTCCCGTTGACGGGGATTTAGAATTTAAATGTAATGTCGGGCCCTTTTGCTTGTACCATAACTTTGCACTTGGGTCCACATCTCAAGCCCATTAATCTTTCATTTGTCATGCACATGTGGGGATGATGCTGGAGTTTAAATATAAGATAGCATTTTGCTTGGACCGTTTTCTTGCCCTGGATCTAAGCCATCAATTTTTGATTGGGCATGCATTTGCGGGATGCTAGAATTTTAAATATAAGTTTGTTCCAGTCTGATCAGTTCAAGCTTTCAGTATAAGTGATAATCCAACTCATCATTTACCACATTTATTTTGGGGAGTAAGCTGGCTTATAATTAACCTTTTTTACCTTTTACCCCGTGTGGCTTTGATATATATATATTTTTTTTTGGAGTATAACTCTCTGGATTTTCATTTCTCTAAAATGTGTTCTGATCTTGTTTCGGTCTCCACTCATTTAAGTAAGTTATCTGTCATAAAAGACCACAACTGATCTTGCTTGTGAATTTTATACTAAGCAATGAATTCTTACTATATATGTGTTTATTGAGTTCTTCGTGAGAAAACTGATCATATACGTTTTCCCCTGGTGAATTTTATTTGTTCAATTCTTGTTGTTTTACTATTTTTCTGGGATAAATTAGATTTTCATCATTTAGCTAGCCTTTTCTTCTCTTTGTATGTAGGAAGATGGCCTCTCACATTGTCGGATATCCTCGCATGGGTCCTAAGAGAGAGCTCAAGTTTGCATTGGAATCCTTTTGGGATAAGAAGAGCAGCGCTGATGATTTGCAAAAGGTTGCAACTGATCTCAGACATTCCATTTGGAAGCAAATGGCTGGTGCTGGGATCAAATACATTCCTAGCAATACCTTCTCTTACTATGATCAAGTGCTTGATACCACAGCAATGCTTGGTGCTGTTCCTGAGAGGTACAATTTCACTGGTGGAGAGATTGGGTTCGATACCTATTTCTCTATGGCCAGGGGAAATGCCTCTGTGCCTGCTATGGAGATGACCAAGTGGTTTGACACCAACTAGTAAGCATCTTCAGAAGCCCAAAACCTAAACTTGATTATTGATTTCGTTTTATGGCTGACACTTAACATTTTCTCTTAATCTAGTCACTTCATTGTTCCTGAGTTGGGTCCAAGCACAAAGTTCTCATACTCTTCTCACAAGCCAGTGTCTGAATACAAGGAGGCAAAGGCTGTAAGTAACTGGATCCTTATTTCTTGACTTATTTTGTCTGATTATCTAAGTTATACAATGTACATAACTTAATTATACAAGCCAGTGATATTAAGATGCCTAATAATGGCCTGACTTTTTGAATCAGTTTAAACTGAGTGTTTCATTAACGTGAATTGTAGAGCACTGTAATTCTTCTGTGGTTATATCAGACTCTCAAATAGTGACCTACGAGTTTCATTGCATAGAGCTCTTTAGTCTTTCATCTGTGTGGCACAAAAGCCGTAAAGGTGGAAATTTATTTACATGTTTGTCCAATTACTCTTAGCTCTTGAGACTATACTAATTCTGATTGGAGATAGTTGTGAAAGCTTCATAATCTTAACTTCTAGTTGTTTACTACAAATCCAGTTTAAACAATAATCAAATTTGCTCTGTTTATCCCATTCATGCAGCTCGGAATTGAGACAGTTCCGGTGCTTATTGGTCCTGTGACTTATTTGTTGCTCTCAAAGCCTGCTAAAGGTGTTGAGAAATCATTTTCGCCTCTTACACTTCTTGGAGATATTCTGCCAATTTACAAGTAAGGATCCATAATAAGTTTCTTTGATTTCTTTTTTTCTTTTCCCTCTAGTTCTATACTTAAGATATCACCATAAACAGGGAAGTTATCACTGAGTTGAAGGCAGCTGGCGCTTCATGGATTCAGTTTGATGAGCCAACCCTTGTAAAGGATCTTGAGTGCCACCAATTGGAAGCCTTTACAAAGGCCTACACAGAACTAGAATCATCATTGTCTGGCTTAAATGTTCTTGTAGAGACATACTTTGCTGATGTCCCTGCAGAAGCCTACAAGTTAGTTTGTTCTTATTTTGATTGATGTACCATAGAGCATAATATTTGGAAGAGATTGTCATTCTTTTGTTTTTTTAGGGTCATCACTGCACTGAAGAGTATCTCAGGTTTTGGATTTGATCTTGTGCGTGGAACCAAGACACTTGACTTGGTCAAAAGTGTAGGCTTCCCTACTGGCAAGTATCTTTTTGCTGGAATTGTGGATGGAAGGAACATCTGGGCTAATGATCTTGCATCCTCTCTCAGTACACTTCAGGCTCTTGGGGCCATTGTTGGCAAAGGTATTTATTTTTCACTTGTATATCTTTCCAGCAATGATTCTTTTAAAGTACCACTGATGGTATGTGCTGGTTGTCTATAGAGAAGCTTGTTGTCTCAACTTCATGCTCGCTCATGCACACTGCCGTTGACCTTATCAATGAAACAAAATTGGATAGTGAGCTTAAGTCTTGGCTTGCTTTTGCTGCACAAAAAGTGGTCGAGGTGAATGCACTGGCAAAAGCATTGGCTGATCAGAAAGATGAGGTGTTTATATCTGTCTCTGATTTCAACTTTGCATCTTTCCATGCATTTTATTGTTATGGTTGTAGACATAATAATTACTCTATTTTCATAACCACCTCTTTGATCAGACATTAGTTGAGTCCTTTTTTGCATCCCAGTGCCGATTAGGTTAATTTCACTGTTGATTTTGCGTAAGCAGGCTTTCTTCTCGGCAAATGCTGCCGCTCAGGCTTCAAGAAAGTCATCTCCTAGGGTGACCAACGAAGAAGTTCAGAAGGCTGTAAGTATTAAAAAATTCAAATTACTTGTGATTTTTAAGAAATGGCTTAAGAAGTTAATGGTGGCATTGCCTTGCAGGCTGCTGCTTTGAAGGGCTCCGACCATCGCAGAGCTACAAATGTTAGTTCCAGGCTAGATGCACAACAGAAGAAGCTAAACCTTCCAATTCTGCCTACGACCACAATAGGTTCATTCCCGCAGACAATGGATCTTCGAAGAGTCCGACGTGAATACAAGGCAAATAAGTAGGTGTTCTCTAATAAATTGCCAAATTTCTTTCAATCTTTGACTCTTGTGTCTATTCTTGGATTCATCACCGTGTTTGCAGAATCTCTGAGGAGGAGTACGTGAAGGCCATCAAAGAGGAAATTAACAAAGTTGTCAAGATCCAAGAAGAACTTGACATTGATGTCCTGGTTCATGGAGAGCCTGAGGTGAGCATGTAGGAAGATTATCTAGTTCTAGTTTAGGAAGATATGATGATTAACTAGAGCAGGGTTGAAGAAGATTAAATTTAGTGGTTTGCTTACATTATAGACTTGTAACATCATTTCTCCCAAGGACTCAAATTTCTGGTTTCTAAACTGTAGTCTATTGCCTTTTACAACACAGAGGAACGACATGGTTGAATACTTTGGGGAACAGTTATCCGGCTTTGCATTCACAGTCAACGGCTGGGTGCAATCTTATGGGTCTCGATGTGTTAAGCCTCCCATCATTTACGGCGATGTTAGTCGTCCCAAAGCGATGACTGTCTTCTGGTCCAAAATGGCTCAGAGTATGACTGCTCGCCCAATGAAGGGAATGTTGACTGGCCCTGTCACAATTCTTAACTGGTCATTTGTTAGGAATGACCAACCAAGGTGGGCTGGATTTCCTGTTCTGAATATAGACCTTAAATTCCGAAGATTTACTATGTTCTGTCTATCAAATTCATAGCATCATATGTGCTTGCCACCAGGTCTGAGACTTGCTATCAGATTGCTCTTGCCATCAAGAAAGAAGTTGAGGATTTGGAAGCTGCTGGTATTCAGGTAAGTGTTCTATTTCTTGACATATTTGTTTAAAACCATGGTTTGAACTTTTGCATAATACCGCTGCATCTGGGTCAAAACCTGCTTGTCTGGAAAACACAATAATATCTCTGTCCAGGTTTAATCAATTTCTGAAACTATCAAGTCAGGTTCATTTGATCATAAACACCCAGGAAAAATGGGTGAATAGGCTGTGTAGAACACTCCCATCTTTCACCATCACTCAATAGAAATCACACTTGGAAAAGGTGGACAATTAGCTAGAGCAGCAGGTGCTGTAGCGAAACTGATTGCAAAAGAGGGTAAATCGGCCACATTAAGATTACCATCTGGGGAGGTCCGTTTGATATCCAAAAACTGCTTAGCAACAGTCGGACAAGTGGGTAATGTTGGGGTGAACCAAAAAAGTTTGGGTAGAGCCGGATCTAAGTGTTGGCTAGGTAAGCGTCCTGTGGTAAGAGGAGTAGTTATGAACCCTGTAGACCATCCCCATGGGGGCGGTGAGGGGAGAGCCCCAATTGGTAGAAAAAAACCCACAACCCCTTGGGGTTATCCTGTGCTTGGAAGAAGAAGTAGGAAAAGGAAAAAATATAGTGATAGTTTTATTCTGTAAAAAAAAAATCAATAAAGATGCCTTAACCCTACAATTTTATGGCCCGTAAGTGCATCATATATGCGCACACAAACATCAATTACAAAGTTAAGGCATTGATGATCAAGCGCACCTTGGTAAGGCTAATCAATTTTAGTTTCTGTGCTTCGTGACTATCATTTATTTGTACTATCACAGATTCATAAATGATAAAAGGTTAAACAAAGCTAAAATTTGTTGGGGCAGAGGTAACAAAGTTAGGAAAGGTTCATAAATGATAAAAGGTTAAATTATTTCTTCACTGTTGTCTGACCCAAAATTTAAGGCTCTTCCACTGCTAATATGCAGGTTATTCAGATTGATGAAGCAGCTTTAAGGGAAGGTCTTCCTCTTCGCAAGTCGGAGCAGGCTTTCTATTTGGATTGGGCTGTCCACTCCTTCAGAATCACCAACTGCGGTGTTCAAGACACCACTCAAGTATGCTCAGTGATCTTTCGGTTTTTCCATGATTAGGCTCTCTTGTCTAACCTCGATGCTTCTCGTGCAAGATTCACACCCACATGTGCTATTCTAACTTCAACGACATCATCCATTCCATCATCGATATGGATGCCGACGTGATCACGATCGAGAACTCACGCTCCGATGAGAAACTTCTCTCTGTGTTCCGCGAGGGAGTGAAGTATGGTGCTGGCATTGGTCCCGGGGTGTACGACATCCACTCTCCCAGGATACCATCCACAGAAGAGATTGCCGATCGCATCAACAAAATGCTTGCTGTTCTCGAGACCAACATTCTCTGGGTTAACCCCGACTGCGGGCTCAAAACCCGCAAATACGCCGAAGTCAAGCCTGCTCTTACCAACATGGTTTCTGCAGCCAAGATTCTTCGCACCCAACTTGCCAGCGCCGTGTGATGACTGACCAACCTAAGCTAAGCAAGAATTCTCTACTTTTGTTCAATAATATCAATCTGAGTCGTGCCGTGTGCCGTGCCGTGTGCCGTGCCGTGCTGGTTGTAGGGATATCAGGTTTACGTTTCATTAGTACTTCTATCTGCCCAAGTTGTATTGTAAGACTTTCTTCCGACATTTTGAAATCCAACAGAAATGAGATTGTGGGTGTGATATTTGTTTTTGATAAGCTAAGGAAGCTTCTGCTTAATGTGTCTTGACTTGATCAAGAATATAGATCATTTGGTTCATAATTATTCTCTGAGCTAATCCAACCTGACAATAGAATCATGGCTAATCTGAATCGTTATATACCAATGGACTTAACCTATGTTTAATTTCTCCATCATAATTAGCTTAAACAACACTATCTTATATATCAAAGCATAAGAAAGTTAAATAAGAACAATAGCAAATCATCAGCCCTTCTTTCTTTTAATTGTTTTTCCTTTGAAATATTACATTGAACAATTCAAACACTAATAGAAAGATTAAATTATGTTGATTGAGGTTTATGCAGCACATTAGTTCATAATCATGGTTTGTTTTATTACCTATATTAATTTCTTTGTCCAACCAACACGTATCAGCACCTATATGGAGTGTATATATATATATATATATATATATATATATATATAATTCTTACATATTATTCTTATTTAATATATATATATAATATCTTTTATTTGAAAAATAAAAAACAATTGTTCATTTGATATATATTTTTTATTAATCGTCCATTTTATAGGTTTCCATATCAGACATAAATGATTAGTTAATAAGGCGAATTCCACCAGAAACCAGTGAGAATTCCAATGGAAGTGAAGGCTATTTTAGTCCATCCATCTTTTGCAACCCCCAGTCGTATTAAATGACCTCTCTCTCTCTCTCTCTCTCTCTAAAGGTCTTGCTTGACCGGTCTTCCTTCCTTCGCGTCGAATCAATGCGATTTGCTTGAAGCCTTTGGGTATCTCGCTGTCGCTGGGGGACGATCGGAGAACCACCCGCCCATGTACAAGAGCCGGCTGCAGCAGCTCTGCCAGCAGCGGCAATGGCCGTTGCCGGAGTACGCTGTCTCCCGGGAGGGCCGCGACCACGACCCCCACTTCCGTGCCACGGTCACCGTCAATGGCGCCGCCTTTCACTCCCCCGACGACGCCCGAACCACCAAGGAAGCCCAGAACAAGGCCGCCCAGGTCGCCCTCGAGCAACTCCCCGAAACGGCGCCCCCGCCTCCCACCCCCTCCGCGTCCCTTCCTCCGGCCCTCGGTGAGCTCGCTGCTTCTTTCGGAGCTTGGATTTTGTTGTGAGACGTCTGTTGTTTTGCTCTGTGGTGCTTCTTCGTTAGACGGATCGCCCAAAGATGGCATTTTTCGGCGGTTTGGTGTTGTTGGCTTTAGGTTGAAAGCTGAAGTTTCTTTCAAAAATGGTTCTTTTTAACCTGAGGGAGTGGAGCTTTGAGGGACGCCGAGCATCTGGAGGAATAGTTCTTGTGTTGTTTCTCTTCCTTTCTTCTTTTGTTTTATTGATTGCTGGTGTCCGTTGGTATTCTTCCATTGGTGCTTTAAATCGCTGAATTTTGTCTTACCTAAAACTCAAAATTTAAAAGGCTATTTGATACTATAAAAGAAGATTATAATTGATACTGAAAGCATTTTTTAGCGTGACAGACTTTTCAAAATTATTTCTTATACTTGTAGTGGAACATTTATATCAACCCTGAGGTGTGATGAACTGTGATTAATCTCTTGAGGTGAAAAAGTGCTCGGTAGAGATTCCACATAATTATGTTCTCATATATATTCTTTAACTTAAGCTGGTTGCTCGGCTTCTGTTTGTTGATATGCAATTCTTTTAACGTGTTCTTGTTTGATATTCCACATCATTCTCCAAAAGAAGTCTTGTTTAATTGGCTATCTTGTGTTTTTTGACATTGTGGAACACATAGATCGTTCCTGTTCGCATGTAAATAGTTCATTGGTTCCAATAAATGATGTTTGTTTTCCTTTCCTTTTACAATTTGTAGAAGATAGTTAAAACTTAAAAGTATAGTTTACACTTGCATTTGTCATTAATCAGCGCTTTAGTTGATGAAAGCAAGTTGACTCGCTAATGTGATACTTCTCCTATATTTGTTACTTTTGTGGATACATTTCTCATTATTGTTGAAATTATCTTCCAGAGCACAGCTAGTTTCCTTATGCAGATTTTCTGTTGACAGTAATCAACTACAAACTATGTTTCATGCCATAACCTCATTTCCCTTTTTCGTGAGGATTTCAATTTGGTTTCAGTTTCTAAATGATGTTACCCTAGTTCCAAATCTGATACATTTCAAAAGGAAGTGATATGTGTCCATATCCTTCCATAGCAAGTCAGATGCCATACTGTGATACAGGCATCACCAAGGCCATCACATTTTTTTTTGATAAGATGCCATACCCTCGTTAAAATAGAGTTTTCATCCATGCCAAGTGGTGGCATAGAGCAAAAGAAAATGTAAGTCATTGGTTTGTAAAAAAGTAAACAAATTGAATTGGATGGTTTGTCATGCAAAAGCTCAGTATGAGAGCGTAAGTTAGCATTAGAAGATTTCGTTCTCTTAGCTATATTTTGATGTGCAGAGATTGATGAGGTTCAAGCCTTAATTGCCTAAAGAGTAACTAAAAGTGACAAATTATTGCCTGTGAAATTGTAAGCCTTAATAGTAATGTAGCAGATGGTTAATTACCCTTCCTGAACACTGCTCTAGTCTTGAACATGTTGTTTGCTTTTTATGACAACTGATGTTTGAGAGCACATGTATATATATGCTATTTTATGTATGGTAGATTGTTATGGTCAGTTATACAGGGAAATCTGCCAGATTAATTATAACGCATGCCATGATATAATTCATGCCTGTACTCTGTAACATATCAGGCTTGTGGTTGCAATCATGTACAAATGCTTACATGTGCAGATAAATACTTGATGTTATTAAATCAATCTGTGCTGTTCGGAAGGGCTAATTAGACTAGTGGAAAATTATAAATTTATGCTGTACAAGCACAAGTGCAATGTTAAAATATTTTGATGTATTAAAATGTTTTAAGCTTTGTATTGTCTGTGGTATGATGAATAATTTCAGTAGATATCACAGCTTCCAGTCACTCTATCATGTTCACCATTGTAACTGTGCCGCATAAATTACTCAAATCTTTTTAATAAGAAGGGCTTGTACTGAATTTCTAGCAGAGAAAAAACTTTCACATAAGAGCCATCTTCAGTCTTACCTGCAAAAGAATAATAAAGGCCTACCAACGTATCAGTCTGTTCCTGATGGTCCTCCTAGTCGTCGCTTTAAGGCTATTGTTCAATTTGATGGGGAAACCTTTGAGAGTGCAGGATATTTTCACACAGTTAAGGAAGCTGAACAATCTGCTGCAAAAGTTGCCTTGATGTCTTTGTGTGGGGCAGGAAATCGACAGGCAATTGACAAGCCTTTCTAAACTTATATTTCTAATTTAAGCTGTCGTGCTAAAGCTTGAGTTGCTCTGTTTTATTTTGCAGGAGTATCCTGGTGTTTACAAGATGCTTTTGCAGGAGTTGACACAGAAAGGAGGGTTGTCCTTGCCAAAGTACACCACAACCAGCTATGGTGAAAGCCATATGCCTACTTTTTCCTCTAAAATAGAGATTAAAGGTGAAATTTTTCAAGGAGATGTAGCGAAAACCAAGAAACAGGCCGAGAATAATGCTGCAAAGGTCGCTTTGTCTCAACTTGAAGAACGTAAGTTAGTGGTCATTGCACAAGGTCACAATTCTACATTTTGTAGATCTTTGTTTCATGGTAGTGCTATTACCTTCCTAGATAACCTGCTGTAGGTTCATTGGACTCTCTCTCAAGAGTTGGTCAGTGTTATTGTGTAGCTATGTCAGCATGTTGACACAACGAAAGCATACAAATTTTGCAAGAGGTTAGGGCTGTTCAAATGTCATATGATGGCACACCTGCTGCAAATTATATGGATATTAAGTCCGACAGGAACTAAATCGGTACAACAATAAATTCCAAGGTGTAACTAATGTTGTGGATGAATAAGGATTAACGTTAGGAACTTTTGTTTGACAAGGAGACCAAAGGACATATATTCAGATCAAGAAAGGTTCAAACATGTTGCTTGGTAGCATGGTCAGACTTCAGATATAACAAACTGAAAGCAAGAGGCTTCAGCAAACAATAAATTCTGGAGAAATAGAAAAGACAGTGCTAATTGCTTGTTGGAGATTTAAAAGGTCTTGGACTGTTTAACAGGAAAATTACATTTTGCTGTCTTGTAAAATCATATTACATTATCTATTGGCAGAGAGTCAACAATTAATTTGTTCAGGGAAAGCAATTAAGAAATAGTCAGTGATATCATAATTGTGAAAGTCAAGCCTTGCCGTTTTATTTTTATTCAGATTCAAGTAAGGTGTAGAAAGAAACATGCAGGAATCTGGTAGTTCTTTGCAGTTCATAGGATCAAAATTCATGCTATAGAGATTGGTTCTGATACAGAATTAATCGACAGTGAAAAATTACTAAGAAAAGAAGAACAGATAATAAGATTTGTGACTAGATTCATTTTGTGCCCTAGGAATTATCCAAATGAAAGTCTAGGAAAGCCAAGTCAAATCATATCATTGCTTCTGTTTTGAGTGCATTGATCAGGATATGGTTCAGGTGTGGAGCCATGCACATAGTGTAGGAAGGCCAGTAGCATAAACACCTTATTAAAGTGAAGATTTTTAATGTCAAAATTTCGACATTTTTTCTTTCACCCATGATGATCCTTCCCATTATACTTCAGAGTTCAGAGTTCATAAGATATGTTTGTATGGGTTACAAAGCTGATGCATATTAGTTAGCTGGTCCATATCTTTCCTTTACCTTTTCTAACTGAAAGTGACAATTTGTGGAAGGCTTCTTAAATTATCCAGTGTCCTGTTGCTTATATTCTCAATACTGAAATTTATATGATTAAGTTTGACAATCGTTGGGCTTTGGCTAGTTGTATATGGCTATTGCTACTTGCTTACTGTAATGTTTCTATATTTACCGTATTTCTTGAATATCTTGGTTTGGTGTTTTATTGAAGAAACCAAGGCGAGAAATAGTAATATGCCTCTTTAATGCAGTTTGTTTTTTTTTTGTTTTTTGTTTTATAAAGGATGGGACAAATAATCCATGAATTTATTAAGAATAAAATATTTGCAACCGAGAGGAAGAAAGAAAACAGAAACAAAAAGAAGAGGAAAAAGAGAAAATGACAAAAAGTAAGCACAAGCAAGTAGGGCCCAATATGAGGTTGAAGGCTGCCATGTAAATATACAAGTCATATTGTTTGTCACTGATGTGCAACTAATCTGCATGCCCATACCTGAAGCATTAATCACTGCCACACAAATCAAATTCAACCACATAGAGTCAGTGAACCTAGTCTGTTGCACTCTCAAATTATGCACTCGAGAGGGAAACTTTCCAAGTAGCTCCCATCTATAAGAGAGGGCAGCCAAACACTGTCGGCAAACATGAAATCCAGGAAGAGGCCGTCTATGTCCTACAATTGACGGTAGCTTTCATCTAAACATCTGTGATTTTCTACATATTCCCATGTCTTTGTCGTTAATGTCTTGATAATTTTCATTGTGATGCTTTAGAGCTTATAATAATTGCAGATATTTTACCTTGTGAAAATTGGGAGTCATGCTGAGAGATCTTTATGTTTTCGACAACTTTTATAAGCTATAACCTGTGGTGTTTTTGTTGAGCTAGTTCGGTGGCCTTTGATTTAATTTTCTTTGGAACTTTGTTCGACACAGCAAGGGTCTAGATATTTTTTTATAATGGTAATAAGATAACAACAACCTGGATTCAAGAAGTTTAATTGGACTCATTGTCTTGCAGGCAGAGCGCACAGATTTTCATCCGATCTCGTCTCAAACTGGCAAGCGAATATTGAATCTGAACCTGCTACTTCAAGTGTCAAATCATTAGTTTGCATGAACTCTCCGAAGCCAAGTTCTCTCTTGATACCGGCATCACAAATCGATGCCAAAAAGACGATTGACATTATTGCAGGTGATACTCTGTTCTATTTTCTACTTTAGTGTATGCACACATCCTTATTCACGAATTTGTAGAGATCTGGGCATTTCAAGAATTATGTTCCTTGCTCTTATTGCTCTTTTTATGCAGTGATTTCGAATCAGGTGGCCCCCATCTGCATTGATACTTTGAATGCCTTCATTTTATATAAAAGGACACCGGAAAAATGTCAATAAGAAAACCTAATTTTCCTTCCACTGATATGCCGTTCGTTTAAATCCTCAAATGATAGGAGCTGTTCTGCAAACTGCGGAAGCCATTCAGACTATATTTAGGATGGATAGAGAATAGTTCATATATGTTGTGTCATAATGGTTGGATGACTTTTGTATTAGAGATACATGCTTCATCCACATAGATTGACATTAATCTTGCGCCATCAGTGTCTCCTTGGTATGCTTTCTGTTTGTCTATGCTGAGATAAGCTACCTCGCATGTTATACATGTGGCAGGCAGCATACCTCTTTAGATGCATTCATAGATGGGAAGCTGAGACTGTATCGACCAGCATTCCATGGTGTATCCAGTGGAAACATTATCTGATGCATATTTAGTAAATCTGACTATGATTAGGTTGAATTTTGCAGTAGATCATGGGGCGACTGCTTCTATATCAAATGCAACTCCGGTTAGTGATCAGATAACTAGTTCAACTGATGAAGTCATGGGCATTGATGGTTCGGACCATCATTTAACTATCCCTACAGATGAGCTTGAGCCTGTGCCTGAGATTGCAACCAAGAACAAGGGCACTGTCACCGCCCCTGTTCGGGATCCAGAATCTGCAGATGTTATGAAGAATGGAGAAACTCTGCGAGGTGCCGTGTCTGGAGGTGGGAGCTCTGCTCTGTCCTCAAATTCTAATTTCCATAAATTCCAATCCACAACCACGAGCGGCAAACTTCCTACATGCAGTACTTCATCATCGTTCGGTAATAGAGTGCGGGTCTATCCACGCAAATCTGACTTGGTTTTGCCGGAAGGTGCAGTTCCTTTACCTTGTAGTGATGATAGCTGGGTGGCTGTCAGCTTAAATTTCTGAGATTATGAAGGCAATTGCAGTCCGCGAGGATCATGTCATGTTTTTAACAATGTCAGACAATGTTCTCGGACAGAGCTTTTTCTTACTTTTAAATCTTTCTACAGATGGTTTTTCAGTGTAGTCAATCGATCATATTTGCTTGAGGAGCTAATATGGATCTGTGAATCTGTGCATGGTGACCAGATCTCTTGCTCTAAAGGAACGTATGCTTCACATTTCACAGGCAGAGAGCTGGAAATGATAAGTAGCTGATCTTGATTACCATGACACTTTTGTTTATAATCTATATTCCACAACAACATGATATTATGGATGGATATTTGCAAATAGTATTTTTTTTTTTTTCTATGACTGGAATCTAGTCTTATTTCACACAAATATTTCACAGCTTGAACACTACTGATTCATGAGATCATTACAACCCCCCAAAGCATGAACTCAAAAGCATAGATCACAGCAATATGTCTCTTATACTGAAAAATACTTGAGAGTTCCTCTTTTTCTTTTTCTTTTTCTTTCTCAATTTGGTAGGTAGGCTTGGCAAGAAGAATGACATATGTCTCTTATACTAGAAAATTATAAAAAAAAAACCAACCAACAATCTAAAGAGCATGGATTTGTTGATTGAGACCCACAAATGCTGCAAACTAATATGATCTAATAAATGGAATGGTTTGGGAGCTGTTTGCAAAGCTTCTTTTCTTGAAGCTGTGAAAGAAAGCACCCCAGTTTGCTCACAATGGAAGTGATGTGATGCTTGCCATGGCCTGCTGTTTAAAGCATCAAACCAACACGCTTAGAAGAGCAAGGAATAAGAGCCAGCCGAGGAGGAAAAGCCATTGTAGCTGAGACTTGTGGTATCCTTTGCCAATGTGCTGTTGTGTATTTATATGGAATTGATGCCATGAAACTTCTCTGATTGCTCCAAAGATCATCTGATTACAGAAAGGTTTGAAACCCAGCAACATTCTTGAAGCCGAGAGTTCTTACCTGTTTGCAAGTACTCCACTTTTCTTTTTTTTTTGTGCAGAATCGATTCAGAAGAGAAATCTGATGGAGGAGGTGCCTGCAGCTGCATTCCGGCCTCGCCGGTACACCGATTTCAAACCGCAGCATCGATGGTTATCAGATGAGAAATGCAAAACCCTAATTGTTGAGTTACCGGGTATGAGTTTTATTATTATTATTATTATTATTATTATTATTATTATTATTATTATTATTATTATTATTATTATTATTATTATTATTTACTCTTGTGGCTTATCTTGAGAAAAGTTACATTAACTCGATGCGTAAGGCTACCAATATAAGATGAGTGAGAGGGTCATGACTCATCTTATTTTTAGCTATATTTGTTAGAGTTTATTCTCTGGATTTTATCGTACGATTAACTCATCTATTTATTGGGCTAATTATATATTACCCTATGTAGTTAGTTACGTTTAACATACTGATTCTTGTACGTTAATAAATTATATTAGTATCCCTATAATTACATAAGTAAAACATCTGAGTTCATTTATCCTAACGATGTCAATTTTATCAACGAAAAAATAAAAATAAAAGGTAAAAAATATTTTTTAACGTTTCAATTGGTGATGATAAATGATGTTAGCGGTGGCGCATGACAACATCGCTGACGGTTGTGGAGGACCATTATGGACGAGGAAATTAGCGACCAAAAGTGAGAGGTCGTTTTGCATTTGTGTGGCATCAATGCAAATTCCGAGTGATGAAAAGGTCATCGACGTAGATATCAAGTGATATGGCACAACAACTGTATCAGCAACTATGCATCTACGTCGGCATCAATGCAGTTGCCGAGTAGCGAAAGGGTCGCTCAGCAACTGCGTCGACATTTGATGCAAATGCAAAGTGATCCTCATCTCTTATCGTCACTTTCCTCATCCACAACAACCACTTGAGGCCCCTAGCGACATCGTCATCCGCCACCATCGATGTTGGTTTGTCACCACTAACTGAAAAGTTAAAATTATCTTTTTATTTTTTATTTTCGTATGCCCGTTAGTAAATGAACTCAAATGTCTCACTTTCATAATTATTACATAAAATACAAGGATCGAGATATTAAAGATAGCTAACTATAAATATATATATATAATTAACCCCAATGTATTTGTTTTGTAGAGGCCGCCATCTATAACCCAACATCAGCTACCAAGGTTTCATCTCATGATTTCACCTTATCATGCATTAGTTCATGCAAAAAAAAAAAAAGAAAATTACATGCATGCGTGAATTTATTATTTTATAGTCTCTAACCTTTGAAAGGATGTAGGATTCAAGCAAGAACAACTCATCCTTCTCATCGACACCTCCCATCAACTAAAGCTCAAAGGCGAGCGACACATCGAAGGCGATCGATGGAGTCAATTTGACATGGTCGTTCGCATTCCAAAACACTGTGACGTCGAACCCATCACAGCCGAGTTCGACCCAGACAACGACCTTCTCTGCGTCACACTGCTCGACTCAGCCTCTAAGTCTCCATGGCCGACGTCGGAATGCAGAGACCGAAGGAGGAGGCTACAACTGAAGGCCCGCTTTGCCATCCATTACACGTTGAGGAAGGCATGGGAGAGGTTGTGCAAACTCTTCTGCTTGCGGATCGAAGCGAATGACTCGTTTAAGAGAGACGATTCCGTGAAGCGATGAAACAATGTGATGAAATGCCGGTGCCGAACCTTTGGTGTTTAACTTCTGTTGGAACCAAAGCAAGTAAGAAGTGCAAGTGAGTGACCAAGATTTCTTGTTCTTCTCCATCCTCAACTCAAGCTTAAGCACCATTTATGTTAGCTAGAATTTTATACGTCTAAACATAGTTTATATCATCACAACAACAACAAAGCTATAAATATGAATTTTTATATAAAACATCTTAATAAACACCGGGACTACTAAGCATCCCCCAAAACAAATACATCTCCAAGTAGAAGTAGAACCACATCAAAAGTTAGCGACTGATGCAAGACTCTCAACATAATTGGTCGTTTTGAATCTATGGCCGATGTCCTCTATTACGTCTTGTCGTAGCCGTTACGAAACAAGAACTTCTCATTCCACTCTCCAAACAAGAAGACGCTACGCAAGGCTGAGTTCAGAATCCATGTTGGGTTCAAGCCATCCTTGAGACATCCATATATCCACGGCACCACCAAAATTCATTGTGAAAAAAGAAACATAAGTGGCCCTTTTGATCTCTTTTAGATTGGCTCTATCATCCGCATATGAAGCAAAGGATAAGGTTAATTCTCTTCCGCCACCCTCTAACCAGGCATTCCTAACGTGAGATTTCCTCCATGCCCATCGACATAATGCAGGCACCCTCTTTGCACCGACAGAACATGTACCCAACCAACTTAAACCATCTTGTACAAGGATCGAATCCAAACCCGACGCGGTTAGAAAAGTCTTCCTGTAACAAGCAACTGTTGCTGGGTCTCGGCAAACTCTTAAGCTCTCTCTCAAGGAGGAATTAATTGCACACATGTTTGAGATTCATTGGTGATGATGAGAAGCCAGTCGCGGTGAAGAGGCATACCGATGCATACTTGTATGAAGCTTTATTCGGAACAAGAAGCTGGCCACCGGGCTGAACTCCCACTAAACATATGCACTGATGTCGTGTTGGAGTTTGGGTTTATGGCATAATGGAAGAATTGACCTAGTGGGTATCATGATCACCATAGGGTTGTTCTTGGTGTGATGTAGATGTGCACGGATGAAATAAGGGTCGGAGATCATGGCATGACAAGCTTCGCAGTATATTCTCAATGACTTGGTCAGGTATGCAAGTGGTGCACCTAAGTGAGCTTTCATTCTCCCATCTCGTTTTATGAGCTCTTTTATCTGCCATCACTCCTATGGTCCAAAACAACTTGATGAGATGTACAAAGATCATATGTCAAAAAAAAAATAAGCAAAACCAAACAAACATGATCTACTTCCAATGAAAGGAATGCAAATTAAGGCATCATGCAATACAATTAAGAATGAAGCAAACAAGTAAAGATCATAGATCAAAGATAATAAGCAAAGATACAAACAAAAATGATCTACTTCCAACTAGAAGAACATGAATTAAGGCATCGACCAAACTAAAAGGAGCAGAAAACAAATGAATCAATATCATACATCAAAGAGAATAATCAAGAAGATAAACACACTAGGTAAGTGCCAAGCTGTTGGTTGTAGACCTGAACAATGGATAAAATAACACGTAAACCAATAGGTTACAGCTACAAGATTCCTTAATAATTTTAGTTATATTGCAACCTACGTATCTCATTATTGAGATTTGGCTGCCACTGGGACCCAATGCAGAGGCATGGCATCAACCTAAAAGTTCAGTTAATAGGTCATGAAGTCGAGACAGTTTAATAATGTTTTGTACATTAATTTAGTGCAATGCAAGAAAATTAGTCTAAAAAGAAACTGTCGGCGAGCAGAAGCCAAAAGACTAGTCCACCATATTGACCTATTCCAATATCATCCCAGGCTGGTCTGATTTTGTCCAAAACCTCACACTTTTATAGTTAGAAATCGATTGGGATCATCTGGAATCAATTGGAAGCTATAGGAGTTAACCAAGTTTGACTGATTAAATCCAATTTGATATCCTAAAAAGAATACAAAACTCAACTCACTTAAGAGTATTCTCCATACTAGATATATTATCATTAAATTTCTAGAAACTATATTTCAGCAGAAAACACCATCCATGTTAAAATCTGATCTGATATAAACAAAGGGTTTAGGTGATCACATATCACATTTATTTGAAAAGATACAAATGAAAAATGAATTGGATGCATTAAGCACAAACAATTTGGGAATAAGTTGTAGCAGATTTTTTCTGGTAAATATATCAAAAACACCAAGATTGTCAATATCAACAAATGATCAAATATATGGAGCAATCAACTCACAGAGAATTTTCTAGCAAAGCAAGCAAATGCTAGCAATTAACCATAACAAAATTTAAAAGTACAAAACAGGTTCAATAATAGCTACAGCAGCAAGCTACAACAATACTTATACAACAGTAACACACACATAACAGGGTTTAGTTACACAACAATAATGCATAAAAAGAGTTACATTCTCCCATCTTAGTTATTCAGTAAAATGGAATAGATGATTATTCAATCTTATAAATCACCCTTGTAATGATTAATCATATTCCTAAACCCTATCTTCTTCGTGTACAAACAGCCATATAGCATCAAGTAGCAGTAAGTCGTGTGTGTCCTTCAAGAACGTGCAGTGTCTTAGAGGAGAGGTGAAGGACCGCGAAAAAATGGGTGGTTAGCAGAGAGAAAGAAGGAGAGGAGAGAAGATCCACCAGAAGCCGGAGCAGCGAGAAGATACGGCAAGCGAGGCGACGACGTGCGGCGGCGAAAACGAGGGTGGTTAGCAAAGAGAAAGGAGGAGAGGAGAGAAGATCTACCAGAAGGCGGAGCGACGAGAAGATGCGGCGAGACGAGGCGACGGAGTTCTCTTAGCAACTGCCGGCGCGATCGAAATGAGTCGACCGACTCCAAGCTATTGTTTGGCCGTCGATTTAAACGGCCAACAACCAACCGAGACCGAGCCATTGCAGTTGGGTTGGCCAAAGGGCTAATGGGCTAATGGGCTAATGGGATTCTATAGACGATAGTCCATTATACGCTTAGCAGAACCCATAATATATCAATTTTTTTATCTGAAAATTATAATTGTTTTTTTTTTCTATGACAAGAAACTAATACAATAGAATCCCTAGTTTTATTCAGAGTTTTCTTAATATATATATGTATATATCTAATATTAATTATTTTATTTTATTTCACCTGATCAGATATATTTTTATCTTAAACGTTATTCTGATGGTGGAACAAAGATTAATGGTTTTGACTAGCTTAATTAAGAAAGACTTTGAGAGATTACCGTAAAGATCCTGAGTTTGAATTAGGAGGAGATCGACGAGCTGTGAGGAAATGTTAAGCTTCTTCTTCCTCCATCGTTTCACGTTATCTCCAAGCTATAACGAGGCAGCCAAAAGCTTGATGGGAATACATTCCATGGACAAGTTTAGCAGCAAAGCAGTGCTCGGTTGAGAGGGATGGAATTTTATGGCATGTTCGCACAAGAGAAACACTGAGACTGGTTTTTGTAGCTCCCTTTGCTCATACGATAGATATATCTATAATAATAATCCAGTATTGCAGATGGAGTGAGTCATGATCCACGACTCTCGATCGCATTGACGGCTGCCTTCAGTTCTTGCTGGATCAGTGCTCTCGTCGGCGACATCACCATCTCGTTCCAAAACGAAGCAGACCCACAACTGGTGTTGGACCGAGGGTAGAGTTGATAGATGGAATCGGCGTCCTCGTTTAGCTCGCTCACGTTCTCCAGGCAACTGATCTCTCGGGGGTCTACCAGCAGACTGCTGCTGCCGTCTTTCCACCCTATCAGCTGTGATCAGGGGATGATGTCTGAGCTTCCACAGGGGAGGAGGGGCGGTGAGAGAAGAAGAGCTCGACTCACCTTGGCGGATCCCATGGTGTTGGTGGAGTAGAGCCTGGCATTGTCGACGAGCTGACAGTATCTTGGGAAGGCATTGGCAAACATGTGGTGGGACTTCAACTGTGACTTCACCCTCACTGCTCTCCCCGTTATTATCGCTCTCCTGCCGTTGAGGTCGGTCATGGAATTGAGCTCCAATTTAGTTGGATCTTAGTTCTAGAGATGCAGCAATACCTGATCCCTCTAACCACTGCGAGGTAGGCATCACAGACAACTCCAACCAGCTCGATCCTGTAAGGCTTCCTGTCCTTGGACTTGTATTCTTCGTCTTCATCGTCGTCGTCCTCCGCCGGTTCCCAGTAGTTCTCCGTGATGGTCCCGTCGTCGTCGACTTTGTATCCGACTCCCATCCGGTAGCGCTGCCGGTGGACTTGCCGTGCCATGGCGATGGTTTGCTGCACGAATGGCTCCCATGAGAGGGTGCCATCCATGATCACGTCTCGACCTTCGTTCAGTGCGGTCACCAGGAGGGAGGAAGCCGCGTCTGTTGATGACTGGTGGACCTGCTTGCCATGACTAGTTATTCTAAAAGCTACAGTCGATCTTGGATCAGGTGTTGATCTGAATCGATTCGCTCGACATATATGTCTTGAAAGCTAATCTTGTGGCAGGAATCAGGATGTGTGTTGAAAGCAAAGAACAGTACTGAAAGGTCTAGCGATGTCAACCACAGGATGCGGATGAGGTTTGAGTTGGAATGGTAGAGAAGGAGACAAAGCAGGTCGGATAAGATCTGTAAATGAAGAACAGCAGTAATGGTCAGTACCAGTTCAGCAGTCTGCAACATGTCGTTGTGATGACCTCTGGAGCTGATGGCGCGGTAAATGACATCCGTCTCTTTGAACGCGTCGGCTTCCACCACCACAGCGTTCGCCGCCGCTCCAGACCAGAATGCCCTGCAACCCCACAGGTAATCCGTCAATCAAGATGGCCTCTTCCAACGACGTAGCCTGATTGATGAGTGAGCTTTTTGTCCAAAAGCTTCTTTTCATCCATTCTTCCACTTATCCAGCGATCACAGTTGGACCATTACAATTCGATCTGGTGTTAGCCTTAGCCGGATTAGGTATGCTTTCTGCTTCATCTGTCGTAGCACCTCCCTGTGCTTGACGCAGCCGCATGCCTCGGCAACCAATTCTTCAAACCTACCATCGTCTTGTAGTGCTGCACCAAAGGTGGTCACTTTCTGCTGAGGCAATGCTTTGGTCCTTTTCCTTTTCCTTTTCCTTTTGTTCTACTATTTCCATTCTGCTTGATGTTTATAATCTTAGTTGCATCTCTTGTTGTTGTTGCTGTTTCGCAAAGAAGGGAAGGAACTAAGGAACTTACTCCTTCAGTATATCCTTGAGCACGGTGCTCTTGCCAGCTCCCATCCCACCACCCATCAGCAGCAGAACCGGGCTGCGGTCGGAGAGGGCCGCCGGAACCATGACGTCGGTGCAGCGGGATTCGATTCCGATGGCCTTCATCTCCTCCACCAGTGTAGAGAACACTCTTGTCACCTTCAGGTCTTTCGTCACCCTCTCAAACCTCAGTTTCCTGCGTTCGGCAATCAACCGACAAACACCACATCAGTGAATAATTAATCGTAGAAGTCTCCGTTCGGGCTGACTACTTTCTCCATAACTTGGATTCGTCATCCATCAATCTACGACAGTGGAAACAGATTGATTGAGACTTGTGAGGAAGTCCTCGAAACCTGCAACCGGAAGCCATCCATGGGAAGAAACTAGTGGACCTGGTTATCAAACTGTGTTGAGATGGCTGTGAGACCAAGGATTCAAGCTTTTGGGTTTAAGAAACAACACATCAAACAGATAAGTTGGCATGGACATGATTAGAGGTGAGATGAGGTTACAAGAGATATAATTGGTCAGAGAGTTGAAAAGCCTAAGCAGTGCCAAAAACAGTATAATTTATGGGTTAAACGTGCAAGAAAGTTGAATGATTAGCTTCAACTTAATCATATATAATAAAAAAATGTTATTTTTTGGTAGATTAAATTGCTCAGGCAGATGAGGATGGAGGAAAACAGTGCTGCTTACCTTGTGGCCTCCATGACAAAATTCTTGAGCTTCTTTTTGGGGCTGTCAGCACTCGCTACCTGTCTCCATAGAGAATGTTATTGGTATATATATATATGAAGAAAAGGATCAAAAAAACTATGCTGGGCATTACCTGACTAACGAGAAGAGTTGCATGGTTCCAGTGGAATGCAAAATAGGAGAGTATGCATTTGTCCAGTTCTTCCACAAGCTTCGCATACAGGGATTCAGGGTTTGGATCATTGGCAAAGAAGGCAAATATGTTGTCCTCACATCCCTTGGTTGTCTTGAGGTAATCGCGTGCCAACTTGCATAGCTGAGGGCACTCGTTGGCGTCCTCAAACCCCATCTGCCTTGCTGCGAGGACATGGACAAGAAGATGTCACACTTTACGGTGAGGTAAACCTGAAGGAAGAAGAACAGGAGAGTTCTTATTGGAAGCAGTGTGATGCAATGATGTGGGCCGATCAATTGTGAGCTGCCCATGTCTGGCTGTTGCGTTTCATTCCTGCAATCCAGCCATTGTCCAAATTTACCTCTGTAAAATAGACATGGATGAGGGTTTGTGGATGCAGACTTTTTGGGGAACAAAGCTGTTGAACTGAAAGATCCGAGTTATCCAAGGTCACACCATCTTAAGAAATAAACAGCACTAGAGAGCGAGAGAGAGAGAGCATGAAGTTATGATCATGGACAACAAAAGGCAAAAATAGTACACTGGAGGAACCTGCAATGTATTAAAGAATAGGTAAGCTGAAAGAGAGAAAGAGGAGGGGGGGGGAGAGAGAGAGAGAGTCAACAAACATCAGAAGAAGGCAAAAGTAGCACTAGAGGGAACTGAAAAAGAAAGCTTAAATGGACAGATGAGTCTAGAGAGCGAGAGACAGAGAGAGTCAGAGAGAATATATATTGGTATCAGAAGGCAGCAGTGCTCCCAAACGAATCTACAATAGAAAGCAGGAACTTATAGAGAGAGAAAGGCAAAATATTGCAGTAGAGGAACCTGCAACAGAAACTATGGATGGATGTGAGGTTTCTGCCATTTTAGGAAGGAAGAAGTAGAAAAGTGCCAAAGTCCGATCATCCAATTACCAACATAGTGGGAGAACCGCTCTAGCTCCTCCACCCGGCCGGAATCCGTCAGCACCAGCCGTGGCATCAACCTGAGATCCGTCGTCGTCTGCCGCTGCTTCCTCTGCCGGTGGTATCGCACCGCTGCCGCCGCCGCGCCTGCGATCGTGACCCCGAAGAGGTGGAGGAGGACGAGCTTGGAGATCCCATCTGCAAAGTTATGCCATTGAAGAAGAAGAAGAAGAAGAAGAAGAAGGGATAGCGAAAGAGAGAAGATCCACCATACCCGTGTGCATGACTGCGTCACGGGCCGACGAGCTTGAGATCCAAAGCTGCAAGCCCTGGCGCTGAGTGCGTCGGAGAAGAATGAAGGGTGGTGGATTATGCAATGTGGGGATAGCTGTTGTGGTCAACGCTGCCTTCGCTTATATTTGTTCGGCCCTCGTTCTCATGCCATATGACTTTTTACATATATATATATATATATATATATATATATATATATATATATAATTTTAAAAAATGTGAGTGTATTGGAAAAAAAAGAGTAAAATATTTTTAAAAATATGATTGGGTTTGATTGGATTGGAATTAGGCTAATTTACAATTATCATGTAGAACTCGTGCAACACTTTAATTCATCGTGTCGATTTTAATTGGTAAAAAATGTAGGTGTCGAAATCATATTCAATTGTGTTGGTGTAGCAATTGGTAGGTGTCATCGAGTAGCCAACCTATGTAGCTTCACCTGCAATCTTGACCTAAAATTAATAGCTTGATGGTTATTTAGAAAAAACACAATATTAATAATTTTTTATCAGGAATTACGTGAGATTATTTGAATTATAGAAGTATATACAAAATAAAAAGAAAAAACCTAATTTGATCCGATTCGATTCGAACTCAATATAATTGATCATCTCAGATCTCGCATTGACTTAATACACTTAACATTAAAATTGCTTGATTTGTGCCTCTATTATTGCAGGACCTAATGCAATGATCTCATTGGGATTACTCTAAGTCTCAAATTTGGGACAACAATTGAGTGTGGGCTCGAGCTGTCTCCCAAAAAAAATATATGATCTCATATGACAGAAGGACCACAATCTTTTAGATATTGTAGAACATTTATTTCTCTTTTATCTTTTATTTGTGTGTGTGTCTGTGTGTGCAGGTTTGGCATGTGAAATCATTATCGAATGGACCACAACAATAATATGAAATTGTTGAATGGACCAGATTTTTTTTCTATTTTTTTAATCTTTCATTACTGAGTTCTTATGATTTTTTAATCACTAGAAAAACCTAATGATTTTTCTAATCCAAATCGATTATTTTGGAGCTTACGACTTGTGATTTTGGTCGTCATAATGAATTTTCTAATCCTATCTGAAATGGGACAAAATATGTTCATTTAATATTTATATATATATATAATTTATGAAACTGCCATCACTGCTTACATCTTGTGGTCATATGATACATATTAAATCAAGCATAGTATGAGAGATACATCAGCCAAAGATCTAAAAACTACTTTAAACAAATAATAGCTTGAAGAAGCCACTGTCACATACTCTTACATCATTCCCCACTTGTTGCATTTATTTTACAGTGTTCTCCAGCTCATGCTCATCAACCACAAGAGCTGCTGTAGCTTTGTGCGATGGACCATTTGGGATACAGGAAAAGCCAAGTGTGAGGATTCCGAATGATGTGATCTGACCATTTCACTGCACAAATCCATCAAAGCTCTCATAGCTTTCATAGATGTCTCAACTTTAATGAACATGAAGTTGTTAGCTGGAATGAGAATGACAAGGAGTTTAAGATGATCTCAAGCTTTTTTTTATATGGAATGACAAGAACATGAAGGTGGAATTGCCACATAATTCCCCCTCATTTGTTTTGTAGATCTGACACTGCGTTTTCCTGAAACAACAGTTGTTGCAGTTGATGAGGATAAGCTGTCAAATCTACAGAAAATACATTGCAAGAACTGCTGCCATAGCTTTTGTGAATGCAAGAGGAGGACTTGTGTTGTTAGGGTTCTGAACAATATCATAGATGATGCATCAGCCAAAGTCCTCCGAGCCATTATTATAAATATGATGACAGACATTTATTTTTAGCTTCGCCAACTCAGTCTGATCAGATCAGCTGCATTTTTTACTGCTGCTGTGAATGAATGAACCATTTGTTTATGTATTCACACATATAGATCATATCATGAGAAACACAAGTTTCTAATCTGTTTTCACTGTAAATTGATACATGGACAAATATCAAAGATACATCAGGAAATCCATCAGAGATTTTGTCAAATGAATCATCTGTTTATGGTGGCACCAGGAGAAGACCAATCTGAGAGTTCTGAATCAATGAACAACTCCAGTTTTCTAGCCAACATTACCGAATGCTATGCCTGTGAGTTGCAGGAGAGGGTGTCATTATCTTATCCTCGACACTGTTGCTGCATGCCCACCAGACTCTCGTGTTTCTTTCTCTCTCTACAGTCACATCCCTAACTCGTTCCACCAACTTTGGGTGCCGGAGAGACTGCAGCACTTTGTGGTGGAGGAACAGCGACTTGTCACTGTCGAGAATGTTAAATGGATTGATGCTTTGAGCTTTTCGATGAGTCCCACTGAATGACCTGCATATCTTTATGATTCAATTGAGATTGCTTTTAAACTTAAAGAGTGTTTTACTGGAAGAACAAAAATAATAATATTGGTTTTTTTATATTCGGTTTGTACTTTTTTTTCCGACGAAAATATTCTCATATTTGTACCTAAATGATTTGATCATAAATGTTATTCAAACCATTTTCGATTTTAATAATTAATTATCATAAAACCTTTTTTTACAGAAAAAATCAACCGAATTAATATCCTAATGATTCTAAGATGATTACTATTATTTTTTATATTTTAAAAATTTTATTATAATTAATTATCGATTTTTTGAATAACATATGTGACCAAATTATTTATTAAAAGATAGAGAATATTAAAATAGCATTCTATGTGAAAATAAATATTGAGACAACATCTGATAAAAAATTAATAATATATCCTTTTAATAAAATATTCTAAATTTAATGTAAATTAAAATAATTTTAGCTAGCTCGCAGGGAATAGTGATAAAGCATTTGAGCTGTCATCACAGAATCCCACGTGAATCACATGTACAAATCTGAGGAGTATATATATATATATATATATATATATATAAAGTTTGCAATTGGGACTCCACAAAAAAGAGATGGAGACCCAATTATGGCAATCTTGTCTTAATGTTATAAAAAAAGTACTTTATTATTCTATTTTACTGATACAGTTATAGGGCAGGGATAGGTAGAGCACTCTCCACCCAATCCTAGTACTCATTCTCATCTCGCTTATATTATTATATTATATATAATATACATTATTAAAAATAAAAATATAGAACTTAATCTAAAATCTATAATTCTAACCATCCAACATTAATTACTAAACCAATCTTATATTTAATTTTTTAATATATTTGAAAAAGAATACAAAATTAAAAAATTAAAAAGTAAATAAAACTATTCCATCAAAGAGCTGAGACTTGCTTCTTCCATTAACGGTAATTTTATATATTTCTTATTTATGTAAAAATCCATCTTGCATGGATATGTGAGTAAATTGCAAAAAAAACAAGATTAATGAAGAGAATTATTAATTTATAGATTTATTTAGATATATTTAATTATATTTGTATTTGAATATCGTTATGACCTGTGAACTGTACAAAATATCATTGTTATTAATTAATAAAATTTGGTATTGTTGGTTAATTGTAATAATATTTTTATATTTTTTAAAAAATATTAAATTAATTAAACAAAATATAAATAATTAATGGGTTTCTCTCCTCTAATGGAGGATTTCTATCCCCGTCCCCTACTTCTGTTTCGTCCAATACTTCTAATATAATTATTTTATACTAGTCATCAAATTAAGAATAATGAGGGTTAAATTTATCCTATCGAACTACTTAAAATCGAGCTTAGAATCCCTTTATAAATCTTAGAATGACTTTAGATTAAAAAATAAATTCGATTCCACCCTTTGATGAGTCAGTCAGTCAGTAGTGATTAGAAGTTGTTAATCCTCTAAGATTAGATTAATTATAATACTTTTTAATAGGATTTGGTATTCGAGTTTGGATCCAAATTTAGTATGGATAAAAGTAAGATTAAAATTAATGAATACCCAAAATCCAGCATCATAATTTTTAATCAACATTAAAAGAGACATTCCATCACAAGTGGTTAAAACCAAAGAAAGAGATGTCCTTTTCCCCTATCCACCAATGCTGATATGCTATTATTTCACCTAATTCAGCCACCTAATCATCTTCATAAAAGATTTCTTAAAAAAAATCCTTGTCTTCCTTTTTAGCCAATCAAACACCAATCATATGTCAAGGTTTTATTTCATGATGGATCCCTAAGCTCTTACTCCTACCTTTGCTACAATTAATGATTGCTAGTAATGTCTCCTTTTATCTTTTTGGCAAAGTGAGCTCAAATTGCTCCAATAAAAATAAAAAAATGAGAGGGTGGATTCTCAACTAAGGAGATAATTATTACTCTATGACTTTAAGCTTTCAATAGTTTTTCTCCCCAATTTTATATGGTATAGGTGTTGTCATGTTTCATGTCTTATGAGAACTAAAATTAGCAATGAATAATTAGAATAATTTTGTCAAATCAATGAACCATCCTTTACCTAGACAAGATGTGATAAGGACAATATATATAATAATTAAATATGTGAATACATAAATATGAAGATGATTGAGAAATTATAAACCTTCTCTTCTCTCATTTTGGTTATGTGAATCAATCAATACGAGATTATAGATTTTATCTTATATCATCTTTATCTCAAAATTCATCAATCCTATACAAGATCAATATCTAAAATCCACCGATGATGTACTTATAGATTTTATTTGAGATCATTCAAAGGTATGTATCTAAATTTAAAAATCTATTATTTATTTGAATTCAAATGTTAATATTAAAACTTTAGAAAAAAACAATTTATTATGATTTTTATGCATGTTCCTCTCCTTTTCATATTTGTCATTTGTAAAAAGTTTGGATCATATGTAAAATTTTCTCATTTTAAGTCACTTTATCATATCATATCTCATACACTAACTCCCAAAACATTGATTAAAACAAATTGAAAGAATTTGTCACACAAGAAGTGCTCATATTGCATGGCAATTTAATAGAACAAATTGAAAAAGTAGAAATGAGAGAATACCGTAATTGATTTATATGGGACTAATAAGTGTAAATATTCATGATAAATTATTTAATAGATCAATTATCATATCAACCACGTTTCACACATTAACTTTATTTAGTGAGACATGTCAACATAATTAATGAAAGATATGACATTGCTAATAATAAATAAGGTGGGTGTCGGTCAAAATTAAATGTCAACATGGAGCAAAGCTATGTGGAAAACGACGATACCGAATCGAAATAATATGATAATTGAGAGAAAAGATAGGAGAAAAAAAAAAGACATTCAATTCCTCTTTGACTATTGACTTTGTCAACTTGATCGACACATTTCTTACCGGGTTTATGATATATTTGACACACGCCCATACTCTAATCGTGGACACCCAAAATCCACGAATCCGAATCCGATAAGGCTGAATCCATATTGGATGATGTGCATGAACTCGGCGCGGGGGGGGAGGGGATCACATGATTCTTAGCGGCTGAAGGATTCGGGTTCTGTGCTGATTCGATCCGATAACACCCCACCATTAAGCAATAGTGTCCGATTGCAATCACCGTTCGGTCAATTCACCAAGTCGATGGCCCCCTCCGACCAACGGCCTGTTGACGCGCGGCCCGCGCGAAGCGAAAACCGCGGAGAATTATATCCACTTCTTTATCTCTGCCCCCCCCCCCCCCTCATATTAATCGGCGCTCTGATCACCGTCTTATTTTATTGCTAAAACGGTGCGTTGTACCCGATTTTATACCCGTCCGGTGGGCCGCCCCATTCGAATATTTTGAGGAATGAAAAGGCAGGTAACATCGGAGTTTGTACTTGATGGGTGCGAAACGTCGTGTCTTATTTTAGAAACGGCTATAACCCAAAACCACCTTCAAGAAAAGAAGTCTTCCTTCTTCTTTTTTTTAATCTTATTTCCCCTCTTTTTTGTCACGCGCAAAGCTGAAATCGACGGAGATCGATCGATCGATTGATCGATCTTTTGGGGTTATTCTCTTTCCAATCGATTCGTTCTTTATCTTTGTGTTGGTTCGGGCGATCGAGCGCCGGAGGAGGGGAGAATGGAGGGTTTCTATGCCGATTTTATCGAGTTCATGAGTAAGCCCGCAGTGGTGGAAACCCTGATCGACGTGCTGCTCTGCGCCGTGCCGATCTGGGTGGCGGTGATGATCGGGCTGGTGATCGGATGGTCGTGGCGGCCGCGTTGGACGGGGTTGCTTTTCCTGGGCCTCCGGAGCAGGTTCCGGTTCATCTGGACGGCGCCGCCGGGGCTCGGAGCACGCCGGCTTTGGCTAGCCTTCACGGCCCTCTCTGCCTTCTCGGTGTGCCGAAGGCTGTGGTCGAGCTTCAAGGGGAAGCAGGATGGACCATCGATAGCGGGGGAGACGGGGCCGAGGGCGGCGGTTCTGACGAGCTCCACGTTGGTCGAAGGAGGCGGTGACATTTTAAGGTAGCTATTGGTCGAATCTGGCTTCTTTTCTTACTCTGGCTGATTGAATTGCGTTTGATATTTACTTTTCTTTCTATACCTAATGATGATTGGTTGAAATGAGCTTTCCCTTCTTTCTTCTCCTTGTTTATCAAGAAGATCTTCTCTACATTTTAGAATGAAGTTTCAACTTTTGGGGTAATAGAGTTTGTTCTTTGGTCTTTTCAGGTATATGCTATATTTACTCTCCCTAATTTTTGTAAGCAAAGTAGGTTGCATCGCCCGCCCTTCAGCTTTTTTGTAGTGGTAGTGCTATTTTGCATTTCTACCGTTTCCTTTTCACGAATTGTTTCTGAGGAGGATTCATTTAAGAAAGTTATGCTATACATAAGCATTCCAAGTAATGGTGAATTCACGGTAATTATCTTAGCTCTTGTGCATGTAAATGCTTGAATATGTTTAATGAACTTTGACAATCTTCATGCTAGCAACTGGACGAGTTTTAACGAATACATGTTGATTAGTCATCATGTCTATGAAAGCTAATTTAAAAATGTTGAGTAGAAGCTATATACTTCATTACATGGGGAAAGCCCAGCAAGATCCTTGCATTTTTTTAGTAGAAACTTATCCACACCTTTCTTTACATAACTTGTAATACTGTTCTTGTGTTCGCATCACCAACTATTTTTGTTCATTTTTAACAAGTCTGCATCCCATTGTTTGTCTGTGATGCAATAGAGGACGAGGACACTCAATTTATTGGATCTCGATCTAATTTTGATGTCCTCTATGATATCGTGTTTTCATTGGCTTCAGAAAAAGGCAGCTTGCTACATTAAGCAGGAGTGTCAGTAATAGCAACCTAAGCCTTATAGTTAGAGAGACTATTTCGTGGATTTCAACCTTGATCAACAAGCCAAAAAGCAGCAATCTTACCGTGGTGCCAAAGAATTCTTTGTGATCACTAGCCCATATATCCTGTATATGACCACTAGGATACTCCCTTATTCACCTTTGTGGATTCTGTATCTAAATGCACTGTATATGACCAAATATTATTTGTATACTCATTCTGGATTTCGAACCATGCTGCCACCAACAACCTGTTGAATTTCAAATTTCTCCTTTTTATCGACTAGGATTTTACCACTATAGGACTTTGTGGCATATGTTATTAGTCTCATGAACGTGCTCTTGTACACTTGTAATAAACAGTACATTCCTGTTGCATCTTACTACTTCCAAATCGACACACTACGTGAACTCAGTAACTACCTGATGCGGCTTTAAACTGTGTAGTCTCCCATTGTGTTTCTGCCACTGTCTTATGTTATGTATACCAGTGTTACTTGGATACACAACACAGGCATTAAGAATCTGACTGAAATATTTAGAAATTAAGACATGGAAACAATCCTACTTCAGTACGATTATGGTTATATTTTTTCTAGACATATGTATAGATATTTTTATTGATTGCTTTGTAATCATTTCCGGAACAATAAAGACTGATTAGAGATTTAATTTTAGAATTAAATTTGAAGTATAGTACTGTCATGCGTTTTACAATTGATGGTGATAGCAGCTTGAACAATTGTAACTAAGTTCCAAGAAAAGTTTGCAAGATTGGGATTGGATCTGGAATTGGTTTTAGGATTTAGGATTGAGTTTGTTTTAGATCTATTGGTTCAGCCAAGTTGTAACTTGTTTTTCTTTGATATGTTAAACTTGGGTGGATTTTGTATGGGACATATAGGATACACTTGGCATTAAATCATAAATTTTTTTTTTAGGACTGCACTAAGTGCATCTGCCACTTGCAAGTGAAGGTACTTCTGTTCCAGTGAAGGAGGGCTTTAATGTATTCACCTGCAAAAAATTAAGTGGAGCTGTAATTAGTGAAATCATTTAGGATTGTACAAATATGTTCAAAGACATACTGCAAGTGATTAGATAATTCATATCAATTCTATTTAATTGTATGAGGAGAGGTAGAGGGAAAACTAAGAAAATTTTACTACAAACGAGGATAAAAAATCTGATTGCTATTTGTTATGGAACTTTGTGCCGTGGTCGAGGAGTCAGCATGGCAAGGTTTCGCCCGTGTGCGCAAGCTCGTCCGCATCAGTCGAGCAGGGGATGGAGCTCGGAGAAGGTCGGCGGCGTACGCTCTTAGGCTCGGTTCGGGCCGATGACGATCGCTCCAGGATTCATCTCGGTCAAATGAAGGTTCCTGCACAAAGGCCTCGTCGGGGTGGGGGTGCTCGATGTGGCTCCTTCAACGATCAAATCAGTGCTCCGACCGAGATGGTCTCAAAAGTTCAGTATGTAGGGAAAGTTTCAGAGAGAGGGAGAGTTAGAGAGAGAGACCAAGGGTCAAAGTCTCAGGAAGGAAGCCCTCCGGTGTTGTGTCTCTGGGGTTGCTTTTATACCTGCTTGCCGAAGGTCGACCGTACCAGGTTTCGTAATGTCGTCGACTTCCCTTGCTACAGTGGCGTACGGCCTCGCATGGTCTCAAGGTCCTTGAGCACCGCACCTGCACCTGTTGGTGCCATGCGCGGGGTTCATGCTGCTGTTGCACTAGATCGGTCACGTCTGCTCCAGGTAGGCCGTGACTGTGTCAGGTTGGCCGTGATTGCGCCAGGTTGGCTGAAAGCATGGTGTGTGACGTGCCAGCTCATTATCACTATTGATAAGTATTGTTCTAGCCAGAGCTCAATGTTAGAAAAATATCTAACATCATGACTTGATGTTGCTGCTGGTATGAGAAGAGGTATAGCAAGTCCTAAAAATAATTTATTAGCAACCATAAAAAATATTTTATTACTCATAGTTTGATTCAAAGGACTGTTGTCTTGCACTGACCACCCATTACCATACCTTGACTAGATTCGGTACGTATTGATGTACTGACACATAGTACATTGAAGTCTTGAAGAGGAACAAGAAGAAGGAGAAGAGGAAGGAATAGATGGCGGAGGAGGAGGAGGAAGGAAGAAATGGAGGGTGGTGGAGGAAGACGAGGAAAAGGAAGGAAGAAGTGGAGGTGGTGGTGGAGGAAGACGAGGAAGAGGAAGGAAGAAGTGGAGGTGGTGGTGGAGGAAGGAGGAAGATAAAGTGTAGGAGGAGAAGAAGAGAAGGAATGTACTGGAATCAATGGCACATATGGAGGATGGCGATTGACGTTAGCAGGAGGCTAGGGTCGAAGTGGGCTTACATTTGGTTGAAGAGGGCTTGCATTCATAAGCCCAAAAGAGAGCTAAATAGTTTTGGTTTTCTTTTTAAGAAGTTAGATTGGACCATCCAGAAGAGGGGTAGTACATGTACCAATTCATGTTTGGACCAATATATCCTGCCCATTTTGTACTGGTCTGGGTGAAACAACATTCTATGGTTTGACTAATGATATTACTCGGTCAGAGCTAAGCTGTCATATACCTGTACATTTGAGGTTGGTGGTGTTGATTTTTTAAGTTTGACTAATGATTTTTTTAAATGCTTGTGTTTGATTAGCTTGAGACATGTACAATGACTAAAATTAATTGTGTTGATCCTTTCTATCACTGAGTCCTTTTTTCAAACCATAACTTAAATATTACATGTTAGATTCTTATTTCAGTCTAATATATCTGATGTAGCATAGTCATTAAATGTACGTTAATTGAGGTAGTCTATGTTGTAAGCCTCACTATTTTCTTTCTTTAATTTTGTAGCAAGTGATTCCATTTGATGAAAAAAATAATACTTTTCCTCATTAAAATTTTTTACTTTGTTGAACTTTATGGACCTGCTGAATAATGCATTATTGTTTTGACAGTTTCATATCCCCCTACAGTTGTGGCACTGGTTGAACTTGCTTCTTTATTTTATCATTATGGTTTCATGATGATTGTATAGGAGATTAATTGAACCATGCAATTCACCTGTTAAAGAGAGGTATATACAGAATGAATATATGTGATGATTTCTAATCTAGGTTTGTCAAATGGCCATAAAATAGGTTTTCATAATTAAAAATGCCTATGGAGTACCTATGAAGCAGTTAATCCAACTTAAATATTTTAATAAATATATCTATGACATGATAGTTTTCCATTTATTAGCTAATTTTCAGTGATATATATATATATATATATATATATATATATATATATATATATATATATATATATATATATATATATATATATATATATATATATATATATATCGCCACTTTTCAACATGTCGAATGCTTAAATGGTTTATGTTATAGATTTCTTTCTTCGCTGTCAAAGGACCTTATAGCATGTCAATTAGAACTTTTTCTGTTATGTACTATAGATTGGATTTTTTTTTTCATCTAAGGCCATTTTAATCTAGGACATTTTCATGGGGACTTCTTTGAAGACCACAAATCTTGCATAACGAAGTACTTTTCTCTATTAAATTCATGATCTTCTATGAACATATTGGTTACTTTTTCTTGTTTCCTGTTGTTTTTCTTTTGTTGGATAAAGCCTTCTGTAATGAAGCAGTTTTTTTTTCCCTCGGGCGATCAAGAGAGCTATGACCATCAAGTCAACTAAGAGCGCTGTTCCCAGAGCTTTCTCTGAAGATGTTCTCTCATGAGTTCAGGAAAATAGTTGTAACTGGCTTGTTAAGTATTTTGGACATGATTGAAAATAAACTGTATTTGGCTTTGGACCTTGTAGTGTCTTAATTGAAAAAGAAAATGACTTTTGCTATGTTTGATATCTCCAATTCCAGCAATGGAGCTGTTGTGGCTGAGCATGACATCGTTTCTGAGAAGGATTTAGAACATCTATTGCACCTTCTAGATGATAAAGTTGGAGATGCAGCTTGGCAAAATCAGATGGAGCGCACCACACCCAATATGATTTACCAAGCATGGCGTCATGAGCCTGAGGTATGTCCTACTCTCTTAACAAATCCCTCGTTCAGTTTGACAAATTTGATTATGTCTATTTAAATTCTTTATGCATCATACTGTTCTTATACTGTAGAATATTGCTTCATTCCTTTTCATGTTTTCATCATAAAAATTTTTCTGCACTCGTTCTGGAAAGCCATATAAGTTTACTACTTAAATTTCTCCACAACAATTAGTTTAACTGAGGAAATTTTGTTTTAAGTATGGTAAATATCCCGGTTTTATTTCATCTTTCACAGGTTGGGCCCATCATTTATCGCAGCAGAACTGTTTTCGAGGATGCAACTCCTGAATTGGTTCGAGACTTCTTTTGGGATGATGATTTTCGGCTTAAATGGGATTCCATGCTTGCATACCACGAAATATTGGAAGAAATTCCTCAGAGTGGAACAATGATTAATCACTGGATAAAAAAGGTCTAATCAAGTATTATAATCATGACACTGATTTTTTTATTAAATGCACCAAGATAACCCAAATACACGGTTGTTGTGTGCAGTTCCCGTTCTTCTGCAGTGATCGAGAATATATAATTGGTCGACGTATATGGGAGTCTGGGGCTACTTATTACTGTGTGACAAAGGTATACATGACATTTTACATTTCTTGTGAAGATATGCCATCTTATCTCTAATCATCAAACTACAGATGGTACTTAATGCTCTTTTACATTCTTGGAAGCATTCTAGCTCATGCTATAGTAACTGACAATTGTTCAATAGGAGCATGCTTATCATAGGAGGAACTTTAATTGAGAAATATTTGGTTAGGCCAAGCTTCTTTATTTTGCATGTATAAGTTCCGTATCGCCTTAACAGCACTTCATGGAAAGCCACCTTTTCATTTTGAATGAGAGATCTTTGTAAAACATATTACACAGCATCTTGTGTTCATTCCGCTCCTCCATGTGTGTGTATACCCAATCCTGACAGAGTAATTCTCACCACACATGCCATATGTTTTCCCATGATAATGTATTTATAGTTTGGTTCCTAAGATTTGGCATTGGGTTATCATATATTCATTTCATTGATTTCTTTTACGAACAATGTCTCTACCCTCTAGTTTGACTACCTAAAGTGAGTTTGTGTTTTAGATATAGAAATATCTATTTCTTATCTAGTAACCCAAGATGTCAATCTTACCATCATCATCTCTGTGGCAGTAACTTTGTGTGTCGCTACCTAAGTGCTTAACATTTTAGCATATAATATATGTTTGGTCTTACATCAATCTTGTAGGGTTTTTTTTTCTTCGAATTAAGAGTGCTTAAGTTGTCACATAATGCTCTGATGTGCATATTCACTTTAACTATCTTTTTAAATTTTATTTACAAGAGATTTTCACTCTTTCTTTATGTGTTTGGTATTATCTGTTTTTGTGATCTCAAATATATATTATAGCTCGATGGAATATGCAAGTAAGCAATTGTACCTTACAAGCTTAGAATGTGACTTTGCTGTATAGAAAGAGAATTGTTTATTCTAAACATCTGTTAACATTGAACTAACAAAATAAAATAGAAAAGCTCTTGATTTGGTCTTTTCTGGCTTAATCGGTTCCAAGAACTGCTGTATGTACAAGTTTGTTTGACTAAAGGTTTAGTAAACACTTATCTGTTGGAAACTAGTATTGTTAATGCTTGCTGGCCAACTGGTGTATATTACACTTAAGAATATCATCTATGTTATCTTTTTTTTCAGTTTAGTGTCTCTTTGATAGACTTTAAATTAAGCTTTGAACTTCAATTAAAATGCAGTCGTTGAACTTGCCTCCGCATGACCTGATTTTTCATAGTTGGAATATAAATATCATTGCCAGCCTGAGCACTTGGCAGCAAAACTGTAAAAGAACTAGCATTAGTTATGTTGCACTGTTTTCTAAATTCAATCGGACTTCAAAGATTGTTGATTGTTTTGCAACACGTGATGTGCAGGGAGTACCATACCAATCTTTACCCAAGAATGAAAAACCCAGGCGTGTTGAACTGTATTTCTCAAGTTGGCGCATCCGGGCTGGTAACTTTTCAAATCTTATTTAGTTTTTTCTGGAGTTTGTGATGTTAGGTGTCAAGCTTCCATCGGTTAGCTCCTATGCTACCAAAGCACAGCCCCGTATTAATGAATGTGATCAGGTTGTCCACTTACTAGATCTCTTGCAATGGTATCAATTTCATTATCCATTCAGTTTAGTAACATATAGTAGGCCAAAACTAGCAAGCATGTTTACAATGGCAACAAGAGGCTCTATTGTCCCAATTATTTGGGGTCAGTCGGCTATATTGATTATTTTCCACCATTAAGTTCTGTACGAGGCAGTATCTTTAGTCAAATCAGGAGTCTTCAAATCTCTTTTTATCGCCAAACAAGCAAGCCTGTATAACCAAAAAACAGAATCACAGAAGCAATTTCCAGTAAGACTGATCGGTTGGATGTTGAAGTTTAAATCTGCTTCTTTTTTTTTTTTCCGTTGGCCATGTGTTATCTTCGTTATACAATTGTTTGACTATTTCTATACTAATAATGCTTCATATACACACATTCGTTGATTTCTTCGGTGGCAATTTTTTGTCGTTGAGGATGTGCTGTGCTCACTTGTAGCCACCATGTCCGAGCCACACGAGACCTATGTAATCGAGCCTTTTACCTTTCAAATAGTATGTAAACACCATGTCGGACAGGCAGTGATGCATTAGTATCGGAAATTGATCCACCTGCTCCTGCCTTTTTGCATGTCATCTGCAGCACTACTTCCATGCATATACTTGTCAGGAATAGTAGTAGAGGATGTAACCAAAAAGTTTGTCTTGTTTTTTTTTTTTTTGCTTTTCCATGAGTGCAGTGGAGTCGCGGAAGCAAGACGGGCAGCTATCTTCATGTGAGGTAACTCTCATTCACTACGAGGACATGGGCATTCCCAAGGATGTAGCCAAGGTTGGTGTTCGTCATGGGATGTGGGGAGCGGTTAAGAGACTGCAATCGGGTATGAGAGCATATCAACTGATGAGGAAAACAGAGGCTTCTCTCTCCAGATGTGCGCTCATGGCACGGATCACCACTAAGATCCCGATTGATGGAGCCATCACTCCACTTGAGGCAGAGACATCCAGGGCTTCTGGAGCAGCTAATGGCATTGTTAACAGTATGCAGCATCACGGACTTGATTGGAAATGGGTCGTTGTTGGCGGAGTCGCTGTGGTCTGTGGACTTCAGGCTGGTCTCGTCGGGAAGGCCCTATTAGTCGGAGCTGCAAGGAGGCTCGCAAAGAAATGAGATTCATCCGGATCTCCCTTTTTGAATGCCAATGATGTTTTCTTATGATGAATGAGGGGCTTTTGGTTGGATGGATGGATGCTCACACAATTAATTCGTCAATGATGATGATGATGATGATGATTGATTATCCTCTGCAAACGTTTATAGATCAAAAGAGTGTTTTATTTTATACATATTATTTATTGGCACTGTATGGTCAAAAAGAGTGTTCCTATCCTTGGAATCATACACATATCCCAGAACATGAGATGTGGGTATGGATGGAGTTTAGACCAGTATCACTTACTTGTAGAGGAACATTCTTTTTGTGTTACAAGTAGAGATTACTACTACAGATACACACGAATGGGATCTGTAACTTTTTTGTGTCAGCCCAAATGCCCAGTGCTTGATTAATTCATGAAGACGGGAAGCTTAATGTAAAGGTAAAGGTGCTGTGACACACACTGTGTGTGTGTGTGTGTGTGCGTGTGTGTGTCTTCGGTTGTGTTGTCCTTTTAACAGATCCATGTAAATGATGCATTAGTGTCAGTAATGACACAAGTTGAAAATAACAAATCCTTCACCGATTGAAGTGTATCGAAGATAGTAGAAAGAACAAAAAGGATGGAAATCAAAAAGCCATATAAATGCCATTGTTTTAGGTCTTACGATGCTGTTTCCATTTGTTTCTAAGATAATTGGTAAGAAATATGTTTTTTTTTTTTTTACAAAGGGCAACAAATAATGAAAATGATATTTGATCTTTGCATCCTTACTATCAACCATCAACTCTGTATTAATTGACATCTTAAAAAAATTATGGGCAAATTTTCTCAAAAAAATTTGAAAGTATTTATTTTCTTTCTTCTACAACGCTTCCTTTTTATTTTATTTCCGTAGAGCATTCCCTTTTTTTCCTATGAGATTAAATTATTCTTAGTGTTCACTTCATCAACCAACTTCGTCCTATGATCTTGTCATCTTATTGTCATTATTGATGTGTCCGCACGAACCCATCATTGTTGTACTCGTCACTTTTGTCTCGCTCGTGAAGGTCTTGTAGGTCTTGAGAGACCTCTCACTGTCCTTTTTGGCTCATCACCATCCTGATATGTCCTACCCTTCGTTATCATTCTCACCACCTTTGCCCCGCCCACAGAGGCTTTTTTTGTCTTCCTCGTAGGCCTCGTGAGGCTCCTCGCCATCACTTCATCCTCCCTCCTCCCAACATGGGCTCTCGCCCTCCATCCCCACTACTGTGAGCAAAAGCGATAGAGAGCGAGGGTTGAAGGGAGCGATGGGCAAAAATGGGGTAGGGGAATGCTCCTTCAACATGAGATGCTTCAATAATGATAGGGGTAGGGGCATGCTCCTTCAACATGAGATGCTTCAATAATGATAGACGAGAGTGAGGGCGAAGACAGTGATGAGGGCACAACAACAGACGAAGGTCCCCTAGCAACGACAATGGTGGAATACTTTATGGGATGAAATTAAAAAAAAAAGGAGATGGTATATGAGAAAAAAAGTAAAAAAAAAATTATAAGATTCCTTGTGAAAAAAGCATCCAAAATTCATGAGATAAAATTTATAATTCTCGATTTATGATAAGTGAATTTGGTAGACCTTCACTTTATCTATAATCTAATTTATTTTTTTATAAGATAATTGATAAAGATGATATATATATATATATATATATATATATATATATATATATATATATATATATATATATATACCTTCCTTCCCCTGTCGCAGTCCAAAATCTTTTTTTTTTTGTTTTCCCAGAAAATTGTCACTAAAGCATACAACGCTTTAGTAAGTGACATGCATTCCCAAACCATTAGACTCTCTCACCCATCACCAATCCTTATTCTAACGTGTCCAGAATTCCAAGTTCCACAGCGTACTGTCGTCCCCTTAACTCCGCACCCAATCTTTCCAATGTTTCATAAACTTCTTCGGCCTGGGGATGCTGCAGCACCCCACCAGCCACGAACTCATGAGCGACACCACCAACCTCGATCACACTACAACCTGTTTCCTTTCTCACCCCTCTCTCCTTCATCGCCCTTCTTGCCTCACCGGCGTTCCCGACGTCGCCTGCACCTGCGAACACGTTCGACAGAGCCACGTAGCCACCACCATCCAAAGGATCCAACCGTATCACCTGTCTTCCTGCTCGCCTGCCGGCGTCGTCGTCCCCGTAAACCCTACCGGCCGAAAGCAATGAACCCCACATAACAGAGTCAGGTGCCATGGGCATCCTTCGCATCAGTTCCTCGGCCTCTCGGACGAGCCCTGCTCGACCCAACACATCAACCATGCAACCGTAATGCTCGGTTCCAGGCTCCATGCCATACTCGTCGATCATTAGCGACAAGTAGTGCCACGCCTCGTCGACCGAGCCTGCATGACTACAAGACGTGAGGACGCTAAGAAAGGTGACAGCGTCTGGTCTCAAGTTAGAGGACTGGAGGAGCCTTGAGAACAGCCGAGTTGCTGCTTCCGAGTGCCCGTGCATCGCCAGGCCACGGATCATGGAGTTCCATGATGACAACCCTTTCGTCGAGCTGTTCTCGAACACCTCGACGGCTTTGCTGATGCTGCCGCACTTGCAGTACATGTCTACGATCGCTGTCGTTACTACTGGATCGAGCACGAAGGCATTCCTTGTGATGTATTGGTGAATCCATTCGCCTTGATCCAGAGCTCCTAAACCGGCACAAGCCCCCAACAAGCTGACCAAAACGTTGGCATTTGGCTTCAGCCCTTCTTCTTGCATTCGGGAGAAGAGGCGCAGTGCCTCGTCGTCCCTTCCGCTCCTGACGTACCCACTGATCATGGCGCTCCATGACACTACGTTTCTCGTGGGCATTTCATCGAACAAGTATCTGGACTCGTCGATCTGCCCGTTCTTCGCCAGGCCGGTGATCATGGCGTTCCAACACACCACGTCGAAGCTCGAGCATTCGTCGAACAGCCGCGACGACATGCTTATGCAGCCGCAATTGGCGTACATGGAGAGCACGGAGTTGCGTACGTAGGGGTCGGACGCGTGCCCGAGCTTGAGGGCCATGCCGTGGAGCTGAGCTCCACAGTGGGCGGCGAGCCCGAGGTGGGAACAGGCGATGAAGAGCGACGGGAAAGTGAGTCTTTGTGGCGGAACGGGGGAGTGCAGCATGTCAAGGAAGAGGGATACGGCTACGTGTGGGGTTGAGCTGTGGGAGAGGGCCCTGATGAGGGTGTTGTACATGAAGGCATTAGGCTGGTGGTGGAGGTGGTGGGCGAAGAGGCGCATGGCGTAGTTGAGATCGCCATTGGGGGAGGTGGCACAGAAGGCAAGAACTCTGCTGAGGGCGATGCGGTCTCTGGCCAAGCCAGTCTTGATGAGCTGGGAGTGGAGCTGGTGGAGGTCCCTCATGCTGCTGCATTTGGTCTCCAGGGTTGAAAGAAGGGTGTGGTCGGAGATGAACTTGCAGATGGAGGTCGAGGAGGGCAGTGCACCGGTGAACGGAAGCATCTCCGATCTACACTCGTTCTTGGGGAGAAAGGGAGTGTGGATTGGGTGGCCCGTGGTTCTTGTTTCAAGTGGATAAGAAAGGGAAAGATGAGAGAATGCCCTTTTATTTGCTGCTATGGACGACCGCAAACAGAAGCGAGCTAAAAAAGTTCTAATCCTTCCACATCAAAACGACAAGAAAAAAGAAAAAAAAAAAGCAGCACAAAACTTCGCCATCCGCATCAAAATTTTAAAACCAAACGAACATAAATCGAAAACCAAGGGGAGAAATCTTACTTGATCTCGGCGGAAATCTATGGATGGATGGGATGAAGAACCAGACGATGCGGCCCCAAATCAATAAACCCAAGCGCAAGAAAACGACCCCCCGATCTCGGATCAGGTTGAGCAAAGACCCTCCTCCGCCGGAGCCTCCCGAAGACGCCGCCACGAAGGAGCCCCAGGAGAGATCTGCAGCTACAAGAATGGCCATCGCTTCACTTGGGAAAGGCACCTTAGGAGGGAGGGAGGAGGAGGAGGAGGTATCAAGATTTGAATCGTGCCACCATTAAACAACCTTTCTCTGGTGAGAACCTGTGGACGATCAATGATTGGTATCGGACATCAAGAATCGGGGGGTGGGGTTCTGATATGGACGGTTGCGGCCCGTGGCCAAGACGATGGATGATGACGATACAAAAATATTGTGCGGCGTTGACGAACCATGGAATGGCAGGGCTAATTATTATATTATCTCTTGATTTTAATCTTAAAATATTTATATTAAAATTATTATAATTTTTAAAATGAAATAAATAATCTTATTTAAGGTCATCTTCCATCGGATGGTCTCCAACTCCATCCAGCTCCTCTCTATGATCTCACTTCTATATATGGCTAGCAGGGTCTATGTCAAAAGTGTCACGTTTTTTCCATCAATACGAATTGATAGTGTTTAAAACAAATGAACTTAAAGAAACCATCATTCACGTTTTTTCCATCATTCATGCAGGGTCATCTTCCATCATTCACGTTTTTTCCCATTTATGCTCCTCAAATCTGGAAAACGGAAAATTTAAAGAAACCACATGCTGATACAGACAGTATGTTAACTAACAGTCTCACCACCATTTCACACATCATGTCTTGAGAAACGTTGAGACGGCGTAAGCTGCTTCGACAATGCAGCACTTAACTCTTGGCATCGTAAGCCATTAAATAAATAAATGCAGGGATTAAAAAACCATCATAAATAAATAGTATGTTCACTATCAGATTAAAAAGTAGGACGTACGTACGTACCTAAAGAAACAAAGACATGTAAAATGATTTATGGTGGCTAAATGTACAGCCAGAAATAAGGTCTATGGTTGCTAGCTAAAGGTAGTCGATTAAAAATCTCTAAGAATATACTGTTTCTAAGGGGGGGAGGGGGAGAGAGTAACGCCAATGAGAACATACCATTAAGCTCGATAAACCTGTCGAATATCCTAATACCCATAGCTGCCACCATAGGTCGAACCATATCCTCCTCCAGAGTGGGCCACAGGACCAGTGTTCGATGGAGGAGATCCGTACATGGGGCCATGCGGTTGGTAAGAATTATAACCTGGATCCATGGAACCCAGTGAGCTCTGTGTCGGAGCTGGAGATGGAGCTGCAGCCATGAAATTCTGCAACAGCAAAAATTAATAATAATAATATTAATATTATTAATAATAATAATAATTTAGACTGTCTCGGACAAGAAAAAATCATCAAGCAAAAGAGTGAATCCTTAATCATCAAAAATCTTAGTCCATTTCTTGTGTTCATTATGGACATGATTATCCTAAATCAAAATGTGATTTTATCTGACAACGTAAAGTCCAACATCATAATACATTCAGGAAACAAAGTAACATTATTTATTTGGGACTACAAGGTTTTTGTACATTCAGCTTCGTAAATGATCTCTTCATACAGTCAGAGCTTATGATTTTATTCAAAAGAAATTCAAACAATCATGGTTAATTCAGTACAATGATAAATTCTCCATAGTTGTAAATTAAGCCCTCACAGCAAATGTATTCCTGAATAAGAGGGGCTTGTATGTGCCCACCTATGTCACCATGACTAAGAAACATCCCTCACTAAGATACGCAAGGATATGCACCTATCATGCAGCGTCAAATATATTGGTTTCAATTCTAGAATCCTTAATCACAAGAATCACACTTACTAATGACCAGTTTGCTTTTCATCCACATTCTCCATAGTAATCCGATACGTTTTCGGAAGATAGCACTACCAACAGCCATCACTTGTGTTTTAAGTGCAATAGATCAACTAAAAAAGCAAAAATAAGCTTTCTTATTATCAATCTGCCACTTAGATGGAATACAATCAACTGTGTTTGCTCACATATAAGTAAATATAACTGTGAAGTACTTTGTCCATGTGCTGTACCAAGCGATATGTACCAGTCAGATGGGCAATAGGTTGGCAGCACAGACCGTTGCACGTGCCTCCCATAATGCCTATCACCGTGTATACTCAGATCTTAAATAAATTTTATGGCACGTGCCAACATACCATGTATCAGTAGATTAGGTCCTACCGAGCCCATGCCGGTCTGGTATTTGAACGCCAATCCATGTGACTGTACAAGTACTTGTACAAGAAACTGCTGAAATGATTCCTATTTCAACTTTAAAGATAAAGATCAAATGTGAACAAGAAACAAATAAAATTCTGTTTCCTATATTGCAGAGCCAAATGAATTCGGATCAACAACAGAATAACAAACTCCAAGGTAAACAATTGCCTATATCAATTGCAACCAAGAAACAAATACAACTGTCTCCTACATGCTGAGCCATTTCAATTTGGATTCATAACAGAAATACATAAATTTCAGGCAGAAAATTGCCCCTGCGCCACCCTATGACTCTGAAATGCTAAAACAATATTATTCAAGTCCCATGTGGCAAGTAAATTGACCTCTCGAGAACACTTAGATCATATATCTAATCTGCAATAGCTAAAAGTTACAGATGATGGCAAAATAAAATTGCAAGCACAAAGGAAATTATTAGGAGATCCTAAGACACAAAATTGGCTTAGAAGACCTCTGAATGGTATGAACATATGCTTAGAAGATCTCCTGATGCAATAGTCAGAAGAAGTGAAATGATTAATCTTAATAGTACAAGGAGAGATAGAGAAAAACCTAAAAAATAAAAACTATAAATAAAAATTTAAGTATTCTAACTTAACTAAACATATTGCTTTTTACATGTCTCAATGGCAGCAAAAGATCCCTGGGGTCTACCCTAAATATTTGAAACTTATGACTATATTATTGTTGTTGTTATTATTATTGTTTATCCTAAGACATAAAAATACAAGCATAATGTATATACAAATTATAAAGTAGAACACTCGATAGGCATACATGGGATTAAAGAAGGCATTCACACTTGATAATGAAAATGGATAAAAGAATAATTATCATATATTTTCTCCTGAGATTTAGAATAGATGAGAACAAACAAGAATTCAAGGGGAGCTACTTAGACCCTGAAAAAATTTCACTTTAAATTAGTGAAAATACAGCATGAATATTTTAGTAATCAAACAGTTTTTTAAACAATAGAAACAGATGTATAGCACATAGAAGAAGTAGATTATCCAGGTTATAAGGTCATGGACTACACCTGTATCAACTGCTGGGCAGTTTGAACTTGTGATGCACTCCCAGTAATCTCAACAGTCATCTCTCCAGGGACCCCCCTTGTTTCCTGTATGGTTATGGTTGCCCCACTAGCACGACGGATATAGCTAATATTTGCACCAGCTTCTCCAATCACAGCATCAGCATAAGAAAGTGGAATCTGCATATGCTGTGTAACCTGTCGATGACTCGTCAGAGTAATACAAGTGAAACAACATTCTCTACTGTTAAAAGCACTTATTTACCCATGTTTTTAAAAAAGGACCTGAGAAATCATTGATGATGCCTGTTGGTTTGCTGAGTGGACACCCATTGGCGGTGCATTTTGTCCATACATGGAAATTCCTTGATGCGGTTGCTTCTCTAATGGGGGAAGGTCAGGTGGTGGATAAAAATTATCATGGGCTCGCGGAGGCATGAATTGAGGATTGCCACCATAGCCTGAACCACCAGCACTTGGGGGAAGGCCTGGAGGGTGACCCCAAGGTTGAGGTGGAGGCATGTTCTGCTCCAGATGCATATTTGGCAACGACACCTACACAACAGAGTCATAATTTGAAATTTTTAGGACATCAAGAAAAACTCTAAAATATTCATCAAATTTGTGTAATACACAGTTCAGTATCATACTTCAAATAACTTACACGCTTTTCAAACAAAGGAAGAACACTACGATCAACTAGAAACTTCCTTAAATGAGTTGCAATTAGTTCCACTGCTTTATGCATCCCAGTGGGCTCTCCTTGTATCTCAACAACTCTATCATCTGACAAAGCAACAGGAGGTAGATTTTCTACAAAAATTGGAGCAAAGTAAGCACAAACGAGCAAGCATCTAAGAAAAGACCATAATCAGCATGAACAACAAACAATAATAATTAATTTGCTGGTCAATTTCCAACAAACCCAAGGGAATTTAGTTATCAAGTTTGCAAGTTCGTGCACTGATAGTGTACCAGTCAAGACTCAGACCAGTACCATATGGTCCAGACCAGTGTACTGAATGTCAGTGTACCGAGTTCTGAAAAACAAAAGAAGAAACTTCTCGGTACAAGACATATACCATACAAGGTTGCACAAATGCGCCACTCGTACTGAACAAAAAGGCAGTATTGCAAACCTTGTTTCACTAACAATGACAACGATTGCTTAATGGAAACAAAAGATCCATGTAGCTGACCCCAAATAGTTGAGACATATGGTTTTGTTGTTGTTGTATGGACAACAGAAATGAGGCACCAATTTGCAGGCAAATCACAAACTTATTAAAGAGATATTTGCCAAATAGTAATTTTTGCACTAAAGAATCTAAAATATTAGAAATTTCAATCTGCACATATCAGTTTAATTGTCTCAATAACTGGTTCAACACAACATACAAAGGATTAGTTGAATATACAACTTCATCAGATAGGAAATGAATTGCAAGTTCATTCCCTATCTAGGGATTAGCCAAATATATTGCAAGTTCACAACTTGCAAATTTACATTATGGTCAAATGCATGTTGAAACTTTGTGAACCACTGAGATGAATGGTTAAAAGTTAAATCTAAGATTACCATGACATCATTACTCACTAGGGAATGTGTCATACATGCTCTCAGCTCCAGATAAAGGTCATTCAGGCATTTATATATCTGTTAAAAAACAGACATATGGCAAAGAAAATGAACTAGTAATGACTCAATGGGTACATGAATAGATAGACACGTATTCATGGGCAAAAGGCATGTCCTTCCAATATAAGATGTCCCTAAGCACTTAAAGGACGACTCAGGAAGCTATATCAGGAACCTTGAATTACATTTTGAAATATTGAGCCCATTAACAGTGTAAAAACATTATCAATGACAGAGATGCTAAGATTCAAATTTTGCTTAGTTACTGATATTGTAGCACTCCTCTTTCATCAAAATTGTGCTAAGTGAGCTGGTTATGTACAGGTGTTGACAATCATGTTTAATGCCCTATGAAAAGTCCAGATAAAGGAGGCCATAGAGGCTAACCAGGATAGCTGGCTGAAATAGAAGAGGCCACAGTTTAGTCATAAGAGCATATGCATTAGCCACGCTCTATAGGTTCTTCCATTTTCCTAAGGCATAAATAAGCCAAAATACTTCACACTGAAGATCTGAAACTGAGGCTTGCTCAAGCTATGCAAGTATCCAAGTTTGGGACTGGTTCTAAAAATGTCATTGCATGATTGCACAAACAGGCACCATTATAAAGAATAATATGAACACGAGCAATATAAACAATGCTTTCTGTATCCCTGATCTACTGTATCCTTTCTCATAACAAGCCATATCATTGTAAGAAAACCATGAAAGATCTGAATCAGTCCATGTCCATGCTTCATCTGGTAAGCCTTTAAATAGGCACTAATTTCAGAATGCTTGCTGCAAGACTGAGAATGCATTTCTAAATCCATAGCTTTTAAATAGGTCTTACCATTTCCTAATCCTTATAGTAGTGAGTGCATTTTTAATAAACAGAGAAGTTTCTATCATCCAAGAGGTGGAAGTGAAATGAAATAGTAGCAAAATGACAAGTCAACATAAAGCTCCAAATGAGTTATTCTCTAAACCTTTCGAGTACTAAAGTGGAAACTACTCTTAACTATGTGAGATATTTTAGTCCAGATACAGAAAGGAAGCTGCCATGAGAAACAAATAAATTAAATATTATAATCTACACACCAAAACAATGAAATAACAAGTAAAGACATACTTGCCACATAAAATTACGATACATCAAATCAGTTTCCAGTTTCATTTTTAGAAACTAAGAGGTCCACAACAATCCAAAACTAGCAATTACTAATTACTTAAGGACACGCAACATCACAGACTAAGAGGCTTACAATAGTTAACTGTAAATGAAACAAATCATAACCTGACACTGGGAATCTTAAAGCTCCAAGTATCTATAAGTTACTAAGATAGAACAGTGATCATGAAATACCATTTCTTACAAGGAAACAAAAGGAAGCAGATCATAGCTTAAAAAGAAGAGGTGTAAGAAAGCATAAAAGGTCTAGACAATCATACCAAGAATACGGACAATCGAGTTAGAAGCCTCTTGAATGGATTTTATTGTTGCTCCCTGTTTACCAATGAGGCTTCCTGCTTGTGTAGCTGCCACAAGCAATCTTGTGGTCGCTGTGTTACCAGCACCTGATGGAGCATGACCAGATTCCCCATCTAAACCATCAATTATCCGTTTATGAACTCTAAGCAGACCATCCATAGCAGGAGAAATGGAAGCATCTGGTTCCTCTTTTGCTGAAATCATTACCTTCACAAGTTCCAAGAAACAACAAAATATCACATCGAGCAAAAAACAGTAAATTAGTAATTTCTCCAACTGGCAATTGTTCCATTGAAAGGGTATCGTGCATGCAACTTAGTTAATCATGATGAGAAGGATGATAATGCTACAGAACATTAAAATATTTTTTAGCAGAACTAGGTTAAGTTCTAAATTTACAGTTTTTGGTTTGGCAAATTATAAATGTATTTCATTTGCATAGGAACAGTACATAGTGCAATACACTGTCTCCGAGTTGTACATACATCCACTAACCACTTCTAAAATAACTAAAGAGGATCAAGATTTGACATATATAGTTTTTTCAGATGTCATTTTGAGGCCTAGTCACCCACAAAATACTCTACATAGCACCATATAAATAGATATAACAAACACAGTTCTACCATGCCTTGTTGTTCCAAGATTGACATATCCTGAATAACTACATAGCAACTCCATATGTAGTCCACATAATCATAAAAATGTGTCATGACTACTACTAATGTCAATACTACCATATCAGTACTTCATATGATGTCTGTGAATAAAGGATAAGAGCTTAAATTTTAACCCATTCTATTCAAGCTTAATCACCCAAATTAATATGCAATCTTGTACCATAAACTTATAATTTAACTGTATCCTGTACTTGTCAATTGCTATTTCATATTTTCATGCATACCATAGTATTTATTTGTTGATTGCATAGTTTCTATTTTTATATAAGCATATAAAACCAAAAATATTTCATCATGTTACATATGCATCTGCATATAAAGCCACATACACATACCACACACACCATGTCCAGGAAGGAAACATTACCTGGACACTTCCAATATTTAATGGAATACATGAAAAAGGATGATAATATTAACCCGATATTTGTAGTAATGAACCTAAGAATGATTATGAAACCTCTTCCCTGCTGTTTTTACGGAAATTAAAGGTGGGGAAAGCTGTATATCAACATGATCCGAAGCAAGTAAAAATAAAATTAATTACTTGTGCATTTATCCTTATTGACTTGACTGCTTTTGTAAGAAATAAAATTTGATTGCACTCATCCTCTCAAATCCAAAGTTTTTATAAGCACATCGAACATTGAGATCCTATGTAGCCTGTGCAAGATGCACGCTTTAATGAAGCACGGCAGATATGAGCACCTATGAAATCTTTTTTTATGACACTAAATGTAGAATGGAGAAATAATCACCACTTAGTAATCAATAAACAAAAAAATAATTACCAATCCAATAAAGTATGATGTTCATCAATTCCTGTTTGTTCTGTTTCTCTTTATCAAATAAAAGAATTTACAGACCTTCCAGAAATAAATTCGAGTTGGTACCTCGCATCATATAGATCGCACAGTTGCTAGTAAAAATAAAACTACCAAAAGCAATACCAGCTCCTATAATGGATAATTATGCAAATGTATCATCTGAGAATGCATCAGGAAAAGGTTTGAACAATTCTATAAAACCAATAATTAATTAGTATACCTGATTTTCAGACAACAATTATGCCAAATTCTTCTACATGCATGGATTTATATGATTGAATATTTCACTCGAAGACATTGTATGCAAAAAAAACCATTGTTATTACATAATAAAGGTTTTAGATCATGAAAAGAAACCAAAACAATTCAAAGTGGTACTTATTGGAAAGGATATGTAGAACTATGATTATTCCTCTCAATTAAACAGTAAAATGAACCAGATAAGCACCTCCTTAGACGGACAAAACTTTAAATTGTTTGATTTCCTAAATAAACACATGTGAGAATTTGGAATTCAAGTATCCACAAAAGTAATTTGAAAAAGGCAGTCTTTACTAAGCCTCAACATGTCTTAATTGACTCTTGGAATACTGTGGAATATTGTTGAAAATTTGAACTCGCTCACTGTGCAATCAAAATACTTCAAAATTTGCAGTGCCACACATGTTTAAAGTCATGCTAGGCAGAAAAATTTATGATTTTTTCCATGGTGGAGCTTTAAGTAATTAGAATCCATTTGGATCAAGTGCAAGGGTGTAAACTCCCTAAACCCCGAATTGCCAGCACCTTTGTGCAATAAGCCACTCTTTTTTTATTCTTATAGTCACGAACTGTCTTTAGAGATTCCAAAAATTTTGCATCATATCTTGTTCATTTCTTCTCTTTCTAATTTTATATTGTCTTAGATGTTAGATCCGACTTTTCCATTCTACACTATGTTTTCTCTACCAATTCATGCAACCAGCAGCTGTCTGTCAACATCAAAGGGGCACCAGGACAGATCATACATCACGGAAATGCTTACAACAGCTTGAAGATGATGAATAACGCCAAATGAGATTACTGCCTGTATCAGATGAACAGATGGAATGAAAAACATCAGTCACTGAAGTCTAAAAGACAAAAAAAAATTAAACAAGATGCAACAAGAGTTTCCAATGGCCACTTGAGTAGTTATCGTACATCTTCAAGATCTGAAAATATACAAATCAGACCTCCATCTTTCTTAAATCTTAATGAAATAGCCTATCCAAGTTTTATGATGGTCCATGTAGCATGCTGCACGGGAATTTTAGCAAAGGATTGTCAGCCAAAGCTTATCTTTTTTAATCAGTTGACTAAACTAGCATATTACAGCTTTTTAGAACCATATTCTTATCCAACATAGTTTTTCATTTTCTGACTTGATACTGATTTTAGCTCTGGAAACATAACAAACCAGGCACCAAATATTCACTCTTCTTAATTATTCCATCTACATATAAATTTGCATCCATAAATGTTAGACATGTTCATGGGTAATACTGATCAGCACCTTTTTCCATTTCTCAAAAGCTCAATTTTAGTATATTGATTCAGTGCAAATTTTAGACATGACTGTATTAATCTCGCTATCAGTTTATATATATATCCTGGATCTGCAACATACCTATCAAGTAGCCTCCACACCACAGACCTTTCTACTCATCAAGAACATATTCATCTCTTGTTGAAACGACAATCAAGCAAGTTACAGAATTACCCGAAACAATGTGAAGCTTGATGGTCATCCAACATGTCTAGGCTTAGATAAATTCCAGAAGACTGATATTTGCAAACTGCACCTTTGTTCTTCTATTTTTGATTCACAAGGACAATTTCATTTGTTGCGTTAGGTCTGCAGAAAGAACCTGCAAAGATTCATCTGGTTATTATGACTGAAGGCTGCAATGGGAATGTTAGGTGTTTGTCTTAGGTGATCTTTTCCCCATATGAACATTATTGTTGACTGCGACGTGTTCCTTTTCTTATAACATGTAGTAGATTCAATCTTCAAGTTCTGCCTACTTAGTGTGACTGAAACCTGATTTACAATTTCACAATTTGAAAAAGACAATATATCTGAACCTTAGTAAACAAAAATCTAAGATGTACCCTTAAGATTTTCATTGAGGAAATATTCTTGATTATTGAAGAGATATTTAGACTTTCAAATACTTCCAAAAAGTTAACTTTGATTAGTTGTGCCTTCAACAGGAACGAACAAAAATGTTCGGTCTGAAATATCAAGTGCCAACATTACTTGTGTGAATCATGCAACTATCCAGCTAATTTTTTTTAATCACACACCCAAGCTTCTATCAACTTTGTTTTATGGTCATTCAGAAAATAAACATATACTAACTGAAGCAAACTTTAAATAAGGTGCAAGCAAAAGACAGGTTATTTGCACATCATAAATGGATCATTAGATTATAAAGCCTCAGAAATGATTTGTGATTTAACCAGTTTTCAATATAAATATAGGCACCTCTTATTTTGCAAAAGAGAGCAAATCATAAGCAATTTTAAGAAATAAACATAAGTTACACGTTGGTAATATGAAAATCATTTAATTCTATAACCCAAATGAACAAACAAGGTGAACATGACCTAGCAGTACAGACATAGTATGCTGCACAATTACGATACAAGCAAGTAATCAGACAGGTATTATTTTACAATTATAAGATGAACAACTTAATAAATTTGAACAGCCTGTATAATGTCTAGAATGCAATAAAAAGAAAAGGAGCATGATAGCTAAAAGATCATAAAATTGTATAGCACAAATCCTTCACAGCATCTACAATAGATATATGGTAGTGGCATCTTAATTGCAGCATCACCAAACTAAGGAAATACTTACAGCCCTTTCTGGCACTCCAGGAGGTCCTTCAAGAATCTTTATCCGAGCTCTTGATTCCTCACACATTCTTTTGATGAACTCTCCTTTGCGGCCAATGAGACTACCCACCTTGTGAGCAGGAATCAAAATGCGGAAAACACTCTCTCCTGGCCACCCAGGCCACTTCTTTTCACCAGACTCTGCTGCCAACTGACCATCAAGTTCTTGTTTCACTTCATGTGAGTTTCCAGTTTCCACTGGGACCTCTTCTTCCACAACATTTTCCTCAATGTCATCCATAAGATGTTGAAATAAACTTAGATCATCAAACATGACAGACGCAGATGTCAGAAGCCAAATACAAGAAAAGCAAATATAATCAAGCATATGAAAGATAAAGAAGATATGCATAAAATAGCACCATAGCCCGTGCTCTCGGAATAACATGGACCACAGTTTAAGACTATGCACGGAGAGCAAGACAAGTTTTAAAAAGAAGAAGAATGAGATAATCCAAAACTAGATGTTATAGACCAATCAGTGACACAACAAAAAATAGGGCGGAATGCATGTTTGAAACCAATATAAATGCAAATCTGGATGAATAAGCATCTCAAAGTAAGCAAGTGAAATGAATTTCCAGATAATACTGCAAAAGGTTCTTAGAAAAAAATTGAATATTCCTGTGTCTGTTTCAACTTTCAAATGTCCACTTTCAACACATGTACAGAAATAAGTGTGGTTTCTTTCAGCAGTGTATGATGATTGTTCAAGACCTAGAATAAGACCTAGAAAATGTTTCTGCCCAGCTAAAAAATTTTAGCTACCAAAAATAGAATTTGAATGTTGCGATTGGCATTTCTTATAAAATAACTAAAACTAACATACCAACTAAATAGGTCCCTGAATTCAAAAATATGACCTTATCCTTATTTCCACACTTTCCTGTTTCTTATTTTCCTCGTTCAGTTACCTTTCTCATTTTTCAAACTCCGAATGTAACTACTACCATACTGCATGTTTCAGTAATTAAGGCAAACACAAGCATCTCAGAGTAGCCATTCATGACAAGAACCAGTATCGTGTTCACATGACTGGATAACTAATCACAAAACGTATTTCCAATCTGCAGAGGTTTAAGCCAAGAAGTATACTTCCAATAACAAAAACATGTTGATCCGTAGCAAGCAAAACTATATTTTAAGATATATCAGACTAAAAACAAAATCTACTCGTATACAACCTCTTTCTTACCTATACACTAAAAACAAAACGATTTTAACCTAGGATCTGTTTTCATATGATTTTTCTTTTATCTTCCAATAGAACCACAGGAATCTTCAAGCCACACTCAACTCAAGGAGCTCCAGCTAGAACAATAATCCACGTTTTTCTCATTCATCAAAACTTCCATTTTCAGATAACACAACTGTACAGCTTCTTGCTCCTCGTTAAGAAAGGATCATGACGAAAGAACCTCGTAACCTTGTAAACAACAGCATTTTTGCACATTATGATTCACAGATTTCATAACCAACGCTCAATTGCACTGACAAACACTAGTAAACTCGAGATACAGAGGCCAATTGAGAAAACAAACGAGACGCAAAAAAGAAAGAAGACTATGAATCGCTGAAACCCTAAAATCACGTCTCTACTAACAATTCATCGCAAAAAAAAACCCCGACTTCTCAAAAGAACATGCTCGGAAAGGGTATCAACGACTCCTCGAAACGCCTTCGAAGAAAACCCTACAGAAAAAACCTAAAACAAGAGCTCGGAGACGCAGGAGGAGCAGAGGGCAAAAGATCAAGGCGGCCTACGGGCTTGGCGCGAGTCTTGGCCGACAGCGGAGGGGCCGAGGGAGATCCGAACGGCGAGACGAACGAATACGACAGCCCTCGAGGCCGAAGACGGAGGCGGGACTGCGCCGGACAACGGATTAGGGATAACAATGAGAGAGAGGAGAGAGAGAGAGTCGATGCGGACAAGGTTGAGACTGCTTGGTATTTATAATTCCTTTATCCGGCGCACGTGAGTGGCAACGAGTGTTTGCGCGGCATACTGCACGTGAGCGACATACGGGAACGGGAGACTCCCGTGGCCCAACCCATTGGGACACCTCGTTGTTCATAGGACATGGGCCCACGACAGTAGAAACTTAGGTTACGTCTGTAACTGTCGAAGTAATAATTATAATGGCGGCAGCGACATATATGTCTATTCGTATCCATATCAAATATAAAACTCCGACTTAAATAATTCATATATATATATATATACGGTAAATAATGAGCTGACCAGCTCACTAAAATCCATGCCAGATCAGCAATCCACGGTAGCACCAAGATCCAACAGCCAACCTAGTCGACAAAGTCTGGGCTGAGGTGGAAAAGCGATGATCTGACCACCACGACAACCGAAGTCATGCTGAGACGCATTCATGAGGGATGGCGTCTCATGGCTCTGCACTATTCCATCCGGACGGACAATGACTGTCCGCTCTAGTCAAACAGACAACAATCGATCGTACGAGTCACCAGAGGTAAGGTCGAGGGCATGATCGACCACCCACTTGGTATGTATAAAACCCCCACTTGAGGGCAGGAAAAAAAGAAATGAAACTCTTCTACTACACTTGAACTAAACCAACTCGGGGTACTGACTTACGTCGGAGGGGTCACGTTGGGCGTCCTCACCCTGGTGAGACCTCCGTGTAGAACCCTTGCCATGGACACCGAGCGAAAAAGAGCCCGAGCCACTGCCGTAAGGTGGATAATCCCGAGACCCAAAATCAACCTAAGCTGGACGCCTCATTCCCGACCGACGTGGAATGAGCTTATGCACATGGGAGGAATCAAGTCGTGCTGACTCCTTTACCATGACACAAAATTCCATAACATATATATACATATGTATTTGTATTAAATCAGATTTTAATTGTCACTATGTCAAGTGTTGCTAATCGATCAATAAATTAATATATGTCGAAGAATATTCACATGTTAAAACTTAATGATATGGATCTTCTTATTAGCCTTGGAGTCAGCATTTTACCTTCAAAGTCCTCCACCTTATTATAAATACTAGAAAATGCAGTGGGCATACCTCTCCTGGAAATAACTTCTTTAAAGGGGTAGAATGCAAATGTTGTTCACCAAAAGCCCTAGAGGGTGTTTTGGTAATTTAGCGGAGGAGGTTATCGAGATCCGCTGCGATGAGGTGGCGTTGCTTTAAACATGGCCTATAGGGATCCCGTCACCGCAGATGACGTCCACCGTTGAGCGCTCCGAGCTGGCCCTCGTCCGTGACGGTGCCTCGTCGTTAGCTGACGGCGTTAGCTTCGGTGGCAGCTATAAGTATCCGGCGAAACAGCGGTCATCGCTATTCCCGAGGGTGGCGGACGTAGGGACGGGGAGGGGAGGGGAGCGAAGGGAAGGGAAGGGAAGGAGACCGCCTTAGAACGAGCTTTAGATCTATCCGATCGGTGCTTGGAAAAAGGATTTCGTAAGTAACCTCTGTCGATCTCCTCCATCTGGTCTCTCATTGTAGGTTCTCCGTCTGTTTCGATCCGTATGCCATGGAATGCGTGACGGATTGCATTCGGGAGAGCCAGATCTCCGACGGATGTTTGAGATCTGGTGCTGTTGTCCGGATTTTCTGCTAATTCTTTTATCCATTTTGAATCCTATCCACCCTTTGGTTCGGTGCGAACAGGCGTTTTCGGTGTCGGTGGAATGCGCTTTCTGCTGTTAAACTGATTCTTTCCGATGGCTCTAGTGACGTAAAATAATGGTCTGCTTTCCTTTCACTTCCTCATTGGCCTGTATTGTATTCTTGTACTTGGGATTCCTTCAATAAAATACTATTCAGGTAGGGTAAGGAGTTGGGCCGTCGCCTTTTTGTCTTGAAATGAATAACATTTCAAGTAACAGGGCTGTCTCATTTGCTTTGTCGCATTGGTATACCTTCAAATGAATCGCTGTGCGTTGTTGCCTTCAAAAGCATCGGTTCCGCGACGGGTTTGGTACTTCTTTACAGTTAGGAAAATTCTTAAGAAATTGAGGTGCAAAAAAAAAAAGGTTTTATTTGATTGTTTGCTGAATGATTATTTGTTGGATTTTTAATGTTTGTTTTATACCTCCTGCGATAACTCTTGCGAAAACAAGATGCGTAAGTCAATTGATGAAAGGGATTTTAGAATGGAGTGGATGCTATGCAAACCCAAAATATTCAAGAGCAACGTTCCCTCCATAGTGTCATCACATTGAATTGAAAACTGCAAATAGACGGAAGCCTTTGTGGACTCAAATAATTTGGAAAATGCTGTCTGCATTCAGATGGTGCCACATTCTATAGAAAGATGACCGAGCACTTCCATTAAGAGCATCTTTCAACTGGTTGCAAATGATCCTGCCATTCTTCATCTCTTTCATTATTAGATGTCACTGAGGGAAAATGCCTCAATAACTTAGTTCTGAAGATAACTCTTCTTTGGAAGTACTAATTACTTCAGCTCATTTGACCATTGATTCATCTTTTGGATGAGCATATTATGACTGCATTTATAGGTTGGTATACATCTGGTTTATGTTTGGCTATTAGAGTCAGATATATTTAGTTTTTCTTTAATCAGTTGCTATATGCATAATTTGATTTGTATGATTAACTTTCTTCAGTCCAATAGGTAAGGAAGGTACAGTAATGCCAATGGATGAAGAAGGAGATTGTGCCACACGTACACCTGATAAAACTACTCATACTATCCCTTGTACAGTGACTGTGGCAGATGAACCTACAGATAACAATGAGAATATTGCAAATTCTGATGTGGGGCATGCATTACCTAATATTAGAAATTTGAGTTTGGATAGGGACATGACAGAAAAGAAGTGTGGTGATCCGAAATCAATTAGTCAGATGTCAGCAGCATCAAGTTCTGCCAAGGCTGTACGATCTAACCACACTGTTCCTCAGCCATTTGCTCTTGCAACTGAAAAGCGTGCTTCTAGTGCAAATCGTGCTTTTGCTGCTGAAGCTGCTATCGAGGGAGACAAAGATCCTGGTGCAGATGTGCAATTGGCCGACGTCCAGAAGAAGGCTCAGGTCTTTTTCTTATTGCTTCTTATGCTTCATCTTTTTCCCACCTCCTCACATACCATGCTGCAATATAATGCATCCTTCGTGCAGTTCAAAATGTAGGCAATAATATTTCTTATTGCCCTTGGGTGAAATATTCAGTATATATGGTATTTAGGTGATTTTGCATACCCTGCACAACATATTGTGTTTTCCCATTCACAAAGAATTTTATTCTATAGTTGAATTGTTCTGTTTAGCTTTCTTGTGCTAATTTAAGGCACCGCACATTGAATTATCATCATGATCAGGTTTCCTCTTGCTTGATCTTAATTTTAAGCATCTGATATGAAGCATCAGAACACATCCTGTATCTTCATGATTTATCTTGCACAACATTCCAAATGATTTTTAAAGTTGCACCTTGATATATTGGTATATGAGATTCCTGTGCTTGAAAGTATTTAAAATTTCTCTGCGAAAAGTGCTTTAGCAAGTTCGAAGGCTAGATCATGGATTTATTCATGATATAATTCTGAATGGGATCACAGAGTAACTTAACAGTCACATCTAGGAGGCCATTGCATCCTGATAACATCATGTACTCAGATGAAGAGGATTCTTGCTCCATTACTTCTGCGTATCCTTTTCCAACTTATGTTTCTTGAAATTCCTTTATGTTTTTGTGCAAAGAACTTCTTCCTGAGCTACTCATAGTACTGCACCTTCTATAAGAAATTTGAAAGTTAATACAACACTGGCAATTGCCCCTACATTCAGATGTAGTGAACGTGCAGAGAAGCGGAAGGAGGTATTTATTTTATTTTATTTTTATTTAATTATCATTTAAATTTTTATTTACCTATGAATCATTGAATGGGATTTTGATAGATGTTTCTTTTGTCCTATGTGTAGTTCTATTCAAAATTAGAAGAGAAACATCAGGCTCTGGAAGCAGAGAAACTTGAATGTGAAGCTAGGACCAGGGTATGACTCCTTCCATTTATTAGTTCTTAAGTTTTCTTATTTACATATTTCCATTTTGGAATTTCTTGATGAGACATGAAATTTCTTTTGTCCATAAAAAAATATAGAACTTTCAGGTTTTAGAAATTTGCCTTACAACTTGCAATTGTATAAGGAGCTTTAAGTGTTATAAGGAAAAACATATTGAAGTATATGATTAGAATAACTTCTTAGATATTGCTTCACAAAGCATATATATAGAAGGATCTTATCATATACCATGGTAATTGATTGGGTTGGCTTTGATGTTTATCTTGCAGATGCCTACCTTATTATGTTGAAGTTTGACTTATAGAATGAGCTAAAATTTTTTTTCTCCAGTAGTTTAGGTATAAACGTTTTCCTTCTCTTCTTTTGTATTGAGTGTGTATGGGCCTTTTGGTATCCATTATAGCCTAATGTAGAATAGGGTGTTTCTTATGATGAGTCTGATATCATATGAGTCCATTATGCCTCTCTTAATTTTATTATGCTACTACCATACTTCACATTCTTGTATTGACCAAAATGATGTTTAAAGCTTCTGATCCATTTATTTGGATACCAATATCCAACATCAAGTTTAGTGGATAGGCAGCTACATGTTGATATTCTGTAAACAGATTTCCATTTTTCAAAATTGATGATGTTGTCTTGAGTGCGGTGTACCGACATTTTGTCGGTGACGGTATGGTACCGGTACTGGGGTGGTACACACAGTACGTACCACTCGGTATATTAAAATATTATAATATTATATAAATATAATATTAAAATATTAAAAAATATATTAAAAAAACATCTCCTCGGTCTCTCCCAGGGAGACGTTTCGTCTCCCCGTGCGGGGACAAAAGTCGCCCGCGGGCGGCGCGCAGGCGAGGACGGCGCGAGATACTTCTTCTCCTCTTCTTCTTTCTTCTTTTCCTCTTCTTCTTCTTTCCTTTATCTTCTTCAATCGATTGTCGACGGTCGATTTCTCCCTCAATTGACCGTCGACGGCTGAAATTGATTGCCAACGGCTGAAATCGATCGCCGACGGCCGAAATCAACCGCCAACGGCCGAAATTGACCATCGACGACCGATTTTAGCAGTACCGCCCTGTAGCGACCGATCCGTGTATCGGTCAGCTGTCGGACCGGTATGTACCGGACAGTACGGGGCCTTATCGCTCAGTAAGGAGAACCTTGACTTAACCATATCTTTGCCTATGATTTTGTAAGTCTGTCATAATACTTGAATGAAAGCTAATTGTATCTGCAATTTGGTGTCTAACAATGCAGATGCTAGACATTGCATCTAAAAGTACCATTTACAAAATGCTTTGTTTCAAAGTTCAAAAAAATTGTTTTATGTGTATCATCAGCTATATCAGATATTAAGACCAAGAAAAAGAGATAATAAGTTTGTGATAAGAGAATACTCTTAGCATATCATGGAATCCACATGAGAAGAAATTTTTTTGATGATTCATACTAAGAAACTGTTGATTCTCAGAAAATACATGTTAATTCAGGTCCAAGGCTTCCTCTGTGTAAAGCCATCAAGAGAATTCTTAAATCTAGGATACTTGTAAAATTTACCACATATAGGACAACTTAAGCAACTTAAAAACCACCAGGAAACCTTTCCTAGATTGATCCAAGCTCAAGCCTAATCTTAAGTTAGAATGACAGTCCAATTCCTAATTCCAATAGGAAAACTGATTTGCATAAGATATCCTCTCCCCTTCTCCAATGTTTATTTACTCTCACGTTCTCTGCCATATAATATGCCCACTTGTAGTAAATAATGGAGAACTTTGAGAAGGCCGGTTTATATATTACACCAGAGGTTGATGGCTAAGAATTAGTGGTACTATCGTATCATCTACATTTTGGTTGGTTTTTCAGTTTGTCAGGATAATTTGATGTGCAAAGGATACAAATCAAGTTGATGGCTGAGAATTGGTGGTACTATATTTTGGTTGGTTTTTTATTTTGTCAGCATAACTTGATTTGCAAAGGATACAAATCAAGTTGATGGCTGAGACTTCATTGACCCTTATATTGATTTCTTTCTATGTCAATCATATAAAAAGCACTTTAGCATTTGAGTAACTTTGCATAGTTATTACTGTCATTGTCATATATTGGAGTTAGTTTCACATCTCAACTTCCGGTTTCTTCAGGAAGAGCAAGAAGCAGCTCTAAAGCAACTAAGGAAGAGTTTGAATTTCAAAGCAACGCCAATGCCTAGCTTCTACCACGAGGGGCCTCCGCCAAAGCTTGAACTAAAGAAGGTAACTGGTTGTCTCGCTTGATTCAACTGTTAATTCAAGCAAGTTATAATGTATAGTGAGTGAGTCATTGTGAATATAGTATGAGCAGATAAAACTTACCTCCTAGGGTTGTTAACAGGCAATTGCAGTGGCCATTTTGTACTGTTTCCTAGTCAAACTTTCCCATTATGAAAGAGGCTTGAGTCCAACAAATACAGTTGCATGCTAGGTCAGCTTATCATTTACTTCATTGAACATGTAACATATAGATTACAGACAGTAGGCGGCAACAGCCAAACTCATGCTCTTTTGTGGGTCCACATAATAAGGATTTATTTGATTGTAATGTTTGACTTTTGCAAATTTGCTTAGCCATTGAACAATTCATTCTACTCATATTTCTTGGTACAATTTTACTTAACAACATGAAACTTGGGACTCAGTGTGCACCAATTTGTTGCTAATATGAATGATGAAATTTGGGGAGGATTCATATCATTATCCCTGCAAACGGATAAATTTATTTCTGTGACTTGAACTGTATTTTTTTCATGTCGCAAAGGAGCCTCAGTGCCAATGCTTACCTTCTCGTGTGAGTACAGTGCAGCGAAGTGCTGTCTCCGAGCATGCTAGGCAGCACATATTCAGTTTGTTTACTCTTTCATAAATTAATATGACATTACTTGTAAATTCCTAGAATATAAATTGTCATCAAGTTATATATATATATATATAATGTTAGGATTGTGACTGATGAATTTGATTGACGGTAGACAACTATGCATCTTTTCTGACAATCATTTGTGAAATTGGTTTGACTTTTGCATTAGTGAGCAGAAATAAGGTGGAATATCTGTTTTATCATAGGGCATGTAAAGTTCAATTTTCTTCTTACGTGATACATCCTGTAGCATCACATATCCCACAGCAAAGCTATTATGTCCATTCATCCAAGCATATAACCTATTTCCAACATCGGTTCTACTGTTTTCTCTCCCGGTAAAAATTCTTACTTGCTATTTAGATTTAATTATTTAATATTATAAAGTCTTGGCTTAGATTTACTCTTTATCTTTGGAGGAAAGTTGCCTCATGCAAACTCCACTTTCATTTCAAACAAAAACCATCTGGAGTCTCATATCATGCCATCTTATATTGAAGATGTGATTTCTTCCATCTATTTGGATCACATCTGATACCTTCTCCCACCATGTTGTTTACTTGCTGACATGTTCAGTTTACAAGGATTGCCTTTAAAACTCTCTTTTTTTTTCTATGGACAAGCAGCTCCCTCCAACTCGGGCTAAATCACCCAAGCTTGGTCGAAGGAAGAGCTTTGGCGATGCCAGCAATCTGGCTTTTGGGGACTATAGTCGGCATCAGCGTCACGGTTTTGGTACTTGTGAGGATCCTCCGAGCAAGTTACAGAGTAATACCAAGAACAGTAACACAGCTAAAGCCAAAGAGGGGGTCAAATCCATGAGGGATAAGTCTAAGCACCATCATGACGAGGTAGCAGCTCAGGCTCCGTCTCAAGCTGACACTGGTGTCGGCGTGCAGCCCTGATGCTGCATTTCCATGCTCTCTTGATCCTTAATTTTTCCTTACATCACAAAATCCAACCGATAATTTATCTCTACATGAAAGTGTCAGCTGTTGTAGATCGGTAACCATCGTGAGAAATCATTGTCAGTGTTGTCGATTTTGTATCTATGTTACGATCCTGACAGTGTGAGATAACTGCTGGAATTACTTGTCTCGTTAACCTTTTCGATTTGAGTTATAAACTTGAAGCAGAGCACTTGCATTCTGCATTGTAAAGACCCTCGTGATTGTGGGGGCCGCTTGCCAGCTGTCACTTGCTCTCTTCAGTACAAAAAGCTCCCCTTCGTGATCGTGGGACCCGCTGCCAGCTGGCACGGATGGTGCCGGTAAATGGACTCGTCGAACAACCCAGTTTCCTACCCGGATAACACGAGATGAAACGAACGGCCGTTCGGTCGCGTTCAACCGTCGACCATCCCCGGCGTGCCTTCAACCGCTTTAGAACAGTTTTTATGAGACCAACCCAAAGTTTCACCCGTCCGGGGTAACAGCAGAAAGAATGACTGGGTCCCAAAGTTTATGTATTCTTTTTATTATATAATTAATATCTGAAGTCTGTAGCCTTCGCTTTCCTCTCCTCCGATGGAATATTCTCTTCTTGCGCTCGTCTTTCCCAACACCTCAACCGCCGCTTCCGCTTTCTCGAAGAGGTAAAACGCCGCATCTCCTATCTTCTCCTGATCAAGTTCTTTGCCCCAGAAGGCGTCCGTTTACTTAGCTTTTGTCTCGCTCGTTGATGTGGAAACTCAGCTTGATTCGCTTTCACCCATCGCCTTTCGGTTCGTGCCGCGTCCTTATCTTGCGATTCCATCCCACTTTTTCCATCCTTCGTCGTCACCTCCTGGGAATAGTGTCAATAATGGAGAGGAGGGAGTGGTGGGAGGTGTAAAGCCCTCGCCTTTCGGTTTGCTTTTGTCTTTCTCTTGCCTTCATAAACTCAATTCCATCTATCGCCTCCTCTTCTCTTCCCTCGTCGGGTGCGGGATGCTCCGGATCAAGGTCGTTCTGATTGCTTTCTGGGTTTTCTTTCCTTTTTTATTTTATTTTGCTGATATGATCGACTTACTTCCTGTTTTGTTCGATTTTGTCTCCTTGGATCCGTTTCTTAGTTGGGTCACTTTCTTGTTTATTTGATTGAAATTATTATTATTGATCAGGATGATTGAGATCTGTTCTTGTTTTTGTTTGGTATTTACCATACTTTGATACTTCCGAGATATAGTTTCGCTCTGTTCATCCTGTTGAATTGATTTTGACTTCGTTTTCTTTTGCGGTTCCCTTTTCCCATCTTTACATGTATTGTTATCAAGTGTGTTGATAATTGATGCTTGTGCTGTTGTTAACTTACTTTGGTTCTCCAATTGATGTAAAATTATATGACTGGAATGATGTCTATCGTTGAATATCCTACATGGTATTCTAGGACCTGATGTCAGCATGTTGATGCTTGCAGTGACAATTGCTAGCTTGGAGATACCATTTCAGTAGCTCGGAAGATCAACTGCTCTGAGAATTTGATGTGAGCCCCAGTATTCATGGCTTCGAGGGCACCTGTTGGTGGATTCCAACGATTCTTATCTGCTTTGTCTTCAGCTGCTCTTGAATGGATATTGATGCTTCTGTTATTCTTTGATGCCTTGTTTTCCTACCTGGTGACAAGGTTCTCTCGTCTTTGCATGCTACAAACACCTTGTATGGTTTGCTCAAGGCTGGATCATGTTTTTGGAAATGAGAAACGAGGCTTCTATCTAGATTTGATCTGTGAAACTCACAGATCAGAGATCTCATTGTTGGGTTTCGCTAATGGTCATGAAAAGCTTGCCGATGTTCATGTGTGCCAGGGCTGTTTTCTTTCATTTGGTACTGAAGGGACATCTAACTCTCAGACTTACAAATCATTGGTTGGTGAGTTTGAAGGGCATCTTGAGGGCGGTGAAGATGTTCAGGACATTGATGGCTTCCATCTGTTTCATGGGGATGAAATGGCAAATGCGCCTTTTTTAAAGAAGGATGATGAACTACGTGGCATCAGGTCGCTTGAAGATAAATCCATAAGAGTTGATGTTTCTGAAGTTGACATTTCTTTGTCAAATTCAAATGGGCACAGTTATCTACAGAATAAAGATGGAGTGAGAGAGACAAGGGAGAAAACCTTGGTTTCCCCAGCATATCATTATTCAAAGAATCAAGAACATGATCACTTCTCTCATGTTGGATACAGTGAAGTTAAAATTACTTCGGACTCTGATTCTGAAATCCCATTCACGGACGATGACGAAGGAAATTCTCCATCTCATGGAGCTGAAACTGTCATGTATGATTCGGTGTCTCAAGTTGAAGAATTAGAGGGTGTCATTCTAATAAAAAATGATTTATCTGGAAGTGTCTCAGGTGAAAGAGCCACAGAAAAGTTGATTCGTGCGGCTTCACTTAGTCTTTCAGATGGTAAAACCATTGAAAAGTTGACCGACCCTGCTCCAGTTATTAGTGATCCCTCGGAGTCAATTCCTGATAAGCAAATAAATGCAGGTGAGCTCCATGATATATCAACTATTGCATTATCTAGTGCTGCTACGCAATGTTTAGATGATAGTCACTGGGAACAAATTGATGTCAAAGCTATCCTTCCACAATCTGAATATGTGCCACAAGGTCGCCAAGAACTTCTTGTAGAAGATTCACATGTGAAGGGTAAGCCATCATGCACATCTCTGCTAGATTTATTTTTTCTTTATAATGGCTCCTTAGGCAGCATCTCACTCACTGTTCTTATATTCAAGTAGATAATTTGAAGTTCAGTGATGCTGCTTATGGTCAAACTACTACTATTGACGATGCAAAGGATTGCTGTACGACTGACATCAATTTGAGAACAAGTCATGATGCAAATTTTAGTGTTTCAGATGATAAAGCCCTAGAAAAGTTGATGCACTCTGATCCAGTTATCACTGAGCCTTCTGAGTCAATTTCTGAGAATCAAACAAACGTAGGTGAGCTCCAAGATGCATCAACCTTTTCATCTTCTGGAGCTGCTGGACATTTTTTGGAGGATAGCAATTGTAACCAGATCAAAGTCAAAGCTATTCTCCCCCAATCTGAATTTGTGCCACAAGATTCTCAAGAAGTTCTTCTAAAAGATTCAAATGTGAAAGGTAAGCTATTGTACGCATCTTTTCTAGATTTGTTTTCTCTGTATCATTCCATAGTCTTTCTCTTATTGTACTTGCTTTTAAGTCAATAATCTGGGGTTTGGTGATGCAGCATGTACTGATACTACTTCAGTTGATGATGCAAAGGATTGGCGTACAACTAACATCGATTTGGGGACAAGTCATGATGCAAGTGACCCTGGTCACTCTATGAGTACTCGTCTGGATTTGAATGATGCTTATAAGATTGCTGTTGGTGATAAGGGAAGCTTGTCATCTCCTAGATTTACTGATGTAATCATGGGGAGGGATTCTTCTAGAGTTCAGGAAGATCTGAAACTTCTGATTTCTCAGATATCTGCAGCTCAGGGGCTTGACTCTCCATGGAATGAAATGAGCCCTAGTCCCCGAGTTTATGGACAAGGTGATGAATATGTATTGCAGAACATAACTAAAACACTCTCTCTGGAGAGGAATGAATCAGGACTAGAGTCACTAGATGGAAGCATTGTAAGTGAGGTGGAAGGAGAAAGTCCAGTTGAGAGGCTGAAGCGGCAGGTTGAGTTGGACAGGAAGTCCATAAGTCTTCTCTTCAAGGAGTTAGAAGAAGAAAGAAGTGCTTCAGCAATTGCAGCAAATCAAGCAATGGCCATGATTACTAGGTTGCAAGAGGAGAAGGCTGCAATGCATATGGAGGCCCTGCAGTACCAAAGAATGATGGAAGAACAAGCAGAGTATGACCATGAAGCACTTCAAAAATGTAACGAATTGCTTACTCAAAGGGAGAAAATGATACAAGACTTGGAAGCTGAGGTGGAAAGCCTTAGGAAACACTTTGCAGATGGATTATCCACTGACAAGTCAGTGGAGCAGAGTGATAACTTCCATGATAAGGAGATTGCATCTTGGAACAAATCTTTGGAAACTCATGTGACATCTCAAGATTCAAGATGGAGTGAATTTGGGGATTTGAAGGGTCCTTTGTCTTGCTTTGAAGATGAGGAGGCATATATATTAAACTGTTTGACAAAGTTGGAGAAAAAGCTTCATCTTTTTTCCAATAATGGTGTTTATGATGATAGTTCAAGTTTTAATTTGAACGCTGATGATGAAAATGGACTTCCTGATAAAACATGTGGGGATGTTGATGGAGAATATTTTGTAGAAAGGAATGTTGTGTCAGAACGTGGTGCGGGCACAAATGGTCAACTCTTTGGCGAAGTTAAAATTTCAACTCAAGAGCATATTTATCAGGAAGATGGTCCTCCAGAAAATATTCAGGTAGGAGAGAACATTATGATGGAGGAAAAAAATTCTGGAAAAAGTTCAAGTTCCTCTGAAGGAAATCACGGAGACAGTTCTGACATTGACAAGCAAAAATTGTTGAAAGTAGTTAACAAGAATGATTTAGTTGCTCTTGAGAATGAAATATCACGTCTGCGTCAGAGGTTGGAGGCACTTGAAGCAGATCGTAATTTCCTGGAACATGCCATTAACTCACTCAGAAGTGGCAACAATGGTGTTCAGATTATTCAAGAGATAGCTTGTGATCTCCGGGAATTACGGAGAATTGCAATCACTCAATGAGAGCATCTTATAACTTGAACTTTTATCTTATCCAAAAGGTAAGTCTTTTTGATTTTTCTCTCAGCATCTGTTCTTTGTCATAGGGGCAGAGAAGTTCTGAGTTAGATTTTCTAGAATTATATAAGGTGCCATTGATAAGTTCTTGGAAACAATGCAGGATAAATGAAACTAATTAATAATCATCCTCTTCTTTTATGCTGAACATATTTAGCATATTATTGAGTTATGTCCATTTAACTTGGGATACTAACTGCAGTTCAGTAGTAACTTAATGGGAGCTTATTTATCATAGTAGGATAAAAGAAACTAATACAACATTATGCTGTACAAGGATTATTTAGTTAGATCTCAGATTTTAAGCTTTCATAGTTACAGAGTTGATGGTGAACTATTATAATCTAAGTGGGTGATAGAAGTAATAGAAGGTAAACTCTCCTTGATATCTTGAAAGTTTTAGCTAGAAAAGCTCCAGAGACGTGTATCATTGTTTTGAAATAGACATTTGATTTCATGTTGCTAGATTAATCTTTCTATTGAACTGATGAGAGGGATAAGTAAGTCTTTTTAATTTCAATTTTGCAGTTAGTTTGTTGTTGTAAGCATCACCTCTTTGTTTTTTCTTTTATGTACACATGAAAATATCTCATTTCTCAATAGGAAAACTAAACCTGACAGGCTTTTTCTTTTACATTTTTTCTCCTATTTAAGAAGACCTTGTCAATATCTCAGTGAAACAGTAGGACCCGTGATTCTTTGTATCATGTATCTATTTTCTGATTCTTCTGGTAATATAAAAAAATAAAATATCATTTATTGTTTTGCTTTTTATTATCTGTTTGATGTTGCTTCTTTATCATGTATCCTCTTGAACACAATTTGTGCTTTCTGCCTTACCTGGGGCCTTATGTACTTTGTTCAGCTCCTTCGTCGTAGAGATATGAGTTACTGTTTGATGAACTTTAACTCTACCAAGCTCCCCTATTGACTGGACGTAGTCTTTAAGCTCTTTGGCTAGTGAACTTGTGTCCCTTAACATCCTCAATAAGAATAAGTACGGAAAACTTAGTCACCATGAACAAACAACCATTTTCTCATTTACTGTACCTGAGCTTGCCCTTTGTTTTGCTACTTACCCTGTTGAGCAAAGGCTGTCGTCATCATATTTCTGTGTTGTTACAATGAATAACCTTTATGATTACCTTGTGATCTTTTACTGCTTCGATACTGCAATTTGATATAAGTTCTCATTACTCATAATTTTTTTATTTTACTTCTGGGTCACCCACCATAAACTATGGCAATTTTAAGCTCCAGATTATTCTTCTATCTTTTGGCATTGTGTATTCCTTTGGTATCTTATTTCAGGTGTATAGATGTCTGACCTTATTCAACGTTCCAGTAGCGGCATCTAGCTTATTGATCATTGATCTTCCCTCATTGAAGCTACGTGTCAGTGGTCATGCTCCTATGATCACACACGCTTATGTAGTAGTACCATGTCATTATATAGCAGACAGTACATTCATTAGCACAACATAGCTTACTAGCATCCCGTCACTCATGTTCTATATTTTTATTCCTTTGGATCTTTAAACTATTGATTTTTTTACTTAGGTTGGTGCATGTAGCGGGCAATATTTTGCAAAGTCACACTAGCTGGTTCTTGCATACTGGGTAAATATAGAATCGAGGGCGAGCTTACTGCCTGGTTCAGGGTCCTTAAAAGAAAAAAGATCTAGATAATAAGCTCAATTTCTGTGGGTTACCAATGGTAATCATCTTCTCGATGAATCTTAATGTGGCTTGATCTTCCATGTTTGGTGTCTGAAGTTGTCTTCAATGAAGCAAAGATGACTACTTGCTATCAGTTACTCATTCATGTTGCGTGCTTCTTACGATAGATACAGCATGTCTGGGGCATGGTGAAATTGTTAATTCTACATCGGTTATTTGCATGGATGACATGGTTTTCATCTTTATAAAAGATCATTTGCCTTTTCCCATAAAGATTATTTGCCAATTCAGTTCATTGATCATGGTCGCTAACAAGTACAACTGTTGCTTCACTAAATATTGGAGAAGCTTTTTAGATCTCCATAGCACATGCCCAGTCGTTATGTTTGTTCTTTCTTTAATTTAAAAAAACCGATTAAATCGTTACAGATACTGTCTCATCCTTTTACATACTTCTATCATGTTAAAGGATACTACAAAAGTTGGTGGATCATTAAATAAATGTCCAGCTAGTGAATTTTTCCATAAATATCATGTGACTTGATGCTTTAATGACCTACTTTGCTGAGGTTCTAGTTAATTTTTCTTCATTCAAACAATAGGACTTAAGCTGCACATAATCTTTTTTCTGCCTTTTCTGGTGCAGGGCTTGGATCGACCCACAAAGTCCGAGCATCGACAATTATGTATTATTTTCAATTATTCAGAAATGCGAGTATTACCGAGTGTTTTTTTTTTCTTTTCTTTTCTTCTTCGTGTTTGCTTGGTGTTTTCATTTTGTCCTCATGATCTCTTAACTTCATTCCCTCCAGAGTATTCTTTGAACTTTTTGAAATATGTGTAAATTTGTAATAGGGTGATTTTTTTTTTGTATGATAGCAATGAACTTGTAAAGTTCCTTCTGCATTCACCGCTGGTCTGCCGATGTTTTTGCATATTATGGGGACTTTTTAAGTGTCTGAAGAGTCTCGATAATAAAAATAATAGATATTATGATCCTCCTCTTCGAGTCAAAAGTGCTGCAACCAATTATAGTTCTTGTGATAATTAATTGTTTAACATTCATCATTAGGTTAGTAGCTTAAAATACGACCTTAACATGCTTGAAGCAAATGCACAGAAGGAAACTGCAGGAGAAAGAAGATGACAAGCTTTGACATGTCACTGTGAAATGGTAAGCTATATACTGCATCTGTGGGTTGGACACAACTCTTGAGTTGAGGTGGAATAGCTGCGCAATATGGACTTGTAAACGATGCGAGTCTAAGTTTTGCACCGGCAAACTAAGAAGTCAACCGGTTTTGGTGCATCGTTGACTTGCAGACACGAACCAAAGGTGGACTTTCTTTAGCGTACAAACTACACGCATCCATACTGCTCCCTCCTGCATTATTTTGCACTTTTATAGATGCCATATGAAAGGTAAAGATCCATTTATGGGTCAGATATTATATGATAGTTCTGACTCAAATTTACTAAAAATAATTCTAGTATAGTGGCCTCTGATCAGATTTGTTCAAAATAATTTTCATAATTAAGATAAAGTATCTATCTATCATATTGTCTTCTCACAAATCATAGCGCACGAGATACGATTCCCAGATGCAGTACAAGCTGAGACCGAGTACGACTTTTGACTTAGATATAGGTCAAACTTGCAGTGTGATGCTGACAGACATTAGGTGTGCTGCCACTTAAAAAAGCTTATAGTAATCGAACTGCAAAGTTGAACTCTTTTCTTACCGGACTCGTCATCTCTATCCACCGATGGCCGCCGCCGAGGAAGGAATTCACCGGTGGACTCTCCAACTATGTGGAGCAAAACACTCGACTCAAATGTCCATCGTTGCTTCCTCCCATCACCTTCGACTCTTCAAACAGCAGTTACGGGTCAAAATCTTGGTCACCGGTGCGCCGCCTGCAACTCCATACCTTGGGCGGTGGCCTCATTTATACGCTGCTTCCGTTGGGGTGAGCCATGTAGCCTCTCTGGAGATGGGATCTCGTGGCGTGAAGATGGCGAGGGCGGTGGCGTTCGTCCTCTTGTTGGTGCTCGTCAGCTCCGCGTTGGCGGCGGAGGCGCGGGCTTTGGTGCTGCAGTCCCTTCCGAAGGGATCCGAGTCGCCGTCGCAGGCTTCGGGCTGCACCTACGTCTCCGGCAACGCCGGCGGCGACTGCACCATCGGCCGCTGATCACACTTGCCTGGTCTTCTCCGCATTATTTCGTTCGTCGCTTCGTTCTATGCCAATCGCTGTACATGTTGTTGAAGGGGAAATAATGTATCCTTCGTTCATTTAATCTTGAAATCGGGATGAATCCAATGTTTATGGTGATTTATTATCAACATGGATTCTTGCCGTTCTACGTTCTCTCTCTCTCTCTCTTATATATATGTAAATATATAATTTGATTCCAACATGTTACAGTGTGTTTATAGACGAAGGATGAAAGAGAACAATGGCCACAAGAAGAATCACAGAGAAGAAATATTGAATGGTTAGGGTTTTGTTATGTACTTACCCATATTGACGATACGAAAGCATGAGTAACTTTAGGATTTAGGACGCTCCTAAGAAGTATCTTTTCCTATCATCACCTTTTGTTCTGTTGATGCCCTGTGGTGCGTCATGAGTTCCTCCTCACCAGCGGAAAACGGAGGAGGAGGCGGAGGAGGGTGGTGGTGGTGGAAGGATCGCTTGGCCTGTGGCCAACATGCACTTTGGGTCAAACTGGGCCTTTCGGCGCAGGAATCGACCCCATTTCGGCCCAAAATGTCGCGCCCACTCGGCTCGAGATCGGTGGACGGGAAGGTATTGCTTGATCTCAATCCCGGCGTCGTCACAGAAGTCTAAGATCTTCTTGTTTTGCCGGCTGAGGTACTCCAAACTTTGAGTCGGATCGCCGGAGTCCGGAAGAGCCGACCGTAGGAAGGCGACCAAGTAGAACATGTCCTCGTGCGGCGTCACCACCGAGCTCCGATCATCCCACCTACAAACATAATTCAGCAATTGTATAAGCATCGTAGTAGCTCAAGATCATCGTGTGTGTATGGATTGATCTATCACTCGGGTCACAGAGGAGCAACCACAATGCTGTGGAAAGGGAAAAGGAAGAAGAGCTACGATCTCCATGACATGGTCTCTGTGGCATCGCGTCGCACGCAATAGATGTCGGTATAGGCATCTATCTACATGGGTTATGCTCTCAGCTTGTTTCGTGTGGTCTGTGTGTGAAGAAGGTTGGCTGAATGCATGCATGCATGCATGCATGCGGTCTTCTTACTTGTGCTTGTTCATGGGGTAGATGAGGATGGGGCCGCTGCTCTTGTTGCCGAGGATGCCGCGGAAGACGCCGCGGTCGAAGTCGGCGATCCGTGACGCCGGGACGAAGAGGTTGAGCCACGGTTGCGGCACCGCCCACAGCCCCTTGGCGCGGAGCCTCATCTCCGCCTTGTGGACGCGGTCGAGGAAGTCGACGTAGGGGAGGTCGGTGGTGAAGACCGACGCCGGTATGTAGCCCAGCTGCCCCAGCAGCGCTTCCACCACCTGCAAGCCAATGATACGCACCGAGTCGTTTCACAAAAGTCCTCCCTCCCTCCGTTTAATATTACCGAATTGAGAGATATCGGCGTCCTCGTTATGTTAGGCGATATGATAGTGGAAGATGATGGAGCCCAATGTAGCGAGACAACAAAACATCGTCGCGATCAGCGGAGACCAACCTCGTCGATGGAGTCGGCGGCGGAGTCGTCGTAGTTCTTGGTCATCTCCAAGCAGTAGAGAAGGCCGGCGTTGGCGTGAACAGAGCTTATCTTAACAGGGTTCTTGGGGGAGAAGAAGAAGGACGACCTCCAGTTGTTGACGAGGCCTTCGTCAACGATGACGAAGCCTTCGACGTAGTCGAACCTCTCGCTCCGGTGGGCGCCGTGGAGCGAGACGAGGAGCTCCTGGTCTCTGGTGAAGGCCGCGAAATCGGAGTACAGCACTCGGATCCATCTCACCTGACCACAACAACAAGAACAAGAGGTGACGATGAAAGATCACGCGGAAGATAACGACGAGTCCAGCTTTGATTCTTTGTCTGGTTCCATTAGTGTCGGGGATGCCATCAAGCTGGCGGCTTTCATGACTCCTCTATCCGCTAGTTTGTGATCACACTATTACCAACAAGATCACCATGAGTGCAGTCATGGGCATGAAGGCCGAGTTGGAGTTGAATCCAGTGAACAGAGTTAGGGAGGGAGTCGTACCCTGTGGGGAGCTGTCTCCAGTGCAATCCGGGCTCTGGTGATGATCCCAAACTGTCCCAGACCACCGAGAACTCCATGGAACAGCTCTGAGTTCTGCTCTTCTGAGCACGTTATCAGCTCGCCCTTGCCTGGAATAGTTCGGATGAAGGGCTATGAGCGATCGGAGAAATGGAAGATAGAGAGAGAGAGAGAGAGAGAGAGAGAGAGAGAGAGAGAGAGAGAGAGAGAGAGAGAGAGAGAGAGAGAGAATTCTGCTTGTTCGAGAACCAACCTGTGACCACGTCGAGCTCGTAGACATTGCTGATCTGAGGACCATGGTGAAAGGCTTGCCCACTTATGCCGGCATTGGAGAGCGTGCCGCCGACCGACAAGTAGAGGTAGTCGGTCCACGACCTGGGCGCGAGGCCGCCGTTGGCCAGCGTCCAGTTCAACACATCGACCCAGAGATCACCCCCCCAGACGTCGACGTAGTACGCGCCCATGGACGCCGAGTACGCCGGCATCGGGCGGGGCGCGATCCGGCCGCGGTTCATCCGGACCACGACGCCGCCCGGGGCGAGCGCCTGGCCGTTGGTCGAGTGGCCGTGGCCCCTGGCGGAGACCGGGAACCAGCGGGCCGAGCGGTAGGCCGCACGGACGAGGCGCGCGACGTCGCCCGCGCCACCCGGGCGCATGACGGCCAGCGGCTCGGCCCTGGCGACGCCTCCGAAGTCGACAGCCGCCGCGGCGACCTCCCAGGGGTCCAAGCTAAGCTGGCCCTCCCCGGCGGCCCGGAGAAGCATCTCGGCGGGCTCCACCGTGGGTCCGACGGTGGACGTCAGCCCGCATATGACGAAGAGCAGCAACAGCACGGTGTGCGCCATGCGTCCAAAGAAAGCGTCTGGATGCTAACGTGGGGAAGGCCGTATCAGAGGGAGGCGGGGGAGGACCGAGGAGGATCACGGGGAAGCAAGGTGGAGAGGAGGAGGAAGGGGCTGGGGAAGGCCGGAACTTATATACGGAAGCAAGAAAAGAGAGGAAGCGGCCAAAATCCTGTGGCAGTGCGTGGGGACGGCGGTAACGTAAGCCACGCAAATGCTCCTTCGCCTGGTGAGGCTGCCGTCGCTGCTTTAACACCCGGCGGAGTCACACTTGCAGAAGGTTACGTAGACATGGAAGCGAGCTCTGCTCTCTCTCTCTCTCTCTCTCTCGCTTTTGTCCATCTCTTCGCTTTATCCTTTGTAACTGTTCGTCCCGAAACGTGCGACAGCCTCAAGATGGAAGGGAGAGAGACTGCGGAGTATTCCTTACGAACGAGCGAACCAACTAATATTGAGATCTTGCAAGAGAGTCAACTCGCCGTACCTCATCATCAAACGGAGCGAGACATTAATGGAGGTGGCAAAAAGTCGTTCCCCATTGATGGTCCGAGGACTGCTTCGTATGGGCTGTTGCCGAGCGAGAGGGAGACAGAGAGATAGCATCGCATGCGTCCTAGGAATTGAATGCCTTTGGACAATGTCACCTGGGTCAACCTTGTTGCAGAGCAAAGCCAGATCGGCCATGGTGAGTTCTTGATCGTACCCTCAAAGGCATGGTTGGAGACTCAAACGAATGGAAAGAAGAGCAGAAGGGATAGAAGAGATGAGCACAGGCAGGTGCGAGTGCTTTTGCCCCACTTTGATGCTGTCAGAGATGAATGATCATATGCTTCCAACCAAAGAACAACGAGGGTAGCTCAAGTATGAGATCCATGGCCAGTGGCTTTGTTCCCCAAATGCCATCTTTACCTGCAATTTTTTTTGCCCCAGCTTCTCAAAAGGTGAGACAGCCCATCAGTGGGGGGGTTTGATATCTCATATGGCCACAGCTAGCAGCAGCACTGGACTTGCAAAGCTTCACAGCAAAGAACAGCTCTGTGGGCACACACAGATTCCCTCATCTTTTGGAGGAACCAAGGAAGATATAATGGCAGCAGCATGGTCTGGTTCTGAAGGAGGGAGATGATGCAGCAGACTGTGATGGCATGGATGCATACTGGTTTTAAGGTGGCAGCATGGATTATTTATTGCAGGGTTGTCATCCAACTGCAGTGCAGTCTTTGAGTTAGTTAGTTCCATGTTGCTTGGTGTGTGTTCATAGGAAGCTAAATGATGCCATTGAGAACCTTAAAACATTCTTTGCTTTGTGTATGAATTAATTAATTTTATTGAGGCCCCACGAAATCGGCTGATGTGTCGGTAGACCATTCGTCGGTCGGTCTGTCGACATATATTGATCTAGAATAAGGAAATGCTTGTTAATGTGAATAGAAAATGTAAACACATAGCTAATTAGATTGCTTTCTTTAGTTGTAGAGCACAATGACAAAGCCATTAATGTAAAACAAATCAATCTGAGCATATATTGGAAAACAATGGGTGAAGAAGAAGATTCAAGGTTCTATACTGCAACTCATAATCAACACAGCTGCAAGAAGTGAATCCAAATGTGATGCAGGATGAGTTGTTTCATATCTGCTGCCACTGAGTTATCTTTTTCAGGACAACTGGTTGGTGGCTGCAAGTGGAATCATGTCTGCTAAGCTTTGGAAGTGGAACCAAACAATACTTGTATGGATTTCAAGGGTGGATCCAATCAAAATTGGACCAGCAGCTATACACTCTTTTGCATGCTTTAGGACAAAAAATTTGGGACCATGTTGGGATAGTATATCATCAAAATAAATGGAGAATATTCATAAAGAGAACAGAAACAGAAGAGAGACCAAAAAAAAAAGGATTGAGTGAGGCCCTGCCATACTCTCTCAAGACACTGCCTTTAGTCAGCTTTTTTTGCAGTAGAAACTCAATGTTTTGTTTGTCAAATTTTTGGAAAATATAGTGGACCTTTTGCCTGCTTTATTTACAACACAATCACTGTTTTGCTTGTCAATGAAGAAATGGTGGATGATGAGGTTTTGGTTAGCACAATCAATCATTGGAGGAACACAGATTTCAACACAGCCTCTGAGTGACCATGACTGTTCTGATGATTGATTCCACCACATTAACAAACCAAGATTTATATCATGCTGCAATTGCCAAGGAGCAGCAATGACTTCACCAATTGACAGAAGTCCAAAGTCGAGATAGAACAAGAAGAGCATACAGACGGGTCTCTAACAGACCTGCATTGCGAATCGAAACCAGAAGTTGTTCTCTAAGATTGCAGTCAATGATCAACTCTTCCAATACCTATTGTAAAACCACATAGAATCGGCAGCCACTGCATTTCCATCCTGGTTTCTGTGCCAAGTATAGTAGGCATGGGTTCGATTCTTGATCTCAAAGATGGCATGACCGAAGCTGGCTTCTCTGAAAGCCGAGTAGTTAGGCTGCGGCTCTGTCATGCTGCATCGTAGATGCGAAAGGGAAAATGGTCAAACAAGAAGAGTTAGAAATTTAGCAGGAATAAACTTTATATGTCTCATGCAGAGTCTTACTTATTAGCAAGCCCTTCGAGATTTCCACCATCACCAATGGTGATGTACACAGGAGCTGATTCATCCGATACCGGTTTGCATTTTCCATTCACTATATCGTACGCGATGTTTGACACCCTATGCTGCAAGATGATGAACATGTCCATCATCAGACCAAATGTCATCAGAGAATTAAAAACTCTTACATCATCAGGAAATAGGAGAGGTGCTTACGCTGCGTTCATAGGCATGGACATGGCCGGCAAATACAACATCGACTTTGTTCTTTACAAACCATGGCTCAAACATCACCCTCATGGACTCACCTTCCATGTAGTGATAGTTGTAGCTGTTGTACCAGGGTGAATGCATTAGAACAATCAACCATGGTGTCTCACTTCTATTCACCTTGGGTAGTTCTGCTTCAAGCCACTGGTACTGAGGGGTGTACTTACCTTTTACAATGAAACAAAGACCATTAAGCACCAAAAAATAATGTATTAGAAAAAGGCAAAGCCAAATAAATGCAAATCTGAAGCTATTGATCACAAGCTATCAAGTGTTCAGAAAAATAGCATCGAACACACATACATACACACACACATATTGTCCTCAATTTCTTTAGTGCCAATCTGATTAACACAGTCCGCTTCCATCTCAAAGCGATTGCGAAAACTTGATTCTAAGGAAATATAAAATTCCATATGCTTTAGGTGGAAGAACTTTTCTAAATAAAATGTGTTTATTTTAGAACACATTGTTAAACAAGATATAAAATTATGTGGCGCTACAAGAGATCCACATAATGTCAAGCATCATATGTTCATACCATATGCTGAATATGATGCCAATACAATTATGTAAGCTGATGCCCTCTTGATGGAGTACCAGAAAGGAGCTGTGCTGCCAGAAGATCTATAGGGAACATGATATCTGTGACTGAATGGCTTAAATGGTACAGTTTCACCCTGCGACAATGTTAAACATGTTAATTCTTCCAAATTCTCTCAGGAGAAAAAGAAAGGAAGTTAGACTTTTCTGTATCTAATAAAGAAAAGGACAGTATGATCTGGTATTGTCCGGTATTATTTATTATTAATGATATGGATTGGTATACCACCAAGACTACCGATACCGTACCAATTTACTAAATTATTGAAACCTGTACCAGATTGATATTTAAATCCTTGCCTTCGATCATCTAAACACATGATGATGAATTATGAACGTTACGAGGCACGACAATGAATTATGAACATTAGGAGACCTGCATATGCGTGTAAGTGTCCTACTTACAATCTCCGGATCAAAGTCAATCTCATGGTTTCCTGCAGTCCAAATCCAAGGTTGGTATGCAGTGCTTCTCTCAACAAACCTGCCCCATGTATCCCATCTGACATTGTCATGATTCGGATAGTTATCAGCATAAGAAAGATCACCCACAAACAGCACTGTCTGCGCCTTTGGGTTGGATTCATAATGAGTTAGTGTAACATTAGAGTCATGAGACTGCCCAAGATCACCTGCACATCATGCAAAAAGATCAAAGAAAACAGGAATTAGTTTTTGAAAATTCTATAAGATATTATAGATTGAATTTACCAAATACGAAACACAGAATGCAAAAAGAAGGATCAAAAGACCTACATTGTCTTAAAGTCAAAACTGTCCTTTTCTAGATATGAGAAGTTCACCGATTTTCTTTTTGGCGATACAGTAAATCAATCCACAAATAAATAACGATTAACACAATTCAAACCGAAAATGACTGATCCCTAGGATTTAAACCTGCACAAGTCCGAAATCATCACAAATAAAAGGGACTACCAGTACACAACTAAACAAGGATGACAAATGCATCCATAAGTATCAGCAGTTTCATATCCACAAGAACAGGCTATAGCAATACAAAGGGTCCGAATCGGTGTATGAGACTTTCGTCGACGCAGGGTCCAAAGATAATGCAATAGAGATATCGGTTTCATGACTCAAAACCTTGATCCCAATGGTCATGCAGAGTATGAAAATTGGAGACTTGGTGGTAATAAGCATCAACAGATAGAGATTGCAGAAACAGGATTTGATTAGTCTATAACATGAATCTATGTCTTAAAAGCATGTTTACCAATGAGGCCAAAAGTATAAGGAACATCTGGTCCAACTTCAGGTGGGGTAGTGAACCAGAACTTCCTAATTGTGTGCCCAATCCCAACAGCATAGTAGTATTTAGTGTCATGCTGCAAGAAAGCATGAGAGTCAAAGGTTGTGAAACAGGCAACTCTAAATCAGTCATGCATATCCAAAAGAAAAAGAAGAGAAAAGAACAGTAGAACATAATGATCCGAATCACCTTCAGGTGCCTGAGAGTGCAGTGATGGATGTAGCCGGAGGTGTAGTTGTAGAATTTGTATCGAGTGTATTTGCCTTCAGAATTGAAGTCAAGCTGATCCCTGGCAGTCCCATAAAGGACCTTACTGGAGCCAGGTTCTTCCTCGGTCACCCATGAAATGATCATGGCAGACCCATCATGATTACCTTGGGTGATATGTACCTTCAAGCGAAGGGAAGACAACCAATTCAATCCAGAGTTCAAGTCCAAAAAAATTACAACAAATATGATCTTCTACGAAAGCAGTGTGTCCCTCCAACTCAAATATGAGTTATATTTGGATTGCAGTCATTGCAAGGTTGATTAGTTTACAGAAGAAAAGAGGGCAAAGACCAGAAATGGAACAATAATGGACAGAGCAAACTCTACCAATGGAGTACAGACTCACTATGGGTTGAATTTTGACTGCAGATCTCAGGAAGATGGTGAAAGAAGGAAGAGAAAAAGATGGAAAACAAGAAGCAGGAATAAGAAAAACCAATCAACACAAGAAAAAAGTTGGGTCTTTTGCAACCAAAATCAGAACAGGGCACAAGAGAAGACTGGAAGAACACAGAAAAGGCCACAACTTTGATGAAGAAGGAGCGAGGAAGACAACATTATAGCGGCACTGAGTTCGATCAAGAAACAACGACAAGTAATTGAAAGTGAGGCACAGAGGGTGAAGAGACAACCATACGGAGAAGGGGACGGAAACCACCTGTTGCGGAGCGTTGTAGCCCGGCGGCACGCGGAAGACGTCGCTGTCGATGGGCATGTCCACGGCCTTCTCCGGCTTCCTGACAAAAGAACTCGTGACGCCTCCATCGGTCCGCCCCACCAGTCCGGCCGAAACCACGGCGCAGAGAAGCCCGAGAAGAAGGCGAGATGGCCACCACCGCCCCATTCTCTATCTATCTATCTATCTATCTATCGATTCCGGGTCTTTAAAAGGAGACAGAGAGGAAGCGAGCGAACAGGGGAATATGCCGAGGAGGTGCGGCGTTTAGCATTAAAGACGGCGTGTGAATTGGAAGAAGAAATCGAGGAACAAATCGATAGATCGCGACGGGCGTATTGACTTGGAAGTCTGTTGGAATCGCGGGAAGAAGCGAGGAGGAAAAAGGCCAGTTTGCGCGCCATCATGCTGACGATGCGGACAAAGATAACGTTGACTTTGAAGTCTGGTGATATATTATTTATCATTTTTTTGAATTTTTACTATTACCAGGAGAACATAACAAGTAATTGTAAGATTATAATGAATAAAAAATAACAATAGATAAGTAAGGGAACCTTTATCGAATTGAATAGAATAAAAAGGGACCAATCTACACAGTCGATCACAAAAGAAGTTTTTGTTCTATGACCTTATTTTCCTTACTCTAATCCAACCAAAATATTAAACTTAATTGAATCAAATTACAAGTAGGATTGGATTTTCAATATAGACTTAACATAATTTCTCTCCATCATGAGAATGAAAACTGGATTAAACTTAGTTGGAACTTCCAGAATGACAACAAATGATCATTAACAAGAACAAATCTTGTTTGACACAAAACACCCAATTTTTTGTCTTCTTTCAACATAGAATACAGACTTGGATTGAACATATCATGACTTTTTATCTTGAGGGATAGTGACATGTACTCCATGCAGTAGCAGCAGCAGCAGCAGCAGCAGCAACATCATCATCATCATTGAACCTCAAAAGAACAAGAGAGATCACTACAATTGATACAATCAATGATCTCAGGTGAGAACAGAGCAAATGTTTTCTAGTTAGAGAAGGTGCAAAAGTGTTATCACAGAAAACCAAGAACAAAGTGGATGATAATTTCAAACAAGATCCATAATTGCCCCTTGTGTCCCATGGAAACACCAATACTCACAATTTTTCACATCATAAGACAGAATAAGCTAAATACAAATGTCTGATCGTTGAATGAGTTGGTGAGTAGCATCAACACTATCATCTAAATAGCTGCAAGGGCTGGAGAAACAGGTGAATCAGTAAGCACAAAGCCATGAGTTCTTATTAAGAACTACCAAGTCCCACGTCAACCTTAGACTCCATGTGACCTGAGCTTTTTTTGTGCAATATATTGACAACATAGCAACAAGAACAAGACTCCGCAACCGGTTCAACCAAAAAATTCAGTCACAGTGAGCCTACTTCTGGGTAGCCAACTCTGAGATAAAAAAAATTAGGATCTGGAACATGCAACTATGATTTCAAGAAAGAAGAATTCTTGAGGACAGGTACCAGAAACAAGATTCATATTGACATCTGTATAACTGTGTAAAAAACACCAAGAACTTGTATGTTGCCCATAAGCTCAAACTGCATTACAGGCTTTAGAAAACATGATGCCAACCATAACTGACCCAGCAATGATGAATCAGTACTCTCTGATTCATTCAAAAAAATCAGATCTAGAAGCCTTCAAATAATGTGGGAAACTGAGCTTTTTAAGTATCAGTAAAATATTCTGTGTGACTACAGAACAGAAGTTAATACCATCAATCAACAACTCATTTGTGTGTCAATGCCAAAAGAAAGCATCTAAAAGAACAGCCTGCACTGTAACAATCCACTAGGTTAACAGATAGAAGCATATTAAACAGATATCAGCCATAACCTGCTTATATGAAACAAAATCTACCGTGTAGCTAATATGTCCAGATGGATTCAGACGATCCTGAATCTAAGTGACAACACATAAAACACTGCATTGTTCCACAAACAACCCTAAAGTATCAAAGCACATAGTCTGGAAACACATCGGCAGTTTTAACTGTTAATAACACATTCATCAATAACGCACATCGTAGGAAGATGGGCGCCCACCCCGACTGGGTCGATCATAAGGCCCAGGCCTGTCCCTGTAACTTCCACCATCATAACGCGCAGGCCCACCACTTCCATATCGATCGCTGCCACCACCACGTGGTCCATCCCTGTCATAGCCACCACCTCTTGGCCCTCCATCTCTATCATAGCTACCACCACGAGGACTATCCCTCTCATAGCTTCTTTCCCTGCTGAATCCATTCTGTGGGTACCGCTCAGTTCCCCCTCCATATCTATCACCAGAAAAACGATCCCCAGGAGGCCCGTACCGGTCACTGGCATATCGGTCACGATCATTGGCATAGCGACCACCACGACCACGACCACCACCAAAACGAGTATCCCTGCCATCAAAACGGTCTCGATCACCAAAACGGCCCCCATCATAACGATCATCCACATAACGGTCACTATATCGATCTGGTCCGCCGATACGATCCCCACGACCACCACCTCTGCCAAACTTGGAGCGAGAAGAGAAACGACCACCCCTGTCTCCCCCAGCTGAAGGGCACTCCCGTGCCCAATGTCCAAGGCGACCACACTTGAAGCATTCGTCAGAGGGTGTGGCAGGTGGCCCATCTCCACCACGGTAACCACCTTTGCTGCCTGATGTGTACCCCCCACCATTATAACCATAACCAGTGTCATCTGTACTCATCTTAGGCTGAGCCTTGTTCACTGATATGACTCGTCCATCCAGCTCATGTCCATGCATCTCACTGATAGCAGTCTCCACTGCACGAGGATCAGAGAATGTCACAAATCCAAATCCGCGTGGGCGGCCGGTATCTCTATCCAGCATTACCTATACATGGGAAGACTGATAAGAACAGAAAGCAAACAAGATGAAACAAAAATTGGACAGTTCCCAGTGACATCATGTTGCACCATGGTCTTCATATAGTCAGACAAATGTCACAATAAACACATAATAAGCAACACTTATTACATCAAAGCCACCTTTTGGAGAATAAAAATAAGACTTCTTTATACAGCAATGAAAAAACATTACATATTTGGAAAGCTCAATTGAATGGTTCTCAATTGGAAATCTCAATTGAATGACTAAACTAGAATCACATAGCACTTTGGCAAATAACTAGATAAATTAATGTTTACACCAAAAGGTAATCCTCAAACAGAACTGATGTGATGCCCCATTCCCTCTTCTTTCAGGATTTATCTAATATTTGAAACCTAAAGTAAGAATTGGTCTAATATTTCAGGATTTCAGGATGACACCAAGAGGTAACCTAAATGGTTTGCTGAATCCCTAAGTATATTTGAAACCAAAAAGTAAGAACTGACAAGAATGCTACAAGTGGAGGGAAGAAAAACACACCCATTAAACTGTCTCCCTTGGCATAAGAAAATGAAGCTGACAACAGGAATTGGGGCATATATGTGCCAAATTATGACAACATTTATTAGATGAAAAGAAGGGAAAAAAACACATCAAGAAAATGAGCCCACATTCAGTACAGGAGATTTTCTCAATGGATTGAAATGGAAAATTCCATTTCCTAGTAAGTAGTTGAGAGAATCAATTAAATAAACGACTCTCTTTGGGAAATACAAATTAAATTTTAATGCAAATTGATATCCACATCAACATTGTGATATATTACCAACAAGCTGACAAAAGAAATTCAATGTCAAGCAATATTCTTAAAATTGAAATAGGATCAGCTCAAACAGATCTTTCTTTGTCTCATAATACATCCATTTATAATTTTAATTTGCATAAAAAAAAACACAGATCATCTGTAATTGGTCATGTTATTTGTAATGTTTTCTTTCTTTAAAATGTATGTCTGAAATGCACAAGCATAAAACAGTAACATTAATGTATACCTTCATATCAAACTTATTTTTAATAAAATGGTACATAATCTTCATAATTGTGTTTCATGATGTACAACACTGATATATTGGTGTCCTACTTGAATACGGTACCGAATACAGAGTGCATGAACCAAACATGTTAATAATATTGGGCCATTATTCCATTTCAATCCCATTACTAATGTGAAGACTAAATGTGACCAAACCTAACTTCTGCAGCTTCTAAATAGGAGACATAAGCAGGATGAAAGGATATAACAATGTCATCGCTTCAAGCAGTAATCAAGATTTGCATTTCGTCCACACTAATTTTAGATGATCTGTCCCTGTGTTTAAATGATTGCATTAGATGCACCTGATTCCAAAGAGAACCAACCTCAAAGCTTCAAGAGACACCCAGACCATTCATGAAATAAAGAAGCGAAAATAAAAATATTATTAAAACAACTATTAGTTAATTCAATATGGATATCGTGTTCAACTTGCATGACCAATAACCAGAAAATAAAATAAATGACACTTTAAACAAAGAAAAATCATCTTAACTAGTTAGGCATGTTTTTCAAGATATATGAAACAAAAGCATGAAAGTAGAAGCTTCCAAACAAGGATATGTTTAGTTGTCTGGAAGTGTTATGAAGTGTGAAACACTACACTTCTACAAAGTCTATTTCGATTAATACTGACAAAAGATAGCAATTAAAGAATGACATTTAACATAAAACAGTACAGAGAAAGAAAATGAAATCAAGAGAATAACAGGATTCATATTTCATGTAGACTTGCTGACATCATTTACCTGTTAATAACAGAAACTACTGATGATCTGAATCACCACAAAATCCCAATACCATGAATTTCATTCAGGCATAACTGCAATATTTGTATAATGTTCCACAGTCTACTATGATTAATTATAATCAATGCAGCTGACTTGTCTCTATCCAATATATACATTTGACATGCACAATATCCAGCAAATGGCCAAATCCTCATCTTACATCCAGGTGAAAAAGACACTTCACTATAGTAATTCAACCAAATAAAAATGACTGCAATATAATTCTTAAGAATCCTCCAAATGATCTTTGGTAATCACAAGGTCCAAACACATGTCAATGAATTGCAGTGTTTTTCTGTACTCAAAGCTTCATCGTGTAAAGTGAAATTCCACCTCAACAACAGACCTTCCCAAATAGTGAATGAAACGAACTTCAGCAACAAACTGCAACACCAAACTGGCTCAAATATCTCCAGGGATAAATCTTCCAACCAGTCTACCTTTGCATTCTTTCTAGTGAGTCTAAGCCATAATCACAGTAACTAGGTGCAAGTACTTTGCAAAGAAGCATTCTAGTGCATGAAGAGTTTAGCAACTCTGAAGAAACATTCAGATCTCTCAAAAGACTACAGAAACAGCTAAAATCCAGGTAACTGTGGCTACAAGAGCAACTCGATATATACTTTTATCATCAAGAAAGACCACCTAAAACATGTCAAACTAGTGATCTAGGAAAGAACAAACTAAATGCTGATACTACAAGTGCAATAGCACTTAGCACTTTGGTGTCTGTCTCCAGTCAATGTTGGCCTACATGAGCAGATAATCACTGATAAATCCATCAACTGATGTGGAAAAAAAAGGTTTGTGACAGCAGATTTGTTGAAAAAGGAAGAAAGCTGAAACAGTTTGATGACATTTGTGTGAGCAAAATACATCATAACCAGATGAAAGTCCAACTGTGAACAGAGAAAAGGGTTCAAGACAAGTCAAAGGGACAAAACAATTATAAGACTTTTGCTAGTTTTCTTAATGGTCATTTTCTAAAAGTTCCAAGCTTGATAGTACTAAGGCAGTGATCCAAAGACCAATAACAGAATCGATCCAAAAAAATGTAACAGCTCAACATCTGTTCTATGTGTACACTGCTCTTCTAACAAAAGCCTCAAAACAGCAATCCACTGTTGACCAAAGCAATTAACCCACAATCAAATACATCAGCAGAAATGACATTTCGCCCTTCTTCTACGGTCTTCCCAGGTTCACTAAAGTTTCACATGATTCTTCTAGTTGTACAATCTGAAAATTGTCACCACCAAGAAAATTTTCTGCTACTTTGAACTTGCCGTCCAGGTAAATGGGTGTCCCCGACTGCCTTAAAGACTTGTTCAGGAATTTCAAACTAGTATTATAAGTTCAATATCAGGTCACATCATGTTCAAACATTTGTAGAGTGTTCTTAAATCAGATTCATTCTAAAGCTGCTGGCATTGACAGGAAAGATTTGACCAAGAACATTACTACAGCAACAATTGTGTGGTGCAAGTGGTAGTAATAATTCCTGTGCTTATTGAACAACTGTCAACATGACAAGCTGCAAGACTCTGAAGAACAAAGCTCAAAAACATGTCCTACAAGGTGTTGCCAAAATAATATTCCCAAAGCAAGCAATTTAACATGCATTTGTGAATTATCCAGAGAAGAAACTTGCAATGAATTTCTTAGCAAAGAAAACGGAGACCAGCAAAAGTAACTTAGCTAAGGTACCGAGTGAAGCCAGCCATATATAAGAACAAGCAGATCATGCACCTGATTATTGACAGTACTTATTGTTTTCCCCTTCTGATGCACAATACTAAATGTCATAATCAGGTCAAACGTATCTAGCATTCTTTCCCTTTAACTCAAAGTTCACTTAAAATTAGCACCCTAATGAACTAAAATTAGAAGCTCTGTATGATCTGCAATGTAGTCAGATGAACAGTAAATTGTGCAACCTACTCTTGCTTTTCCAAATGGTGCTGCACAATGCTGACACTAATCCTCAAAGATAACTGTGATCTGAACGATCTAACAAATGATTTATCATTAACTGCTCTTCAGATTTTACTGTAACCATAGCACCTTATTGTATAAGAAACAAGTCTTACACAACAAGTATAAGAGCAAAAGTAAGTTTGCTGGATTCTTGAGTGTCACAATAAATGAGTCATATTTGCATAGGGTCGTCTGTCATCAAGAAGAGAAATCCAACCCAAGATATCTCTTCAAGGGTATAAGGAATTTGCTGCTCTAAATCAAAGTTCAAAGCCTTTAAGAACCGGAAGCCTCATCCTCAGCCAAGACCATAGTCATAAATGCACTTGGTAAGTGTATGCTGGTTAAAACAAGGCTGACAAATTGACAGCAGCAAGTGTCAGACTCCTCCTAAAAGACTATACCAGGAGAGTGTCTGTAGCTGCCCCATCATTTACCAAGGCAGAACTTTTTCCCTCATGCATCTCGTCACATGCATGAAAGGAAGTAGATCGAAAACTGATATGCAAAAGCTAAGCAGCCAATGACATCTCACCATGTCAGTGTAAATTGCCAACCAGAAACATGAGGAAAGGCCAAGTAAATAACGAGACAAAGATAAGAATGCAAAAGATTAGAAAAAATAGAAAGGTCACGAAAATAGATTCAACAAATGATACAAGACAAGCAATGCTATGCTAAACTTTCAGATACTTGAGAACAACAGACTTCACATCTATTTCATTATGTATCCAAATTCATTACAATATAAATTGAGAAAGACATCACATGTTCCCTTTAATTAGCCACTGGAGAAACAGAAAATTTGATTCGTTTATTAAATGAAATTCCTATAAAATCACCTTATAGGTATGAAATACATCAAAGGCAGCCTTCTTTGAAAAAAAAGAGAATTAATTATTCTTTTCATAGTTCCCAAGTAAACACTGATGATCACAGAAAACCCAACTGAAGATCTACTCTTTCCAAAGTTTCCCCAAACTAAATACTTTCTGAGCCATTGTAGCATAAAACAAAAGAACCAAACTATAAGTAAGACTTATATTGAAAAGACACGCTAAATTAATGAAAATAATTTACAAATCTCAATTATTTAGACAAAATAAGAGTATAACGAGAAAGAAAGAATCCATCGCATCCAAATCTAAGCCTAGTCCCACAATTTAACATCAAAAGAAAAAGTCAATATTCTAGTAAATTTTGTATAACATAATTAAAGTCGCCAACAATTGATGATCATCTTCTAACTTCTTGATTTAAATATATTAGATAGCAAAATATTTTATGTATCAATCCCCACACTCACTATCACAGAAGCATCATACAAAAAAAAAAAAAAACTAATTAAATACAAAGATACGAAGAAGATCCATACTTGGGCCTCGATAACCTTCCCGAAGCGGCTGAACTCTGCTTCCAGCCGCCGTTCTGTGGTGTCCCACGACAATCCCCCCACAAAGATCCGGTTTTCTTCCTTCGTCGACATCTACGCTAGTGATCCCTCCTTAGAAAATCTAAGAAGAAAAAGTAAAAGAAGAAAAGGAAAAGGGGCAACGAGATCGGTCAAAACAGAACCCTAAAAACCCGACATGAAAGACAAAGATCGTATCGTTTTAGGTAGCTTTCTCTCCCGGTTCCTCGGTCGATCAGAACCCAAGAAGAGATCAACGGGAACGAAACCCTACCCAGAAGAGGAGGCGCGACGATACAAACCCTAGGTGGTTCGATTGGATCTCGGATAACCTAATATAGGAAGGTCGAGAGAACTGCCATAGGATGCCTCGCGGTGCGCCTTTAAGGTTAAGATGACCTACGAATTCAGATTTGGAGTTTTCGAATTTTTGCCAAAATGACATGTTTGTCCCTACAATATAATATTAATCTTTTGAGCGAATTCCCTAAAACAACTGCGCTTTTTAGGTTTTTATTCCGAGAAAAAGATTTATTTTCAGAAATTTGAGCCAACGTTCCTTTTGTTTTACCTAACACCGGAACATGTTTTCTCTTCCTTTTTTATATTTTTAGTAGATTAATTCAATATTTTTATATTATCTTATAATATTTTTCAACAATACCAGAAAAATATTATAACATAATATACTGTATGATAATATTTTATATAAATTTTGTAACACATCATATTTATAATATTTTTATACTGTGCTACAAATCTTTATTGTTCAATTTTTAATCCATTAAGTACAGATGAGGCAATACTCTTATAAAATTTTCTTTAATGTAAACTTAGTGGAAGATAATCCAAAACCACATCTCCTTTATAAATATCTCATTTTGATTTCATAAGTAACATATTCTTTAATCTCCCCGTACAAAAGAATAATATAATCAACATAGTACTGAATCTAAAATTTCAGTCCCATTATATAAAAAAATATTACCTTTACAATTACTTTAGGCACCACCATATTATCAAAATGACATGTTTCACAATGCCCATACTGCTCAACAAAATTTTAGCAACATGAGTTCAATGACTCCCACAAAATTCAATCGACCAGCAGATGTTACAAGAAAAAGGAATCACCCCAAAATGACAACTTTATATATGAAGGAAACAAAGTATATAACTGATCAGGTCTGTTCCACAAACTATTTCTAGGTTAGAAAAATATAGCTTCCAGCTAATATTAACACCATCGAATTGGAAACAAAGAAAACCAAGCACATCATCTTTTAGTGTCAGGTCTGGAGGTTAGGCTTACTGGTGACATATCATGCACTGCGCATGCAACGATCTCTGTGAGTGCCACTGTCTCCTATGTTGTCATCGATCACGGTGGAAAATGATTTTATAAACTAAGCCGGAGAAATTCCATCAAATTTAACATTGAAACAACACATCTCTACATTCTTCACATTGTAGTCTTAAGCTTATCTTTCGATCTCTGTAAGCTGCACATCAATTTGCATATCCTCTTTGGCACTGTGCAGCATAGCCACAAGAATTAGCATAACAATAATTAGCACTCACATTTGAGACTAACAATAATTAGCACTCACATTTGAGAAGTTGCAACTGCCTCATGATTGTTTGGTGCATGTTCAATAGATTTGTTATCACTTCCCAGTTCTGAGACAATGACTTCACCCTGTAGGAAAAGGTAAGAGAGACGAAATCTCATCAAGAGTGTAAAACCATGAAGCTAGAAGCTAACCAACTCATGGTTCTTAGAAGAAACACATACATGATCACCTGTATTAGCAAGGCTAGGGACCACAGATTTGGCCTTAAATGGGCTTCTTAAGGTACCCTGCATGAAACAGAACCACAGATTCAGACATGAAACATATTCAAGTGGCAGTCACTCTAGACAAACATCTGAGCTACAAATATTGGCGATATTAGAAAGTAAAGGAAATAAAATCCTGCTTTTCACATAATAGAATAATAGAAGCTCCAATGTTCTTGAGATATAAAGTAACTGGGGTGTCTCCATAATATTGCAGCATTTATCTTACTCTCCCTAAACCTCATATTAGCAAGAACCTCATATATACGATCCAAATCATATATAGAAATATATGAACCCTACAATAACTACAACAGTGTGACGTCGCCCCCAATTAGGGCTTGCAACCAATTTTACCCAGTTCTCGTTGTCGCCACTGTCGTTGGATGTGGCCCGCCCATTCATCGTCGTTTATCTCTCCGGCACATGTCCTCTTCTTCCTTCCCCTCCACCACCGCTCTGTCCTCTTCTTCCTCTTCTGCTGCTTTCCCTTCTTTTTCCTCCTATTCGTGTGATGCTTCTTCATCTTTCTTCCTCCTCCTGTTCTTCCACCATATCTTCCTTTTCTTCCTCTGCGAAACACTAGTATTGACTGGTATGTACTAGTCTGACCTAATCCCCGAAACGGGTCGCAATACCCGAAATGGCGATATTTGGTTAGCCCTATCGAAATTCTCATTGTACCCATGCTAGGAATTCAGAGCCAATCAGCTTCGGCCAAGACTCACCAGACCTATGATTGGAATGAGCTGGACCAAAGCCAAAGCATGGATCAGTCCTCATAGAACATCACAAAGTCAATGTTGAAAAAGTTTCAACTGCACAGCCAAAAAACATTGCTTTAGGATGGTTGATGCGAAAATCAGGGTAAAACTTTGAAAAGAAAAGGTGTTTGACTAGATCAGGCAAGATTCTAGTTTCACAGCCGACCTTGGTCCAAAAGCATTCCTAATTTGGCTTTATGCTAGTTTGCATCTCTCACCTTGACCACTGTTCGATGTCCACAATAAGTTGTCTTTGAAATGCATGCTCCTTCAGAACAGAGATTGATAAGTGGGAGAAACAGACTCATGCACTGCTCAAACCAATCGACATCCTGATTAGACCAAAAGGTGCTGGCAGCAGACGGTACTAGTGTTTTTTGGGTAAGAACCAACTTGTGATTTTCATAAACTTTCTCTAGCAAATCACATAAAGTTTTTGATAACTATTAACCAAAAACAATTTAATAGGACTAACAAAATTGCATAGAATTAACATTGTTGATACCATATTCATCCTGTCTTAAAGGTTTTAGTCAGTCAAAACTTTATTTTCAACATCCTGTACCCCCTGTACTGATAGTCATAGCAAATTCTTGTCAGGTACGTATGTACAAACTGGTTTCACAGGCTTCAGTACACTAATAAAAGAATACTATAAATATTTCATAAATAGATACCAGCAAGCCATCAGTGTGGTTGGAGCACTGATATATTGACATGGTATGGTCAGTATATCATAATATCACAATATTTGGAATCATGTTCTCAATCACCCAAATCGCCTAAAACAAGGGCTCTGTTTACTTGATGAAGATAACCGTGGAATGGCAAGAGCCAAAGACTGACAAGAATGTAGCATTAAATTGTATTCTTTTCTCGATCCTCTCCCTTTCTTCCTTTTTTTCCCTTTTCTCCTTCACTTACTGAAGAGCCCAGTTGTGAAACTTCCTGGAATGTGCTGACAGCACGTATTAGCCCAACAACAAAGTGATACATTATATGCTGCATGAACTCCTAGGTTTCTCACTCCCTCCGGTAATGCAGGTGCCAATAGGACTTTCAGCTTTTTAATTCACTCTTAAATCTTAAATAGTATCAGTAACAAAGATGGAAGTTTCACAAAATACTGAAAAAAACATCAGAAGCAAAAATTACCACAGCTCTTCACAAAATCTTCTCCTTTTCCCCTTCTACTATATCATAAATTTGTTTGAAGTCATAAAAGGTTCTTGCACACATCTGATCAAGGAACTCAGTTATCTAACACACTGCATGCTGATCCCATATGATTGTGTGAGAATGGTAAGCATGGACACAGACATGGGACATGGACACGACACAAACATGGTGACACAAACACAGTGATGACACATGTATTTTTTAATATATATAAAATTATAATTCATATAAGCATATTAATTATAAAATTATAATTATATATCAAGGACAATTATATTTCTACAGTATATAAAAATCGTACAAGTCTTTGCATAAAACTATTTTGGTAGTATATAATTATAATATATATTAAATACAATTCATACATCCAAGTATATTAATTATAAAATTACAATTATATAATAAATCTAACTATATTTCTACAGTATATAAAATTATAATTCATAATAAGTAAAAAAAATCCATCAATGTAGTTATCAAAATACAAATATAAAATGTGATCAATTACTTAAAAAATAAAAAGAAACAGAAGGAAGGCTTATGGTTTCTTTCTGCACACGAGCGGTGGGTCACGAGAGGGACGCCGAGGGAAACCGACGAGCTTGCCCATGATAAGTGACGGATCAACGAGAGGGACACCGAAGGAAACCTACATGCAAGGTCACCAGTGAGAGGGACGCCGATGGCATGTGATGACAGGCACGGGTTGCCGAGGGTGTAAGTCATGCAATGGGGGTGAAGTCACGAGTTACCGAAGGCGTATGTCTCCCAATGGGTTGTGGTGTGCACGACGAAGTAGGAGGCTCCAAGCGCTGAGGCAGAGTCGCAGCAGCATTGTCGATGTGGTTGCAATCTGGATTCTGATGTTTTGCTATTGTCGTTGGCATTCCTTGTTGCCACTTTACTGAATCTGCTTCCACTTCGCTGGCATTCACACACCTCGCCTTCTACAAGAACTACTTAATTTCATGACTCCCCAAACTCCCGAGGGCTGTGATTCCCTCGATTTTGCACTTCCTCGACCTCACATGAAAGCCTCATGATACAAGGAAGGGCGCCGGAGTGACAAAGAAGGGCGTCGAAGATGTTCGACTTGGATACGCTGTGTCCCAAAATAATAATAATAATAATAAATACGTGTTCAGCTATGTTGGTGGTGTATTCGTGTTCAACATGGATACACCAACTAAAATGGCATGCCGATGCTTCCCAGCTTGCAACTTAGCATAGTCGAGTATAAATTCCTTGCAATCAATACGAGCCACATCAGGTGAAGGAAGAATCAACACCTCTAGGCCTATAATGTGCTAAGTATGCCAACAGATGCTAATATAATCTGTGAATTACCTCCTAAGTTACAGTAATTGGGTGATCATGGATTCAAGTTAAATGAGATGCATGATATAATACTCATGGAGATGGTCAAAGTCAAATATATATATATATATATATATTATAATATATATATATTATAATATATATATATTATAATATTATAATACGTGATATGCCATGAAGTTATTTTAAATCAACTTATGCCACATCAAGCAAGTAAGCTACAATTCTATGATAAATGACATTAAATGCTTCAACTATTCTGAAACAAGCACCAATATTTTGAAAGCAAAGTCCTTTTTAGTGACACTGAAGATCCATTCATATGGAGATTTCAAACAGGGTCTTAAGTTCTAGATATATGAATTTATCAATCAAAAAGAGAACATATCTATTTAGATATTAATCCATTATCTATAAGAATTTCTAGAAGTGAAGAATGCAGGTTCACTATAAAAACTAGTTACAGGAAATGTGATTGTTGGGGGGGGTGGGGGGTGTGTGTGTCTCGTCCTCATTAGTTTGAGGCTTCATATAAGAATTATATCCATTAGTTTACACCACCTACCTTGTCATGACAAAACAGAAGGCAATAGAATGATTACAGAGGAGCCAATGACGGACATGTTTCCTTGACATTTTACCTGTAAGTTGCTTTTGTTAGGCATTTGTGCAGCATGCCCATGCTATTAACATTTTAAATTAAACATATTGGCATTACATGTTTCATAAACGAGCACAAATGATAGCACGTGAACCAACTAACTTAAATAGCAAATTTTGGTAAGTTCAAATGAAATATCATATGAACTTCCCAGTAACCACAGAGAGAAAGTATAAGTAAGAAATAAGAACTGCTACAGAAACTTATATAAGCAAAAGCAACTTGTATAGACCTTGTTTGCCCACATGAGTCCACAGGCATTGCAAAGTGACCTTGGTCCAGCCGGTCCACGACGCATTGCTGGTGTCATCTTTTCACTAATGCCGCAGTTTTGACATCTAGAAAAATGACATAAAGAAGCATAGTGTCCGGAGTCACACATTGGGTTATTTCAGTTTGGAATGTTTGGTGTCAGGCACCAAAATAATCAAATAAACACAAGAATTTCACAAAAATTACTTGGATTCCCTAGGAGGATCTTCTAGAGTTGCATTTTGTACAGGATCACAGCTTGAGGAGGCTGTTGCTCCTTCCTGGAGACTAGCCTTTCCAGCAAACTGTCCTTTCCGGCGCTGCATCCTGGTAATTCATTTCCAAAGCATGTACTTGAGGCAGTCTTGAATAAAATGATTATAGAACTACAGAAAAGTAAGGGGAAAAATAACCAAGATATAAGTGAACAAAAATCTATCTTTATTAAAGATAGGAAAATATACACTAGATAACTCTGGGACATAGTTCTCATTGTACAATACCTTCTTGTCACAAATTAATTCCTAAAAAGGTATATTTTTCGTATCAATTTCATTCAGGAGGGTTTGTTCATCATATATCAACAGCTATTACTATTTACACTTTGTCTAGATTTTAATAGTCTCAAGTACGAACTAACATATACAATTATATTATAGTTAAGTTTCTCTGTATGCATAAAAAAAATCATTAATCAACTTCATTCATACTAATAGTATTTGAACCATTTGTTCTTTAATTTGAAACCAAAATTATCGGCTAAAGTTAGAGCATTGGCAATCAGAATTAGACTCCAATCTACAATTAATATTATCAGTCTCAACTCTTGCAAATTCTGTTTTCTCCCCAGGATTTCAATGAATACGAAACCTATGTAGCATCTATAAATTGCTATCAACCAGGCTCTGACTTTGTTCATGATACTCCATTCTAATATTCAATACCAAAGATTATAACGAAATCAGCTTCATTTAATTAAACCTTCAGTAGAAGTCAGAGTTCTGATAGGTGACCACAGGTTTTCCCACTCATACACTATTCAGGGAGAAAAAAAAAAATCTGTCCAGACCATCATCAAAGACTACATTGAGGTCATGCCAATACTTGAGCCAGATTATGAATCAAAATCGAGTTGAAAAAACATAAAAGATTCTATCATCTATATCCACAAACACCGACTATGATGGCAATAAATGCTAATAAAAAGTACGGTAACATGATGTTCAGTGTCCTAATTCTATAGATCTATGAACTAATGAGCAAACATTTAGGAAGGAGTGGACTAACACTTGAAACACTTCAAAACACAGAAAAAGGAATTGTGTTAGCTCCAACAAGAATAGTTCAATTTTATATAGGCCAGTCACCAGCAAAGACCTCTTTCCACTGCACATCTTCCCTTTCCTAACAAGTTCTCAACTGCTTGTGACCAAAGGATCTCTCCCTTCATACATCAGTGCTCTAGCCACAAACTACACATTTGTCAACTTGTACTATAGACATTCGATAAACTAGCTTCCACATTGACATCATCAACATGTAATGTTGGTCAGTTAAGAGTACAGCATATGCCTTATTAGTACAGTTGCTTTCTTTTGGTGAAAAAAAATGTATGCTTGATCAGAGTAAATCTTTCAGTTTTATCATTAAAGATTACAGCACATTCTTCACTCCCAGTAAGCTCCAATAAGCACACAGAAATTAAAAGGCCAAGTATAAAAAGGATCAAAACCCATAGTGATCAAACAAAGAATGGAAAAAATCAGGTAACACATTTTTTTTGTCTGTCTTTTGACAAGAATATGCAATATTTTGAGGAAAAAAAAGAACTATTGAGTAAACAAGAGGAAGCCACATCGAGGAGGTAGTATTATAAATTAGAATAATTGTTTTTCCAGTTCAGGGAAACACAGAAAATTGACTTTAATTAACAAGTGTTGATCCTTTTATTTTGGTTGTACAATGTACAAGGTCTGTCATTAGAATTGTTGATTATACGGAAAAAAAATCATTAATTATACAATAGGTAGATCCCCTGCATACCTGAGAGCAACCTCTTTGCGGACATTATATCGGATTTTTTTATCAAAATTTCTTTCTTTACGCTTTTCACGGAACCTTATCAGTGAAGCAATCCTTTTTGCAGGAATGTTTGCACGTCGTAGTATATCATCATAACCCTGTAGGATATGCAAATTAAAGTCAATGCACAAAAAATAGATAATACTTTAAGCTAATTTAGTAGTATCAGGCAGAGTACCTTTTCATCTTGGGCATCAGGTAATGTTGTGTTGGAAGGCACCTCACAACCTCCTAATAATAGCAATACAGCTTGTACCTGCATCACAAGAACTTGGTGACGGAGAATATACCATCATTCAGACAAGCATTCTGATTTATTTTTGATTGTCCATTTCAGCATTTCATCTAAGAATTTGCTTTTTAGCATAGGCTAAACAATCAAATAATTTTTTTTAAGTAATTCATCATAAACATAACACATAAATGCTCAATGATCTTCTTAATTGCAAACACTTGTAGTGTGATAGGTAGTCCATCAGTTGCAAACTGTTAAGAATTAAATCAGAATAATTTCATTCCTTGTAGAATCTTCATGAAAATAAAAGGTTTATTAACAAATCTACAGTATTCTCCAACCTAAATTACTATCTTAAAACCTAAATATTTCAAAATTTAAGCACTTTTTTCTGATGAAGAGTTATAGAGAAAAATGAGTTCTGAAAGAGGATCATAAGTAAAATCACCATATGAAATTTCAATTCTAGTTGACTAATCTGTAGAAATTAACTATCTTGACAACAATTAATACTTCCAAAATATTGCTAGACTGGCTAAAACTCCTCAACTTAGAATGTGATACCAATGATTACACTAACTGAATACTTGTTTGTCTATAATTGACTAATCACAAAAGTAAAATTTTTCAAAAAGGAGCCCTTTTCAATATTTACTTCAAACTCTGTTGTTTGTACTATTAAAGTAGGTAAGAAGCTTCCACATAAGCAATTGATCAATTCGGAATCTTTAGCATCAAAGTTTGATCAAGTGAAAAATTTATCACATAGGTCTCTTCAATTACTTCAGGCAAAAGTTTCAGATGACATTTCTTCCCCAGTTCCGAACACGTTGCGAACATTTCATGTAGCCACAACAAGATACGAGATTACGCTCATTCTTCTAAATGATTGGATCAATCGCCTCTACATCTTCAAGTATACAACAATCAGCATGACGATCATCATCGAACGGTCCAGATTAACATATCAACACATCTATCAATATAGAAAGAAACAGTATTGCAAATTATAGTACAACTTTCTTTCCGTTCAAGGATAAGAAATCGATATAATAGCGTCGAAGTTTGCTGCGCCATATAGAAAAGTTTACCCACCTTTTCGGGCGTGACCGAGTCGAAGACGTAGACCTCTCCCTGATACAGAAGCGTAAGCTGGTTCGATGTCATGCTCATGAGGGGCGCCGCCGAATCTACGGCTTCCGCGACGTGGCCGTCCTGGTCCGGCGGCGGAGGCTCGCTTGTCACGTCGATCGTCTCCGCGTCGTGGCCGCCCTCGCCGTCGGCGGTGGCTGGGCCATCGACGCGATACATCTGGTGATCCCGCAGAGGGTTCGCGTCCGACGTCATCCTCGCGGACGGAGTCGGTGGCCGGCGTATGGCGGGGGAAGACGCTGGCCCAAACCCTAGAGGGAGGCCGGGGCGCGGCGAGGAGGGATCGGTTGTGATGTCGAGATCACAGCCGCTGATTTGGGGCACGATAGGGGGGACGGGTGGGGTCACTCGATGGAGCGACGTTGATGGCACGAGGACCGTCAGATTCGAAGACGAGAGTGGGTATGCGGAAAATGAGGGCGATCATGAAGTGCCACGCGTCATCTACAACGGAGCCTCTCACGACGGAGGCCCGATGTGTTCGGCTGTGCCCGCAGGCCCAAGCTAAACCATTTTAATTTCCAATTTATTCTTAAGGATTTCCCACATGTTTTTATTGTTTATCATTGACCGCTTACAATTTTGGGCACATCTTGATCGAACCAAACCCGATCTGATTGGATTCGGTTCGGTTCAAGCCGGCATATGGGTCGCGGCAGCACTCGAGCCACGGTGTTGCCAGATACATTTATTTCTCGGCCAATTCCAATTGGGCCAAGTTGCAGCTTCTACCGCCAATTAAGTCCCAAATAACTGGATAGGGTTACGGATCGGCTCCAATTTCACGTGTGATTGTAATCCTCCAACGCCCATACCAACGCCGTCGAGGGGCGCGGACCCCATCGAGACCACTCCTGGGCCCACTCACAGCACTCTCGAACCTGGGAGGGTGAATTAATAATTTGATGCACGTAAAATATGAGAAATACATCTACCAGGGGGGTCCCACTAACCTAACGCACCGGTGGTTTAAGTTAAAACCACCCGATTCATGTAGAGCCCACAGACCTCTATCTCACGGAGATCCGGGGTTGGTAGGAATGCATGGTAACTGTAGGATTTTTTATCTCGATTCCCGTCCCCCGTTAACAAAGCGAAAAATAGCGAATTTTCATTTTTCCGCAAAATTACTTTCCTACGTGCTCGATTTCACTCAACGAACTACCAGTTGTTTAATTGGACGAGTGGGTCCCACGTTTCGGTTATCTTCGACATCTACCGCGGATTCCATTCGGTAGGTAGGCGGGCGGGTAAAGGGCGATAGGGTAAGAAAAAGTCGGTGCGCGTAGCGGACTAGAGTAGTGGTGAGCTTGTTTCGCGGGACGACGCCTGTCATCACAGCAGTTTGTTGAAGCCGATCCTGATGAGTTCTTACTCTGCTTCTTTCCTCGTCTTCCTCGACCTGCCCCAATTCCTCCACCTATCCCATCCCGCCGCTTTCCTCCGCTTTCCCGCCCTCTCCCCCCTCGCTTCTTCCAAGAGTTTGAGGCGCGCGGCGAGGAAGTTCCTCTCGATCGACCCCGTGCTCTCTATCTCCAGAGCCGCTGCGAGATCGTCGCCCGCGGAGGGAGGCGCTGATGGCGGAGGTGCTCTCGTCGACGAGGGGAAAAAGGAAGAGGAGCTGATCGGGGCGGACAAGTCGGCGTTTCCGCCGGACGGCGTCGGCAATGGCGGATCGTTGCTGCAACGGCAGAAGCAGCAGAGGAACGCGCCCTCTGGGGATTCGGTCTCGCTCGGAATCAGGGAACCAGTGTATGAGGTAATCTATCTGTCAAATTCCCTTTTTATTGGATATGTTTGAAGAGGCCGGGGAGTTCTTGATCTTTGTAGATGATCCTGTTGTGGATTTTCTTTTCTTTTTCCAGCAGACCTTTTCTTTATCTTGTTTTTTTTTTTCTGTTTTCTTTATTTCTTTGGATAATTCAATCCCATTTACTTTTTTCAATTTATGCATCATTAGCCTAGGAATTAGTATGGCAATGAACATCTTAATTCTGTAGCTAACTGCGAGATTCGATTCTATTAGATAGATTTTATAACATATGACCAATACATATTTCTACAGGGGACCAAGCATCACCAGCTAATTACATATTATCACTTGCAGTTAGCTACCATTTAATATCCTGGTTCCTACACTTTAAAAAGCTATATTAGTATCCCTATAGTCACGAGAGCGAAATATCTAGGTCCATTTATCCTACTATCATCGGTTTTACTAAGGAAAACATGAAAATAAATGGTAAAAAGATAATTTTAACATTCTAGTTGGTGATGACGGATAGTGTCAGTGGTGGCGGATGTAGAGTAGCAATGGAGCACTCTGCCGCTCCATGACAAAGCGACATTTGCGGCATGGAGTCATCAGTGCTGGTCTCGGAATCATCAAGACCCTACAGCTGGTTCTCCCACTCGCTCTCTAGAACCCTCAACAGCACCCCCGCCTTGCTCTTCCCCCTCACGCTCACCCCGCTGTCGCTGCTAGCGAGAGCCCTCATAGCCCCCTTCGTCCCGTCTACCTCCCTAACGTCCCCCATCGCCTTGTCTCTGTCGCTCTTTACCAGGTTCAGCAGTGCAGCCGTAACAATTTCCCTCGTCCTCCCACTCCCGCCAACCACCAGTTCCACTAGGACACTGACGTCGTCCACCCTCCGAAATGCCTCCATGCTCTCGTCACATCCTACCACTTAGGCTATCACCGTCATTGGATCTTTCACCACCAGCACGAAGAGGGGCGGCATGACACCTAGCTCGACGAGGGCGGTGCGATTGAGCAGGTAGAGGGCCAGGTCAAAGAGGACCTTCAGCGCATCCTTGACAGACTAGTCGGGTCCATGAGGATAGCTATGAGGGGCTTCTTTGACCCGATAATAGAGCAGTACGCTTCGATAGAGAGGAGATTATAAAGGGTTGTGGTAGCGTGCTGGGCAACGACAAGGAAGAGGAGGCGGAGGCCAGCAATGAGGGTGTCGAGGATGCCCAGGGTGCATATGAGCGCCTTGCGGGTGGAGATGGAGAGGTTAAGGAAGGTAGCAAGTAGCAACAATGTTCTCTTGGGCCTCGGCTGTGGACGAGTGGTGGTGACAGTGGTTAAGGTGGCTGGCAACAAGGAGGGGCACAATGTCGATGGGGGTGGGGGGGCACATCTTTGGGTCTTGCTTCAATAAGCATCGGATCTCCGCGATGGCTTTGACAGCGGACTTTGATTTCGTCGATGTAGATGTAGAGCACGAAAGGGCTGCTCGACAATTGCATCGACATCTGCCACCATCAACTGGAGTGTTAAAATTATCTCTTTGCCCTTTGCCCTTTGTTTTCGTGTTTCCGTTAGTAAAACTAAGGTTGCCAAGGTTAGTGATTTAAAAAGCATTAGGCACCAAAAGGCGCCATGGTCCTAAAACGCTCGAGGCGCTAGGCGCTCGCCCGAGTGAAGAGAGGCGCTAAAATATAAAAAGCCATATAATACAATTAATAAATATGATTATTTAAATAGAAATATGATATTAAATTAAGAAAATATAAAGTACAAACTATAAAGTTACAATATCACTTTAGATAATTAGACTTTTATGCAGGATCCTTTTCTAATGTCATTGGAGAATCTATTGAGTTGCTCTGTACACTTGCCATTTATCTTATAACCCTAAATAAATATTAGTATTATTAAAATCAAAATAAATATATTATTAATCTAATAAATAAAAAATATTGTTATCAATATACTGTTATAGAATACTATTAATATATTGTTAATACACTGTTAATGGTATATTGTTAATGTACTATTAGTAGTATATTGTTAATAGTATAGGAGAGTATGAGAAGAGTATAGACAAGGCTGCTGACCAAGAGCCAAAGCTGGTTATTGAGAGCAACAGCAACGGCGAGCAGTGACAGTAGCAGCGGAGAGCAACAGTGACAACGAAGAGCAACAACAGTGGCAGCAGAGAGAGGCTGCGACAGTGACAGCGGCAACAGAGAGAAATGTCGATGGCGAAATCGCGAGTAAGATTAGGGTTGAGGAAGTCGTGAGCGAGAGGTGGGAAGCTGATATTGGTGCATTACTCTAACTTTGTGCCACAGGAGATTTGGAGAGAGAGATAGATCAAGGTAAGAAAAGAAATTTTGGTCATAACCAAAAGCAGGAGATCAATAGTAATTTATTGATTCATATATGCTCGATGATCTTTGCTAGTTCCCTCTCCTTTCCTTTTATATTTTTCTAGTACATAAAAGACCTCAACTATCAACAGTAAAATTAATTGACTCAGGTTACTAAGACAAAGTACAAAGGAACAAGTCACAAAAACATAATAAAAGTGGCTTAGAGTTTGTCTTTTTTTTAATACTACCATTTATCTTCTAATGTATTTCTGGCAAAATTATCTTCTTTTGAAATCCTCAGAAGCCTGTTTTTCAAGCAACAAAAATTGTGCAATTTGGAAAATTTTCAGATAGAAGTCATAATTCATAAGCAAGTCTAACCTTGCACTGTATTAGAAACCAATCATAGAACATTATTAAGTATTGCCATTGTGTGATCCATCAGTGCCTGACATCTGGAAGTTGCAGAAATCACCTGAGCATTTATGTTTCCTATCGTGTTATCCATGATTTCACATAACAAGAACAAGAATAATACCTGTTGTGTAATTGTTTGCTTGAGTTAATTGTTATATTTTTCAGCTCACTGGTGCCTCACACTACTGGTGTCTGCACATCTGAATGTTCCAGGAGAGCAGGACCTATATATTTGCTTGTCATCTTATAGTAATCCTATTTTTGCTTAACAGAATATGTTTGTATTTGCTTCTGTATGCTTCATGAATAACTGAGATAACCTGATCGTTGGTTATTTACTGTTGAACTTTACTGTTTATGGATCATATTTTTAAACAATAGAGTTGGCCTGATGTTTACCAATTTAAATTGACTTTATCCTATTATTGCCTTTTGATCTGATTGCTACTGTAGACTAACTTAGAAGAACATGCATGAAACTATAAACAAACTTTTGATAGAGTTTTCATGTTCAGGTGATTGAAGTTAAATCAGATGGTACAATGTCTACAAGAAAGATTAACAGGCGACAATTGTTGAAATCAAGTGGTAGGTACTAAGAAACTCTGAAGTTCTGGAAATTTTCGAACTAGTATGTTTCAGCCATTTTACTTCTCCAAATAACCAGCTAGTGCAGACGGTTATTATAGAGGTTATTTTCATGACTTGAACTACGCAACCTAGGTCATAAAGTAGTAAACTTACTGTGGCATCAAGGCTCGTAGAAATTAATATAGCACACCTATGGTTGCTTTACCACTTGGCAGGACTTCTAATAATATTAAACTTCCAGATCTAGTTATGGATTCACAACATTTTTTTACTAATTTACTTATGTTCTTTAGCTATGTTGGTAAGAACCAAGGTTTGACTTACCGGTCCGTACCAGTGTACCGATATATTGTTGGTACCGGTACGGGACCCGTACTAGGCGGTATGCACAATGTGTACCATCTAGTATTAAAATATAATATAATATTTATATAATATAATATTAAAATATTAAAAAAAGAAAAGGGGGCGACGTCGCCTCGATCTTTCTCCCCGCGCGGGGAGACGCTCTCGGGGGCGCCACCGCGACGGCGACCACGGCGGCGCGGCGCGCGGCGACAGCGGCGGCGGTGGCGGGGCGGTATTCTTTCTTCCCTCTTCTTTTTTTTCTTTTCCTCTTCTTCTTCCCTTTTCTTCCTCAATCGACCGACGGTCGATTTCTCTCAATCGACCGACGGTCAATTTCTTCTTCAATCGGCCGACGGTCGATTTTTGACGGAACCGCCCTGTAGTGGGCAGTCCGCGTACCGATAACCTGGTGGACCGGTATGTACCGCCCATACCGGGCGGTACATGTCAAAATTGCAAACTTTGGTAAGAAAAAAAATCATTTTATTCCTTTTACCATATTAGACATTTAATGGACAGCTACTCTACCTTCTAAAGTAGGAACCAGTTTCTCCAAAAGACAACTCAGTGTGACATGTGGGTTTTTCCTTGTTTGCAGGGCTAGACACTCTGCTGTAATTTCTAGGTTGTTGTGCCTAGATTGTTTGCAAGTTATGTATTACATGAAATCTTCTCTAGCCTGTTACCGTATTTTGTGAAAACAGTTATGTAATTGTACCAGCATACGAAGTAGCTTGTGACAACACTTGTGTTATTTCATTAATATGTATCTTTTTTTCTCATGTAGTCATATTCACCTTGTTGAAATATGTCATTCTTAGGTCTTCGTCCCCGAGATATCAGAAGTGTCGACCCATCACTGTGGTTGATGAACTCAATGCCATCTTTGCTGGTAAATGAAGCAAATTGTGGTCCTCTTAATTGATTTAGATTATAGATTTTAGTTTCTTATTTTAAGATATTGTGACTTCGTGGTTCAGTTTTTCCTTCCTCCTTAGATCTCCCCATCTTTCTCCTCTTTTTCTCTTTGTTCCTTCTCTCCCTCCTCCTTCTTTCTTTTGTTGAACCATCGGATAAGAAGATCCATGACAGACTCTAACATAATCGTTCAGCTGATTTCGGTCTATTTTTAACCAATCCGATTGATCTTTCATTGGTTCTGAATGATAATTGAGAAGCTGAGATTTCTCAATTTAGGGTGGGCTGATACTGATCTTGTCCAGATTGGTCAATCTAGATCAGGATCAGTAAATTTTAATAATTCCTTTGTAACTGTTAAATTAGCTAGAATTTTAATCAACATTTATTTAGTTTAATTGATTTAAACAAATTTCTACCAATCTCTAATTATAAGGTTGAGAGATCAGCCAAAATTTGTCCACCTTGGATGATACTGATACATACTGGGTGTCTCGAATCAGATGATACTAGAAACTATGAGAAAATGGAAGAAAGAGGCAGAGATGGAAAGAAATGAAGAAGTTATCAAAAGAGGTCAAGTAAGACTCAGTGGTTTCACATGAATATAGAATTCAACATAATCCTCTAAGTCCTATGAAATGTTGACTTCATTCCAAGAAACCTCTAATTTAGTTATCAAAAGATCATGCAAGAACCAATGATTTCACTGTTTCAAATGAAAATATAATTCATAATGATTTTAAAATTCCCTATAGGTAATATTGACTTTCTAGTCTAATAAAATCCTATTTTAATTGCTAAGGATAGTGTCTCCATCCAAGTTAATTCCTTGGAAGATACACGTAACTTTTGTCCTCCAAAGCTTCCAACAGTTGAATCTGAATAAGCTAGGATAACAAATACTGTTGCCTGTGTTATCTTGATTTATAATAAAACTCATGATTAAACTCACTTTTTATTTATCACTCATGTACTATTTTTATGTAATTGTTAACACTTGAGCTTTTACTTCAAAGATCTTTTCTCGTCTAATGGTATTCTTCAATCTACAATATCTATATGCATGAAAATTATTTTATTTCTGCTATCAAAATTTTAAATTTTATTTGATGAATTTTCAAATAAAGCAGTGAAATAATATTTATTCTGACCAGTTGTGCCCTGTGCATGATTGACCGATGATGCTATGATGGTTGTTTATGGTTTTAATTAATATAAACTTTGATGTAACATTATTGCCACTTGCTTAATTTATAATGTTTCATAGCGTGTAATGTTTTTTGGTTTGTTCTATGTTAGGTGCGAGATCAAGCTATATTACTAAATTTTGGTTCCTTACGAGCAATTGTTATGCATGAACATGTTCTTGTATTCAATTACAACAGGTGAAGCTTTTTAAGTGATAAGTTTGCTAGATTTCCTTATATATGGTCATATGCACTGTATTAATGTTATAGATTCTCTTGCACTTTGTAGAAAAGGAGGCAGAGCCTTCCTAAAGTCATTGTTACCTCGCTTAAATTCTAAAGATAGCAGTGGTGGACCTGCCATGCCTTTTGAGCTTGAGGTACTCTACAGCCATTGTTTAAATATCGCATACATGTTATGTTAGAACTTAGAAGGATGGTTCTGAAAGCATCTTAAGCATATGTTCTTAACTAAGTCTAACAAATCCCCCTATACGTTGGTTTCCATGTGTTGGGTGTTTCTTTAGCACATACTGTTGGATAATTCTTCCAGATTATATTCTTTGAGATTGATGTAATTTCAGACCTTTAGTACATAACTATCATTAGTCAGATGATAATAATCACTTCCAGCTACTCAACTATCAGCATAAGAGGCTTAACATCATTCGATGATTTTATGGGTGCATCTTTCTTGTCTATCTTTTCACATGGCCAAGAATATATAATTCCTGTATTTGGGATCCTTGCTATATTGTTGACTTAATGGGCTGGGTTTTTCATAAAACCACCCATAATGTAACTAGTCAGATATCAGAGACTAAATATTTGCTTAAATCCTAACTGAATTCTGCTATTTACGGATGTGTACTCACTATATAAGAGGAACGTCTTCCAATATGTTATGTATATCTTGTGCTTATGTAGGTTGTTGAAGCTGCATTGCTTTCTCGAATAAACCGGCTGGAGCATAAACTAATGGATGTTGAACCTCGTGTGAGTACAAAACCACTAAACATATTTTGTTCTATGAAGATTAGTTGGTCATAGCAAGGTTTCAAATCTCAGTTGTACGGGTCGATACGAACTGATATTTATCAGTTTGATCAAGTATCCATATGTAAAAATGATATTGCTACAATAAGTTTCTTTTTTTTTTTTTTTATTCAATGAAACCAGGTGGTACAAAATAGTATATCATCTGATATATTGATAATGTTTGAGTTCACTAAACTACCAAAGCTGGGATCTGATTGAGATTTAAATCCATATTCATATTTGGATATAAAAATATATCCTTTTTTATTGATGTCATATATTTTCAAGTTTGCATAGGACATTTGTAAAGTCTTTATTGCTTGTCCTTGGAGTGAGGTATCTGGTTTACATTATTCAACAACATCAAATACGCCTTCAACTTTGTTTTTTTCGTTCAAGCTTTTTGCAGTTATATACTTCATTCATAGGTAGAGATAGACCTAAGAAGACTTTATTAGAGTCTAAAACAAAGATTTAAATTTATTTAATTTAACTAAAGATAATGCATTGTACAAGACTTAATGGCAATAAAAAATCCATGCAATCGATCCCAAATAGTTGGCAGGATATGGCTTGTTCTTGTTGTATTTATGTTGTTGGCTAACTAATATTACATTCAATCATAACATCAAATAAATTTCAAAGTGATATTTTATCTCATTACAAATGTGCTGGTAACAACTAAGTAATTGCTAGATAATTTTAGTAAAGATTCTCCCGTGATGCGCTTCACTCTTAGATGTTACTATGATTGTTATCTATCTGTTTTTTTCTCTGTATTCACGAAATGATTGTTATCTATCTGTTTATTTCTCTGTATTCATGATATCTTGGATTTAGCTTTTGAAGAGGCACATACTTGGATTGACATTGGGATCCAACCTTCCATCTCATATCCATGAAATACTGTTTAAAGGATGAAGAGACATTATTTTAATGTTTGTTAGTTCAGATAGTTCTTAAGGTTTTGGTTTTAAATCCCAGTCAAGAATCAATATCTATAATTTATTAGATCGATATGGTACCAGTGTATTGGGTGATATAATGATCCGTACTCTTCGATACCAGCCATAATAATAATACTAACCAGTAGCAGACCACCTAGTTCGATACTAGTCTTTTTTTAAACTTGTAAAGAAAATATTGTTCAACTGAATTTGTAGCCTTGGTTCATCTCATTTGGTTGTTTACAATGCTCTGGGGTTGTTGGCTATCACATGATCCGATATGCAAATGAGGCATGCTGAAATACCTAACAGTTAGTGTTTTCTACTCATGAGGAAAGTACAATGAAACTGTAGATTTCATTCCTAACTGTTGCTATTGCAAGATCTTATACCAAACAGTGGATCACTTGGCCTGCTTTGAATGCCAGGGGTAAGAGCTTGGTAAAACACTGAATACAAAATCATGTATCCCACTGGCCCACAGTAGGACATCCATTTACCTCTTATTTTAACCACAAAGATTAGAGCACTAATAGAACTTACTAATGCATTATATAACTTGTGCTTACCAAGATATCAGTAGAGTAATCTTCGACTGTGATAGCCATTTCTATGCAAACTGGACTACTTTATTGGTTAGCAAGTTAACCATTGTTAAAGTTGATTATATAAACCTTAATTCTTTCTATCGTCAACAAACCTCCTCCCCTCAACCTAAAGAAAAACCTTCCATTATTGTGCATAACTTCTTTTATAATATATAATCTTAGCTGAGCAGAGAGTACCATTTTGGTTCTAGGTGGTTGAATTACTTGAAGTTCTTCCCAATAGATTGACAGGTGATGTGCTGGAGCAGCTTCGTCTCAGTAAACAAACCCTGGTATGTTATACTACTCATCTAAACTTTTTTCATGTCAGATAAACATGTATAATTGTATCTTGATATGTCTTCATTTGTGATGCATGGAAGGTTGAGTTGGGTTCACGAGCAGGAGAGCTGAAACAGATGCTTCTTGATCTGCTAGAAGATCCCCATGAAATTCGTCGCATATGTATATTGGGGCGAAATTGTAGAGTTCATCGAGGGAGCAGCGAAATGGAATGCTCCCTTCCCATGGACAAACAAATTGCTGAAGGTATCATCATTTTATTTATTTTTTTCTCTGTTTCTAGGTTGTAGCTTCTTATAACTCTTTTCAGATACCATAGCAGTACAGCTCTGGGAGGTTAGTGTCAATTGTTGTATGGTCATGTACTCAAAACCGAGTTACACTGTGCTTCAACATTTATCTGGCCTCTATGTGATTTGATTAATTCTAGGCACGTATAGTTATCATAAGGTCAATTTTAATCTGCATGAAATTTGCCATTTGACTTGTACTCTTAATAGTGATAGTAGTCAAGTCCTTTGTTGTGTAAAATACTGTTCTAGGTGATGCATTTCTTCTCATGATACACATCCAGTTTAACATCTTCCAGTGTACGTCTATCTTCTTGAGGTGATAATCACAATAGTTTCAGATCTTTGTATGTCAATATTTTATCATCTGCTCCATTTTGTCATATAATTCCATTAATGCCAGGTGCTACTTATTGGATACCTCTTATATCTGTGTGTGATTATCTTTCATATGATTTTTGTATTAGCTTCACAGTACATTGTTGGTATATTTTTCAACTGATATTCCTTCATGTTGTTTTGCAAAAAAAATTCTTGTGCAGAAGAAGAGGAAGAAATTGAAATGCTTTTGGAGAATTATCTTCAGAGGTACAATAATTAGCGAATGAATACACAGCATCAAAATGCTTTTCAAAAGTACCACAAGAATGAAAAAAAAATTCTTCTTTTGTAATAGCATATGCATGCTCAAGACTCAAGAGTATTGTTTTAGAAAGAGAAATATAAGGTCAATCTATGGCATGAGGAAGAATAAGACTTAAAATTGTGTATTGTATAACGACTGCATTGCCATTTGGATTGGTACCGATCACATTGAAGCATATTGTGCAACACATAGTGTGCCAATGGGCACACATTGAAATATGTCATTTAACTATTTAAGATTGTCATGCTTCCAAATATGAAGCAACCATCCTTCATATTCTATCCATATACTGAGTAAAGAAACCCTTGCACTGAAATTTTTATATATTTCTAATTCCAGTTGGTGCTACCGTTTAATTCTTTTTGCCAAAGCTTCGGACCACTTCCAGAAAGAGGGAGTTGGTATGAAGAGCTTTAGCCGAGACCAATTTTTGCACTGAGCTTATTAATGCAAGAGGTGAAGTCATTTGTTTTTGGATAGGGTTCATATACTGAATAAAGAAAACCTTGCACTAAAATATTTATATATTTCTAATTCCAGTTGGTACTACTTTTTAGTTCTTTGTGTCAAAGCTTAAGACAAGACTTTCAAGAAAGGGACTTGTTAATTGATGAAGAGCTTTAGATCTTTCTGTTCAAATAACAACTAAAGCAAAACAGGTCAGGAACAACAACTCTCTTTATGGTAAACAGATCCATTTAGTTGTGGCCAGTTATCCACTGAGCTTACTAATGCAAGAGCTCAGGTCCTTTGTTTTTAGGTTAGGGTTATGATTATTTTTAATTAGGATTGAGTTTATTTTAACCTCAGTTTGATTTGATTTTGGGTCTAAAGGATGATATAATGGGTTGATTGAGCCAAGTCAAGCTTGCTTTATTGAATTTCTTTTTAGTTGGTCCAATTTTAAGTTAAATTAAGTTTAGATTAGTTTTCAGGTAGGTGTATGAGAAATATTTGTTAAAAATAAATGCAGAGCTTACAACATGTTCAGCTTATATATCTTTCCTCAGATGTGAATCCTGCCATGGTCAAGCTGAGAGACTTCTTGATTCTGCCAAGGAAATGGAAGACTCGATTGCTGTGAACTTGAGGTCTCCATAATTCTTCTTATCTTACTGTTTAGCAATGCCAAGTTGCATTAACTACTCCCCTTTTTACTGTCTTTGTTGTATCATCCAATTGCAGTGCTCTTCCATAATGATTATTAGTTTATGATCTATGCTAAAGTTAAAAGAATAAACTAATCAAGGACAACCCAACTAAATCCACAATCATAACAGCTTCAATGACCAGTTACAGTCTTGTTTGTCATTGTCAATTTTTTTTTCTTATTTGCACCTAGGATATGGGCATAGCTTCCAACATCAGTTTGTCCTTTTGCCTTTGCCAGGCTTTTCAAAGATTAGGTTAATTGTTTAGGTCTCATTTGACTCACCTTTACTGAAGCTTGCGCTGCATATGGTTCATATGAAGGCAGTCACATTGTGAAAAAAAATCTTCATCTACTTGTCTTTGAGTTGTGCTCTATAGCGAAGTCCACACTGATATAAAAGGCTTTAATAGTAACTCTGGTGATGCTAAACTTTAAAAGGTGACATAAATCAATTACACATCACTGATGAATAAATTCATCGCAAAATTAAAATAAATATTAAAAATAGGTGTATCAACATCAAGATAGCTTTCTAGTTACCAATTTTTAGTTGACTGATGAACCAAGTTTGCTGCCATCCAGTTGCCCTGATCCGATGGCTCTATCCACACAACGACCCATTAAACTAGCAGGGAATCAAACTAAGTTTCCTTCTTCCCAACTTAGAAGGATTTTTAGAACATGTTATATGCCTGCTAGCCACCCATCATAGTTTTCTTTTGCAGGAATAGATGTCTCAGTTGTTGCATCATAGGCTGTTTCTATGCAGGAATGGATGACCTGGTTGTTCAATAGCTGGCCACACACTGTGTTCAGTACTTCAATTCATATACAATATTGATTATATATTTTGAATTTTTACCTTCTTGATGATAAAATGTAAACAAATATTCAATTTCTGAAGGTGGTTAGAGGATTTCAAGGAATACTCAAGAAAATGTTTACTTCCAATTAGATCATCTTTTTTTTTTTCCCCCTTAATGTCCATCCCCAATTTAATGTATATTTATCTGGGGTCCTAAAAAATCAGAAACTAATAAATGACCCCTTAAAAAGTATATCTGGTGCACGATGCTCTTAGATCTTATAATTTTATGTTAATTAGCTAGTCCAGTTGGTGGTTTGCTTATATAATCTTTTAACCTTCCTCACAAATCATTGTAATGGATCCTAAAGATCATAACAACCTAAAAAGTTTATCAGTTTACCTAGCCTTTTCTTTATAATAATATCTTATGCTGAATGTCCTTGTTTTAATACTTAAATGTCTTTAAGGAGGTCAAAATTCACTGACTTATCATAAAGTGAATTCATAGCTCTCGCCGACTCGAAGTAAGCAGAGTGGAGCTGCTTCTCCAGGTCGGGACATTCTGTGTTGCAGTGGGTGCTTTAGTAGCAGGTAATGACTTCCCCTGGCATTTGGAACGTTGGTTATGAGATGTCAATGCATTCATCATTTTTTTTTTTTTGTCTTGCAAAACACACAATTCGATAACCAATAAGTTTGTGGGTTTTTTTTTTTTCAAGTCTTGAAGGAGTATCATTCTCCAAATCATAGAACACTTTTTGGGTTTTGTCTCTCTCTCTCGCTCTCTCTCTCGCAATCGACTGTTATCTGAACCTAATTCCATACATCAGTTTCATTGTCTTGGCATTTCATTGTCTTTGCCTTATGGAGTAGATCTGCGGGAACAAACTATAAGAATGCCATAAAAGTTTCCCGACCAAATTGAATTTTAGTGTATTTTATTGTTGACAATGTCATGGTGTATTAGTTGTATATGATTGCATTTGCATGCAGGAATATTCGGAATGAACCTGAGATCCTACCTCGAGGAGCATGCGGTACGACTCCCATCTTTTAATTAATTAGTTATGTTGGATTGTTTAGTTTTGCTGGCTTGGTTTCAAACTCTATCATGTGACACGTATGAACTGGGTGGGTGCAGTATGCATTTTGGTTGACCACAGCGGGGATTATGATCGGTGCGGTGGCTGCATTTTTTGCCATGTACTCTTATCTGAGGGCTAAAAGAGTACTGTAGTCCGCCGTCAAATGATGCCACACGATTCTTTAGACCATCATAATAAGAGAGTGATGCAATTTCATGGTGCAATTTGTCCATTAAAATCGATTTCACCTCAACAATCGAATGGATGTGTTGGAATAGTTTGTTTGCCCATCATTGAACAACTCCGATCTGAATTCCTTACTCAACTTGTTTTGATTAGATAAAGCTGCTTACTTTGTTTTATTAGATGACCGACACATAGTGGTTGGGGTAGGCATAGTTTCTCACCAACGGAGGGCTGATTGGAGACCAAAGCTGGCGTAGTTGACGACGATGAGAGGCTGTGCAAGTTCCAACAAAGAGAATAATAGATGGGGCTACTGGTGGAGGAGGAGAGCGACAAGGCTTAAGGCTTAAGGCTTGGCGATCATTGGTGAACCAACCTATCAAGACACCGTTGATAAAAAATCTGAAATAATAATTTATCATTAACAAAATCGATAATTATGCACGTGTTATAGAACGTCGATCGAAACTCTAAGAAGAAGAGGTAATGAACCTAATAAAGAAGAGTGTTAATAAAAAAGGGGCATTCCGATGACTGACCTGAAGTATAGAATCAAAAATTGTATTTTTTTGTAAGCATAAAACTAACTAACTATGGTTGTTTAAGGAACACAACAACAACTCTTCAAATAATCTCGTAAAACATTCCAAGAAAAGTGAGGTCCATTTGAACAAAATAATAAATGCACAGTAGTCATTCAGGCACCTAAAATCTGTTCTTACAGACACATAATTATAGCAAGCCGAGATCGTTTCTAGTTCACATTCTGGGGTCCAGGTGAATGATATATATATATATATATATATACTTTGGCAGATAAAAAGTTGGAAACAAAAGGATGCGGATCGAGTTGGCCTTGATTGATTGATCATGAGTCAGGCACCCGAGCGAGCACCACCAGACCCTTGGCGGCACTCCTTCAGCATGTCCAAATAGAACTGGCACTTGCTGATGTCACTACCATAATTGTTGAGGCACTGTAACCCCACCCCCCAACAACAAATCGGAAAGGATCAGTTTTTTACTTTTCCTTTACCAAAATTTTCTTGGCATGTGAGATGAAATTATAACTCAACACTAGGGAAAAAGGAGATCAGATCACATACATCCTGGAAAGCCTTGGAGTGGATGCCGCATGCATCTGTGCTAGCCTTACGTGTTGGGGTGGTGGTGGTGGCAGCAGCAGCAGCTGCTTCAGATACGACGGTCTCATGCTGGATGGTGCGAGGTCCCACAACAGCATCAACTGCCCTGTGGGCAATAGCGCTCCCCGTGCCAAATGCCATACCTGTGAAAGGACCACAGAACATCCAAGCATGCATTAAAAGAAAAAACATACATTGAAATGGACAAGCATGGAGATGATAAATAACCTTGTGCGATGGTGGATCCAATTCCACCGAGGACGGAGCCACCGCCCTGAACAGGAGCTGGACGTGGAGCCCGATGTGCTGCATCAACAATCCCATTTGAAAATATGAGTTTCCTCGTGTATTGTGGATCATGAAGAGAAAAAACTAAAAAATAATAAATAAAAGACCATGATGGACTGACTGATAACAATATGATCTAATCCGCACAAATAAGTGGAATTGATTGCAATCACTAAACTATTTTTTCATTTCGCAGTTCACGAATGACAGGATATTTATTCATCTCGACAAGCTGCTTTTTACAAATATCAACAAGGAAATAAAGGTTGATCTGGTTGATAGAAATAAACTTGTCTCTCCTATGCCATTCCACTTCAATTACTAATGAACTGTTGATCCTTTCAGGAACTCTTTGCCAGTCTTCTAACTGGTTATGCACTAAAAGGGATGGACTGAATGATTTTGTGAAACCTATGTGCCTAGAGACTCCTGCCACCATCTATGGGCAATTCTAAATTGATAATAAAAGAGAAGGTAATATGGAAAAACAACACAATGTCTAGATGGAGTAAAAATTCTTCAAAGGACCTACGAACAAATATATAAGAAGGTTTGTGTGAAAAGCTTTCATTTTAATACCATGAGAAAACAGAGCCTCAATAGACAAGAAAAGAGAATTCTTGCAAGTCCAACAACATCAAAATAGTGTCAAGGCAATAACTTATCCCGACATAAGATATTGAGCAATCAAATCGCGTGAAAACAAATAACTACTAAATGACAGCAGAGTAAATTTAGATATATAAATTTTGATGAGGAAAAGATTGAACCATCAGATCAAACATGGATAACATGAAACATATTTTAAAAAAATGCAGAATGTATCAGATGATTATCTATTCAACAAAACATATGAAACTAAGGAGCCAAGTATTACCAGGCTGAGGAGGATTCCTCACTGGAGCAGCACGACGAGCAGGACGACCTACAGAGTTTATCTGAGAATTAGTTCATTGATAATTAAGTAGCATAATAATGAAAATCTTATAATTTAACATTATGCACAACCAATATATAGTATCCTGAGCAAGGTTTCAAACACCAGTAAAATGTAATTGGAAGATATCATTCTTTCTTTTTTTCAATATAGTGGTGATAACAGGTCAGTTTATCATCTGAGCATCCTGGTACCGTACCAGTTAAACTGAGCATTGAAACTGGAATTAAACTGGGATTATAAACCTTAATCCTAAGTATGGCCCCGATTTTGAATCAGGAATGAATCAGCAAGCACATGGTCAAGAAATCTGTGACAAAAAACAAGTTCATGCCTTCTATAACAAGTTCATGCCTTCTATAGCACTTCCAATATAAACCCCCCAATATAAACCCCCCCCCCTGTTCTGAGGCTTCTGGCATTAAAGGAGCACCATAGTTAACATGGCACCAAATGAAACCCATTCAAGCCGCAAACTTACAATGCTAACGAATTCATCTAACAATATTAGAGGATTGTGTCTGCTGTACACAATCACCAAGCTCACCATAATCATTGTTAACCATTTGCCAAGAAAAGAATAGCATTCTATGGTACAAGCACCTGGAGAACATTTGATTGTTTTCATGCATGCTGCATACCAATGTGGAGTTTCCACTTGATTGATGCATTTTTCAGCTGTTAGATGCTTCAACCAAATCATTGCATTGTTCATTTTTGGTGTTATTTTGTAATCAAGTTAAAAAGATAAGAAATAATTCCATAAAATTAATAGAATTTTTCATCTCATTAGCAAAACTTTCAACCACCCTCTTAAGTCAACTCTTCAGTGTTTTATCCTGTGTAGCATACTGTCTTCTAGCTTCTCATCCCATTAATCAAATCAATTTTCAAAAAATGGCTGCAAATTCAAGGGTGTCCAGACTTTATTGGAGGAATTACTCCTCATACTTCACTTTCTTCTGCTCATCAGACAAAACATAGAATGATGGCCGGATGAAAGGGTATCCATACCAATTCAAAGATTGCCACAATTCAACTCCACTATAATTTATCTGTGAATCAAATATGATGAGTTTTTTTTTACGGTAAAGTTCTATAATAAAAAACGGCTACCAATGCTGTTTCATTGAAGAAAATGAATAAGGCAGCAGTTGCATTGATCCCAGCAAAGAATAAGAGGATAATGAAAGAAAGGGATTTACATAGAACAAAGAGTAAGAAGAAGATGCTTTTCTGAATTACATCCAAGTTCACACGAATATATAATACACTTTCCTTAGACTTCTTTAATAAGATTAGGGTACAGTACCCTCTAATTACCAAACATGGGCTCCCTAAATTCCTTCAATAAAGAAAATAAAACCTTAAAATTCTTGCCTCACCAGAAAAGAAAACACACGGTCAGTTTCATTCCTCAAAGAACCCAATTGCCCAGGATTTCTAATACATGGTTGCATAGACTCAAATTGGAAACAGGACAGATCAAGAACCCAATTGCCCAGGACTTCTAATACATGGTTCCATAGACTTCTAATACATGGTACCAAGATTAGTCATGATACAATATATGCTGAAACAGTATCTTATAGACCAATCATAGTTGCAATCTAAACCAAATGATGCATCCAAGCTATCCTGTACTTGCTACAAGTAACGGCAAAACCTTCTTTTATGGCCACCCCGTAAAACCAAGATCAGTCCCGTCCCATTTAATTCATTTATCCAGTTCAACAAACAAATAACAACAATCAGATCAAACCAATATCGGCATTCAGAAAAAATAGGTAAAAGACATTGCATCCATCACTACCTAATTCTCATCTAAATTTCATCTATTCCTTTGACAAACAACAATGTTGCTTGGACCGCAACGAAGTTGTTCTAAACACGCACAACAATCTCGAAAGCTACAGAGGACAGATCGAGGCCCAGATATATTAGATCATCTGAGGTATCTACAATGGAAGAAGGGAGGAAGGACGGCATTGGAGATCGAAGACATACCACCGGAGCTTCGGCGAGGCATGGTGACGATTCGAGACGGCAGCCGCAGTGCCGGAGGACGACGAAACCCTAGCTATTGGAGTCGGGAGGACCTCGGGGTTATATAGAGATGGCGCGCGATGATGGACGTCGATGTTGCCAACTTTGCCCATACATATGTGGCTCTATTTACGAGAAATAGGCGGTATTTAAGACGTGATGAAAACACAAGAGCCGTCCGATTTTGATCGAACGGACAGTGATGGAAGGACGGGCTCCTTGCCCCGTCTCTCAGTGGCCGGGTGGCCATAACATTTAACAACACCTCATTTTTATCCTTATAAATATTAATATTAATAATATATATATATATAATATGTACTTCGAATATTAATATCGTTCACATATGTTTGTTGGAGTTGTGTTGCACGTGCTTAGCACGTTGCTTTGATTGAAGAAGAAGCGGTAAGAGCTCCGTCTGCACTCATCGGCGAGAGAAGAGAGGGAGAAGCATTGAGGAAGAGGAGAAGGAAGAGGATGAGGTTCGTGATGGAGTTCGAGGAGGATCTGATCCTGCGGATGAAGGAGGACCCGAGAAGGAGGGAGGAGGCGCAGCGGGAGCATATCTACGCGATGCGGAAGCGGTGCGGGAAGGCCAAGGCCAACTGAAGCCTCCCCCTCCTCCTCTACGGCTTCTGGACCTTCGACCGCTTCAATGCCCAGCTCAAGTGGGACGCCCAGATCAGCCAGGTTCCCGGTCGCCGCGATCCCTACGACTACCTCCTCCGCGACCAGCCCTCCGTCTTCCTCTCCCCCCAAATGATTCCATCCCATCCCTGCATCTGTTCATTCCCCGGTACGCTCTGACTTATCTTAAATCTCTTACTCCTTGTCTTCTTTCGTCCATCGACGGTGAATTCGACTTCTTGAGCTCCAATTTGCGGCTGGAAATGTTTGACTATGTGATGGTTTTCTTTGTTTATTTATGTACTGAGAGCACAAAGGAGAGTCTTTTAGGTACGTCGATTAGCCTTTTTCGACCCCTTGCGGCGTGTTTTAGTTGCCTATCGGACCGAGATCCCAAGTTTGGGTTCCTCTGATTTGTCCGTAACTTGAATCTATAGTCTAAAAGTGCTTTTTTACTTGTTGATCGTGATGTGTGTGGAAGGAAACGCTATAGGTGGTAAGCACCAAGTTCAATCGAAGATCTTAATTTTTATCTAAGATGATAGTGGATTGTGGTCTCTTATTTGAAGTTTTAGTGGATAACATCCCAGCGTGTTATTGATCTTTGTCACCTTAATGTTATTGTGTAGTGACCAAAAAATCTTTTGACTGTTCCTACTGTCAAGATTCCAATTTTGGGTTCCTCTGGGTAGCTTGATCTCTAAGTCCAGTTGGAGATATAAATCCACATTGAGATCTTTCTTCCAACTATTTTCTTGTGAAGAGAATCAAGAGATATTGTATTCTTTTTCATCAGGATGTGATCTATTGTTCTTGATGATATTAATGTTATTGTGTAACCTAGAACTCTTCTGAGTGTGTCTACTACTGGAATCAATTATGATATTTGAGGTACTGACTGCCAAAATCACCTTGCAATTTAGTTCTCATATTTTTTTGTCATACTTATAGATGTATAAATAGTCTTTTACTGGGATTGAGTGACATAGCAGAATATGCATTGGGCATCAATAGTGGAAGATGGACAAGGGTACAAATACCTTTAGATTTTCAGGAAAAAGTGCAAAATAAAAACTTGAAGTTGATTGAAATCTTGATAGAAAGTTGTAAGAGAGAGGTGCTTCTAATGTGTTCTAGAGGAGCAGCTGTGGAGTTTTAAGTAGGTTTTCGTCACCATCTGCTGGGTCTGTGTTGTTAGGTCTCCCACATTGTCACTTACATTGGTTCATCCCACTGCTCTTTGTTGAGTTGATATGAGTTTCCATGACTGCATTTTCTTACTCTTCCTTCTGGATATCTTTCAAACAAGGTAAAATATCATCATTTGTATACTTTTTTCCTCTATTCTTAAACAATCATCTGCAGCATTTTTTTTGTTGAATTTCCTGGGCACTGAAATTATGGTGCCTTTTACACTCAAGGGGTCACTTTTTGTCTCAAACCTGTTAGATTATGAAATTTTGGTAACTTCATCAATTACTAACATCTTTGAAATGCTCTATGGAAAGAAAGAAAGATATAATTGCATGATATCTCCTGTTGAAATGTTGTTTTGTTTTTCGTCATATTGTTCTTCTATAAGAAATGAGAATCTCAAGTTACAAGATGAGATACTGTCTTTTTTTTTTTATTTCTCTTGTAGCAGATGGAAAATCCACTTTGCTGTCCTATTTGTTCCATATATTAAGCTTTCAACCTTATTTCACAATTTAGTTGCTTTTTTCTAGCTACAGAGTCTTCGTTATTGAGTACGAGTTTGTTTACTGATTCACAAGCTACTTCCAGCTTTGTTTAATTTCGTTGATCCTCTACTTCTTTTCTCTGCCATCATTCTCTGTATATGGAATATGGGTAATTTAAACTGTGTTTTCCCCTCTGATCAGGAGAAGAAATTGTTAGTTCTGTAATATCTGCATTTTAGACTATGTTTGTGTTCAAAATGGTCTCATAATGACTTGAAGTGCGCACGAATTGCTAGATTAAATTCTCTTTTGGAAATGAGGGTCATTGAAGTGACATAAGATATGCTGATGGTTCCACTTACCTGAAGGCAAAACGAATCTGGGAAGAAATTGTTGAGAAGCCTAAACCGGGAAGATGAGACATTATGAACAGTAGATAGTAGAAGCTACCCCAAATCATATGAACAGCTGTAGTTGAAGTTTGAAAGATAAGATGCCTTTTGTTTTGGTAAAACTTTCATTTTTCTGTCTCTAGTTCATGTGGCCTGAATGTCAGTAATTAATTATGGGAGCATTTTTGGCAGTAGGTAGACCCATGAGTTGTATCCCTTTTCATATGTGCCTTTGTTCAACCCTCAGCAAACTAGTAAATCAAATGTCAAATTTAGGAATCAGGAGAAAAGAAGGAAAATGGGGATCAAGTCTAGGTCAGATCTGCAGAAGTGAAAAGATCTTCTAGTTCATTTATGGATCACTTTGATTTCACTCATGGCAGATAATTTTTCTTCTTTGATCATCACTAACGTACAGCTCAAAGGGTACCTGTTGGTTCAATGATTGTGTTAGACTTGTGCGATGTATAGTCAACGTTATAATTGCTGGAAGATATATTGTTATTGTTATCACTGGAACTTGAATAATTGGAAGGTTCCATCCTCATGCATTACGTATATGCTCTGTCCAACTGAATTCTATGATTGATGAGTCATATAGGGTAACCTACTTTGGTTAACCGGTAAAGCTAATTATGTTTATTTAGTTCAAATTTGTCATGTACTTCTTTTTTCTGATGGCTGATCAGGTCTTTTCTTTCCCTTGATGACGAGTTGGATAGAAGCCGATAAGAAGGTTCACTCAAATGGGGGAAAGCTTGAGCTACTTGCTTGGTCTACGAAGACAGATGTGTGCATAATAATATGACCTAGTGTGCATCTGAAGGTTTTCTACTTTTGGATTCAATTTCAAATTGAAGTACATTTGTTTGGCTGCAGTCAGAAAAACAAGAACTTTTCTGCTTCCACTTCCCTGACCGACGATTCCCCTGTCTACTTCACTGGTTGGTTCCGAGTTGGGCTTACCTTGGATGCTGCCGGTCGATACCACAGTACATTAGGAGTGTTGAAGGAAACAACCAAGATGATGATGATGATGATGATGAAGAAGAAGAAGATGAAGAAGAAGAAACTGGGGATAATCAACTATTAAATTATTTTTCATGCTTTTTTTTATAATTGAGCCAATGACTTCAATCTTCATCAGCTTATTGGCGAAATTTGCATATTACTCGCATAGATCACTTGCTATAGTGGCAGAAACAATGGCTACTTGTGGAGCAGGCATTGTATGTTTTCTTGAGATGATACATCCATCCATGTACATTAGTTGTAAGATTATATTGTCTAAACCTTTTGAAGTTAATGATGAAAAAGATTGTACCATTGTTTTTGGATGTCACTTGGACGATACACACCACCAATCCAATTTAGCTGGTTGGGTACTAAGCATAAAAGTTAACCTGGAAACATGTTTTACTGCTGGTTCAGACATCAAACTGTTGTTGTAGGCTACCATAATAAGGCATTGGATTACAACTCCTTGGGAATGCACGGATCTTTACAGCATCAAATCCTTGTTTGGCACATCTTTGCTACTTACTTTGGTCTCTGGAGTTCCCTTGTATCTGTAGAAATGAGCACAGACCAGGAAATAGAGCAGGTTGGCGACGCCCAACAAGGCTACCAGGTAGTAGAAGTAGTCCACCCTGCCGACGTTGATGTTGTCGTCCAGCCAACCCGGGCGACCGCCGTCACCGGTTCTCCTCCGGACGATGGCGACGAGCAGCGCGCTCAGGTAGCTCGCGCCGGAGATGGTGCAGTAGAACAGCGAACCGGCCGACGTCTGCATGTGGTCCGGGAACTGCCGGTTGTAGAACTCGATCTGCCCCACCGCGTTGAAGGCCTCGGCGACGCCCACCAGGCAGAGCTGCGGCGCGAGCCACAGCACGGAGAGGGGCGACGTCCCGTTGACGCCGCCGTGGGCCAGGGCTGAGTTCCTCCGCTTCTGTTCCACCAGCCCGGCCACCACCATGGACACGACGGCGATGACCATCCCCGCGCCCTGACGTTGGAGGATAGTGATCCCGCTCTCGTTGCCGGTGATCCTTCTCGCCACGGGGACGAACACGCAGTCGTAGACGGGGATGAACAAGGCGAGGGCCACCATGGCGATGGTGGCCAGGGAACCGGGGGGGATCTGGAAGCTGCGGCCGAGGTGGCGGTCCATCTTCAAGGCCTGGAGCACCGTTAAGCTCCACTGCTGGATTAGTGCGACGAAGCAGATGATGCCGGACGCCCAGATGGGCACGATCCGTATCAGGCACTTCACCTCCTCGATCTGCTGCACGCTGCAGAGTCTCCAGGCATTCACGGCGAACCCGTCTTCCTTCGTGTCTCCCTCGCATATGATAGCAGCTTTGTTCAGGAACCTGTAACCAGTTGCAAATCCAATGCTCAACAACTCTTTTATCTTGATCTTACCTGAGGAATCCAATCCTTCCATCAGACCAAGCCGATCCGAATCCTAATCCACTTTTAATGCGGCGGCGCTAATCGGAGTATTTATTACACGATGCACCCGGAGTGACATGCAGCTGAGGTTTCTTTTACCTGAACTGAAGTGTGAGGGGAAGCTTCATCATCCGGTCGCTCTTCCTAGCTAGAGTGTTGTACAGAGACGCTTCCTGCTCCACCGCATCGTCTGGCGCCGGCAGCCGGAGCCTCCGCTTCCTGAACGCCGCCACGAAGACCTGCACGACGCCTGAGTAGGGGCTGCCTTCCGGCGGCACGAACACGTAGAACCTGGCTCCCGCGATGAAGACGACGATAGAGAGGAGCATCAGCGCGGTGGGGATGCCGAACCCAATGGACCAGCTGATGCTGTCTTGCACGTAGACCACCACCGTCATCGCCACCACAACCGCTGCAGTGGTGGTGGCGTAGTACCAGTTGAAGAAGCTGTTCAGTCCGCGCCGCCCGCGCTCCGTGGTGGTGTCGAACTGGTCGACGCCGAAAGCGAGGCTGCAGGGGCGGATGCCGCCGGAGCCAATGACGAGGAGGCCGAGGGAGAGGAAGAGGACGGCCAGTTGGAGTCCGGAGGGGCCCAGGCAGTGCCCTGCTTGCTCCCCGGCCATGTGGCAGCTGGGCGGCCGGAGCTGAGGAACTACTGCAGTGAGGGTGAGGAGCAGCATGCCCTGAACCAACCACCATTACAGCCATTACTCGATTGATGGTCCAAATGACTCGAGAACATGCTCACGGAAACAACTACATCTCCATCTTCTTCAACATGGATTCAACTCCAGATGCAATCTAAGATAATATCGACTATAATTCATAACTCTCAAAAAAAAAATAAAAATAGTTTGGTTTCGTGGCTTTCTTATTTGTTATCATTTTTTTTATTTTATAGAAACATAATATTTTATTTTATTTTTATTACAAAGAGTAAATGATTAAGACTAGATTCAATCTTAGAGAAATCTATCAAAGTCTCAAGATGGATATGACTGTCCAAAAAAAATAATCCCTATATAATTTAACATGAATCTTAGTTTTTATCTACTTGTAAGGTGAGAGTAATAGAAATGTTACATTGAACCTAATCAATTTTTTTTTGGGCATTTGCCTAAGAAAATTACAGAATAAAAGAAGATGCTGCAAGCAGCAGGCAGTGTATATATCATAGACCATATAAAGATTGGTTCATAAAGATACAGTACCTATAAGCAGTAGGTAGCAGCAGTACATGGGAATGTGATGCATGCTGGTGTGTATCTTACAGAAGATACAATCCATAGCTCTTCCAATTCCATGGCAAGAGAGCTGGAATTTGACATTATTGTTCACCAGCCAGCCAAAGTATTTTTTTTATGTGCCAAATCTGAATTATTTAGAAGAGAACAAACACTATCTATGTGGATTGAATCACTTTTTGTTGTTTATGATTGGGTTTCTCAATCCACCCAACACATTCCATAAATTCATGAAGACTTCTGGTGAGAAAGGTCAATATGACACTCATAAAACTATAGGACATGGGCCAAGCTCAATTATTGAAATGTGACAGAAACTAATTTAAGTTGTGGACCTACTACCATAAATGTGAGGCAATGTTAATAATGATTTTTCAATCAATTCTCATTTTGTTATATGGCATAGGCATACACACACTATTACTCAAAATTTTAAATTTTAATATTTATCTTTAAAATATTTTTAAGTATATGTGGCTATCTATCCCCCCACCCAAAAAGAAAAGTGATGTGATGTGATATAAATCATCTGAAATATGTAGAAGATGGTAAGCGTATAAATATTGATGGTTAAGTGGAACGCCGGCATCGAATCCACCGTCTTCAGCGATGAGTACGAAAGGCACCGGCGGGCATGAGAACAATGAAGAGGGGATTCTGTGGACTGCACTCGTCTTGGTTTTTGGGCAGCCAGTAGTATCGTACGTGATATCAGAAGTGTTGAAGGGGGAAGAAGAAGAAGAAGAAGAAAGAGAAGGTGCACCAGGAATGAGACGACGGAGGCGCAGGCGATGGTGAGGAAGCGGCCGCAGTAGGCGTCGGAGATGAAGGCGCCCAGCAGCGGCGCGAAGTTGGTGGTGCCGATGAAGATGTTGATCGTGTTGATCGCCACCACCTGCTTCATGTGGAAGCGCTTCACCAAGTAAACCGTGAAGTTGGCCAATACACCGAACGACGCCACCTTCTCAAACGTCTCGTTCCCTGTGGACGGGAAGAAGGTCCCGAGTCTGAGTCGAGGAAGACGACGGAAGAGCGTCTGTGCACACATACCTATGATCCACGGCATGCACTTCCATCCCTGAGCTGCCTTCTTCTCCGGCTCCAGCACGTCACCGTCGCCGTCCTTGACCTCGCCGCTGGCGGCGTTACCTCGCTGAACCACCGGATCGTATGCCATGCGACCCAAGAATCGTCTCAACCCCGATCTGCTCATCTCCTTTCCACCTCTTTTGGGTCTTTTGTCAGAGATGAGCTATTTATAGTGTTGGAGTGAGATCATTGTGGGCTTTTTTATTTGGAGTTGTGGGTTTCAAATGTCATGGAGTGGGAATGGAATATAAATTTGTATAAGAGCTTATTTGTAATTTTTTTAGAAGATCTTTTTAGAAAATTTCCTTTTAAAAAAAAACCTTAATTTTACTTTCTACAGCATTGCATTCCTGTTTTAATTTTTTTTCCCAAATTTTCGAAAGGATAAAATTACCCTCAACGATTTTTTTTATTTTTTTGAAATAAATTAAAAAATCTATGTTTAAAATAAAAAAAGGTTATTTAAGCCCTTGTAAGTAATCTGGATGGTCTTTAAAATTTTAAGATAATTAAAATAATTATGACATTGAGTTATATTGCTTTTGGATGCAGCTACACTATTTTTAAATGTAACCCCAAAACAATTAACCTCATTTAAAAACCATGTAATTCAGGTGTCCAATTTTTTTATATACTCAAAATTTAATAAAACCCTCTACAAATAGAAAAAAAATGCTCATTTAGACCTTTGTCATTTATCTACTCTTAAAATTTTTTGAAAAAAAAAGTGAAATATGAGTTAAACTGTTTTTTAATAAGTAAGTTGTACTCTTTTTGAAAATAGGAATCTAAACATAATGTAGCTCCATTCAAATATAATATAACTCAGTTTTACATTAAAAATTATGTCTCCTTAAAGCTTTAGAAAACCTTCTATAATAATATTCAAGTGATTTTTATCCTACAATATGGTAAATTCACTTTGAATTGGGTAAATTTGAGAAAATAACATAATTTTAAATTGTTAAGGGCTTTGTAAGTTATTTATAATGTTTCTTGAATACTTCAATTTTTTTGTGAGTTATACTATTTTTGAATAGAATACTAAAGATGGTGTAATCCACTAAAAAAATATTATAACTTATATTTTTTTTTAATTTAAATACATTCTATACTAATATTTTTTTGTAAATTTATCTTAAATTGGATAAAATTAAAGAAATAATATAATTTCAAATTTTTAATGACTGAAAATAAATATAAAATATGTATTTTTAATGTTTGAAAATAAGAAGAAAAAAAAAGGTCCATTTAGGAATTTTAAATTATTTGCAAGATTTTCTTAAATTTAAAGATTTCTTTAAAAAGTTGAATATGAGTTATGCTCTCCTATGCTAAAATTTTATGTGATGCATATTGACAAAAAATGGTACTTATACATACTAATAGATAATATACAACAAGTTGTTAACTACTTTACATTGAACTTTGTTAGAGATTATATTCTTAATTAAATAAAAGAGTATTTAAATATTGACCGATAGCTTTTAGTAAATTTTTAGGTGTTCATCTAGTTTTTTCATATTTTGACTATAATATCTGGATCCTTAGTAAATTTTTAAATCATTTGATCAATTACCTAAGTTGCATCCAATTGTTCGAAAAATAAGAATATATTATTTAATCTTTCCTACTCAGTCTGCATCTCAATATTCTCACCTTAGCCACATAAATTATATATATATATATATATATATATATATAATTTCTTAATTAACTGGATTTATAAAACAGTGCTGATCTAACAACACTCCAAATAGGAATTCTTTTAATTTAAAAGATATCCTATGATAATATAAAACTCCAAATACTCCTCTCCATTTTAATCATGTATTTTTAAATAATATTTTTATCATTCACCTCATTTTATTGAGGAACACTGGAACTTTTTTTTTTTCCCCTCCTTACGATGATGAGCAACAATTGAGGTATGATTAGAAACTTAGTTTTTTTTTTTTTTTTTTATCATTCACCTCATTCCACATAGAGAGAGAGAGAGAGAGATTATTGAAGGTGGGGACTAGAGAGTGGTGGCGTGAGGAAAAGCTCCAAAGGTGTCAACCAGTAGTGCTCAGACCACAAGAAAAGAAGGAGATGAGAGAGCACAGAGGTTGTCGCTCTACTTGTGTCAACATGGCAGCACTCGCTGCTGCACACTGTTAGGATCCTGTGAAGGAGAAGAGAAGGCCTTTTGCTGCCTGCCCAAAGTCATGGATTGCAGATGTGATGGGGCGACTCACTCATGTTTTGGACCCCTCCTTGCTTTTAGGTTTGGCACCTTCACCTTTCTTTCAGGAAGGAGAAGACCCTGTAGAAGTGGAGAGTGCGAGCTTTCTCTTTCCCAATCTTTCCTCTTTGTCTTTGAACAGTGCCAGTCCATACGTTTGGTCTTCGCTGGATTCAGAGGAAAAGGCAGATGCATGATTGCAGGAGAGCAGCAGCAAAGTTTTCCTTCTCTTTTTCTTCCACAGCAGAGCAGTACATCAAATTAAGCACAGGCCTGCCTGTTTTCTTTCTCCACCGGTAACCAAGATCACTCCATGCATCTATAATTCATAGTTCAAACATATGCATTCAATAAATGATCAGTCTCATCCCCAGATACAACATTGATTGAATACCCCTTACCAGAGTCTCAAATCCGTAGGATGATTCTTAAAATGTTTCAACTCAACTACCCCTTACCAGAGTCTCTTACGAGAATCAAGTTGAAACTATTCTGACATATCACAATATAAAGCTACCGAATAGAGCGCAACAAATCGAGTACTTGGTGAAGTGACAAAAACTTACTTGAACATAAACCAGTTGGGAGCCAGAAGACCCCCTACGACATAAAGAACCTCCCGTCAAAGCCTACCAACAAGCGTCAATGAGGGCGTCGACAGTTTAAGTATGAGAGAATGTCATGAACGATCGTCGCTCAACCACAACATCTTCACTCCATGAACCATTCGTCGCTTTTTCTTGTTTGTACATATGTTTGACAGCTTGTTTTGCCTTGTGTTTATGTGTTTTTACCTAAGAAATATGAGCGAAAATAGTGTAGAAGGCTGCAAAATGATTGCTGCGTGGAGCCAAAATAGCCCTGCTTTTGAATCTTTTTCATGTGCCACAACATCCATTCTGAGCGGCGCAAAATGTCAGTCATTTCAGCACCTTGGAATCGCCCAGGTGGCACAGGACTGGATGGGGTTCCGGGTATATATTGGGCGTGGACTTTCATCAACAATTGAACTTGTTTTTCGTCCGATACCTTGGGAACCGTCGTTTATGGACTTGAAACCATTCCTACAAACCTCCAAAGTCATATTTCGCTCTTTTTATCTCTTTTCTCTGCTGCACTCAAGGTGTTCGACAAATTGACATGAGTTGAGTCAGACGCATCTATTTAGCCTTGTGGGGGCGACATGACAGTTTTTATTGGACGAGCCAAAATATACCCTATCAATAAAGAAAATTGAAAATAAGTTTACGTGTATATATGTACATATATAATGGCGGAAGGAATTCTATTTTGTTGCTAGTTACCACTTTCGGAGGTTCATCAACAAGGATAGCATCATGATCAGGGTGAAGTACCTTCGTTTGAACTTCCAGTTGTTCATCCTCCTGCAATGTAAACCTCAAACGTAAGATTGCTCTACGAACACACACACAGACCAAAAAAAAAAAAAAAAAGAGAGTAATCACACCATTAAAATTAGAAGAATAGAGGCGATAGCTAAACTCTAACGACCAACTATAATGAGAGGACACTCTTTCATCGATAAGACACAACACAATTCACCACAGTAATTTACTCATGGGCATCCATTATGGTTTGATACGTACGATACACTAGTTTGAATACTAATTCATGTTCTGTGTCCTGTTTCACATTCAAAATTCAAAATCAAGCAGCAGAATCAGCAAGAAGACTTTTTTTTCCAATTGAAACATTGCTAGCTACTAAAAGGCAATTTGGTCAAGACTGCATCAGGAAACAAGGAACTCAGGTAGAGAGAGAGAGTCTCATTCACAATGCCAGCATACTATGCTTGCATAACAGGCATCTTAAACATTGGTCACAAGTAACAAAAGCCCTTCAATCCAAGGACTGAAATTTCAGCAAGAACATGGGGTTTGATGCAGAGCCACACCAATGGTGGCTATTTTGATAACATAGACCAATTTTTGCCTTGTTCAGCAGGCACGGGGGATGTGCCGATCATATCATGCCAAGCTGTATGGCGACAACATTGTGAAACCCTGCATTGTACCAATAGTTAAAAATCCATGATTCCATCAATGAGTGAAAAATAATTCAAGGTATCTTTTCGATCCTCTGTCCTGATGCTACTCCTGTCCTGATTCTACCCAACATCTCTCCTTAAATAGGTGACATGATATACCAAAACAGGATATAGTAGGGGCATGGGATTATAAATCGGTTAGTACAGAAGTACAGCATTTTATGCAGATTAACTCGTTAATTATGTGCTATCAGCCTTTTGATCCAATAATTAAAACATCTATAAAGAATGAAAATAATGTGCATGAATTTTGCCAGGTGTGAAACCAGTTCTAAAAGAATGGCTCTTGAACACCTAGCAGATCAACAAGGCAAACTGGTTGCTGAACTTTAAATTCCTTGATCGTCTCTGGAATCACATCTCATTAGGAATCGTCAGGAAGACATATTTCTAGAAGAGATGACAACTCATTTCCATCTGGCGATAGCAATATCAGCTTCAATAATCTTCGAAACCCTTATAAGAACGAAGCTAATTAGATTAGGAAAATGGTCCACTAAAATAAAACATGAATCTATAAATAAGATTGCAACAAAAAACAAGAAGAGAAGAAACCGAGAATTCTTATTTTCAGTAAAAAGTTAAAACCCAAAATATAAGAAGAGGGAAAGCAAGGACAAAGACGACAGCTACAATAACCATAAGAAAGAAGAAAGAAAATAGGTATGAAGGAAGAACTTTAGATGATTTATCAATTATCAAAAGTGGAGAAAACAAATGAATAACTCACGCCATCCTTAATGAAGCATACTGAAAAATATCCAACAATCTATTAGAGATGAATAGGTACATTAATTTACATAAAAGAACCAAAATTAATTATAACATGTCAAACAATATTTTCCAATTATTTTATGGTGAATTGCACATCCTTCTCTGATGTTTTGTATGGATATGCATCTAATAAAATACAACACAACTCGAGCAACCATGTGAAGCCCATCTTTGGAATCACCGATGATCATTCTTTGTAAAGTTAGAAAAGTGCTAAACATTTCTGTATGATATCATCAGAAAGCTTTTCCACAAACTAAACTGTGGCATAAACCATGCTGGTAGTTGTACCATGAACCGAAAAGATTCCTTATCCAAAATAATTATGACCGAAAACTAACTACTAGCCCTGGGAACAAGGAAACAAAGCCACGAGAACTGTATTGCCCCTTGCAACTACTCCTACTGTATCTATAATGGCTTTCATAACTGTCCTTCAAACTAGCACCATGCCTAAAATATATATTAAGTCTGCTGCTAAAACTATTTGAGACATAACTCTTTTTTGTCTTTTCAAGGAAGGTAGGAAAATTCATAATATGCATGTCAGTGAAGGCACAAACTAGGAAATCTCGGAGCAAATTTAAAGCCCGTAGGACTATTTCCTCCTTTTCTATATTTCAAGGAAATTTCCGATCTGAATTCAATGAAGAGCTCAAAAAATCTCACATGATGTACTGGGGTAAAAATTTCAATCCCATTGATATGCCCAACTTAAGGGAAACTAGCATTTAATAACCAAGTAGATTTTGCAAGATATACAAAGTTATCATACGTACCCAAGACAATCTTAAGGTTGATGTCTTGTATGGGAATTTCCATCTTTGAGGTATCATCTGCTACAGCAGTGTGGAGAGACAACATGTATAAAAAAAGTCCTTTTTTTCTATTAATTTTGGTAAATTTGAATCTCTACTGCATATGCTAGCTAGCAAAATGGTACACGGTGTTAAAGAAAACATAGCATGTGATGCTTCATCATAGATAGATATTAGAACATAACTTCCTACAAAATGGTAGACAGTGTTAAAGAAAAGATAGCATGTGAAGCTTCAGAGTAGATAAATATTACAATATGACTTCCTACGCATGTACCCATTACCTTATGACAAAAAGTTTTCTTGTGCTTTTGTTGGATCTATGACTGAGATTCTCTGAATTTTCAACCAATAAATTCTTCAAAATGAAAAAGTCAAATGCTGTTGCACGCAAAACATAAATGTACCCATATAAAGGAGTTTCATATACGAGCATACACTCGATTAGGAGTATTTTATATATGAGTATGATGATGCCCTTCCCATTATGATTACGAGAAGTATTATTGCTGGCTGTTACTTCGGACTCGAAGGTCCACATTGATGTTGTTGGGTAGGGAGAGAAGAAAAAACTAGACACCAAAAGAAAAATCCACCAGAGCGTAACAATAAAACACATACCAAAAATCCAACATAAGACTAACATTGTTCGACAAATCCTGCCTACATCGACAGAGAAAATCAGATTATTCAATATATAAGATCAATTACAAGGTCTTTGAGTTATCTCTTCTCAAGCATAAATTTTCTTGCAAACCCCTACATAAACCCCCAAAGAATTTACACCCTTTTCTCTCACCCACTCTAGAAACCCTAGAGAGTACCCTCTCTAGATACCTTAAAGAGAAACTAAGAGCACCAAAAGCATTTCCCACATATTGCTCCCTCCCCTCCACTCAAACCTAGATATACATGAATTATTTAAAAAAGAACCAAACCCTAATTACTAGGATTTTTTTCCTTCATGAGAACTCCTTCTTGTATTAGGATTTTTTTATCCCACTGGGACATTAGCTCCAGGAATCCCAAAATACTTGCCAATCCCAATAATCTATTCCTTAGTGAGTATTTTACCCACTTTTATGCCTCCTAAAGAGAGAATACTTTTGCTTCACGCTCGTTTCAATCTACATCACTCATCTTCATTGAATCTCCAACCACTGGATCTTTTTGGCTCTAATACTACTTTGTTGGAGAGTGAGAGCAGAAAAAATCAAAGATCAAAAGAAAATTCCACCATAGATTAACAATAAAAAACATACCAACAAGCCGACATAAGATTAACGTGGCTTAGCAAATTCCGTGTAGATCGATTACAAGGCCCTTGAGTTATTACACTCGAGCACAAATTTTCTTGGCCTCTCATATAAAACTCAAAGAATCTACATCCTTTTCTCTCACCCTCTCTAAAAATCCTAGAGAGTACCCTCTCTAGGTACCCGAGAGAAACCTGAGACCACCAAAAGTATATCTCATATATTTCTCTCCCTCATCAAAATCTCGAGATACACGAGATATTTATAGAAGAAACAAACCCTAATTATCAGGGTTTCCTTTCTTCATGAGAACTCCTTATATTAAGATTCCTTATTCTACAGGGACACGGCTTTGGGAATTCTAGAATACTTGCGAATCCATGCAGATGCATGCTAAAACGAGTAGCCAGCATTGGTCCTACTTTGACAACTTCTAAATGTTCAAAAGATTCAACAAACATCAAATTTCACGATTCACCAGTCCATTACTTTTCCTAAGCGCACATTTATACAAACACCATAAGAACCATATGTCTAAACCAACGAACTTGGCATTTACTGAAGTTCTCAAGAGACTGATTCATCCAAAGGCAAACCAATGCCATGAAAATTACAAAAAATCTAAGTACTGAGCTGATAAATAAGCAAACAAAAAAGCGCACAGGAATTAACATTAGTATCAAAAGTTTAGTTCCGTATACACAGTAGAAACTTCACCTTGTGCCGATAACCGGCTCGAACAAGGGCATCTTCGGCTTGGACCAGCGCCGTGGGCGCAACTCGCTCTGCGGCTTGACGTCGAACAGGCAGCCGAAGTAGAGCTAGGTCAAGATGTCCTCGACCGTCCGATAGGGCTCCTCCTTCCTGTCGTCGTCGGCGGCCGGGGCTGGGGCAACAAACGGTTGCTTCGTGGGGGAAGAGTGGGAGGAAGGGCGGCGGCGCCGCGTGCAAGCTCCTCCTGGAGGGTGGCGGCGAGGGGGCATGCGGCGTTTCTCGTACTCGTCGATGAGGACGGCGACGACGGGTTAGGAGCCATAATTGTCGCTCTAAAAATCAAAATTCAGCATTTATATCCCATAAATAATCATTATATTGATAACAATTTTCTTGGAGGTACATTTGAGATACTTTATATTTCTATTTCAAACTAATTAATTATGTTCATTTCAAGGATTTATATTTTATATCATTTACAAGCAAAAGTTCTTTTTGGGTTTTTTATGAATATATCATTAATATTTAATTTTTTATTTGATATATTTTTTAAATATTTTTAATATCTCTTGTCGCCATCCCCTCATTCTCAAATGAGAATACAAATTCTACTATAAATCAAAAAATGAAATGAAATCTAAAAAAAGATAAAAGAAACCGAAAAAAAATAAAAGAAACCGAAATCAAAGAAAATAATCTTTTTCTTTTTTTAGATTTCCCATCCGAAGTCATTGTTTGATCCATTAACAGATGATCTGTGAAGTTCTATTCCATGATAACTTCTTCAGATTTGAAAAAAAAGTAGATTAATAGAGTCGACCTTCCCATGTCAACTGTTACCTTCGCCCTATTATAGTTGTCTTTGTTTTGTTGTTGCTATTTCCGTTCGTGGAACTACCTCTATTATCCCCTATTTAGATTCTCATGTTGTGTTGCTACTGTTATCCATTGTCATGTCGTCCTCCACCCTTCAACAAGGTCGTGTTTATGGCATACCTTAAGATGAGTAACTTGAGATCTTGAAAACTACTAAAGACATCAGGTATCCCTCTTCGGGATACATCCACAATGATAAAACAATGGCGCATTCAGGACTTGAGATAGAACTCTTCGAAAGAGTCTCTATGCCTTCCTTCCAAAGCGCATCATAGAGTTATGAGTCGATATGGAGGAGGTAGTAGAACATGTGAAAAATAATAATATTTTTATATAAGAAAGATAAGAAAGATAGATGTAGACAAAAGAGAGGGTAAGAGGAAGGGGATCGAGTCGAATGATGAGCGCATGAAGAGCAATGTAGAAACAAAAAAAGTCGAGAGCATAAGTGTCGGGTGAGAGCGGAATATCACAAAAAGATAGAGGTGATCACGATGAAATAGCAGTGATGAACAATATTCATGTGGACGAGGAGACGATGACAACGACATATATTTAGGATATAAATAAATCAAATAATAAAATTAAAAACTCACATAACTTTCAAAAAAAATCCAATAAAAATATTTTTCATGCAAATCAGCATTTAGAACAGCAACTATACTCTATTTTCAAACTCTGCATGAACAAATGTGAAACGAAGAAATAACAATGGAAATTTATACGACCAATTTCGAGTAAATCAATAAAAATTCAACCCGATTTATTTACTCAATAAAGACGACATGACCATATTCTACTCATCTTTCCACATTTTACCACCTGCCTACTAAAACTTACCATGTTCATGTAATTGGTCAAAATTTCCAGCATTAATTAATTAACTTTTTTTAAGAAAAAAATATTAATTAGCTTTTCTACTTTTTTTGCTAAAATCTAAATCAACTAGAAAAAACGCATTTATATCCGATCACATTAAATCAATATATAAATTAAAATATCATCCAGATCAAAACTGATCAAACGGACCCGGTCGAACCGGATCAAATTTAAATTCGATGCACATGACCCGGTTCGTGTGGGATCGTACCTTCTCGAAGGTTGCTCGGGAGAGAGAGAGCGAGAAGGTTCCAACGACAACTCGACGCCTTTAACTTCGCGTGGAAGTTGTAACAAAAAAAGCCACGTCGTTGCATCGCCTCTCCCACCCTTCTTTTCCTCCTCCCACCGTCATTGCTGCCCCTCTATTTCTCTCTCTACAAGTACACGGTCTTTCTCTCTGTAGTCGCCGTTTCCTTTACTTCCTCGCAGTACCGACAAACCCCTTGCTCCCCGGTTGGAAGATGAGCGATCCAAAGTACGCCTACCCTTATCCCGCTCAAGGTACGACGCTCTGCTGTGCTTTAATTCCTTGCTTCTTGTTGTTTATCGGTGATCTGTGATCGAGGAGTTATTCTGTGTCATCATCGGTTGGTTCTGAGATTGTAGATCTTTCTTTTTTGCCCGTCTAGGGGTCTGCTGTGTTTTCGGTTTTGTTGCATGTCAGATACGCATCGTTCTCTTCTCTTTTGCTGTGTTTGTTGCAGGCTATTATCAAGGGCCACCTGTGATGGCACCACCGCAGTATGCTGCTCCTCCACCACGAAGACAGGCTGGTTTTCTTGAAGGATGGTATGTTCTTCTCCATCTTTCCTGCTTAATCTCTCGTGTTGCTAGGTTTTTTCTTTGTTACTTTCGAACCGATTCGGAAGAAACCATATCAAATCTCAAGCGAAAAAAAGGGCAAAAACATAACAAACGACTCTCGATTTTTAATAATTATAGCGAAAGAAACAAAATCTCAAATTTTTTTTCCAATCATACGGGGAGTTTTGTTATCAAGAATTAAATTTTAATTACTAAAACAACCAATCTAGTAACATATAAATGCTAAGGGCTACCGAAAATAATTGTGCCCTTGTAGTCCATCTGAAAAGATATTTTTTTATGAACTATATTCATTATGTTTAGTGGAATTATGGATTGTTATTTGTTATGGCTGATCACAATCTTGTTCCAATAATATTTTTACATTTTTAGATGATTGTATCCGAATCTAAAAAAGTAAAAAGAGTTAATTAGAAACAAAAAAAATCTGAAAGAACAAAATCCCAGAAATTTGTGATCAATCAGGTTTCCATTCGAATCAAACTAGGATTTTTGTTGTCAAGAATCAATTTTTAATAACTAAAAAAGGGGTTAAATGTATGGAAAATCATTATGCTCTCACCAACCTGCCCAGACAGTTCTTCTCTTAAGATTATGCTTATTATATTGTTATTTTCATCTCCGCGATGCTTGTTAGTGCGTGCTAACTGTGGTTTGTTATTGTCGGCAGTCTCGCTGCTCTGTGTTGTTGCTGCCTTATCGACGAGTGTTGCTGTGACCCATCAATAATATTCGTCAGCTGATCACAACCTCGTTCCAAGATTATTATGCTCTCTTATTTATGTGTGATTTAAATAAAAACTCTAAAAAATAGTGATGCAAAAGGTTTCTTTAGGACCATGTTTGTGTCATGTAAAAAAATCTTTGCAGCCTCTGTATATTGTGATCGTGGAACAGCTTAATTGTTGCTTTACTTGGGAGTTGTGACCGGAAATTATTGTGTAATTGGGTTGCTTTGTGATTCTTGGAGCAGCTTGACCAGTGGTAGTTAATTTTGTAATGTTCAATCTCTTTCCCTTGTTAGACATGGTGGAATCTTTTTTGACTTTTGATTTCTGCAACAAAAAGGTTGAAACTAAGTAATGTAGCTTTGAATTATGGTCATTCTTAGGTGTGCTTATGGAATAAATTGTCACTTCAGACAATATGAATCTGTTTGAACTATCATTTGACAAATGATACACTCCAATACTGGATGTCATCTCAGTTTATGATGGCTCTGTAGGCTTCAGAGTTTCTAGTCTATGTCTGAGACAATTTTTCGTTGACAATTTTACATGTATTTTATGTCTAATCTTCTTTCCACGTTTCAGAAAGGAAGGGGGAAATCAATTTAGTTGAATTATCCAAAGGCATCTTGTCTTCTTCTATACTTTGAAGTGATTGATATGTTTGTTGGGTCAAGTCTGTGGAACATTGTCACTGTATCAATGCAGCAGCTTCTTTCCATGAGAGCCAAAGTCATAAGCTGTGACCAGAACCATTTGCTATCAATTATTAAAGCCTTCTAACCTATTAATTTGGAGAAAAACTATAGATTATTGAATTCATAAGGCTCATCACCATCCTCCCAGAGTGCAAAATTATTCTCAAAATTAAAATCGAAGAAAACTACTAATAGTAGAGATAAAATAAAAAGGCACTTTGAGGAGAGAGATTATAATAAAATATTATGATCATCAGAAGATATCAATCTACTTGGTTGATAAATATTTAGATTTAAATTTTATTTTTTAATATAAAAAAGACTATGATGATAAAAAGAAGAAGACTCCTAGAATTTTTGATAATATTGCAGTCTAATATATGAAATGGTATATCTGAAAAATTTTCTAACATGGAGGGTGTTTATGATATTTACAATAATGAACAATAGTGAAGGGGCTTTTTTGAAAGTTAGAGGCCGACTTGGACCGGTCCCGAAGTCGAATCCGGTCCAACTTAATTTTGTGCCAGCGATAAATGATGACTCGGCCCATCGGAGTTGAACCAGAAGCAGAAAGCGATCGTTCCAAGAAGAAGAAGAACAGGAGAAGTAGAGGGTTTCGGAAGCAGGAGCGGCGGAGGGGAGGACGAAATGAAGACGACCAAGGGAGGGAAGGTGATGAACCCCACCGACGCCTACCGGAAGGAGCTCCGCAAGAAGGAGCTCAAACGGGTACCAAACATCAACCCTTTAGTTTCCCCTTTCTATTGATTCGGTCTTGCCCTTAGATTTCTCTAATTTCTCGTGGCATTGCTTCTAGGGGTATCTATCTCTTTGTAATTGTTTCAGGACGTCCCCATTTTTTACCCTTGTTTCAATTTTTAGGGTTTTCTTTCTATAGTCTGGTCTGCATCGTTTTTTCTGCTTAATGGAGGATATCTTATGATGAAATGTGTTGGATTCTTTGGGGGCTAACAAAAAAATATGAATATTTTTTATAAAGATTAGGAACCGAGTCCTTTTTCCCACTTTTTTTATTATACTTGGGATCAAATGTGAAGCTGCTGGTTCTTAAAGATAAATCCTAATCTGTCTTCTTGATATCCTTTGTATTAATCTTGAAATAATTTATTCTTTTTTATAACATAAAAGCTTTCTTTTATACTGCTTAACACCCAAGAAGATCTAAAATTAATGTACTTAATTTCATCTCTCATTCGTGTCTATTGATCTGAGTTGCAAACAGACAGTGTTTATTATTTCTGAGTGATGATTCTGTATTAGTAGAAAATGCTATAAGGCATTTTTTACTTTGTAAAAGCAGCCTTGAAATTTCTACCTGTCATGCCAAGTGATGTCAGGATTCGGAACAATAGGGTAAAGATGAGGATGAGAGTGCACTTTCTATGTTTTTCCCTAGAAGAGATGCCACTGGAAAAGGTTGCATTGTGGGGATTTAGAAATTCAAAGATGAAACAATATCTTGACTGCTAACTCTTGGTTGAAATTCTTGTAAAAAAAATTACACTTGTAAGTGGGATTGGTGATGCAGCAAGATGGAGTTTTTTTAAAAAAACATTTTTTAGTCTATTGTAGGTTCAACTAAGTTGATGTGCTCTTTTTCTTCCTAAATTGATTCTCGGTGCTGTATATAAGATTTCCCTTCATTGTTTCCATTATAGACCATTGATTTTCTCACTTAACTAATTGGTCATTCCTGCAATGCAAAACATATGATACATCTTCCTTTTATGTCTTTCAAGATGACAAGGAAATTGTACTTTTTTATGTTTATTTCTACTGTTCGCTGATTTCTTTTACCTTGTCTGTCAGGCTCGGTATACATCACGAGTCATGCATGCAACAATTAGAAATTGATCATGAAGGTCTTTTTAATGAATTTAGTTGAACCAGAAGTCTATTGCCCCTTTAGGACATGCAGGTACCTGCGTATGAAACCAATAAAATATTATAATCTTTAGGAGTTCGAAGGCATCCTAATCGAATACAATGTGATTAGAGCCTCCTATTATCAGCCATCGTATGTGTTCACATATATTTAGTTTGAGAACAGGTTTGTGCTAAACATCTTGAGTTTTGCTGCTTCACATATGCCAAATGGCCTGATAATTTGGTTGGTTTGGATGGGTTAAACATGAACCTTAAACCATTTCAAGTTGCAGCTCTCAAAAGTAATCTTAATTTTGTAGCTTCTAAGTAGAAAGACCAGTGCTATCCTGTTATGGTTCCATACATTATTTATTTTTTTTACATATTTGATAAGATTTTGCAATGCTAACAAATCTTATTGATTAAATAAGAGAAAATCAACTGTATGAATAAATGGTGATGTAATTTAGATGTGAGTGAAACTGTAACAATGATGATAAAGAGAGAGATATTATAGAAAAAAGATAGAAGAAATAAAAAAGGAAAATAATTTGCTAAAATGTTTAAATGGATGTTATACTGTGTCAGTTGTTAACATTGAGTGCTTTTTTTTTCCCGAAGGCTCTCATACATACCACATTAATTCCTCTAACTAGAATTTGTTTGTTTTCCGAATCTCTCCCTTTAACCATTATAGCACCTATATGATTGTGCTTTCAAGTATCACTTTCTTTGTTTATTTTCATTTGATCATTCTTTCTTAGAAGTTCTAGTTCATTTATGATTCATCTATGTTCTTGCTATGTTGAAAATTTAAGCATCTGCATTGAGGGCACCACAAATATTCATTTTAGTTAGTTCTTGTTTTTCTTTGTTTTGCACATTTGAGACTTGTGTTGCAGTCTGTGAGGAAATTGACATGAATTGCACTTTGTAATACGGTTTTCAATTCTGGTTTCACAGACCTAAAGAAAATGCTTACTGTTTTATCAAAAGAACCCAACAGATTAAACATGTGTTACTATGCAATGTTCATGAAATATGTTACTTATCTTGTTTCATAATTGATGTGTGTATACAAGCTATAGATTGATCTTTTCATCCACAATTCTTGGCATTTTAGTTGAGAGCACTCCAAAATCTTACCTTTTTTTAGTTGACTCCTATGTCAGATTTTATAGTCAAATTTGGGCCATGATATATATATATATATATATGTACACACACACACACACACATATATACACGTGTGTGTGTGTACTATAAGTTTGTTTTATGTTACTTACTCTTTTCAATGTAACTGCTATCATAGAACAAAAAAGAAAGGAAGAAGGTCCGTGAGGTTGGTATATTGAAGAAAGACCCTGAAGCCATTCGGGAGCAAATTGAGAAGTTGGAAAGGATGAGTAAGTTACTTTGACTTGAATGTTTAATTAAAAGTTTTTATTAGAGATATTGCATTTGGTAATTTGATATAACTTTTTGGTGGTTGATAATTCTAAGTTATTTGAATCAAGGTGTGACTGACCGGTCCATACTGATGTACCAAGTTCATCTCGGTACTGGTACGGTATTGGTATTGGGCGGTATGCACAGTGCAAATCGCCTAGTATATTAAAATATAATATAAATATTTTATAATATAATATAATATAATATAATATATATTAAAATATATTAAAATATTAAAAATGATGTCGCCTCGATCTTTCTCCCTGCGAGGGAGAAAAAGCGCCCGCGACCCGTGACCCGCTAGCGGTCCTCGCCCATGCGTCGTCGTTGCCCGACGACGTCGCCTTGATCTTTCTCCTCGCGTGGGAGAAAAAGCGCCTACGACCCGCGGGCGGCGATGGCGCACAGGCGAGGACCGCGCACCAGCGATAGGTATTCTTTTTTCTCCTCTTTTATTTATTTTTCCTTCTTTTTCCTCTTCTTCTTCTTTCCTTTTTCTCGCTCAATCGATCGTCGACGGTCGATTTCTCCCTCAATCGACCATCGGCGGTCGATTTCTTCCTTCAATCGATCACTGACGGTCGATTTTTGCCGGAATCGCCTGGTAGCGGGCGGTCTGCGTATCGGCAACTTGGCGGACCGGTATGTACCGCCCGTACCAAGTGGTAAATGTCGAAATTGCAAACCTTGATTTGAATTGTTTACAACCTATTATGTACATGTACTAACTAGTTTCATTGTTAAATTTGCTCATTCTTTTCCCTACTTCTAGATGGTTTCGCGAATAACAATATGCCTCTTTCGTGTTCTCATGGAACTTTAAGTGAGTTGGAAGATAACTACCAATTTAAATAGGAAAGTTACAAGTTCACTTAGGGTGTTATTCGTTTAGTTTCTATATGTGAGATATCTTTTTTTGATTTAGTTCTTTAACAATGGTGCTAGATCTTTACCTCAATTGTAGAGAAAGCCTAGCGAAGGAAACCATGATATGCAATTCATGATCTTTGAGTAATACAATTATCTTCAGATTTCTAAGGTGTTCTTATTTGGATTATCATTTTGAGTTTAGAATTGATCCTTAACTTCAGAAGGACAAGCATGTCTTTTTCGTACATAGGAGTTTGAGAAGGCCTCTATATTAGTCATAAGAAATATTATTGACTCTTTCAATCACTGATTGATATTGGGGAGAAAATGGGAAGACGTGATCCGAGATATGCCCAAGAGATTGGGAGGGCTATTATCTTATTTATTTCCTTATAAATATTCGTCATTTGTCTTTTTGCTCTATACGTACTATGCCCAAAAGGAGTCAAGATGGTTCCTTGTTCAGTTGAACATTAGCTAGTTGGTTTGATGGGCTCAATTGAACTAACTAAGCTACATAATGTTACTTTACTTGTAAAACCCACCCCCTGGCGTCCCCCCTCGCACGACCTCGAGCAACCCTAGCACAACCCTTGCCTCCACCGAGTCTCTATCGTTTTTCCACCGACAATGCACATGATCGATGCTTCCTTTATCGCTGCCTCCACCGTCGATGCACAGGATCGACGCTTCCTTTGTCCGCTGACAGACGAGTTTGAAGGTGTAGCTTTCGTGCACAATTCCCTCCGCCATCGTTGCTTCCGTGTGTAGCTCCTTCCACTGTCGAGGGAGCAGATCATATCTTCCTCTGCCACCAATGGACATATCTAAAGCTTCCTCTGCCCACGATGTCGTTCGTAGCTTCCACTATCGTTGTTCGAAGCTTTCTCCGTCGCTGCAGCTACTGTTCGCAGCTTCTTCGTTCGTCGTTGTCATCCGAAACTTCCTCTGTTGTTGCTGCTGTCGTCCACAGCTTCCTCTGTCATTCGAAAGTTCTTTCGCCACTGTCACCCTTTCCTTCCCCACTATCCACCGTCAGTGACTCTTTTTCCTCCTCTAACTACTGTTAACAACAAATTGTTAACTACTATTATCATATAATCGTCTCTATTTAGATTTTAACACTATTAATCTCTATTTATCAAAAGTAATATATATATATATATATATTATATTTTAATATTTCAGAACTCTTCGCTTTGCTCGGACGAGCGCCTAGTGCCTCAGGCATTTTGAGACCTTGGTGTCTTTTGGTGCCTAGCGTTTTTTAAAATCATTCGTTGAGAGATATGACACAGTGTAGGAACCATTTTTTAAAATTTGTCTTTAAAGTAACTTTGATGTTTTAGGAGATTTTTTATAAATGTAATAAATATGTAACACTTCTATACTTATCAAAATTGTCCAAAAAGAAGAAAAGGAAACTAAGCTAAAATGGAAGAAAATGGCAGAAATATGCCTGTTGGAAGATACTCTAGCTGGAAAGTAATTTTAATTAAAAAAACTAGGAATAAGGAAGCTCATCTCTTTAAGCAAAAGATAGTAGTAAAGATCATCTTAAGATGATAGATAAAAGAATTCATTTGGTCAATCCTTGATTTAAGAAATTAGAATTTTTATATGTGTTTCCTTTTCTTTTGTACGTGGGTAGTATAAAAATGGTAATGAGTTGTAATTTGAGATTATTGCAGAATAATCGAATGAATATGTGCTTTCCAGCATTACTTATGAGTATCATGGTCACATTTCTCTTACAGTGATTTTACACCTTCATTTTTTAGTTAATCTTTAATCCAATTTGTGTCTAGTATTTATCTTTTTCCTTTCATCTTGTCTAATATGTTCTCTTTTTTACTTCCACAACTATCAAATCCTGGGAAGAAATGTTTTCTTGTTCATGTATGCTTTCTTCCTATTCCATATCTTATATCAGAGCACTTGTCCTTTATAATGATATCCTTGAATTATCAGAAGAAATTGACCTCCATAGAGCTAAATGGTGAGTAGCATTTGTGCCACTAACCCCAAGTAATTAAACTCCAGCCAGAACTTATTTTGGCTTATGATGATTGGCCGAATGTTTTTGGAGGATTAAGTCATGATAGCTAATACTTTTATCCATAATTGTTAATGTTTGTGATAGACGGTAATGTGCTGAGGATCTCTTTGATTTATTAGATTCTGCTATATGGATGGTCTGCATAGATTTGACCATGGAAAGTAAGAAAGTAGAGTGAAACCTTAGAATAACTGGCACATGGAAACACTATTTTTTACAAACTCAAGTACAACTTCTTACCAGTATCTGTTTATATAGAGTGACACTCTTTAATCTAGTATAATGCCACTTTAGTTATTCAACTGAACCTCTTTTAGTCAAAAGTTTTTAGTACCATTTTTATTAACAGTAAAGACACCTTTAATACTTGAGTGATCTACCTGAGTTGTCAAAACACATGACATAATGCCGTATGCAAGACATGTGCCCTCTAGGGGTCTTGCCTATGTTTAATTAATGTTTTGAAGTGGGTCAATTCTTTTGCATTTGTTAATCTCATTTTAATTGCAGACATTCATCTCTCTCTCTCTCTCTCTCTCTCTCTCTCTCTCTCTCTCTCTCTCTCTCTCTCTCTCTCTCTCTCTCTCTCGTCTTAATTATTTAATTCTTGATGATGTTGAAATAAGTATCTCAAGGTCTTACTGACTGATTTTTTCATCATGCAGAGGCAGATGGTGCTCTTGACAAGGCAAGGAAGCATAAGAAGAGACAGCTTGAGGATACCTTGAATTTAGTGTTGAAGAAAAGAAAGGTCCTTACTGCTGATTAAACTCTCTGATCATCTTGAATGATATCTGTTTGGTTATTACAAAAGGAAACTTTCTTGATTAAAGACTTCAGCATTCTTTAACATAAGGATTACAGATTTGTTTATAGTGAAAAGAGGACTCAAAGCTTCACTTTGTAACTAACTGATTAGTCATTTTTATATCCATCTTTTCCCCTACCGAATATACAAGGACAACAAACATAGAAAATGGTTTCTAAAGCTAATTAGCATGTGCTATGATTGCTACTATTGAGTACCTTTATAGGGATAAGGATGTAGAGTTCACTCCGGCGACCCTTCAACATAATAGCATTATGGTGAATGTATGTTGTCTGCAATTAAATTCTATTACCGTTCCTAATTTCTGTCAGAGGAAAGCCGTTCTATATATTTACCTCATGTTAACATTATATGGATAATGCGTGTATGTTCCTCTGGTAGACAGATTAAAGAAAATACTAAGTTTGAGTTTCTGCAGGTATGATGTGCTTTTGAGTGGTGCTGGCGCATCATATGACATTAAAGGGCACATTCTGCAACTTAAGATGGCTGTCATTTTACAACTGAGATGTGTAACTCATCTAGTATATAGCTATAGTTGTCAGTTACCTTGTGACGAGAAATCTGAGGAAATTTTTTGAAGTCACTGATCAAATTTGGAACATATATGGTGGGAATTTAAAATGGAAATGGGAACATTAGAGCTTGAAAGAAGTCTTAAGTGTGGTCAAATAATTCATGAAGCTGCACACAGAAATTGGCTACCAGGCTTGTGATAAAAGTAGGCCAACTCATTTTGATCTTGTTACCGACAGTATATTACCATATGAATTTGTTAATCTTATTTGATGGTATATTAATCATGTTCACATACATTTTTCACACATTTTAGCTTCTGAACAGGAGTATGAAGAGAAAATGCGGGAAAAGGGTGAGACACCAGTAATGTTCAGGTTAGTGTTATGGCATGAAGTCGTGCAGAAATTCTTTTGGTAGCTTTCTATTTTCAGGCTCTCATGATTCTTTTTCTCTTCCTATCAGTCACTTGGGGCCCCCTCGAAGAAGAGCAACCGCAGAGGAAGAGGAAAGGGTTAGACATCCAAAGCCTGAGGTATTGTCTGGATCAAGTTGTTTAATTGAACTATAAGCCCTGGAGACACTAAAAAGCTTGTGGATGCAGGACTCTGTTTACTATCATCCTACATTGAACCCAACAGGAACACCACCTCCTGGAAAACCTCCAATGTATAAATCATCTATAGGTGTCTATCCTGATTTATCTTAAGCATTTTCGTTACAGTATTTTCTTTTCCCATCTAATTCGTTCTGGCGCACTGCAGGACCTAGGGTCTCATTGCTTGCTTCTTCAAGTGCTGCAGCATCATCTTCAAAATCAGAAACAGAAGAAGCTTTATCTGTACTCCCACCACCACAACTTCCACCACCTTTGCCAGGTGCTGATGGATTGACTTCTGACGATTATTCTGTATTGCAACCATCTATGCCTTTACCTCCCCCTCCACCAGCTCCACCAAAGCCTATTGCCAATTTGAGTTTGTCATTGCCCCCACCGCCACCTCCAGGACCCCAACCTAAAGAATCAGTTGCAATTCCTACTTTGCTGCCTACACCTCCACCACCACCTCCACCTCCACCACAGCAGCCTTTACCACTGCCTCCACCCGGCACGGCTGTAAAGGAAGCTGACATAACTGCAGATTCAGATAGGCCAATTATAAAAGATTCTGAAAAGGTATATATGTGATTCTATTTGAACGTGTAATCATGCTTGTTTGGAACCTTAATTTGTTATATTTGTTTTTAAGTACTGCAATCTTGGCCTCTTGTAATTTATACTGCATGAGTTGTTTTTGTAGCTGTGTTCTTTCCCTAAAAAATATACCAGCTTTCACAGTCATAATTTAGTTTGAATGATTTTTCTTGTTCATCATGCACATCAATATGTTCATGAGCTAGCTGTGTGTCATTTTCATCTTAATTATTTGTTTTTTAAATGAAATATTATATTTTTCTTTCTTTTGTAGGCTACAGCTGTACTTCCTTTACCTCCACCACCCCCAGGATTACCAACAAAATCAGCACAATCCGATACTGCATCATCTGAATCTGCCCTCGGCAGTGCTCCAATTTCAAATAACAAGTCACAGATGGCTCTGCTGGTGCCACCACCTCCAAGAGAGACACCACCTATGGCTCATAGAGTTTCTTTAATAAATCCTTTGCCACTTGACATGATGCCCCCTGCCATTGCACACTTCCCTCCCCCTGATTTAAGGCCACTGCTGGTAGGTCCTGGTATTTCTGCGAGGCCTCCACCTCCACCTCCCCCAGGAATTGTTCCAGCATTAATTCCCAGGCCAATGTTTGCAGCACCTCCAGGTCCACCACCATTTCTAAGGCCTCCATTTCAGTTAGGTTACCCAATCCCTCAAGAGGATGATCTTGATGCCTTGATACCCTCTGCACCCCAGAAGCCATCATATGTTAAATCAGCAGCATCAACTGTTGTCAAGAGACCATTAGCACAGCATAATCCAGAACTAACAGCCATGGTATGTTTCACCCTTTTTATTATCATTGCAGCTGGACCTTTCAACTTACAATTTTTTCGGAATTATGTATATTGCATTATGTGAAACTTTTTAACTTCATGGGGTTAGCTCTAGTATCATTGTTATAAACATAATCATTGTTCGTATTCTTACGGTTCCCATTTTGTCAAGATTTTACTTTCTTCAGGCTTTTACAAATCTCGTTTACTGTTTGTTAGTAAAAACCCTTGATAGCTAAATTACATATATATATATATATATATATATATATATATACACACACACACACACCCACACTCTTTTCCACCAACTATTGAGTGACACAATGACAAGATATATCGGTGGGGTTGATAAATTTTGAACACGTGCAGGTAGTTGCTAAAAAGTTTTTGAACATGAAGGAAATGGTCATGTTATATGAACTACTAAATCATCTCCAGTAACAGTATTCTATATTTTAGTTTCATTGACTTGATTTCTGAGCATATTCTTCTTGGCTCTCAAGTTTGGATGACATATAGAAAATAGGAAATTATTTGTCATAGATCTGACAAAAAACTTTGTTTGAAATATTGCATTAATCATGAGCAACAGAGAAACATAGCAGGAAACATGATACATAGTCACTAGGATCTTATGATTGTTGTCAATTTGTTCAGCATAAAGTCATTACTTATTGGTTCGGCATAAAGAAGTTTGGAGAATATAAAACTTCTAAATAGATCCTGAAATGCTCTAAACAATTCTAGATACAAGTACCTCTAGATATAAAACTTCTAATAATCCTGAAATTTCCAAGGAGCATTGATTTACTGTAAGCATTTCAGATACAAATACATTGAGCTGTTTAAAGCAAGTATTCTTGTTTTGTGATTGCCACACAGGCATGCTCATACACATTTGTTTTTCTTTTATTGAAAAGAATTTTATTCTGTGGCATTTGATGGCATCTTTTAGAATCTTAATGTACACGATTCTGCCTTTTGTACAATGATCATACAGTGTCATCGATGTTTATAGAGCTAGTCCATCGAATTACTTGATGGGTGATTTTTTGTCGACTTGGAAGCAGGTGCCTGCATCAGTGCGCGTGAGAAGAGAGACTGCGGTTCCCAAAGCAAAACCAAAGTCACATCCCCCTGCTATGGCTTCAGTTTCCAAGCCGTCCGTCGTAACATCCGCCGTGAAACCAGAGATGGCAACTACATCAGGCCCCAAGTCGCAGAGTATCGACGACTCGTATATGGCCTTCCTGGAGGACATGAAAGCCCTCGGTGCTCTTGATAGCTAGGTTTAGCAGGTAGCGAGCGATAGGAAAAGGTGTTTTTTGCTGACTTGCTCATTGACAAAGGACCATACTCTGGTGCCACCCCACCCATTCGATTGTAAACGAATGGAGTGCCTGCTTTGATTATAATTCTATGTGGGAATTCTCCTTCTCGGGTGTCTTAAGATAAGTCAGTCAGGTGCAATTTCTATGCTATCTGATGTATCAAACACCCATTAATACGACGAATGCCTACTTGAACATTCTTGGGTTCCAACACAGGGGACGATGCCTGCTTCAACCGTGGAATGGCTTTGCCTCTCTCTCTCTCTCTCTCTCTCTCTCTCTCTCGTATTGTTCAATGCATTAATGGTGGTGAACAGAGTGTTATTATTGGTGGGCAATAGAAGGGATAGAGGGAGAGACCTAAAAATGGCTTTAAATGCCCTACATTTAATTTGCTATAGAGTTTTTGGAGCTCGTCTCGACTCAGAGCCTGATATGTGATTGTCATGTCATAAAAAAAAAAAGGTAGGAAATAAAAATTTCATCAATAGCTTCGTCGGTAGTAAAATCCAAATAAAAATATTTTTAAAATATGTTTTATGATGAGAAATATATATATATATATATTTATATATTTATTTATGCTGATAGCAAGTTGCTAAGGAAGGGTCAACTATAAAAAAGTGAAGATGAATACGATTGACATCAAGACTATCAATCCCAAAAAGTAGGGACACAGTTTTGTTGGTTGCTGTTAAAGCAGTAGTTTAGTCGGCTTCGAGGGTTACCTAATTAGCTTGCTCTTATTAGTCTAGTGTCTGCTCATATGCCAATAATTCGTCGAAGGACTAATCACATATTATCTCCTTTAGATAGTTACTTAAAAAGTTGTATTGACATCCTTTTAGTTATGAAATTTAAACATTTAGATTCATTAATTCTAATAACATCAGTACTAAAATATGAAAACAAAAGATAAAAATATAATTTTAATATTTGATGACGGACGATATCACTGATGATGGATGGTGGTGCCATTAGAGTCAACATTGATGCAGTCGCTTGACTGCCTTCGACGATGATAAGGTCTGCTCTCACTGTTACGCCACTCGCTTCTACGAGGAACACGCTACCAACCTTGTTGTTGTCTGACCGGTGTCGCTCTACATATGTGTCAACTCGGTATCGATGAAAATGGTGATGGTTACTGCAACGTCTATGGTGAAGATGGTCGTCGCCTTGTTGTTGACCCGTTGTGTGGATTCCAGCCTCGACCCGAAGCTGGGGTCGTTATAGCTCCTACCACTCCCCCCTTTGTTGCCCAGCTCACACCGCTTTACATCTGCAGCGGAGGGGGAGTGGTAGGAGCTCTAACGACCCCAGCTTCGAATCGAGGTTGGGATCCGCCACATGGTCAACGACGAGGCGACCACCACCATCTGCATCGATGCCAACGTAATTGCCGCTTGACAACTGTATTATTATCGACATAGATGTAGAGCGATACAAAGATGGTGACGATGAGGTTGATGACGTCCTTTTCGTGAAAGCCAGTGGCATCGCGATGAGAGTAGACCTTATCATCATCGAAGGCAACCAGATGACTACGTCGACGTTGACGCCATTGATGCTGTCGTCTATCACCACCGACGTCATTCTTCATCACTGATGTCATCCGTCACCAAATATTAAAACTACTATTTTACCTTTTGTTTGTATGTTTTTTTAAATAAACTAATATCATTAAGGTAAACGAACTTAGATATTTCACTTTAGTATCTATAAAGATACCAATGTAACATTTTAAAGTATAACGATAAAGACATTAAAGATAATTAACTATAGAGGATAATTTATAATTAACTTAGACCCATATGATGTTCGACTTCATACAAACGAAATATTGTTAGAACCATATACGAGTAGCAGATGATCCACACGCCGTAGCTACACTTGCATGAAGTCAATAAACACGCAAGCGTGCGCGCGCACACACATATATATATATATAACTCCAACAACAGTCAGTCTAAATACAATCGTACACCATAGGTTCATTCAGAATCATTCGTTGGAGAAATTACTCTTATTTTTATTTGAGGATTTCTAATTTTAGGTTCTGTTTTTTCACTTTGTCTTCTCATTTATACTTCTCTCTCTATAGTCTTCTTTATCATTTGTTGGTGTAACTACTAAGCCGGAGAGAGAGAGAAAGAGAGGGAGGGATTCATAAAAACTGACAGATAGTTGCTCAAAATAAATTTTTATATTGACGAAATCATAATATTAAATGAATACGTAGAAAAGAAAGCATATAAATAGTGATGAAAAAAAAAATCATAATTCTTATACCATACATCTTTGCAAGCATTTCCACCCAAATTGCACGATGAACAGTGTCGAAAAATATTAAAACATCACATAGAGGCATAATAGAGTATTATAACAGGAAAACCTCACCATGATTTTTATGCTCCTCTATGATTTAGCATGTAGAAAGGACATCATGCATTCATTTTTCAATCATGTGATGGCATGAGACTGATAATAATACATGAAGTTAAGAAAATAACTTCATATATTCATTTTGTCTAACAACTGATTCAACATATTAATGTTCAAATGCCCCAACAAATAAATAAAAAAACTACAGAAGTTTGACCACATCAAAGAATTGATGGGATTACCAAGTTCTAAATGGCAGTCATTAATTCCTGGAAAATAAGCTTATCATGCCCTGGGAGAAATGAAGTTGGTTGTAACCCAGATATTTAGCAATGAATCTAATTTAATCCAAGGTTATTGCTTCAAACATTGCAAAATACGAAAAGAGAAAAAAGAAGAAGAAAGGTACTACTCTGTCTGGCTGAGTGTTTTGACGACGGTTAGAGAATTAGGGAGCACTCATCGAAAAATGTACCTTTGAAAATATAGAACCTGCATATGAAGCCATTCTGTCCCTGAACCCTGCTCATATTCCCTTGTTTGTGAGCTGTAGCCCAAACTAGAGGTAGTATCGTATCTCTGTGAACTAAACTGAAACAAAACCAAAGTTTTAGCCTGAATTTTTGTAAAATTATATCAAGAAAAGCATTCAAATCATAGAAAATGCTAATATCAAACAAGCCAAGGAGGCAGCAGACATATCTGAGACCAAGGTTTTCCTTACCGAGCGGTAAGGCCCGTACCGCCTAGTACATACCGGTCCGGCAGCTGATCGAGCGGACCGATCTCTTGGTACTACCGCAAAATCGGTCATCGTCGATTTTCGTCGATCGATTGAAGAAGAAAAAGGAAAGAAGAGGAAAAAATAAAGAAGAAGTACCGTCCTCGCTGCCCGCACCCTTGCCACCGCGGGTCAATCGTGAGCCGTCGACGCCCTTCGCGCGAGCGTTCGCCCTCGCGACTGCGGGCGATTATCGTCCGAAGGGAAACGCTCTCCGCTGGGAGAGAGACCGACGTCGCCCATTTATTTTTAATAATTTTAATATTATATAATATATTATATAATATTATATTATAATGATTTAGTAATACCGGATAGTATGCACTGTGTGTACCGCCATGGTACCGGTACCGACAAAATGTCGGTATGCCAGTATGGACTGGTAAGTAAAACGTTGTCTGAGACAGTATGTTTTTATTCATACATCATGAATAAAGTAGCTCACCTCCTAGATGAATGCAAATCCAGACAAGCAAAACTACAATTTCAATGATGCAGTCAGAAAATATATCATAGGGAAAATGAATAGTATCTGGACCAAGATCATTAGAACCTAAACTCAACCTAGACCATCTGACCCAAAATCAACCTGTATATCAAAACAGGTAAGAACCAAATGGGTTGGAGCTGTAAGGGTTGACAGGTCAAAGTGGTCTTATAACTAGTCTTTAGGGATAAAAAGGGCAGAAAAAGCTTCCATGTCAAGTGGAAATATGTTTGTCAACATTTTCAGCTAAAGAGCAGCAAGTAAAGCAAAAGCATATAAGCTAAATATCATTGAAATAGCACAAATTAGAAATGAAATATAGCTTTACAATACCAAAAAAATGAATATTTGTTGCTAGATAAAAAATGATCTACCATATAAAGCGCTAAATAGATTATTTCAGGCCCTTTAAGCAATATCTAGATAAACAAACAAAGTAAATATTTTGTGCTGATTTGTAATGTTACACTTACATCTTTGGAAGGAAACACTTCAATAGTAGTGTTCATAGGGGAATTAACAGCCTCCAGCTTCATAGAAAGAAACTACAAAAGCAAGAGAGACTATTAACTTCGAAAAAGTTGAAATAGTACAGAAAAAAAGGAATGTCAAAGGTTGGAAAAAGCATACCTCCACCTGACGCTGCAAGGCCTGAATATAGTTTATTATCTCATCAAGAACTGAAGCTTTACCAATTACCTGCTCAGGAAATGTAATGTTAAAATATGCTTAACCACACCTAGATCTGAGTAACATAATCATAAAATCTTATTAGTCTTGATAAAAGATCGTATCTGAGTAATCATAACAGATAAGCATTAATAATGTGAAATTGAAGCATTAATCGTGCACCTTGTTACAACCAGGAACAAGATCTTGGAGAATCTTCATTCTCTCGCTTATCTTTTCTCTTCTTGCCTACCAGTACATCATATTCATGCATGTAATCTTTTTTTGTGCAAACATATGTGCTTTACCACCCAAGAACATTTAATCATATCCAAAATAATGAATGATATGAGCAAAATAAACTGGCACTTGAAACTTAAAATCTCAAATTGAATAGATAGATGGTGGTACCAATACGTTGTTTTGGGATTATGCTACCAACTATCATCTTACTCTTTCTGCCAGGCTGTGACTGTCTGTCGCTTGACCCCTTCTTGCTCTCACATGGATGTAATCTTGCTTTGGTGGCTCAGTTGTTTGAGGATTTTGAGCAGCTAGCTTGTTACAGATGCCTGAACTTGCCTCAGCCTCACTTTTTATGTTGTCATTTCCATCAGTAGATTTGATGGCCTTGAGACGTTTGGCCTTGGCTTCAGTCTACACAAAACACATATCTAAATAACATATAAATCCAAACAAATGAATTTTACACCTCTGAAATATGATCAGAATACTTCCAGCATCTATGCACTTAAATTAGAACAGTAAAGAGAATGAAAAAGAAGAAGCCAATGCTGACAATACTATAAGATTTCTATTATTCCTCCAGAAACATGGAGAAGTTCACTTTATTGGTGCATTAAATTCTTAAGATGTTGATCTTCTGACTATTTTCACCTATCCCATGTTTATTAGATGAAGGGGGCCTTTAGTAGCTTCATCTGTCGTCCAAATGTTAAACCTACAATTGGACTAAACTTCTTAGCAGATAATTCAAATGTTAACCTATACTACTCATAGAGATACATATTGTGTATTGTTACTCATTGCAGATAGGGCACCTAACAAAGTGATGCTTTGCACACACATTTTTTAGCAGCTAGCTTTCTACTGTTATTTTGCTGGTACTGATAGGCTTATGATCTAGGTTCTCTGTGTGATGTTCTCAAAAGCATTGACTAAATACATTAAATAAATATTTAAAGCAAATTGCCAAATTCATTCATATATTGTCGTCATTCCAAATTATAAACTCATACTACTCGTCACGAGTCACAACTGCAATAAACTAATGAAATTAAGAATTGCTACTTACAACACTATAAAAATATTAATTGTATTTTTATTTGACTTTGCTCTCCTGTTTCATATCCTAAGTTTCAATATTTTTTGCTTTATACCAAGGTTCGCCGTACCAATCCGTACTGGCATACCGAGTTTATCTCGGTATGGTACGGTACTCGCTACCGAGCAGTATGTACAGTGCATACCGCTCGGTATAATATAATATAATATAATATAAATATAAATATTAATATAATATTATATATATTAAAGAAAAAAAAGGGGGCGACACTGCCTCGTTCCTTCTCCCCGCGCGAGGAGAAGGAATCGCCTATCGGTGAAGAATTGCCCGTGGGCAATGGATCACACGAGCGAATCTTCCCTCGCGGGCAACGGACCACGCGGGGGAACCGGGGAAGAGCAATATTCCGAGGTATTTTTCTCTCTCTTCTTCTTCTTCTCCTTCTTCTTTCTCCCTCAATCGATCGCCAACGATCGAAATCAACTGTCGATGGCCGAAATCGACCACCGACGACCGATTTCGGCAGTACCACCCGGTAGCGGATGGTCCACATATTGGTCAGCTGGGCCTTTCCGCTCAGTAAAGCAATCATTGCTTTATAGTATCTAGTTCATGACACAATTGTATCACGTCTAGTTGTCTGTCTAGAAGATGACAATTAACTATAATAATAATGATAAAGCATCCCAGATATACCAAGGAGTAATCAGGAGTGGGCACTAGAGAATTAAAATTCTTGACCTGATCTTTTATTACACCAGACTCATTCTTGAAGGCACTATTATTGACTGAAGTGAGTTTGGTTGATTGCAAATGGAAAATCCACATGAAATGATGCATTAATTGGCAACATGGAACTTCTTATCCCTTCTCCATTGGCACTATAAACTTGACGTCTTAGCGGTACATATGAGGTTCCACATCTAATACTAACAAGCTTTTCCTTTTGACCCGCCTTCTTGATATGGGTTTCCATCAAACTAGATGCACTATACCATCAAAAATGCATTATATATTTGTTTATTCAGTCTACATGAATGAAATTGCATTACAAAGCTCGAAGTCTCAAATGCTTCGAAGGCCATTATCATAGATATGAAATCAAAGGGGCACACTAGCCAAAAGTCTCACACCATTATCAAAGGACATGGTTCAAATCATCATACAAATAATGCCATTTTCATAGACCTGGGCAAGCTCCACCACAACCATAGAGGAACATGCTTTGTTTCACCATCTAAAAAACAAAAGAGTCATCTGACAGGATTCTAATTTTATAATCAATATATAGGATATTAAGCTCACACAAGTTCCAAAAATATATGGTAATTTGCAAACATGGCACTATAGAACATGTGTTATTTACTTCATATTCAACTTAGAAAAGTCAAAGTTAAAGAGATCAATTACAATAAAATTCCTCATATTAGTCTTAATTAAGAAAATAGCAACAATCACCTTGATAACAATCTTATAACTAAATGCTTTGGATCAACGAGGAACTTAAACAGCCTATGAAAAGAGTGATCAAGATAACAGCACAAGAGTCTACTTGAGAAATAATTGACGAGGATGACCATATACAACATCTGCAATTAAACAGATAAATGATCATCCCAAAGCCTGGTAAAACTAACACTTAGCAGAGGATCCTAGGACATTTTTCACTATGAAGATGTTGCCGACACTAAATGTTGAACACATCAGAAAATGTTGCTCGCATTGGTTTGCTCACCCATCTCATAAGTGTGCGTAGATATATTCAACAATTCCATCATTAAATCACTGTAACTGCAATATTAGCACTCAGCGACAATACCGCCTACTACATTGTTTAATATTTCCTTCAAGCAGCTTGATGCACTTTCAACAAAAGAAATCATGACCATAGTTCCCATTCTTTCAATTGGAATAGTAGCAGTTGGCTCATATTAAATATGAATAAGAATCATAAAAGATGAGAAAACCACTCAAATCTGATAAGAATCATAGAAGATGAGAAAGCCACACTTGAATCGCTGAAATTTTTCTATCGACCACGAAAAACCTAAGAACAACACAACGTCCACAACAGCACTAAAAGCAAACGAATGAGCTTGCACCCTAGAAATATCAGTTACCAATCAAACCAATCACAGCCACATCCCTGTCATGTCGAACTCAACAATCTTATGCATTCTACCGCAATGTTAATCGTGTTAAGGCTGTGAACGAACTAAGCACAGATCACAACCTCATTGAACTACACACTGGATCAATTTCCAAAATACTCAAAACCACACCAATATCGACAAAATAATCACGCCAACAAGGTCAAGGAAACTACCAACTCGTTGCCGCTACTGGTGGAGACGAGCTTCGACGACTCGTCCTCCGTCGCGCCACCCGAGGAGGGAGGGTCCCTACGGCGCCGGCGCCCCTTGCTCCCACCGCACTGCTCCGTCACCGTGGACTCCTCCACCAAGGCGTCCCCACCAATCCGCCCGACCCTGGGCGCCAATTCGCGGGGAGGCATTCCGAGCATCGGGAACCGGCACATATCCGGCAGCCGCGGCATCAACGACGGCGGATCCATCCCGGGTGAAGGCCTGGAATGCATACTCGCATCAACGACGAGGAGGGGAAGGGGATCGGATCTGCGGTGATCGAGCAGGGAAGTGATGGTGGACGCACTGTGGATTTTGGGGAAGTGGGGAAGCGGATTCTTTAATTGGGAGCTGCGTGGGACTGCTGCTCCGGCAAACTTGCTTATACCTCCCTCGGAAATCAATTATTTCCGTCGTCGCTTATAGAAGCGGGAGGGATACAATTTTGATTTCGAGGAACGTACGTGCTATAATAGAAATGCGTAAGGACTAATATGCTATTTCAAACTGTACGATGAGTGATAAATCCGATCTTCTGTCTGGCTTCAAACAGGAAACACGAGTTTCATCGCAAGTGCACCATGGGAGCCATGACACGAGACACTACCTTAGCCTACATCGGAGAACAAACCTGTACCCTGTCTTACGCGAGATCGGAAACCGATGCGTGGCAGATGGCGATGAGACGTGATCCCGGTTTGGGCAATCGAAGTATTGCTTCGGCTTTGGTCTGATTCAGGTGTGGATTGGGTTCGTTTCCGTGTCCGGTTCAATTGACCCTCTACACATCCCAATAACAAATATTTTAACTGAATGTGTCCGCTAATTTAATTGATAAAAATTTTAATATCACTTATCTTTTTAAAAAATATTTTTTTCAAATTTTAAATATCTAAAATATGCTTTGTTATGTTCACATTATTGATTTGATCTCTCAACTTTCTTGAAAGTAAATAATATTATTGTTAACTTGAGTTCCAATGTTATTGTTATGCTATAATTATTAGATGAAAATTAACTCCTGAAAGTATTTGCAGAAATATATAAAAATAAACGCTCCCTAATTTTGATGGTACATATGTGTTAATACTTAACACAAATCACATCCATTTAACAACTTGAGCTTTTTAGATATTGTGACTATACATTTAACCACTTTCTAATATTACAGATAATATGTGATAGGACAAGTTATGAATCGATAACTCATTAAAATCCCTCTAACTTGACAGGCTACGATAGTAGGAGGATTGACACCAACTCGATTGGCATCGATGTGACACAGTGTTAATCATACTAGCATGATAGCAAGAGTCAAACTAGATAAATGAAGAATGATGCACACACCAACCGGATATACGATAATATAGGTACTCAAGAAGACTGTACATCTACCTTATCCAGCACGTCGATGAAGATAAGGGTGAGAGTACAACATTAAACTCTATCAAACTCTGTCAATAACATCTGGTAAGTATAAAAACCTCACTTGAGAACAGGATAAGGGGCTCTCTCTCGAACTATGTCGGACTACATCTTAAACTCTAAAGATCATCTCGGTCAGAACATTTACTTGATCGTCGAAGGGACCATATCAAACGTCTCCATCTCAACGAGGCATTTGCACATTATCCCTTGACATATCCTAAGGAGTAGTAGTCTAAAATATACTCCCAATCAACTCTAGATGACTCCTCAAAAATTCACAATAATTTTTTAACCGATAAAGATGAGCTTATATACAAAGATGAAATCAAACCGTACTAATTGATTGACCACAGCATCAAATCTCACAACAATATGTATCGTATCCTCGCCGTTCTTAATTCAGGTCTGACTTTTTATTTGAATCGATAATAGAAAGTGTTCTAACCAAATTAATTTGGTCACTGACTCGTTCCAACACGCAGCCCCATAATTTTGACTACATTTGTCGGTCAACGGTTTCTTCCTTAATAACACAATGCGGTCTTCCTTCTGGACCGCAGAAGCTTCAGAGAGTAATCTTCGCACGCGTGAATGGTCAAAAGTCTCAAATCGCCGAACCGTAGGGCTGAATTTACCACGTGTCAGTTGTCTGATGTTTCCAATATATGTTCGCTGTTTGCTACTCCAAAAGCCATCATCTTAACCGTCCATCTTGCGCCAGGCAGGCGGCAGCTTGAAATGAGATTTCCTGTGAACGTAAACACTTCGATCCCTGCGCCTACCAGGGGTCGAGGAGGCGATTGGTCGTACGTGCGGGTCCCGTGTGGGGTTCGCTGCGACATCCAACCAACGCGCAGGTAAAACGTTAAGCGAGTATTTTTAACGAGAAATGCTGGCTGGCATTCCTTTTCGTCCTTTTAATTGGTATTTCTTTATTCGTCTCAGTGAAACTGGATGAATCTTACATATAAGCCCTTAATGATTTATATATTCCGGTACACATTACCTTGGATTTGAAGTAAACGGTGACGTTTCCAAAGCAACTGAAGAATTAATGGACGACCCAACTGAAAAGCCACTATCCTTAGTCAAAATTACGAGTTTAACCAATCTACATGCCCGGCCGCGCAAAGTATTTGTCGGCCGATAATGGTAGTTCTGAAAATAATCATCGGTAAAGGGTGATAATGAATAATGGACGTGAGGATTAATGCCTTGATTTTATGCGAAAAGACCCTTGATGTTCCTACATTAGCATTTTATACTGCAACAAGAGCAGGAGGAGGATTTGGTATAAGTGTTGCTCGCTTTCGTGCTGGGACGGAAAGAAGAAGAACCCAGCTTCCTCTTTCCCATCGCCGAGATCGCCACCGCGGCTCTCCGATCGATCGAGGGTTAGAGTTTGTTGGGGGGCAGAGTGATCGAAAATGGGGCAGCAGTCGTTGATCTACAGCTTCGTCGCCCGGGGCACTGTGATCCTGGCGGAGTACACGGAGTTCCAGGGGAACTTCACTAGCATCGCCGCCCAGTGCCTTCAGAAGCTTCCCTCCAGCAACAATCGGTTCACCTATAACTGCGATGGACATACCTTCAATTACCTCGTTGAGGATGGATACAGTGAGCCTCTCGACTCGATTGCTTCATGCTTCTGTCTCGGTCTTGTTCGATCTAATTCGGTTTTTCCATATGATCCCGAAAAAGGCGGTTCTTCTGACTGATTTGTTGAGAAAATCAGTTTTTCCTTGAATATTATTTTGAATATTTGGGTTTACCTGGGTAGGTTTCCGTTTCCTAGTCAACTTTGGATGGATCATGGTTTTCTGATGCAGTTCATGTTGATCTGGTTGCTAGTTGTGGTCATTCGACATGATATCATCGATTTATGCAGTTCGTGAAGGTCAAGATTACGAAAAGGGCTGAATATATCTTAAGATCTAGCGAGCTAGTTGAGCATAAGTTTTTCCCTTTTCTTCATTTAATCGGCAAGTTTATTTGATTGGAAGGCGAGTCCAAGGAGTCAGCTCTTCTTTTCTTATTCGTATTGATTTTGATAGGCTAGATCTGCTGCAGAGAGATTTGATGGCAATTAGAGGATCACTAGAAAGCAAAATAGTGGCACATTTACTGTACAGAATGTTCTTATATCTTAGGCATGCTTGTTCAGATTCCTTGTTTTGAATTTTTGATTTTTAGGTCTCCTCTTTCTATGTATCATCGATAACACGGTATTTCTAAAATGTTAACGTTCAATATGTTTTGTCCCGAGAATTTAAATAGTTAATAGTCGCCATGTTGACATGAATCTGGATCTATTTCTACTGTTTTACATTTCAAAGCTCTCGGATATCCTGATTTTGCATCTGACCACCTGTAAAATCATTTTTAGTCTTCATATTAGTCCCTGTTGCTCAAAATTGAGGATGTAAAGTAGTTTCGAGATTAGTTTGACGTTTGGACTTAAGAAAGCAATTTTTTTGTTCTGATTAATAACATGTTGATAGTTGTAGTTGATCATGTCTATATGCTTTACATAAGGCTTTACCTTTTGATTACGATTGATCTGCTTGAGTACACTTGGGTGGTAAGGAACACTCCTTTGGGAAAATATCTCCTTTGGCATATGATCACTAAATTCTTCCTCAATTTTCTGTCACAAATTTATTAATTTCTCTGCCATGTGTCAGGGGTTTGTGTTTTGCTTTTTAGTGAGTTTGCTCACTGTGTTGAAGGTAACTTGGTTCAGGAATATTCAAGCTATTGTACTGGCCCATGTTTGTGCTAAACCTAACTACACTTTGCCCATGCAATTGCTGTTCATTGCAATGTGCCCATGCATTTGTTGTTGGTTGTTAAAAACCTAGGTATATTAATTTGACTTAATAATTACCAAGCGTGCAGGTTGGTATATATACTGAAACCCATTAATGTGTTTTAAAGAGCTTTCTGTTTGGAGACAAAAATTGCTTATCAATTGATAGTATATCCTGGATGATTATGGAGCCGTAACTTCAAGTTGCTTGATGCTTTTTAGAAAGTCCAGATTTTTGGAAAATTTAATTCTACAAACACAATAACTTTAGTGGAATATGCAGCTTGAATTGGATTCAGATCTTATTTGCTCTAGCACCTTCATTCTACATGTACTTTTCTCCCTTTGCTACACAAGTGACAGGTTCTTTCACTTCACAGTTAGTTCTCTCTGAAATTACAGTTCTGTATATTCTTTATCTGAATCAATGTTCTGTTTTGCAACTGATCATACAACGTCTGTGGAGATAAATTGTGAAGAGATAGTCACGGAATTTTGCCAAGAAGAAATTTAGCACATCTATACAATTTGTTCGCAAGAAATTTATAAAAATAGGAAAAAAAAAGAAAATCAGATCAGAAGAACTAGGATCTTTTTATTCTATTCACTTATGCCAATTATTATTTGAAGCAGCCTTCATCTCGGGCTGAGCTAGATCAAAATCTGTTTGATAAATGAATCATATGGCTTTTGTCTGCAGTTCATAGTTGTCCTCTGAAAAATGTCGATAAAATTTTCATTTACTCCATTGGTAATTTTCTGTACTCTGTATATATTTGAAATTTTATTATTAATAAATTATTTTGGCATGTTACCAAGGAAAATATGGATGATGTGAGTCAAATAAATTTCTCCAATGACCTTCATTTAGGATAAATCAATAATGCTTAAACTGAAACTTTTTGGTGTGCTTTCTGTGAGTCAGTTTTTCAAAAGCAAACTAGATACTCTTTCTTAAAGCACGAGGAGAACAAGTTTTATGGAATTTTTGGTGCAGCTTTAATTTTTTGAAGAAGTCAAGGCAGGGATTTTTTTTTTTTCTGTTTGTGTACGAGAGAAATTTTTATGGGGTTTTTGTGGCTGTACTTAGATGTTCTGAATAAATATAAAGCAGGAGTGGTATTGTTTCTGCGTGAACATGAAGAGAAAAAACTTCTATAGTGCCACATTAACCTGCTATAGTAACCATCTTAGGACTAGTTTTATGTGGTTGGTTTTCTCCTGTACTCCATTCCTAATAGGTTGCTCCTGTAGTCCATCTTAGGAGAGAGACCTTTATAAAGTTACAATAACCTGCTATCTATGTCCATCACATAACTGCTACAGTAGCCTTCTTTTATAATGCTTTACTGGTGCTTTGTGGTTTCTACTCAAGTTCTGATTCTTCAAGGGTTGTATCACATGGCAGGTTTGCTCCTTTCATCCTAATCAATTTAGGAGCATTATGGTCTTTTCAAGTTGATGTATAGTTGCATACTAAATGTCCTCTACTCGAAATAGGAGATTCTCCTCTGTTAGACAGTGTAGGAGTCCTTGACTTCCCAATTTCAGCACCATGATGTCTATATTAGCCATATTACTTCCAGCGCCCAAATAAGCCATGTCACGTGCTGAATAGGGTGTTGTAACATCATTGGAGTCATCATGATTGACTGCCCAAAAGCAACCTTGAAGATGAGCATCCTTTTAGTTGGCTAAATGGAATGTATTCTGTTCAATTCTTGTCTTTTGTATTCTGTTCAATTCTTGTGGCATATCAAACATAAATGAACTTTGAAATCTAGCCCAAGTGCTGAAGGGAGCCATGAATTTTGCAGCATACTGTGTTGTTGCTGTTGATTCAGTTGGTAGGCAAATTCCAATTGCCTTCCTTGATAGGATCAAGGAGGATTTTAACAAAAGATATGGAGGAGGTAAAGCTGCAACAGCTGTGGCCAACAGCCTCAACCGAGAGTTTGGGTGATTTTTTTTCTCCATGTCCATTAAAAGTTCTTTAACAGTTTTTGTATGTCTTGTGCAAAATTACTGACTGATTAAACTATTTGCTCTAAATCAAGGTCTAAGCTTAAAGAGCACATGCAGTACTGTGTAGACCACCCTGAGGAGATAAGCAAGCTGGCCAGGGTGAAAGCTCAGGTTTCAGAGGTCAAAGGAGTCATGATGGAAAACATCGAGAAGGTTCTCTATTTTTCTCTTTTATATAATAAAGTTTTATTTTCAGTTCCCAAGTCTAGTGTTGTCTATGCAATTGGAGATAACAATGGATCTTGTTGTTTTAGGTTCTTGATCGTGGGGAGAAGATCGAGCTGCTTGTCGACAAAACAGAAAACCTTCACTCTCAGGTATGCAAACTCATTACAATGTCGCATTTGGTTGTTGCCTCAAACATATCATCTGATTCAATTCGCATCTGTATATTTCCTATTGGAGACATTTTTTGCATTTCAACATATGCTAGGTTCTAAGTTGTAAACAACTCTTTTGGATTGCAGGCACAAGATTTCAGGCAGCAAGGGACACAGATGAGGAGGAAGATGTGGTTCCAGAACATGAAGATAAAGCTGATTGTCTTGGGCATTATCATTGCACTTATCCTCATCATAATCTTGTCAATTTGCCATGGCTTCAAATGCTGATTTGGATGGATATACTACTACCACCACCACCACCACCACCACCACGGGTCCGACCCCTTCCATACACTACTGTTGCTTTCCAGCACAGAGATATCTTTTACAGAACTTGTTTGTTGATGATTTGTGGATCAGTAGTGTTCACCCTATACAAAAGGGTATTGTTGTTGTGTTGTTTTGTTTGCCTGATGAATATGTTTAACTTTGTATGTTGAATATATGCGTGTATAGCCTTAAAAACATTTTTCGCCATAGGTGTAGCAGCTCCAATCAACTTTGGATCTCCATATCCAATATAGCTGAGCATCATTTTGTTGTTGTCATTTCTCTTTTAACTTGTTTGAATGGGAAATATTAATTGTCACACACTGGTTAGGTTCCTTTGTGTCTAAATTGGTATTTGGTGGTAAAGATGAACATTTCTAGGGTTTGAAACAAGATAGAAGTCCTGCCAGAATGTTAAAAAATAGTGGCAATGTTTCAATTATTAGTTATGTTATTCCAAATTATATAAGAACTTCCTACACCAAACAATTATTAGTTATGCTATTCCAAATTATATAAATGACATGAGTTTGTAAAAAGTTAGATGCTTTACTTCCAAAATGAAGCTATATTTCATTTTAATCACTAATAATCCACACACACACATATATATATATATACACACAGAGAGAGAGAGAGAGAGAGGGAGAGGACAGCTGCTTTAAAAGCCGTGCAGGGTCTGTCGGTAGTCCAAAATGGCCTTCTCGCTTGTCCATGGCGAACGGCGCCCGACGAAGATTCCTATTACACCGAAGAGAGAATGGAAATTTCCCGTTGGATTACCACTGAAACCAAACACTCAAAGCTTGTAGTCTGTGGGTTGCCAGGTGTGGTGACAGGGAAACCAGCACGCAACAAAGGTCGGAGTATGCTCAAGCTCTCTCATGCAAAAGCAGTCTGTGTGTGTTGCAGAGTCTGAGAGAGAGAGAGAGAGAGAGAGAGATGGTCACCAGATCTGGGCAGTGATCTCTCCACATTCCCCCATCAGCCATCGCGATGTAGTTCACTTGCTGCAGCAGCTGGAACAATGCATGGTCCTTTTGTCAGCCGATGCTGCTGTTCTTCAAACAGCTTCTGCATCGTTGTCATCCTCGATATTGCTTGTCTCCTTGTCAGGTCACTTCTCTCTGCAACATGAACAGCAAGAACAGCTTGGGTTTGGTCATCTGACAAGCTATCCTTAACTAATTGTTTTTTGGTACATGTTTTGTTGGATCAGGACAGCTCCAATGTGCAGAGTCCGATCGATCGCGACTCTTCGGTCCTTTCGATTCGCATCTCTCGTGCTTGTTTGGAGGTGCTGCTGATGGAATCCTGTACTTGAAAAGACGCTCCGTCGCGGCCACGACTGTCATGAACGCAGGAACCGATTTCGAGAAGGAATGTAGAGATCAAAGTGCGGCAATGGGGGGGTGGGCCTCTCTGGTCCCAAACCCAGGGAGTTCGAATCAACACTTCACGTTCGCAACCTGCTTGCTTTTATTCCTCTTCCGCCATGACAGTCCTACAAAAGCACCAGAGAATCGCCCCCGAACTCCCTCCAAAGGTTAAGTACAAAATTGATTCAAAAGGAAAAGGAGAACCCCCAGTATAAGAATTGGCAGAAACCAAGCTCCTCTCCATTGCTTTGATCGGGGGGAGTCACCAAGGAAGAGCAGGACATGAGGGCCTTGTTCGGTGGCCTGGCATGCTTGTTCTGCATCGGTCTCCTGGTTTCCATGGCAAAACCTGGTGCAGCAACAAGAATTATTGCACCACCAATGGCTGCTCCTACTGTGCCTTCGTCAATGGCAGGGCCATTACACCACATGAAGCTGGATACTTTCTATAGCAGCAAGAGAAGAGTGCCTAATGGACCTGATCCCATTCACAACAGGTACTCGTGTATTCTGCTATACTTGTTCTTGTGTTACAGATTGGTCATCTCTGATGTTGATCTCCTTCCCTACTGCTTGGCTTCATAGCATGTTGAATTTTTGGTTCTTGAGCTTCAAATATTTTTTGTCCATGAAGTTTTGTCTAGCTTGGTTAATAGGATTATGCTTGAGGAAATCAAATTCATGGACCATTTCACAGAGTTCTCAAGTAGTGTTGCCAGTACCCTGTTCATCACAAATAAGAGGGTTGGGAAAAAAATGACTGACCTGTTGATTTTGTGCATTTAAACCCCCCACATTCTTCCATCCATCCTTGACTCAACCTTCTTCTTTTGATGACATGATGTGGTATTTAGCTCATCAAAGTCCTTTAGAACTTGCCACTACTTTGAAAGTATAAGCCAAACCATATAATTTGCACTGAAATGAAGAACTAAACCCAGTTTAGAAAGAGCACTGAGCCCAAAAATGAAACTAAGGAACATAGACATGGCACACATGTAGAGGCCTTCAGTGTTCGTGCACACTTCGTACATAACCTGTGCTCATCTCAATGTCATGATTGAGCAGACAAGTAGATAATGATTAGCCCTCCCCCCCGCCCCCTGCATGCAGATATCAATCATCATGCAGCATGAACTGGGTGGATCCCCTTGGGGAAACACCAAGCACCTGATCATTACTACAAAATCTAATTGGTGATGGTTGATGGGTGCACCTGAGTCCAATGATTGCCTCCACAGTGTTGTCCATGTCTCACCACCATTCTTTGCATGTGGTTTTCAGGAGTACAGGGAAGTCAGGAGGACCTCCAGGAAGAGCATGAGGACCAGAGGCATGCAAGCTTTCTTCGCTTGGAAGATGGATTACAGGATTTGTATGGATCCCATCTTAAATGCATCTAACAAATGTGCCATCTTTAAACACTTCCAGAACATTGGCCATAATATCCTTGCCTTTGCCAAAGTGCTGTTCTTTATGGAGATTTTGAAGGTGGTGGGGTGTTTAAGGAGTGCAAGCTTCACCAACACAAAAATACCCACTCAAGATTCTTGACAAAGATGGGAAGTCCTTCTGAGGTTGCTTTACTGACCTCCTTTATTCTGAGAGTGAGAGGTAGAAAGAGAGAATGAAATGGAAGAAACAACATGACCTGTAACAAATGCATTCAATTGAAGCTAACAGTCTGGTTTTCTTGTTTCCTTGTCTCCCTGTAGGCAGTTCTAACAACTAAAGAGCCTTTGGATTTGTTCTAATGCCAACTCTGCTCCTCTTTGATGTCTCACTGTCACTCACTTTGGCATTGCTGCTTTGTGTTCGCCAAGGATGCATGGGAATATATGTACTTGGGTATCAATCAGCTTATGAACAATAGAGTAATCCAAAGCTAGAAAAAGAGAAATAAGTAAAGAGCCATTGGCATGACTTCCTTTTTCTTTTTCTCTTTTCCTGGCTTCTTTTCTCGCAGTATTTTGAGTTGAACTAGCAGCAAGAACAGCTTGAAAGCAGCAGAGACCAAGCACTGTCAGGGACAGTGCCAGATGATGCTCTCTTCTTGTCATCAAGCCTCTCTATGCTTTGATAACACTCTTTGCATCAACATTCCTACCATGCATCAGATGTATTCATATGCATTCCTCATGTCTATGTCTGATAGCTGATCATAATGCCTCTTGCAAAGGTAAATATATTGAGCTGAGAAGAAATTTGGATCAGATATTGCAGAGCAAGCTCTTACTGCTGATGTTGGCTGATGAGTCTCACAAATGTTATACAATCAGTGAGCATATTATCAACATACAAAGTCTGTACATCAAGTCCATCTCCAAATTCAAACAGTACAGAATGCATGCTTGACCATAAAGTATCAAACTGATTGTGCCACTGTAAGGAGACAGCTTCAACTCATAGAGAGACTTCTTATGAACTTTATCTGTTGTAGAGTGCATAAATTGAAAATTTTGTCTTGTACCATGAGAACTATTATGCCTAAAGACCATATGCAATACCACCACCCATCACATAGGTCATTGAACATTGTTGATTGTGTTGTGGTCATAGTTATATAGACAACATGATGCAAAATGCATTACTATATTCCTTGAATTTTCTCATGACAAATTTTAGATTTTCTTGGCTAAGAAATGTCAGGTTCACTCAATCTCTTATGTTCAAGGATCAATTTCCATTATTTTCAAGATGGGAACTTTGGAGCCTCCATTTTCATTAAATCTAAATTGTGATGATTCATCTACAATAAAAACTAAAAGTTGATTGTAAGAAATGATTCATTTAAATTTTGAGACTCCATCTTTCAGATTCTAAGAGATCACATGAAACCTGAAAAAGATTTCTAAGACAATCCTTTAACCAAAGAGTTCACCATAAAAAAGAGACTAAAAGTTGAACTCTTTTAATCCCATCGATAATCCATATCGTATTAGCCCGCTTTGTAGATTAATTTTTTCCTGCAATTCTTAAAGAAAGAGAAATATGTCTTCCCTTGTGTGTTTGATATCTCTGAACCTGTAATAATACACAATCTGCTTTTCTGAACATACTGTTTGATATGTTTCCTGCTGGAACAAATTGCAGGGGCAAATGCAAACAATCTTCTCTGAACTTGTAATGGTTGTTTTCAGTCTCTTGATCCAATTCCTTTCAAAAGATACCAAGCTGATGCAAAGTAAATTGTGTATGCACTGAGTATGTTAGATTATTTCCTGGTGATGCTGTCTTTTAGGGTATCCTAATGCTTGGAGAAAATTGTTGATACCCACTACAATAAAAAGTTGCAAAGCTTTACAGTGCATGCAATTTCATAGAATCTGTTCCAGTAATTCTCACCACACTACATAGAACACATTGCATCTGACCTTAAAATGTCATAATGGTCAATTTGGCTTTTGAGTGAAGAATGCCTTTTGTTGAAGTGAAGATGCATCATATCTTTCACTATCTACAGCTTTATACTTACCAGAGCATACCTCCAACCATTATTTATTGTGCTCTTCTGAACACATGATACTTTTTCTCTACATACTCAAGATTATGTATGCTCTTAGAAAAGGCAGGAAACAGAGTTTTCCATCACATCTGATTAAGAGAAACCAATAGAATCAATAAGAAGTAGGAAGAGCAAGTGATTGGAAAAAAAAAGACTTTGGAAATGTCTAATCATTATCCTAAGATAACATTGAAATGATTAGTCAATGATCACAGCACTTAAATCAAACATTAAAAGCAATCAAAATATAAAAAACCACAGGACATTCAGAAATTTGAGCTCCATGGTGGAATCGTGTAAGCTGTTGAGGTTAAGGAAGAAGAAGAGAGAGTCCCACCCTCAAATAGGGCACCACCATGCATACTGAATCTTAGCACAGTTCTCAGCAGATCTCTCTGTCTCTCTCTCTCTCTCTCTCTCCCTCGCACACACACATAAACTACAGGATCAGATACATTACTCAGAGATCAAACACCTTGAAAGGAGAAGAGGAAGAACTCCCCAGAGGAACTGAATCAGGGATGTCAAGTTAGAGATCCCTTGTCTAGAAGAGATGGCACCAGCTTCGTCCATACCAACCTGGACCCATCTCATGAAGCCGGTGTCATCTCTCCTAGACATGGAAACCCAACTCCTTGTCGTGCTTGTCCCTTCCTTCACCCCTTGGGTGTGTCTTATAGTAGCCTCCACTGCGTCATCTTCCTCTGCACCTCTGCACTCTCTTTGACCAACTGATGAGTTCATGCATGCTTTTTCATTGTCCAGAGATGCTTTGCTTCTTCACAGCTGTGATTATGACATTCTTTGAATCATTTGCATGTTTTAGCATCCACTTTTTTTGGATTTAGTGCTTTTATACGTCAGAAGAAAGATAGTGCAGCCGTGGAAGCTGCACTTTTGAGGAAGGTCAACGTGGAAAAACCAGGTCGACATGGATTCCGTTAGCCAGTGTGCTTGTTGTCCGCAGACCAAACCCCCCCAGGCGTGTGTGTCCCTCGGTCAACGATGACTCACTCGTTTACAGATACCATCTCTGACTTCTCCAATCATTCGCATGCTTTGGCTGCTTTATGTGCCGCCATACAGAAGAAAGCAGGCGTGGAAACGAAGTCAACGACGTGTAACATCGATTAATATACAACCAAGCAGATTGGCAGATTCTTGCTACTAAGATCAATAGACTAATTTATGTTCCTTCTTTTTCTTGATTTATTGGCAGAACAACAAAGAAAGGTTCAGATTGAAATCTGTGTCCAGGAAGCAGTTTGTGGCAACTCATAAAATAAATCATGACCGTGATACAACAGAGAAAGTTCCTACACATCCCATCCATATGCTTCAACAGATGCAGACTGCTCCAGAGCCACAAACCAAGGATCTGAGAGGGGAAGTCAAGTTGATTCATGGTTCTCCTAAGGAGGAACTGCCATCAGAATTGCCACGAAATCTTCGATCTGTTGATGGACGATTTTATCTATTTTGATTGAACTTGAATGATTTTTTTTATCCTTTCCGAATGAGCCTATGTAAGGATAGAGACTTATGTTGGTGCTTATAAGGCTTCGGTTTCCCTACTCTTCGATCAATACAAGACTAACTATACATATCACATCTATAGTTAATTTGATGAAGTCAAACTTTTAGCCTACATCTCAGTGTGATCTAAGTAATATATGTGAGGTTTCATGTGGTGAATTAATTAGGGTTAATTTAAATATTTAATCTCGTCGCTCAAATAAAATCATCTTCTCTCTCTTGATTTTTAATTTTATGAATTTTTTTATTTCTATATATAGGGAACTCAAAATTTCACCCTTATAATTATAGAGATAGTAATGTAACTTATAAAAATATAAAGATCAAAATGTTAAAGATAACTAATCATAAGGAATAATCTATAATTAATCTAAAATAATTATAACGGGTATATGTTAAGTGTGCTAATTTTCAATGAAAAGTCAAAGTTACTCATATAATTTTACTTAGTAGAAGGTTCCAACAATCTATTTGATATGACATATTCTGACTCGTCCAACGTATACTTCCACGTCGTCTTCCAAAAGCCATGTAGACACTATCGACTCAACTCAGATTGAGGTCTCGGGAAGGAGCACTATCTCAGACCATTGCTCGAGGGGCAAGGCTCAGGCCATATTACTTATTTTCACCGTGAGGTTTCCTTTCGTACATCCCCATATATAGTAGGAGGATATGTTTTAACTTAGATAATGGCCAATGGAAGGATCGTATCTACTGAAGATACGCAATAAAAGCAACCAATATAACAGTAGGAATTAATAGACAAGTCAGTGTTTGGGCACTGACTAACGTACAAAGTCGACCTACCATCCACACGTATTAACCCACTTTGTACGACTTTTGCCTCTCTAGGTAGTATAAAAGGTGCCTAGACAAATGAGTAAATGAACATTCTTCCACGTTAGATATAAGAAGACACAGAACAATTCACCTAGCTGACTTCTAACGTACAAAGTCGACCTACCATCCACACGTATTAACCCACTTTGTACGACTTTTGCCTCTCTAGGTAGTATAAAAGGTGCCTAGACAAATGAGTAAATGAACATTCTTCCACGTTAGATATAAGACACAGAACAATTCACCTAGCTGACTTGACCGTCGAAAGGGCGGGGTCGGGGTGGCCCCCTCCCCCTGACCTCAGGGTTGGTGCAGGTGTTGACGACGGGGGAGCTAGCTTAGGAGTGGAAGGACGCACTCACAAAGATGGAGACTCCGCCCATGGAGGCCAACCAAACAAAGGTCTCCCGATTGAGGATAAGCAACTCTCTGCCTTAACATCACAATAGACTCCGGGTGGTTGTAGCTCCATCAAAGACTAGAAGTCGACTCTAGCACAAGATGACCAATTTGGCCCCGACCTACCAGCCGACATCCTGATGAGACTACACATCCCTTGAGCACCAACGAAGAATCCCTAAGTATTCATGTATATGCTGACAGAACCAAATTGAGACAACATCTTAGTCTCGGCGCGAAAAATATATAATACTATTCATCCTAAGAGACATGATATCTTTTAAGTCTTCCAAGATAATTGGAGTATTTTAGTGAATCACAAAAGGAAAAATCATTATTAATATAATGATAATAATAATCATCATCTTCCTTAAGAAGATATGTTAAAGTTGGGCCGCATTGGGCCGTTTCGGTCCGGGTTATATGTCGGTTCTCCCAGGCGTTTGCCGGACCACGTCATAAGCATCACGACGCGCCTCGCTCGCGACTCATGAGAGCAGATCGCCGCGGCGTACTATTAAAGAAGGTGGCCTCTTTCTTGATGACCCACCACCCACGCCACGCCTTCCTCCCCTCCTCCGCCGTTCCCCTCCGCTTCGTCGCCGGTGCCTCGGATCCCCCCGCAGCCGTCGCCATGGCCGAGGCCGCCGGCGTGTTGCAGAAGAAGCGCGCCCTCCGGTCCCAGATCCGGAGAGCGCTCAAGGCCTTCTCTCCCGCTCAGCGAGAGCAAGAAGGTCCTTTTTTTTTTCTCTCTTCCTCCTCTTCCGCGCTTGCAATTAATTAGGTTCGAAATTGGGTCATCTCTTTTCCTGCCATCACGAGGAGACGCCCGGATGGTACTTCGTCCCGGCCTTCGGGTCTTGAAATATTCTTTAGATTCTGTGTTGGATCTTCGTCCTCGGGGTTCCATCCTGGTGATTGTTGGTTGGTTGTCCGTTGGCGTCATTATGATGGTTCGCATCACGATCACCATGTGTTTGTATTTTTGTCTAAACGTCTTATTGTCTGTGCTTTTTTGTTTCCAAATTTTCGACTGTTTTCTTATATCTGAAACGTGTAATTATTAGTTTTAAGTTCGTTGCCATGGCCGGTGGAATTCAGTTCTACCCATGATTAGATTTCAAACCGAAAAAGAACCTGAAGGATTTAGTCCGACATCAGAAGATGATGAGTGTCTTATATCCAGGAGCTACTTGATCTGGATTATTTATTGGATTTTGTATGTGATTTTTGTTCTCATTTAATGTACCCATAGTAGTAATGACATAAGTCTTGTTTTAGTGGATTTTAAGTGTCGTTTAGTGGGATTTTTTTATGAACATGAGGTTAGCATAGGTTGTATATAAGATACTATATAGTTTATGCTTAGATCTAGTTATCAGGTATCGGAAATGGCTTGAATTGCATCAATGTCTGAATGCTATGAGCTATGGTGTACGTGTTGAGGATCCATACCTTCCCAATATCTTAGTCAGTCATATATAAACACCTCACGTCATCAGACTTGTAGGGTCCAATCAATTGGGTGTGATTAGCCAGCACCACAGCGAACACTTAGCATAATATAGATATGGATGTGGCAGCCCCACAAGTCATGGAATTTTCTGACCTTTTGCGTCCGTAATGACAAGATGATGCTAATATGGTCTAAACATGTTAGTTATTGAAGGATTTAAATTGGTAACTATGAAAATATATGAGTGAATCCGTAGCAATGATACTTGGAGAAACTATACTGTTTCATTTTGTCTATATGCAGAGCATGAATGGATAATTAACATTGATATTATTGTAGTTAGTCGCTGATAACTATTGATAATATACTGTTGAATTATTCCATGACAGTTCAGTGTTGGTGCTTGAAGGAAGTCAGCTTTTTTTTTGGAATCACACATTCTGTGATATGATCCTGATGCTGACTGGATACATATTTGGTCTTCTGACCGAATGCATCAGTGAGGTTTTACATCAGTTGGCACATCATGTTCCAAGTTCAACTATTCAGATATTCACATACAACTGATCTACAACTCTTGCTTTTTTTTGGTTTTACATTATTTCATGGATGGGATTTTTATCTCTGTCCAACTGCCTTCATTTCGGTTTTATTCTTTATCATTTAGCCAATTTTTCATTCTACATTAAGGCATTCTGTCATAGGAGATGCCATCTGCTCGCAAAATTATTTGAAATAGAATTTGGTGTATGATTGTTAGTAAATATAAGTTATATGGAGAAAGTGCCCTACTTGGCATGTCACTAGGATTCCCTTCAAAAAGGAAGTCAATTTCGAACAGTTTGGTTGTCTCCTATAATAGCGGTGAAACTTTATATCAGAATTCCCTCAGGTCTCTTGGATTAAATCTTTATCATCTTTCAGCTCTATCTTTGCTTGTCTCCTATAATGCTGTGCCTTTTAAACTTTTTAACTCTCTTTTTTGCATCTGGCTTATGTAATACTGTTGCCTAGCTTTTCTTATTACTTTATGATATGGATTTTGTTGAAATGATTTTTTTTTTCCTCATCCTGTCTTCACTTGGTGCTACCTCTGATGTCATGAATGCAACCATTTTGTACTCTGCCTTTTTTTTGTCAATCTTGATTTTCAAATTTTCCTAGTTCATTCTGTCACCTTGCTGTAAATTGCATTCTGTTAACTTAGGGTTAATCCTACTTAGCACCAAACCTTTAGATTCTAAGATGGCCGTTTGAAGTTTTTGAGTTGCAGGTTACTTTAAATGAGCTTTCTATTTCACAGTGAACAAATAGCATGAGAAGTTATACGAAACCAAATACCTTGTTGGTAGCATCTAGTGTCAGGTTTCGGCAAAGCCAATTAGGAATGGAAGAATTTCAATATTGTTATACATACAGTTCTTGAATTGCTGCTGAATAAGACAATTTATATAAGACATCTCCTTGCTTACTTAAGGATCCTAAAAGCTTTTTAATTTTGACAAAAAACATGTGCTAAGTTTCTCTCTTCTCCACAGACTTCATCTATTGTTCTAGTAATTAATTAGTTTCTGCTAGTGTCCTGTCCATCTATTCATTGTCGAAACTTGTTGAGCGGTTCCTAATCTTTTTTTCAGCTACTTCTCTAGAAGTTGCGTAAGACACAATTTGAGATTCTGAGTCACGGTTCTCCTTTCGCATTTTTCCTTATCAGAATCTACCTCCTGCTTATATCTTTGGATATTATGGCAGTTTTACTTTGTCTCAGATGTGGCAATTCAAAATCTTGTACTAAATTCACCTTGGTTCAAGTCTAGCAAAGGATTATGTGCTTATATAAGTTGTGAGGCACTACGTGAAGTTGATACATCAAAAATTGTGGCAGAAGTTTTAAAGAACTCAGATGCTGGTATTTTTCTTGATCACTTTTTCCTATGTCTTAAATTTAATGTCATTTTAGTTTTTTGGTTTCTTTTCTTGTGATAATTATTTATTTGATGATAATTGAATGGCTTTGAACTAGATGAATAAACCCTGACATTTTTGCTACACCTGATCATGTTTATTACGTTAGTTCTGTGAATTTTTTATATCAAGGTGATCACATTAAGATGTTCCATATCATGATCTTATGTTCTTTCTTGTACTAATTATGTGGTGCATATTTAAATGCTCTACATGAGTCCTTATCTCTGTGATTATATTGTAAACTAAAACCTATGTTACCAAAAGTGCCAACGAGTTCCCAATGCAGGTGCAACTAAGTGGCATGATATAGATATAATATTTAGATAGGAAGTACCTAGGAAGAATGAATATTATGCAATAGGCAAGACTGAAGACCAGTGCAAAAGCATCATGTTTAAGGACATTAAACGCTGAAGGGGAGGAAATTTGTTATGATGAAATAGAAAAAGGGTCTGATAGATGCATGTGATGATGTGAACACGGATTATTAGAGCTCTTAGATTGATTGATGTTTGAACTTTTATTGTTTTGTTATTTATATATCAACTAATTAAATAATGGCTAGATATCTAATTAATGGTGATTGTGTTGTATATGTGGTGATATAGAACTTATGTTTCAACTGAAGTTATTGTTTAATCATTAATTATGTCCTTAAATATATCTCTATAATTTTTGTAGGGTAAGCAAGTTCATTTGTTCGGACAAGCGCTTAGCACCTTGGGCAATAAAGTATTTTGGTGCCTTATAGTGCTTAGTGCTTTTGACATATCCTTATATCTTATTATTATATCCTCTCCTCTTTTTTTTCTTCTCTTCACTTCTCTTTTCTTTTTTCTCTCTATTATTCTAGTCGATGGATTCGTTGATATGTGATTATTGCAAGGAGACTATAAGAGTAACTGAAAGGGATAAACATGGGAATTTAAGTCTTGAATAAATTTGTATCTCCCGTCATCCCTATCAGTGGAGTCCAGGTACATGTGGACTTCTCATATTCTCCTTTGACTCCACACCTTTCCATCTTTTGATGTTGCCTGTCACCACTATCTCTTTTTCTTCTCTCTCTTTCTTAAGATGCATTTGTGATACTAGGGATGGTAACTACATATAAATCTTATGCACTGATGTTCACTTAGTCAATCATGATCCAGTAAGTACCAAGGCTCAATTCCTGCAACTAAGGTTGTTACACATAAAAATGATGTTTATGTCCACATATACAGACATATCTATTGAAATTATGTGTGCATTTTTGTGGTTTAGAAAACAGGTTTCTAACAAATTGCTTTGTTAGTGATTTGTTTTTGGATATGATTGTTATATTTCCAGAAGATAGTTATGTAGAATGTCTAGAATGAACTTCTGATGTATTTAGGTGTTTTTCTGAGCAAAGGTTTCTACTGCTTTATGCAACACTATGATTCCGCCATGATTACGATAGTCTTGACAAGTGAAAAGAGTATTGGAAGCTAGATGACTGTTACAGTTGAATCACACTTTTTCTTGAACCATGGCCTGTTCGTTATGCTGCTCAGAGTATCGTGGAATGTTTTACTGCTAGTTTCTCATGTTTTACTAAAGTGATGTTGAATTTGGTTATAGGAATTGATGCATATCTTGGGAGATCAAATTGTGACAATTTTATTTCATATGACAAAGGGGTCATATAAAACCATAAACATGATTATGTTGAAAATGACAAAATATTGTCACAAACTGTTCAGTGAATCTCCTATAAATTTTATTGGCATCATGATTTGATGACTATCTGCAACTCATGGTTTCATCCTACACATGTATGCTTACTCTTCATTTTCAAGTCAAGAACATGGCATGCAGGTGAGGAAAATGCTATATGTTCCAAGGGTTGAAGATAAGAACAGCCATATGAGGATGCTCAGAATCTCAAATATTGAAGATCTAGTAGCAAATTCAATGGATATTCTGGAACCTTCTCCTGTTGATGCTGATCAGAATGAACGTGAAGATGGTAAACTTTCTAATAACAAAGGCTTTTGTTCCTCTCATTTCATGGTTATCTTGCTATCTGTACATCAATAATTATTCAATTGTAAATTGCAATTTAACTTCTGCACATTATATTATCATAAGCTCAATGTTTGTGTTCTATTATAGGTCTATTAAAGAATTGACGTACCAATGTGCATAACATGGGAAGTGTATCGTATCAGTATGTAGGTTAGCATGCCAAGTAACACTCCGTATCCGTAAGTTTAGATCCTTTTTGTTTTACCTAGGTGGTTCCTCTCAGTGCTTCTCTGGTGGGATATCATGACAGTCAATTACCTGTTTGCCAATTTTCTCTATGTTCCTCTCCTTTGGAGTCCTCGTTTAATAGCTTGAAAAAATGCAGAAGTCCTAACAATTGTCTAGCTCATGTTAGCATCCATCATCTCCTTTGAACAAAAATAATGAAAATGCTATGACCTGTAGCACCGTGCAACTTCTTCTATGACTAATATGAACTGTTTTCAATTTAGTTAATTGTTTAAATTAGGAAAGAGTTAAAATGTCCACAAAAAATTACAGCACACCATATTCATCCTTATATAACAGCCATATAAAATTTGTCAAGACTCTACTTGTCACTTGGATATCACCACTTCTCCTAAAACAAGCAACTCTATACGGTTTATAGTCTTTTCAATCCCTACTTTGAGCATATCATCCATGTCTTAGAATACTGAGTTTTTGGTGCAATTTCTATTAATAATCACAAAGCAGAATTGGCCTCTAGTAGTTGAAGTTCTTCAGGTAAAGGATTTCACTGCATTATGGGTCATTATAATTTATAACTCACGATGGCAATATTTGCATCCCATTCTGTATGATCATTGGGAAATTCATGATCATTGAAATTCAGTGGTTTTCTTTTTTCTCAAGTTAAACTTGTCCTCATTTTGTGGTTCTTTGTCTACCACTTATTCTGTTTGACTGGATTGATGAGTAAACTTTCTAAGAGGACATTCCTACACTTCAATAAACGAGGGAAATTTGTGCTCAAACACTTTTAACTTTATTAGTTTCATTATTTTTTAAATTACTTCTAGCTAATGTTTAATGCATCTTGAATGCTCTATCAATTTAATCTAAGTAACCTGTATTCTTATTTGACCTTTGATCTACCTATCTCTAAGTTAAGCTTGTAATCTATTATGTTTATAGGCCTCTTCTGCACCGTAGAAGTTTGTAATACGTAGTTCATCAGATATTCGAGGTTATAGTCAGGGTTCCTAATTTCGTTTGAACTGGTCTGTGACGTGTATATGATTTCCCTTTACAGTTATGCTGGCAACTCAACCAGTTGACCTCTTCCTTTTACCTGGTAAATCTATTTGATTTATGTTTTATAACTTAAAAAATTAAAAACTGAGTTTTCCTGTCCTTGATTATGACTTGCAGGACTTGCATTTGATAGACATGGAAGACGTCTAGGTCGTGGTGGAGGGTAGGGTTCAAATGTTCCATATCTTTATTACAATGTACCTTTTCAATTCAATTCAATCAACATGTTTTACCTTGTGATGATTCACAATATTTTTTTTGCATGCACAACATACCGAGAAATATCAGCTTTTTGAATTCATTGTAGATGCAACTGAATACTTCTTCTTGAATTGTGGTTAAGAATATTGGGGTTAGTGAGACCGGTTAAGAGATGGTATAACACCCCGTTTTAGTCCCACATCAGAATTAAGCAAATACTTAAGTTGATTTATAAGAGTATGGTGTACTATTGTAACTTGAGATTAAATATGTTTGGCCAATGGTTCAGACTCTTAATGTATTAGTTATTTCATCAAGTAGGATTATGACAATTGGTAGTTGACTAATACTTAGAACGGTAGTTTAAATAAGCGCTCGGGCGCTTGCCTAGGTGCTCGGGGTGAGGCGAGGCGAGGCTCGAACGCCTCAAAGATTGACCAAGCGACGCGTTTAGTGAAGCGTTGCCTGGGCGCTTACCTGAACCCAGGTGTTGAGCTCCTTAGGCAAGTGCCCGGTTGAAACAAAGCAATTGAACCAGAGTATCAAGTCTGGTTTGGTTGAATAATAGCTTAGTTAGTTCGATTGAACCAACTAAGTTCCATGTTACTAAACTAACCACCCCAACCCGCTCCCTCCCTGGCACGACCACGAGCCATAAACCTTATCGCAGTCGCTGCCTTTGCCGTCGACGCATAGGACCGATGCTTTCTCTGTCGCCACTGCTTTCATGTGCTGCTCCTTCCATCATTGAGGGAGAGGACCACAACTTTCTTCACCACCGACGTACACATCTGAAGCTTCCTTCGCCCATGACATCGTCGTCCGAAGCTTCCACCATCATCATTGTTATTGTCCGTAGCTTCCTCCGTCGTTGTTGCTTTCATGTGCAGTTCCTTCCACCGTTGAAGGAGAGGTTTGCAACTACCTCCGCCACCAACGGAAGCTTCCTCCGCCCATGACGTTGCCACTTGCAGCTTCTGTCGCTACCAATGTCGTCGTCCGAAGCTTTCTCTGTCGCTACTGCTGCTATCCACAGCTTCCTCAGCCGTTGCTTCCGTGTGTAGCTTCCTTCGCCATTGATGAACACATTTGAAGCTTCCTCTGCCCATGATGTCATTGTCCACAGCTTCTTTCACCATCACTGCCACCATCTGAAGCTTTCTCCATCGTTGTTGTTGTCGTCTGCAACTTCCTCCACCATCATTGTTGTCGTTTGAAGTTTCCTTCGTCGTTGTTGCTGTCATATGCAACTTCCTCCGTCGTCGTCATCGTCATCCAAAAGTTCCCTCGTCACCGCCGCTCTCTCCTTCCCCACTTTCCCGCCAACGGTGACTCTTTTCTCCCCTTTAACTACTGTGGAATAGTAGATTAAATACTGTTAACACTTAACAGTAGATTGTTAACTATTATTATCATATAATAGTCCCTATTTAGTTTTAGCATTGTTAATCTCTATTTATTTAGAGTTGTTATTAGGGTTTTATGATTAAATACTATTTCAATTATATTATATATTAATTATATTTTAGTATTTTAGAGTGCCTTGCTTTGCTTCAGCGAGCGCCTAGCGTCTAAATCACTGACCTAGAATTGGGGTATGATGAGGGTCTCAAGTAGGAAAGAGCTATTCGCTGATGGGGTCATAGGATACATCATAATATGGAGCCACTAGTGTGTTAGGCCTCGTGTGCACTATGCTAGGGCTGAGTTATGCTACACCTTGACAAGAATGGCAAACTTTTAAATGAGGATGATCGTAACATATAATCTAGTCCCACGTTGGAATTTTACAGATTATTGGAAAGGGTTCGTTAGGTGTATTACTAACTTTAGCCCAAGTATGTTGGGTCAGTGGGTTAGACTCAACCAAGTTAATATGATAGTTATCCTATTAATGGTCGGGTGGTGATGTGTGTAGTCATGCTAAAGATACTTTGCTCTGATACCACAATGTCAAGAGCTTAGCTAATTTTGTGCATCATTCTGGCTTACTAGAAGGCTCATACCTCAGCATCGAAATTTTATTTGTTATTTTGCTTCAATGATATTGCACCAGGCGACCTGATATTTTGTGGTCATTTTTAGTAACTTAATATTTTTGCTGAAAGAGCTGTAGTTCAGGTTCATGTTCCTCTTACAATCTAATATTTAATGGAATCATATTCTTCCTCCTTTCCTCGTTACCTACTGTGAATGTAATGTTCGATCCTCCCATATGTCTTTTCATGGTGCACAATTTACAAAGAAGTCCACCAAATTATATCATATAAACTGCATATTATCTTTTTTTTATACTGTTAGCCACATTCTGACTTCTGAGTGCTGTGCTGCGCACGCTAGATACTATGATGTTTTCCTGCGGAAATATGAAGAGCTTGCCAATCAGCAAAAGTGGAAACAACCACTCCGAGGTACATCATTTTCAACAACTATAATTTTAAATTGCATTATATCCAAAAAAAAGTGTTGTATTGGCATCCTCTTGTGCTAATATGTGATTAATGCCCAACAAGATCCCACAAGGCCTGGTAAAATGCTAACACTTAAATGCCATCTGTCACAGTCACTGATCGGAGGCGTAATTACATGGAACTGTAACATAACCCACTGAAGATATTCTTTGTAGTTATTAAATGTTATGGGATCTCAAATATTAAAGCCTATAATCTGTCTTTGCTTATCTAAATTTGGCTCCTTGCAGTTGCACTTGCCTACTCGGTCCAAATTGTGGATGATGACTTGATACCGATGACTGTGACTGATGTTCCAGTTGATGCTGTTGTTTCAGCAGATGGTGTGGTTCCGATCAGTCCTGCTGCTTTGGAGAGGATGTAACACAATTTCTCGATATGTTCATTGCATTCTGTTTCTAATGGATGTCATACATGGAAAATTTTAGCTTTCTGAACCAGTTGAGTTTCTGTACCATGAGCTTACTAAAAATGCTATCAGTCTCCTTCATGTAGAACATAGGAAAAAGTAGTCTTCTGGTTAATCTATACCAAAAATTATTTAGTTTTTGGAACCCTAGACGAAGAGAACATGAATCTGATGGTTAAGGCTTCTTTAGTGCAGACAAAGCCTGAAAACTAATATTGCAACATCAGAAGAAGATGCACTCAAGATGGATAATTAGATACATGTTTGTTTGTGCTATTTGTGTGTGTAATGGTTTGTTCTTTGAGCCCAGGAATAGATTGCGACCTGTTTCATTCCTTTACACGTGAACATATTTTTTTGAAGCAGAGTGGAAGTCCTCCATTGATTAAAAGAGCAGAAAGGTCTGTGTTTCTATTCATCGAATTTTAATTAGTTAATTTGCTGCACTGCATATAATTATTATTCATGTTCATAGAAATTCTTTGATTTATTAATTGATTTCTGAAAAATAAGGAGCATTTTGCTCCCCCATCGACTAGATAGTTTACATCTCAAGTCCAAACTGTCTTTTGTGTATAATTGTGTCTGTTCTTTTGATCTGTTTTGAACCAAACCTCCATTTTTCTTTACCTTCAAGAGATATAGTCAAATAATCTTAAAGGCACTTTTTATTTATGTTACTGATATCCTCTTTCAATTTTCTACTAACTACGAAATTGCATTATTTATTGTGTGAAAAAGATTGAATTTTCATTATGAACAGTTTTGGACCTTTGTTTCAGTCCATTTTGATTTTTTTGTGAATTATGAGTGTTTTGATCCACCCAGCTTGAAATTTTTAATTTTTTAAAATAATTATGAGTATTTTGAGTCCAATTTATTTGTTCATCAGATAATTAAAATATGAATTTACTTTCAAGATAATGTATTACAAATATTTATATTTGTAATACTTATATATATATACATGTACTTAAATATTTATATTTCAGAAAAATAAAAAATATATGGATTGTTTGTATGAAATTACGAAAATTTAGTCTATCTATGGTATAATTTTATTGAGTTATTCGTAGCTAGTAGAAATTTGAAGGCAAGGATCATTAACATAAATGATCTGATTTTAAAAACATTTAATTAAATTTCTTGAATATTTCAATGCAATTGGTTCCTCAAGTATGATTATATTACACTAACGATCGAGAGATAAAAGTTCTTTGTTAGACCAATAGGCTAAGTGGTAATGGGGTATGCTTAAAAATCTTAGGACGTGGATCGCGAGATGTTAATTCCATGATTTTTCAATAAAAATCATAGAGATAGTCTCCTTTTTGGACGTGTTTAACTAGGGTTAATTACATATTTGTGTAGTAAGTTTTCTTTAATATTTTAAAAAATTTATATTGAAATCCCTATAGTTATGAAATTAAATATTTAACCATATTATCGATTTTATGGATGACATATATAACATGTGACATATATATAACATGTGACAATATGTATAGGAATAACATAAAAATGATGGGTATAAAGATAATTTTAATGTCTAAGTTATGTTTTTCTTATTGTCTTAATTAAAATCTCTGAGTTGATTATTATGGTGGTGGCAAACGATGTCGTCAAAGCCTGTAGGTAGTTGGTGTGGTGGTGGTCGATAAGAACGACGTGGTGGTCGACTTTGTCGATGTGGATTTGAACATCAACGATCGACGCAAGGGCGACGATAATTTAATGATAGTGGTGGTGGATCTCGGGGATGTCCTTGAGCCGAGGGGGGTGGAGTCTCGGTGGTGGAGTGAAGGGGCTTCTATGGCTTTTTGCGGCGGGTGGGGGTGTGTGGAGGAGGATGGATAGCAACGATAGGAGGTGAGGCAAAAGGAAAGGAGGAAGAGGGCGAGGATGATGGTAGAGCGATGCAGCGCAAAAGCCATAGATGTTGTCGCTCTACATTTGCATCGTCGATGCAAATGTAGAGCAACAAAAGGGGGAAGAACGATGAGAGATTGGACAAGGGAGGAAGGACTGCTCTACATCTACATCAGTGCAGCCATCATCCTCATCTTTTTCATTCTCTCCCTTTACCTCACCTTCTGCTACTGCTCTCCCACCTCTTTTTCCTCCTCTCCCGCAAGAAGTCGTAGAATTTCTTTATGCTCCAACTATAGAACCCCACCTTGTCCGCCTCCAAGGACATCCTTGATATCCACCACCACTATCAGCAAACCGTCATCATTGTCGCATAGTTGCCCCTTTCGTATCTAAAATAACTCATATATTTTAAAAAACGTAGCATAGTTGCCCCTTTCGTCAAGTTTGAGTTAAATAAATCTTAGAGCCTGCTTACGTGACATACTAACTCACAACAAAATTTTAATATAATGATAAACATACTTTAAGTTTAAAAAATGCTTAAGATCTATCTAGTCGAAGAAGAGGAAGTGGTGGAGACTATAATGGCGGACGAAGGCAGACAAAGGTAGGAGAGGTCGAAGGTGGAGGTGAGAGAGAGCTGAACCATCATATCGTAGGCGCGGTGGGTGGGGGCGCAGAAGAGGACAAAGTGGGAGGCAATGGGGACTAAAATGCTTAGGAGGAGGAAGAGGGACCAGGAGACTACTACGTGCCTAGCGTCGGACTGGTCGTCGCACATCCACTAAGGCAGGATCGGAAGCTCCTGAGTTATCGCCAGTACAGGAGAGACTATATGCTCATGACACCCTGCTATCTACACGGGAGCATAATAAGTGTCAGGTGACCACTAGAGTAGGTGACATGCAATTATCTCGTCCCGATTTGTAGTATTGAGTTAGGTTGGTGTGCCAAGTGGGCTTTATCGTAGCGATTCAAGGATTATGTGAAGTAAAAAAACTTAAATTATATTAATAATTTATTGTGAGTCAATATGTCACCTCAAACTTGATAGGAGATACTTATATATTATAATTTTTTTAAATATAATAATTATTTTAAACACGAATAAATCATAACAACTTAGATAATTTGTGACCAAAACCATACTAAAATAGACCTTAACCCAAAAATAAAAATAGAATAAGACGGTAGATCCCTGTGGTTAAATTCATTGATAAAATAACGGGCTACAGATTATTGGAAATTGGAAATAATATTACGGTATAGATAGATAGATGATCGATGTACAGTAACAAATGAAATAATACGTTTGTAGTTTACAATCATCCGCAGACATTATTTATTGCATCTAGAAGCGGGCACCCACCCCCATGAATCTATCATGTTTATTGGGAAGATTCTACGCGGAGTAGAATGCTGCCCTAAAACAATATCTCTTCTCCAACCTTTCAACCCTCGCTTATAATTGAACAAAGTTTTCCCTTTTCTTTATTCCTTATCTCTGTGGAGAACATGTAGGCAGCACCCCCTTACTTCTGATTCCTTCAATCATTATGCAATCAAAGGCTCAACCAGAGGAATCGAAGAGGAGTCCGTAAGTTTCATCGTATATGTGATGACAGCAGAAAGAAGTGCACAAGCGGCAGGAACCGCTCCGATACCATACCTTGTAACCGAGTAATTGGCACTGACATCGGAAGAACCTGAAGAGAGAATATTATTGTCAGGTGGAGATCTTATGGACAAGCCGATTGATTGCAGTTGTAAAAGCGGCTGATAGATTAAGCACAAGACAACGAATCTGAAATTTATAAGCTTATGATATCAAAGAGCTATAGTAGTAATTCATCAGAGTTGATCCCAAATGGCAAGTCTTTCTAAGGCCACCTTAAGCAGGGTAATATTCAAGTTGATTCCCAGATCTATGCTTCACTCTATATCTTTACTATGCAATAATTATATGGACGATGTTTGATTCCCAGATCGCAAGTGAAAAATAGCAGCACCATGAATGACTACTTGAGACACAGAAAAGGCAGGATACAACTAGTTACCAGAGACCATGCCACATTACTAGTTGCTGCTCATCAGAGAAATAGTTAACCAAAGTATTGGATTGATGTTAAGGTACAAAAAGTGATTAAAAGATTAATTTGTTTTATGGTAATTTATTAAAAACCACATGTCTTGTCATATTGATTTGCAAGTCTATTACTTTTTTTAAACGATATCTCTATGGTCTATGGATAACTATTCATAAAGGCATATATGTAACCTACTGATGTTTTACCTTCATATGACTCGAGAACATATAAAGCAAGGCCGCATGACAATTTATCCAGAAAACTTAGTGATCCATAAACGAAAGCACATCCATTTAGATCTTCACCAACCAGGGTACTTTCCATGCTAATTCCAGTAACCTGTCTCAGCAAAAAAAAACAAAACAAAATAAAAAATAATTCATTTAAATTATACAGGCAAAATTCAGTTCACGACGGGCAAATCTAGGATTTCAGTTCTATGTGATTTGGTTATCATACCGTCATCAATGCATTAGCAGCACCAACAATTATTGAGAGTATGTATATATAGTTGTGCTTGCTAGGTGGAAGAACAAATATTCCTGCACCAGAGAACACCCACAAGATGGCTCCAGCAGAAAAGAAGAACTTAAGCCGCCACCCAGACCATCTAATCTCCTGCATTAAATACAAGGAGTAACTATTTGGAAACAAGAAATGCTACACTCATACAGGGTATCACTATAGAATAACCAAGTAAAACCTGCAGAATGACAGACACCAGAAGGCTGCAAATATAGATAATAGCAGGCACCTGGAAAGGAAAGTTAAATGAGATTATACTCAAGCAATGGCCTTAAAAATTCCACCTACAACGTAAAAAATTTTTAATTAAAAATGCATGAAGGAAACAACTCAGCGTTCCGGCTTAGAGTACTATGAGAATACTCTCAAACAAGTTTCTAAGGGGGAAATTTTGAGCGACAATAACTCCAAGCTCAAATTTTGCTTCCATGCATTCTGAGAGAACTAATTGTAGAGCTCACAAACCCCAAACCTCAATTATTCACCTTTTAGAAAATATACACAATGATTTGTGACTTGAATTATTTAATGACAACTAGCTTAGCAGAGGTGGCTTCTAGATTTCCCTAGTTTCAGTAGGCTTCTAGCTCAACCACAAGTAAAAATGTACATGTATATATTTTCTGCACAGATTTGGTTATAGTAAATTAGTAATTTCCAGCAAATTTCTCATCCTTACCAAAGCCTTTGATGAATCGCTCATGCCCAATTCATTAGTGACATAAAAAGCAAGCAGTGCCTGACAAAGCCCAGAAACATTGTTAAAATTCCAGATAAATGCCCTAGTCGAACTTTTCTCCAACCATTCTCGGGCATAAATGTATGAATTTCTTTATTTGGAATTCAAATGCATTCTTGATAATTAAGAGGTTGTAAATGTTACCTGCAAGCAAATAATAAAAATTAGAAATAGATCAAGTGAAAAACAGAACACAAATAACATATGTGGACAATGAAAAACTGATGGATACAAAATATAAAGAATAATTCAGATCATTTCCTAATAGGGTCTAGATGTTTTCCTGATTTACATAACATAATAGATTGGCCATTTGAGCACACACTTAGGTTATGCCAAATTGTACAAAAAAACATATCTTTGATGAGAAAACTTGGAGGCCACAACTTCATACCTACTAATGTGAGAGACAACTACTAGCCAGGGAATTGAGATCTAAATATGACATTTGCAAGTTCTTTTGGAAAATTTCACATAGGCTCCACAGTGTATATTCCAATTAAACAAAACACCTATTTAGAGAGGCATATAGTAAATAAAGGTCTTGGTTGGTCAAAGACAAAATTCATTAAATGTCTTGGTTGGTCAAAATAAGATTGAGAGAATAAGCTGGAAAAAGTATTTGGAAACATGCTACAATGCAGTAATCGGAAATTGTGGATTAGATATAATTACAAAAATGTACTAATTTTGGAATAGCACCAATAGTGGATAAAATTGAAAACATTGCTTTGAGGGGCATTAACAGAATAAGCAAGATTAATCTGCAATATGGTTGGGTGATGCAGTCAGATACAAGAATATATATATATAAATATAAATATATATATATATTCTTTTAAACAAAACATAGATTATTATTTGACAACAAAATAAAGCAAAAAACAATATATGTGGCTGAAATATCATTAAAATCCTAAAATAAGCAAATATTTACTTGATTTAATCTAAAACAATCACAAACTAAAACCAGAAATGGTTTTTGATAGACAGTACCTAACCTATGTGATTGATGCTGCTATTTTCTAATTAATTTACTTTTCCTTCTTAAAGAAGATTAGAAAGAGGGTCAATATGAAAGTAGTATTTCTTCTTCTCCTATATTTAACTTTAGAAGAACAAAATTAAGTTATTACTGCTCCTATTCCTTCTATTCACAGTACTCAATTCTCAAGCAAGGAGATGCATCTCAGAAAGTAAAGGAAAATCATTCCAAGTAGATCCTAAGCTGCCTGGCTCATCTGAAATAAGCACATAAAGATTCAAATAATTTATAACACAATTTTCAAATCGAAAAACGTTAACCTGTGAAACATTTGTCACTAGCCGAGTGAGTGTATAAACAAGTGCAACTTGATAGTAGAGTATTTTCTTGAACCAGTGGGCCCATGAGATCCTCGAAATTTTTTTGCATTGGATTTCCTGCTTCAACCTATATTAAAGAAAGGCACAAAAGCCAAGATGGAAATGAACTATGATTTGAATGTTAACAAAACAAAAAACATAACATACAACAAATAAATAGCTGACCGTGGTTCTTTGACTCCAACAAGGAATAAGACCACAAAGAAGCATCCAATGAAAATGGACAAGTATGCAATCCAGCGGTACTGAAAAATTAAAGGATATATAAGACAAAAGAGACAAAAGAAAAAAGAGTATTATGAAACATACCTGAATCTTGATGTCAGCAGAGGCTCTGGAATTATAAATACTGAAAACACATAAAGCAACTGCATAGAGACTGAGATTGGCTACCTTCAATAACCATCAGATTTACAATGAATAAAGTTTAGTATTCATCAAACCACTTATCATGGAAATGAACACTTTTGACACTTAAGAAAACATGAAGCAAAAAGAAAGTAAAGTATGAACCAAGGGAGGTACAGGATATGACCATTGTGAAGGCATTTCGACAGCTTGCAAGTGCAACTCTGCTTGTTGGATCAAGAGTGATGCAGTTCACCATGGACCTTAAACAAAAAAAAAGAAATATCCTATCAATAAATATTCAAATATAAAACTGCAAAAATAATAAATAAATGGAGTATTACATGTGTGAAACTTGGGTAATAGCCCAACCCACATTGAAAATTGCAGCAAATATGCTGTAACCAATAGTTTGCAGTGTAGGCGAGTTACTGCCTATGATTTTACAGAAGAGGCAGCTACCAAATACAGATGAGAAAGATATAGCAACCAGAAAAGATCCTCCAGCATGCCATAGTTTGAAGTGCCCGAAGCGGTCTATCTGATTTGTAGAACATGCTCGGAAAATGAGTCACAGGATATAATCTATTAAAACTTATCAAAACAGATATGTGAGTTAGAATATTAGAGTAAGAAGCCTTTTGTAAGGTTTTTGCATCACCTCTTTTCTTCAAGATTTCTAGTGAGATTCACTCTTGCATTAAATAGATTTAGCTCCAAATATTAGCATACCAACAGAGCAATCAAGATGAGGAAGAAAAAAAGATATTTCCTTATCAAGTTCAATATCCACAAAAGTTGCTTAAAGTTTTTGCTACTAGTGATCTCCAGAAAATCATTGAAAGGGCCTTTCACCAAAGGAACTTGCTCAGATAAACGATTTCCATTTGTAATTTTGCTTGATTAGTTCAGCAGCTTACAAGCAATGAGTTTGTTTCAAGTTTTAACTCATCTATGAAGAGTCAAAACGCTCATGATACTGTGTCAATTTGTTCAACATCAATAACAACGTTTAGAAACAGGGATGATCATTATGTGCATAAATCTCTTGGAGATGACCGATGAATATTTATCATAGGTTATGAGGCAAATAGAAGATATAATTGGCCAACAACTTAAGATATTCTAGAGGTGACATAATTTACTGATAAGTATCCAAAGTAATGATGGTGCTAAAAATTATAAATAAGTTCATACAACAAAAGAAGGATTAAAAAACTTGGCCAGAAAATATCAGAGGATCTAACCAAAGCTGCATCTATAGATTAATTAATGTCTTAATTAATGGATCAAATCCACCATGTTTTAATTTATCTATTAAAGGATCTCCCAAAAAAAGCATCTATACCAGTTCTCCAACAAATACTGTAGCGAAGGCATCAGCAACTTGGCCAGATAGCATGACAATAGCTGCATCCCTGCAAGTAATCAAGTAATTTGTTGAAGTCAAACTCTAAATTACATACTTACAATTTTCAGAAAATAAAAAGAATTTCCGAGAGGACTCTAAGAATATGTACAGTACAACAGAAAGAGCCTAATAATTTCTGGAATTATATAATCACAGATCATTGCTTAATTTCTGGAATTATATTATGCTAGAGTGATGTGAGGCAATAAAGTCTATGTCACAGTGAATGGCTACGGACTAGCGAAGAGCCTAAGAATTGTACTAGTAATGAATTATGTTTGGAATGTGTCTTAAACAATCAAAGACTGCAAAAGACTGGACAAGAAGCACAAAAAGTGCAAAAAGAAACAATTCTTATACAATCAAGTATTGGATGGCAAGACTGTCTTATCTTTACTTCAGGGAAATACAAAAGAAAAATAATTAAGTACGAAAGGAAAGGAAACAGAAATTTAAGAAGAAGGTGAAAAACAAATAAGAAAAAGGTTTGTTTACAAGGAAAACACTTCAGGAGAAGTCCAAAAATGAAGCAAACAGAAAAGTGACACTTTATACCTTGGACTTAGTCCTATATCTGTCAGGAACAACAGCAAATAAGTAAACCAACATGCCGACGTGATATCATTTAGCATGTGACCAGCACCATACGAAAGTGTAGTTAATCTTCCTAAAGGAGTCCCCCTTTGCGCTTCTTCAGATGATGCATCACCAACAAAATGATGAACCATTGTAAAATACAAAACGATAATTTTCTTGAAAATGCCTCTGTTTAATAGCCTGCATAGAGGAAACAGAATCAGTCGACAGAAGGTTCTTGAATTGAAGTTATAAGCAAGTTTCATCATCATAAACTAAATTTAACAAATCTTTGTGGCATTATAAAGCAAGACAAGACAAGGAAGGCTTTCTGCCAGAACTTTTAACAAAATTTAGGGTATGAAGGCAGGCAAAATCATCATAAGATGTTCTTCTATCTTGATATTTGACTTTTCAAGAGAAATCATCGACCTTGTTGACTTGAGTAATTTCTCCAGTCATTCCATATCAAGAAAACTCGAGAAGGATGAAAAAATCGCATTATCTACTGATCTGTATATCACATTTCTTTACGTGTAAAGAAGGTTTTGGCAAACAAGGAAACCCTGTCTTGCCTAAAACCTTGCAGCAGTTCTTGAAAATTTGAAATCAAATTAATGGATAATAACATTGGTATCGATTTATTTAAACATCTTCGAACCTGAAGAACCCAAAGATTAACTAATTTATTCATGTTATACACAGAGGATATGTTAGTAGGTACTACAGGTGAAATCAACACCATTCGCCCTCGTCGATAGAAATCAGTATGGTGCATAGCGCGCAAGACGGTAGGCAATGAATGAGACTCAAGAAAGTGCCATACACAGTCAAGAAATAGGTTTCTACATCCTTGAACCCTCAAGAACAGAACTCAAGACAATGAATGAGTTCTTGGAATCCACTCAGAGCATCAAACCCTCCAAGTAACTTCACAAACCAATCGACACAAGACGCGATAAACAGCACCAAGGCAGTCGATCGCAGATCGTGCAACCAAGATTTGCACACAAAGAATCACCAACTGTTTCTGCGGAGGAGCAGAGGAGGCAACGATACCTGTTGGATCGGGCCGAGGGGTGGGGACGATGACGCCAGAGCTCAACGCTCCAGCTTATATAGAGGATCGTAATCAAACGAGCAGGAGATATTCCACACGATGGCGTGGAAGTCCGCGGGCTTAATCCCCTCCTCGTCGCCGCCTCCCTCCTCTCCCAGTTTCCGGCGTTTACATCGTTCTTCTCTTCACCACTTCAAGACGCATTTGCGCCCATTTCTTTTCTTCTTCTGGCGGCTGTGGGAAGCGAGGATCCCGTCCATTTCCAATTCTATTCGACCCTTCCAATTCCGGGATCAGTCCGCACACGTGTTGAGATGAGAGCGGGTCGGGTTTTTGAAGTCCCGGGCTATGGAACCCGCTCAAGCCGGATCGAGAGTAATGTGTGAATACAAAATAGGCATCCGAGGTGGATTTGGGATTAGTATGGATGGTAATCGGGTCTAGAAGACGATAGCAGATCCGCCAATAAGTCGGGATGCCTTTGGACGTCAGTGGTTGGAGGAAATCTAAGTCTCGTGTGTTCGGAGTTTGAACATGGAAGCCAGTAAACATTGGACACGTACTACCATTTCGTTTTGGTTGGACACGTGTCGTGGCATCACCGAGGCGACGAGTTGCCAACAATTTATACTCTCATGAATCGTATAATTCGTACGGAAAGAGATCACAGAATGAGTCAACGATTTCCCACATCACATCAATTTACGAGCTGTGCTGTAAATAATGTGTTATTGATGTTTGTGTAGAGGTCAATCAGATTATTTGACTTTGGCTTACCAAATTCGTCTGTAAACACGGCTGTCAAATCAATGACGTTTATTAGTGCTCCAAATGATTTGTATGCACGTCATGTTCGACCATTTGCACGCATCGATCCTATCCACTTAGCCAAACCATAGAAAGATAACTAGAGACGATAGTTGCCGATACTCTACAGGTGTAGATGCAGAGAACCAAGCTTTAATGCGCGTTGGATGACTGAAGGTAGAAGACGAGGAGGTTGGATTAGGTTGATGTTAGCTGGATTTTTTATCGTGAACAAGAAGTAGGGGAGGTTTGGTGGAGTTAGCGGGTTTCACTTCGTTGTGACCCTTTGAGTCAGAGGGGAATCAACTAGATCGGTTCTGGCAAATGATCGAGACATGTAATAAAACCTTCGTCGGGGGGGTATGTGTGTGCATCTGACGTAATCCTATTATGGCTAAGTTAGTTAATCGGGATGGAGATTGAAAGTCGAGATTCAAAAGATCATTAAGATTTTTTAGAAGAAATTATCCGAAAAAAGTTCCACTTATCGTGGGCTACAGTTAGGGTATTTATACTTAAAGAGCGAAGTAAGATCGTACCGAGATGTTTAATAGATGCGATGTCTTCGACAAGCTTACGGGTGTGGCTCTATGCGAGACGCTACTCTCGTCGATTTTCTAGGTCTCGTTCGACAAGATCATCGACTGTCAGTATGATCTTATGAGCAAGCGACATTACGTAAAGGTCGCATACGCTTACCATTGTAGAAGGAATATAAATATCTACAATTAGATCAACTCCAGTCGGATCTCATGTTCGATCACAATGTGTGTGTTTAGAGCTTGAAACTAATCTTATCATCAGTATGTGCTGAGACAGATCATCCAAAAGATTGTGATGAAATTAAAAACAAAAAAAAAAGGATCACCGCGTTACAGCCGCAAAATACATAAAAATAATAGTTTGACCAACAAATAACTGATGAACTTGATTGAGGCAGAATTAATCATCAAGAACATCTCGCAGGCTCAAAGACATGAAAGCAAACAAAGCATGGCAGAGATAAGCGGAAATAAAGTGTCGAAGGTGCGCTTCAGCAGCAGATCGAGGCGACTTTTAGTCATCAACGCCGAGGGCATATTGCATGAGCATTTGCCCGCAGGAGGCGAGAGGCTCGTCCTTGAGGAAGCCCAAAGAATTGGCGTAGCGAACGCCGGAGGTGATCCCAACATTGTGGGTGAGCACAATAGGCGCGTTGTTCCTGCCGTCGCTGATCTCGGCGCAGTCTTTACGAGGGCTCGACACCAGCATCACCGCGCAGGATTCCTCTTGGTGGTCGTCGGAGACAGGAATTTGGTAGGTTCCCTTGTCGTTCGTCACTGCCTCCGCGGTGAAGGTGCTCGCTCCCGTCGTGTAGTTCTTGCACTCCAGCTTCACCTTGGCACCTGAAGCCACTGCGTTAGCATTCCAAGGCTGCGCATTTTAGGGACGGACATAGATGAGACGATCAGCGATAACCTTCGATGTACTCGGTGGCCTTCGTCTCGAAGCCGGCGCGGCAAGTGTCGCAGTAGACGCGGCCCTCTACGACAAGATTTGGAACGGCGATTGCGAAGCCCACCGTGCAAAGGAAGGTGGAGAGGAGGCAGAGTGCAGTGAACACGCGAAGGTGACTCGCCATGGTCGAAAGAGGACTTGAGTTTCTGATGGGAACAAAGTGAGAGAAAGGGACGGTAGGCTGTGAATGAAATCAAAGCTTGGATTGCTCATCCTTAAATACCCACCACCATTGCCTTCTCTTCTTGAGATCGATGGATGATGACTTGGTCTACGGGAAAGCAGGGAATTAAGCTCGAACGAGACATGTGTGTGTAGCTTCGTTGCTGTGGAGGACTGATTCAAAACTATCTATCCTGCTTTGATTAGATACCAAGTGTTTGTTGTCATTCGATTGGAAGCGATCATATTACATTATTAAATATAGGAATAGTAAGAGGAAGATTAAAAATTAATAGGGTATATAGTTTTTTTCACGTCATGCATATATGCCATTGACATCATAAACACAATGGCGCTATAATACTGTTCAGAAACCCCATTATGAAAGCATCGCAGGATTCACGCTTCATTCACCCACCGTCTTCCTTCTATGCTTGTGGTGTTGTAATCACGCACCGCCCACAAGAATGCAACCTGTGCTTCTCTGCGGTGTCTATTTCATTAGCTTCGCCGCACTCCGCTTCTTGGAGTTGTGTCTCGCCTTGATCAACTTGTTGAGAACCTTCACGTACCGGCTGACCATTCCGGCGACTGTCACCCCACTTGCGGAGTCGCCTTGCTTCAGAACCACCGCGAGCTTCTTCTCCGACTCACCATCGTCGGGCGCAGCTGCAGGTGGTGCGTTCTTCTCCTCCGCCGACACATCCGTGAGCTTGCGAACATCACCTTCGCGGTCGTCCGTGTCTGCACCGGTCTTCTCCCCTTTGCTGCTGTTGCTGTTGCTGTCGCCGCTTTCCACCATTAGTTCCTGCAACGACATGCGTTGGAGGCCTTCGTCTCTCTCTAGCTGCGACTCGGACTCCTCGTTCATGTCTTCCTGGGAGATCTTGATGGGCCTCCGTGTTCTTCTGGACATGCTTGGATCATAACGACGGTGCTTACTGGGATCATGGTGCGTCGCCATGGCCGCAGATGGATGGATTCAGAAGGACCACCTGAGCGCCATCTTATTGCTTCTTCCGGGCAGGGAAGGAACAGATACCCCCCCACCGACTTCTTGTTTGTGTGCAACTCAAGGTTAGGAGAGGAGGGAAGGTGGAATGTCAATTTTTACTTGGTTAAGTGAATTTGAGAGATGAACGTCTCTCCTACTGTCGTCCTTTCGATTCACATCGGAGTGCTACTCGAGAAAGGGAGAGATGGAATGTGATTCCAGTTTGATATATCATCATTAGTAGAATATATCATGAAGGAATGGTCTTGACGGTGGGTAGCGCTGCCTCATCGGGAAGGAAGAGCATAGCATGGATGCCCTCGATAGAGACGCAGCCTCCGATGAACAGCATAGCGCTCACCAGCGACGAACGTGACATCGCCGTCGGCCTTTGGAACCACTAAGGTTGCGCGTGCGGCACTCTTCATAGCGATGCATCCTCCGATGAACAGCATAGCGCTCACCAGCGACGAACGTGACATCGCCGTCGGCCTTTGGAACCACTAAGGTTGCGCGTGCGGCACTCTTCATAGCGATGCATCCTCCGATGAACAGCATAGCGCTCACCAGCGACGAACGTGACATCGCCGTCGGCCTTTCGAACCACTAAGGTTGCGCGTGCGGCACTCTTCATAGCGCCTCGTGGCGGGCGTCCGGGCTCCTTTCTCAGCCGTTCGCGGCCGTCGCAGCACGGTGGAGAGGCGGTGCAGATGGGAGGCTAATTATAGATTACCTAGCTAGTTATTCTTAATATTTGTATTTTAAAACATGTTCTCTTTGAGACTTAGTGGAGAATATATATATATATATATATATATATATATATATATATATATATTGATCTAGATGAAGAAATGAGGAAGAATAAAGACTCAAAAATATTCTTCTTCAATCAACAAATTATATATAACATAATTTTATCAAAATCCATAATAACCGCTATTTCTAAATAGCAGTTCGTCTGATGAATAAGTTGACTTTGGATGTTGATATATGCCTGTATCGACATACAAAGTACAATTTATTTCTAACCGTTTGTTACCATTAGGTCATACCAAATGAACTTTGGATCTCCATATCGAACACAGGAGGGAAAATATTAAAGATGGCAAAATAATTAGGTTCGTTTGTGTGTCTAAATTGATCTGAATCAGATGTATATTTGGTAGTAAATAAGGTTCGTAATCTAGTATCGTATCTACTTATCAATCAATTGTTGATACGATACATATCGAATTATACCAAACATATCGATACATAATATATTAATATAACCGAACGATATGATATAATATCACAATACTACCAGTAAAGATAATATTTTAAAGATTTTAAGCTTAAGAGAGCAAAGAATAACACAAAAGGCAATAAAGATTCAAAATTTTCCTCAATAAATCCATATTTATATCTAATGTTACTGTTCATAATCCAAAATCCATAATTATATGCATTAAGTTTTAATCTCTAAAATACCGCTGCATACCATACTAGACTGCAAAAGTTCCCAAACACATACCAATACACAGGAAGCTTATACCAATGCCCAGCCAACACTAAATGGAGAAATTGAATGCGGGCTTAAAGTGCACAGGCAAATTTACTTTGGTACGGCATCATCAAAAGATGACATTCACACGACAATAACCAGAAAATGAGAACCAAAATGTCAAACCTCCTAAACATCCATAGAAAATATCAACCAGAATAAAACCAACAGTGCAAACATAAAAAAACTTAGTAATCTTCAGGCTCCTCCTCGTCGTCATCTGCGCCCTCCGCTCCAACCTCCTCATAGTCCTTCTCGAGGGCAGCCAGGTCCTCTCGTGCTTCCGAGAACTCACCTTCTTCCATGCCTTCACCAACATACCAGTGAACAAATGCACGCTTTGCATACATGAGGTCGAACTTGTGATCGATCCGTGAAAACACTTCTGCAACAGCAGTGTTGTTGCTGATCATGCATACGGCACGCTGAACCTTGGCCAAGTCTCCTCCGGGCACCACTGTCGGCGGCTGATAGTTAATTCCACACTTAAAACCAGTAGGACACCTTCATAAAATAGGACAGAATTATTAGATCAAAAGCATGATAACACGTTGCAATTCAGAATTTCAGATCACAAAAAAAAAAAAGAGGGATCACAGCTCAGGCTCACCAGTCCACAAATTGGACAGTTCTCTTGGTCTTGATGGTTGCAACAGCAGCGTTTACATCCTTGGGTACAACATCTCCCCGGTACATAAGACAACAAGCCATGTACTTTCCATGCCTTGGATCACATTTGGCCATCATGCTGGATGGCTCAAATACTGCATTCGTGATTTCAGGGACCGAGAGCTGCTCATGGTATGCCTTCTCAGCGGAAATAACAGGTGCATATGAGGAGAGCATGAAATGAATTCTAGGATATGGAACTAGATTAGTCTGGAATTCTGTGACATCCACGTTAATGGCTCCATCAAATCTTAGAGAGGTTGTCAAGGAGGATATGATCTGAGATATCAACCGGTTCAAGTTGGTATATGTTGGCCGCTCAATATCTAGAGACCTTCTGCAGATATCATAGATGGCTTCATTGTCTAATAGAACCGCAACATCAGTGTGCTCAAGCAAGGAATGAGTGGAAAGCACACTGTTGTATGGTTCCACAACTGCTGTCGAAACCTACAAATAAAATATCACAGGATAAGTCCACTGTTGGAAGATACAGTAGATAAGATCAAAATTTCCACAGGCATTCACCAATGTGGCCATGAGTACCCTGCTAACCGAGGCCTAAACAACATCCACTTGTCATCAACAAAGTAAAGTGTTATAGATATGCCCCATGCTAAGGTACAATTAATCCAAAGATTAATCAATATCATCTCCAGATAAGAACCTTAATCAATATGTAGATTCTAGACAGTCTCACATTGTTCTGATAAAAATCTATGCAGCACAGAAACTGCAACTTAAACTTTAACCCTGATCAGCACTCCAATAACATTAAGGAACCAATTGGGGGCTTTGATATGTACCTTTGTTTTCCATTATGATTTTCCAAATAACTAATTTGACTTGTTTATCATGTTCAGATATAAAAATGCAAATTTTGCTACTAGAGGCATTTACATCAAAATGCATAGATTATCAACAAGACAGTATTTGTTTTATCAAAAAAATATAAATGATTCCACTATGAAATGCTGATGTTATCCAATTGCCTAAAAATGGGTTTTATGGTTTAATTTAGTTTGGATAAAACTAAATGATACAACTACAAAACTAAATGATACACAGTTACAAAAAAACAACAACATTTTAAAGGTCAAAAGAATAAGAATGATACAAAAAAGCATCATAATTCAACAACACAGACCTACTTCACAGAGAAGACTCTACAGAGATTCATCATTAACCGGAAAGTAAATAAGCCTGCACAACTTGTCAATACCTGAGGAGAAGGATATATGGTAAATCCAAGCTTTGACTTCTTCCCATAGTCCACAGACAAACGTTCTAACAGCAAGGAGCCCAAACCAGATCCAGTACCACCACCAACAGCATTGAAGACCAAAAAACCTTGCAAGCCAGTGCAGTTGTCTGCTAGCTTCCTCACACGGTCAAGGCAGAGATCCACAATTTCCTTCCCCACTGCGGTTCACAAGAAGGACCCAAAGTTAAATCGAGAACAAAAGAAATCCATCCGAAACCAGATGCCCCAATATGGAACAGGGAAATGCGGTCCTACCCGTGTAGTGGCCCCTAGCAAAGTTATTTGCAGCATCCTCCTTTCCGGAGATGAGCTGCTCCGGATGGAAGAGTTGGCGATAAGTCCCGGTTCTGACTTCGTCGATGACAGTCGGCTCCAGATCCACAAAGATGGCCCTTGGGACGTGCTTCCCGGCACCGGTCTCACTGAAGAAAGTATTGAACGCATCGCACGCCATTCCCACCGTGGAATCACTGATGGAGGAAAAAGAAAAAAAATTAGACATAACTAATAACTCCATGAAACCCCAATCAAGCTACGGTTTTGCTCAAGTATCCACAGTGAAACTTCAGAACAGAAAAAGGTAAGCAGAAAGACGCAATCTTTGACGAACAATCTTCAAATTATCTTGTTTTTTTTTTCCAAAACAATGGCATCAAATCAGTTGTGAAATCAAAATTATCTTGAAAAGTATAGCCAAGTTGCACTAACTGGGCCGGTGCAAGGTAGATTTTGATGGGAAAAAGGCGGTTTTTCCCCGGTGACCCCCTTTTTCGGCATCGGACATTTTCGTAGCCGAACCACTTGAGCCAAATCCCTAGATCTCAATATACCTGAGACCTACGACTCGATGACAAGAGAAACACCACCGGATCTAACACAGTGGCGCTGGAGCGCAACTCAAGATAGAGGAGATACAGAGAAATGGATCGCTTGCAAAAGAAAAGAAAGACCTGGGCATGATGCCATCGGGCTGGATCCCGTGCTCGAGGCAGTAGAGCTCCCAGCACGCATTGCCCACCTGGATGCCGGCCTGGCCGATATGGATGCTTATGATCTCCCTCATCTCTTCTGCCTCTCCTCGCTCGCTCGTTCGTCTCCCTCGAGAATAAGCCCCAAAGATATACACCGCAAAAGCTGCAGGCTTTTATTCGGTGGGAGCAAAAGAAGGAAGAGAGGGGCGAAACGAGACGAGCAGCTTAACCGGATTCAATGATTGCTTTGGAGTCCGGGCGAAGGCCCGGTGGGCCCCGTTTGTGGGCCCCGACGTGCCTTGAAGAGCCGACAATTATGTAAGAAGACACAATTGCCCCACCGCGATGCGAATTATTTTTTCATCTTTTTTATTTTTGACTTCATTATAGTAATAACTATAGCGATGATGGAGACGAATCATGAGAAATTGCAGACATCAACTCAGTTAATTAAAGCTTTTTTTTTTCTCGATGTAATTAAGTTATATTGCGTGCATTATGCTTACCTTTCATGGAATTCAAGTGAATGACAAGGATTAACACAAAAGAAAAAGAAATAGCTCTTCTTTATTTTTTCAAGAAATATTCTTTTATTTATTATAATCCTAAAAATATTTCTTGATAAGACAATTAAAATGTTACCTGATTATCCAATCCCTAATGCATAAGATTTATATGATAAGTTATTAAATTTTAATATATATTTTAAAAAATATTATAAATATATTTAAAAATACTATAAATAAGATAAATCAACTCAAGATTCAACAGAAACTAAATAGGAAGATTTTCATGTTTATAATGTTTTCTAAATTATTATAAGTCTATTATAAATATTTTAACTAAAGAATTTTGACTAAAAAGGGTAAAAGTTACTATTTTTATTAAAATAACTAAAAAAATCTGATGAAAGGAACATGGATTGAGATAATTATGAGAAAAGCTCAAGAAAAAAGACTTTTCCAAAATTCGTATATATATATATATATATATATATATTTTCTGAGAAAGTCATATATATATATATATATATATATATATATATATATATATATATATATATATATATATATGTGCACAAAAATGGAAGGGCAGTATGGGTAGATGAGGGCAAATATTAAATGGGAGGCATGTGAGTGTGCAGCGGCTGCTGAGCTGTTTCGCTGGCAAAGGAGGTTGTGAAGCGTATCCAGGGAATTACGAAAGTGACACGGAGAAAAGATGACGTCAGCAGGTGTCGGTGGCTCACCGACCCCTCGCCGCCCATCTTTACCTTCCATCAATGATTGATTCCTGTTGGTGATCCATCAACCTCGATCGCCACCTCACTCCCATCTTGATTCCGACAGCAAAATAAACCTTACCGAAACCGATAAGACGATGAATGATGAGGTGCTGAGACCTTCATTTTTCATCAAATTAGTATCTTAATTTGTCATCACCAGCATTCTGCATAGTGTCATCACTTGATACTATCATCATGAAGATTACGAGTAGGCATTAGCAATAAGAAGTCATCAATTGAAGCGTCGCCGTCGCCGTCGTCGTCTTCTTCTTCTTGTTTTTGTTGTTGCTGCAGTGGAGATAAGGTACAAATGGAGCTCCGATATGGATCTTCCACCAAACTCAATCAGAGAGGAGGATCGCCGGTCACCAGCTGATGCAACTACTGCTGCACTTCCATCCTTCACCCACCTTCAATTATAAGCTTTAGAAGTGATGTATACAATTAAGTCTGCATGGTTGAGGACTATCTAAAAGAAAACTCACTTCCAACTTATGAATCCAACTCCGGTCATCTCTGAACTCAACTTGGTTTCCTTTCTCCTGCTGAAACAAGATCACGATGCTCATTAAGTGTAAGATATCCCTTGCTTTGTTGAGAAAAGTTACTTCAGGAATCGGTGCTTTGACTTGATGGAGTTTGCAGCTTTCAACTGAGAGCCCAAGGTGTTGTGTGTGGAGCTGATGAGAGCAGTGTGTGCTGTTGGACATTACTGTTCTTGTGAGCATGACGTGACGACTCTCTCCAGGCAACTTATGGATATAACACTGGTTATTGGATGAGTGACGGGATATAGTGAAACTGAAGGCAAATCTAGACCTGTGTGACCAACATGATCTGAAGCTTAAAGTAAGGATCTTGTTCCGACTTGGAGCAGAAGTCTTCTTGTGTCCAAAGTGAGAACCTCTCTTAGAGTGCTGCTCTCTGCAAGACAACTCATGGCAGCTTCTTTTGATGGCAAACAACAGTGAGAAGTCATCATGTAGGGATCGTTTGGTCCCTGCAATCCACCTTCAAGTAGGGATATAGATAGAGGAGGATACTGTGGCTTGTGGTGCAGACTGTGATTGGCTTTGCATCTCTTAGATTTTGGCTTGAAATCATATGACTCCAAATATTTTATCTCTCTTGCAGGTCAAAAGGTGATCTCAAGAACGCTAGGAATCCTAGGAACCATTTCTTAAGTTGAAAGTGAAGAACATGATGATCCAGCAACAAGGAAAAAAAAAATATTAATTTTTGTTTTTTTTATTGATTAAGTTTATGAACTGCTTTGTAAAGCTCTTTACGATAATAATATTAAGCTAGCTAGAAACTTCAAAATATATCTTTATAAATTAAATGGTGAAAATATGAATTAAACATAAAATGTTACTATTAACAGTCAAGATCTCTATATTAGGACTTGGGAAATCCTAGTGATGCAACACTCATGTAGTATATATACTTATACTTATAATTTTTATCTATAGTTTAATTCTACATATTAAAATATTGATGTATTAAGACTTTGTCTATTAATTAAGACCTTCTCTGAGATTTATTTATGTTGCTCAAAATCTATGGTTATATTTCCTCAAATTCTTATATTACCTTTTATTAATGGCTACACAAAATTTAAATTGATAATATCATATCTGTAATATGGCTATATGATTTCCTGCTATTGTTATATTATCAAAAAATGTTATTATATTTTCTCTCAGACATGACATTATGATGGAGGGAAAGCAGAATTTTAATAAGAGAAGAAAATATCTAAAGATAAATAATCAAAATAATATCAAACAACTAATGTAAAGTTCAATAAATTTTATCTACATTCATGCAAAAAAATCATATTCTTCAATGTATAAGATCAATTACAAGGTTCTATCCCCACTCAAATACGACTCTTTATTTGCCCCTCGCATAAATTTGAAGAAATCTTTCAACCTCTTTAGACATTAACCTTAAATGTAGCCAAATTGTCTTACCTCCTTTTATATGATCTTGAAACTTAATCAATAATGCTACTTCATCTCACCTTCTTATCATTAATATCATTTTTTTTTCTCTCACAAGCATCTATATCCTCGAAACTATGAATACCTTTTTTTTTTGTTGCACCACGAACAAAAATTATTGCCATAAGTACCTGTCATCCCCTATATATGTAATATGTTTTTAATCCTTTGAGGTTTTTACTATACTTTCATTCCATTCAGACGGTACAATCCTTGATGTAATATTTTTTTTAGAACCTTATAGTTATAATATTGAGAATCTAAAAGACTCTACGAAATTAGATATTTTCACATTTTTGAAATATAAAATTCATTGTCTTTGAAAATTGTGAGGACATTTTCATCACTATTCATCACAATAGAACACTTATCGACCTCTTTTTTTTTGTTTCTTTTTATAAAAACAATTCTGCCTAATATGTTTGTACTCTTTGCATATATGGAACATCGTCCAAAAACCTTCCTTTTGATCTCGACTTGCCACATTGCGATCTACCTTTGTTAGACAATTTTGCTTATTAACTTGTACCTTGAGCAACTAATGTTTTACCATTTATATTCTTAGATTTATCTTTGTTTCTGGTAGCATGAGATACTAATGCTGCTTCAACTTATTCTAGAGTTACTATATCATTCATACACAATATGATCTTTATAAAATTGTCATAAGAGTCCACAAGCAATCTAAGAAGAAACACATCTCATCTTCTTCATCAATCTTCACATAAATTTTGTTTAGTTAATCCCAAATTCCTTTAAATATATTCGTATACTCTATCAGGTCTTGGCCTTCCTCCATCCTCAACCTATATAATCTGATATAACTTACTACTTGAGCTTTTTATCATATAAGATTTTTTTAATTTACTACAAGTAATCATGATGGAGTTATCATCAATAATATTATTCATAATATTATCTATGATGCAAAGTTGAATTAGTCAGAAACTTTGCCTTAACCTCCTCTTAATCTTCGTCACTCATCTTTTCTGATTTGACTACTCATCCATTCAATATTATTGTTACGTCTTATCGAACAAAAAGATCCTTCGTCCTCATTTATCATATAGTAAAACTATTTCTTCCATCAAATTTCTCTATAGCATAAACAACAAAAACAATAATGTTGGATCTTTTGAGCTATAAGATTAGTTATGGAGGATGAGGAAATTTTTAAAATAAAATAAAATACTTAGAGATCAATAATCAAAATTGATAGAAGATAGGATTAAGTTATGATTTAGATATGATTTAAATAAGATTAAATTAAGATTTAGATATGATTTTTCCAACTTAACGAGGAAATCATGTAGGTTAGTTACGGAAATCCTCCTATCTTCACATGTATAAATTATAATGAATTAATAAATTGACATCAAAGCTGGAAACTTCTAGTGCCCGTTGGACCCTGTTGGGTTTCTCAATTCCTCTACTGAGGCGTTATTTTGCACGAGGCCATCTTCCTTTTGCACCACCACTGTCGCATCAGTTCCAACAAGCAGCGGCACCTTCCCTACCCATCAGCAGCAAATTCTTTCTCGTTGTCAAATGACATTAAATTTACGACCACAACATTCCTCTCACTGCCCTTCAGATCTACCAATTACCCTAGTCGCAGCAGCGTTAGACCTTCACCGTGGTTAACAGCACAACAGTCTCCTTAATATCAGGTCAAGATCTGCGTCCTTTACAAGAGCTTGATCTTGTGGGGGCATGATAGTCCGATCTAATCGGATTGTCGAATTTGGCTCCAGCAGAATCATTTGTCCCTTTCTTCAGATTCATTGTCATCGGTTCAAGATCAGCGTCCTTAGTTTAAGATCGACGTCCTTACAGGAGCTCGATATTGCAGGGGCATGATAGAAGATAGCATTAAGTTAGGATTTAGATATGATTTAAATAAGATTAAATTAGGATTTAGATATGATTTTTCAAACTAGAGGAAATCACCTAGGTTAGTTAGGAAAACTCTCCTATCTTCACATATATAAATTGACGATGAATCAATAAATCAATTAGATATTTTCATTAATTCTTCTTATTTCCAACAAAAATCATATCAAAAAATTAATATAAAATTAATGTGGTTCCAAAAATCCTATCTACATCGATGAAGAAAATCATATTCTTTAATATATAAGATCAATTATAATGTTTTTGAGTTATCACACTTATGACTTCACTTATTCACCTCTCATATAATCTTAAAAAGAAAAAAATTAAACCATCTTTATGAATAATAGAAATCATTCTCATGAGCACTCAAATATATATTTATAGAAATAAGTTCTAATTTTTAAGAAGTTTTAATTTAATTATGGCTCGATCAACTAATCTAAATATCATTAGGATTGCTAAAATATTTACTAACCTTAACAATTTTATCATAATGCAATTTTCTGATTATGGCCCTCCAAGTAAAATAATAATATATTTTTGACATGTATTGAGCCGATTTGATTAAATCCAAAGGATAGAAGTGTTTTTTTATTATGAGTTAAATTGAGACAAATCAACTAAATTTTACGCGGAGGAACATTACACCGCCCAATCGAATAAAGGCCGACAACATACCAACAAAAGTGAGCATCGAAGGAATAGCCCCAATTCTTCTCCCATACCCAATCTCCTCCTCCTTTTCGATCGATCCCTTTGACAACTCCTCCGCCTCTTCCTCCTCCCTTTTCTCCTTCCAATGGCCACCACGCTTTTCCTCCTCCTCTCTTCCGCCTTCTCCCTCTTGGTTCCGCCATCCTCGGCGGCGCCGGCGCCCCTCTGCCCGAAATCGGACTTCGCCTTCGTAAGCGACCTCACATCGCAGTGCCCTCGCTGGATCGACATCCGTTCGCCGCTGGAGGTAACGCTTTGCTATTCGCTTTCTATATTATTGATTGCCTTCGAAATATGAGGCCTTGTCACTAAATTAACTCTTCCTTCTTGCTATTTGTCGTGGGGCTTCAACGGTTCCGCGCCGGTTGTTCTAATCAAGGGCTAATTCACCTGATAAATGAGACTTTGTAATCGTGACAAAGGCTTATCCCGAAAAACAACTGCGAAATCGTAACTTTCGGATGTATATTTATCCGAGCATGGGATTCGATCGTGAGAATTCTTGCGTCTTTTATTTTGAATTTGAATATGATTGTTACGGAGTGCGCATGTGGTAGTGTGGAAATATGCTGATTCGTGCAGATTCTTATGGTTTGTAGTAAACTAAATTAGGACTACTGTTTGATGTTCATTTGCTCACTATGGAACCCTGATGATGATGTCTAATATTGCTTCTTTTCTTCATAGTAGCTTAGAAGAAAGAAAAAAGCTCTTGTGTCCATACTTGTGAATATCCTTTGTTGTAAAAGATTACAAACTCGGAAAACGTTTTCCTAAACAAAGAAATGTTCGGTAAAGAAAGAGGAATAGTGTCAAGGACTGATGCAGCAGGCAATCTTAGTGGTAGAAGCTTGTGATGGCTGTCGAAGATGGTGGTTGTACTTGGTGGTAACAGTGATCATTGTTATCATTTTTCTTGTGAGTAGTTGTGATAGTAAGATTAGTTTTTTGCAAACTAGGAGACCAGGCTTCAAGTCATAAAAATAACCTCTCTGCTTGTAGAGGTAAGTGTATCAACCATCTCTAGACCTTGCATCGGTGAGAACAATGCTTACTGGTTTGTCCTTGCACTTGTACTTGTGAACAGCAGTTGTGCAGTGATATCTTCTGGTGGCAGCAACAGCAATAGTTGTTGGTTTTAAGAGGGATTCCATAGAGAAGTTTTTCTTTGAGAAGTCAGGAGGTCCAGATTTCATAGATAACTTGTTAGTTCTTTTCTAAAGAGACTCTTCAAAAATGTGTTCAACTAAAAATTTGAAGCTACTTTTTTGCTATAAGAGCCTCAAAAAACCTTTCCGTAAACTAAGACAAATACACCCTTAGTGTTACATGTGTTATATTTGCTCTTTCGAAATGCTCTATCTTTTGGAAAGACCCATATGGTGTCTCGTTGGAATATATAAATCTTATTCAATTTTTGAAGCTAATTAACAAAAAAATTGTTTATGATATAGTAGATCATGTGAATATGGAACTATATCTATGGCTGTATCACTTATATATCTTTTCTTTCAAGATTCCAAATATTCTATACTATGTTGTATATTTGTGTATATATATATATATATATACATAGACATATACATACACATGCATATACACATACACATACACATACACATATACATACAGACACATAGACATTTACATACATACATACATACATACATATATATATATATATATATATATGGTTTTTCTGTTTCTTTTTAGTTATCTGAGTCTGTCTGCAGAAGATATTATTGTACTAAAAAATGATGCTTAGGAGTTAATCTTCTTTGCACCTTGGTTGTTTATTTGAATAGATCTGATGTTGCCCTTTTTGCTTCTGAAGGTGGACGGAGAGTCTCTTGACATAGAGTTGAATCATGGTGAGAGTAATGGTTATTACTCCGTTCTGTTCTATGCTTCGTGGTGCCCATTCTCAAGCAGTGTTCGTCCCATTTTTGATGTTCTTAGTTCCATGTTTCCACAAACAAAACACTTTTTAGTTGAAGAATCTACCACCATGCCAAGGTATGCAGTTGTAATCATAGGTGTCGATTTGTTGTGTTAATAACTTGGGTTTTCTTTTTCAGTGCTTGACTATGCTGTCTCATTTGTTTTCTTCTCACTTGCAACACAGTATTCTCTCTAGATATGGAATTCACAGCTTTCCAGCTATAATGCTGGCCAACCGGACAGGAGTGATTCGATACCATGGTGCTAAAGATCTCGGTGCTTTTGTCCATTTTTACAAGAAAAATACAGGTTGGTTGACTGTTAGCTTTTGTTGCATTCATTTGTCACTATCCAAGTCTTCCACATCTGATATGTTCTCCATGCTTTGCTAAAACCTTGAGGCATATGAGAAACATGGCCATGCATGTTATCAGGGTTCAGGTTTCTGTCTTGAGACTGACTGTCCTGAGATGGGACTGGTTTACTTTAAGATGGATAGAAATTTAGATGTTTATTGGGAGACTGGGCACCTCTTTGCCTTCAAGTCTCTTATTCAAGGACAAAGCCAACTAGATGTGACAAGCAACCAAGACCCAAGATACATAGAAAGTCGTATATTTTCTTTCGACGTGTATATTTACATATGTGTATGTACGTATATATTTTTGTATACATAATTTTTTCTTTATTATGACATAGTTCTTGACGATATGTTACTTTTGTGCTTTTTGAGATTTATGGTAGTCCTCGTGCTTAGCATATTATGGTTTAAGGAATCTAACTAAGAAAATTGGCATTATTTCATAATGCCCCTTATATATATTTGGGTTTTTTGCTGTTCTGTGCAGGTTTTGATCCAATTGCATACTTGGTCATCCACCAACCCACTAATTCAGGAAAGGTGAGGTCCCTAATGCATCAGACTGGATCTCCAAGGGAACTGATAACCAAGGAACCCTTTATGGTGCTTGGAGTACTTTTCATGTTCCTGAAGATAGTCCTATCCGTCATCCCTGTTATTTACACCCATCTCAAAGCTCTCTGGGTGTCACATGCCTGGCATCTGAACGTGCACGTCCTCGGCGAGTCGTCCCAGCTGTTGGTCCGAGTGCTACATGTAGTCGATGTCAAGAGACTCTGGAGCAAACTCAAGCTGGACAACAAGACGAGGAACCTGAGGAAGAAGGGAGCAAACAATGCTCGGGCCTGGGCTTCCACTCTAACCTCTGTGTCACTAGGTGAATCGTCCTCATCGAGACCGACCCCTGAGTCATGATCTCCTGCCGCCACTGCAGACTAAGTACTCTTTGTATCCTCAACACTTGGTGTCATCTGTTATCGTCCATCCATGTATGTAAGTCGGGAAAATTTTGAGTACCACGTCCTGTTGTGTATTGGATGTAAGGTAGATTGCATCCGAGATTCCGTAGCTTTCAGATACGAGGAATAGATCTCTTCATTTCATCATCTGGGGCTGCTCTCTCTCTCTCTCTCTCTCTGTCATCAGTTTGGTCGTATAATGTCTCATCAATCTGAAGCTTGATGGAACCGATATTTTACAGCGGGTAATCTTTGAACGCCCGATATTTTGACTTATTTTTCATTGTCTCTATGATGGATGGTCAACAAAATTATACTTTCATGTTAGCAATACAAGTAGAGCGATTACTACTTGTGATCTCTACTTATCTACCTGAGTTCATCTCAGACTCAAAATAAAGGATAGCTAAATTTGATTTTGAGCAGTTTATGACATGGGGTACTCCAAATTTTAATCTACTTGTGATCTCTACTCATCTACCTGAGTTCATCTCAGACTCAAAATAAAGGATAGCTAAATTTGATTTTGAGCAGTTTATGACATGGGTACTCCAAATTTTAATCTGGCATGTCAGACTGTATCCCATCTATGTTTCAACATGATAAATCAACTCGAATATCCACTAAGATGCATCAAAGGAGGAGCAACAAAGCAAGTGAGGATATGATGATTGGTCGGCAGATGCAAGATTAAGGATACGCAGTTGCCTTATTGGACACTTCTTCTTCTTCTTCTTCTTCTTCTTAATAGACTCGGAGGCATACACAACCTATTCAACTTGCCCCGCAATTAGATTACACATACATACATATGTCAACTACATATTGGATATTCTAAGATCCAACAAGTCTCATCACCAATGAGTTCTCTTATGAGCAAGTTGCAGATAAATGTTCAGAGTGAGATGGAGACTGGCATGCAACCCCTCCGAGCTTACATCGGCTGCTGCTCTTTGGGTCTCCAATCATGCACGAGAGAGAGATGTAGGAACAGACTTCATCAACCGGAGACAAGTCTCCACCGGCGGGCCCAGCAGCACCTGTCCCCCCCCCCCCCCATTTGTCACTAGTTGGAAGGATAAGTCCTCAATCAACCTCCCTCCTCTCACCGAGAAAAGACATGCCCACTGCTGCTTTCTCCTTGAAATATCCCGCACAGCAAGACGAGCCTCTTTACCTTCTTCCCATGATCAGCCCCTAATTCTATGACACGCCCTGCCCTCACTCTCTCATGGAGAAAACTTACCTAGAGATGGACTTGGAGGAGGAGTGGGAGTTCCTCCCTGACAACAAGCGTTTCCCGGACTCCGGCCATGGCGGTAAGAAGGATGTGTTGCTCAAGGAGATCATAGTGGATATGAACTACTTCATCTGCCCCTCGCGCCCCACAACTTCCAAAGAAGGTCTGCTTCCGGTTATCTCGGTGGGGAAGAGCTCAGACGATGCTGCTGCGGGCAGGGAATTCAAGGACATCGGTGTGGTCGCACCGGTGATCCAAGCGAACCAACCCGATGTGGTGTCTCAGGTCTTCTTCAAGAAATTGAAGGACAACGAATTCGTCGACATGAAAATGGACTCTCCCAAGTCCAGCACCAGGGGCGCCATCATGCCCCATGCAGAACCCGAGCATGTGCAGCTCAGGGAAAACGAGGAAGAGGAGATGGAGACGGAGAAAGAGAAGGATCGCACAGGGCCCGAGTTCAAAGGTAAGGCTTGTCGGGATGGCTTTGGGTTGACCATATGCAACTGGAGATTAGCAGGTATCGGGGCCTTCTGCTCCATGGGTGCAGCTGCTGCTGCTACCATCTGCATCTTCATCCTCGGCGGCCGGCAGCAGCAGCAGCGGAACCACAAGATCCAGTTCAAGATCTACACGGATGATAAGGTGGTGTTCATCGATCGACGGAGACGGCGTTTGGTTCGGCCAATCACTCCACTCTAAACCAATCTAAGCTTCCGTCATGTGATTGCAGAGGTTGAAGGAGGTGGTGCAGCAGACGACCAGGCTGAAGCAGGCACTGTCAGCTGCGAGGGCAGCTCCCATGCCGAGGGCGAACATCACGTTCGGAGGATGCTACACCAGCGTTTGATCCATCGCTCCACGAAACACTTCAGGAATCAGCACCGCCAGATATGATGGAGGAGGAACAGTGTAACATGCATGCGATCAATGATGTACTCACAATAGAGGAAATAAATTGCAGAAATCTTGCCTGTGTTTTCTTTACATATGCTAATATATATACTATCGATCAATTGCAACAAAGAGAGAGCAGGATTTCATGGAACGTTGAAGGAGTCTAGTCTCGCTCATGCTGATGCAGCTAAAAACCTATGCGTTGGAGAAGCCAAAGCTGCCATGAATGCTGATCATTTCTACTGGCACCAACAAGTTACAGCTGTTGTTTGAGCTTACTATATTTTAACATCATCCTCAGTCCATTGGTTGTCGACACTAAGATCTTAAGATCCAATCTCGTCTTCATGCTCTTCATCTACAATCAAAAAATGACCTCAATAGATCTATCTCCAATTGCCAATAAGATCTTTTTTCTTTCCTTCTTCTTCGTCTAGTGAGATCTAAGAAGGAAATATATCTTTCAGCCAGCGAATAGGGAATCGACGCAGTCAACGGTGATACTGACCATGAGTTGCGAAGCACACACGGCACCGTGGTGTGTGTGGGCTACATTAGCCTCGGCTTCCATTTCCTTTTCACCTTGTCATTTTGCATCCCTTGTTCGTATGCATTGAATCTGCATCTCTCAGGGATTCCAAAGCATTCCATCATGCATATAACCAGATGCGTACTGACAGATAGACTCTTCCTACACGTCTCTCGACCTCTCACCCTCTTCAATTTGATCTTTCTAAGATTCTCATTTGATACACATCCCATGGGAGACCTCCCAAGATGGTGACGTTAGAGTCAATCGAGCACTCCAGGCTATGAACCCAGGGTAACTCGATCATCAATCCTCTGCAAAGGTGGCTCCCTGACAAGTTCTAGATAGTGCGGCTTCATATCCTGCCACTTGAGAAGCAAGGAGCAATGTCGTATGGTATAGGTAGCATCGACGTATAGTGGACGGACCGATCGATTGAGGCGTTAGCACGCATTAAATAATTGTGTACTTCGACCCAAGGACAGAGGTATAAAAGTCACCTCAGGAAACTGGATAGGGGGTCGAACTCTCAACACTTTCACAATACAGTTCTCTTCCCTCGAGAGGTTTTAGGGCTTTGGTCTTGAGTAATTTAAGCATCAAAGGGGTTAAATCGAAATCCTTCCGTCATGTTCTGACCTTTGTGTAGAGCGCAGATGGCCTAAAGGTCAAAAAGATCAGGGGAGCAGACGTGCCACCCTGTGACGTAACCTCCCACTAGTATTCTCGGTGAAACTGTTAGCGGTCCTGTGCTCTCAGATTGTACCTAACCGTGCCAACACCTCGACCACAACATAAAATACGATAACATCATTGTTTTTCATGCTTTCGTAATGTTTTATCATGTGTAATATCACTTAAATGAAATGTTAATTTGATGGTTAGAAAGCATCATCATATTTACCTTACAATATTTTGAGATAAAGCATACCATTATAAAATAAATAATTTGTGATCAAATTTGATAAGATCATTATTTTTTAGTCAATTTGGATATGACATGCCTAGTTTAGGATATTTTAAGTCAAAATTTTTTAATAATTATTTTTTTATGATGTAGCTCAAACGGTAGAGTGCTCGCGCGAGAGGTACGGGTTCAATATCCCGCATCTCCATTTTTATTATTATCGTATAAGATTAATAATATCAATTTTCTTAGTAAAACAATTCTAGAAATAAAAGGGGATGTAGCTCAAACGGTAGAGCGACCGCTTTGCATGCGAGAGGTACGGGGTTCGATACCCCGCATCTCCATTTTTATTATCTTTGTAAAAGACAATTAAAACTATATAAAGTTTCTTTATAAAATAACTCGAAAAGCAGAAAGGGGATGTAGCTCAAACGGTAGAGCGCTCGCTTTGCATGCGAGAGGTACGGGGTTCGATACCCCGCATCTCCATTTTTATTATCTTTGTAAAAGACGATTAAAACGATATAAAGTTTATTTATAAAATAACTCCAAAAACAGAAAGGGGATGTAGCTCAAACGGTAGAGCGCTCGCTTTGCATGCGAGAGGTACGGGGTTCGATACCCCGCATCTCCATTTTTATTATCTTTGTAAAAGACGATCAAAACTCTATAAATGATCTTTATAAAATAACTCCAATAACACAAAGGGGGTGGAGGTCAAACGGTAGAGCGCTCGCTTTGCATGCGAGAGTTACGGGGTTCGATACCCCGCATCTCCATTTTCATTATCTTTGTAAAGACGATTAAAACTATATAAATATTTTGTATAAAATAACTCAAAAAACAAAAAGGGGGTGTAGCTCAAACGGTAGAGCGCTCGCTTTGCATGCGAGAGGTACGGGGTTCGATACCCCGCATCTCCATTTTAATTATCTTTGTAAAAGACGATTAAAACTATATAAAGTTTGTTCATAAAATAACTCCAAAAACACAAAGGGGATGTAGCTCAAACGGTAGAGCGCTCGCTTTGCATGCGATAGGTACGGGTTTCGATACCTCGCATCTCCATTTTAATTGTCTTTGTAAAAGACGATTAAAACTATATAAAGTTCCTTTGTAAAATAACTCCAAAAACACAAAGCCGATGTGGCTCAAACGGTAGAGCTCTCGCTTTGCATGCGAGAGGTAAGGGGTTCGATACCCTACATCTCCATCTTAAATAAATAAGTATATAAAGAAACTTTATAAAATAGTTTTTTTATAAAATAGTTTCTTTGCCAAGATAGTTTCTTTATAAAATAACTCCAAAAAAATAAGTATTTTATAAAGTTTGGTACGATCTTGGCAACCTGTCACTTTGGTACGATCTTCTTTTGCTCCGTAAATATAAATACATCTATTGTAGTCTACGTTGGGGGACTTTTTTCCAAACAACTCTTCCCAAAAACTTTTAAAATCGACCCCTCGACCTGAGGAGCCGCAACTCAATGAAGCCCATATACCTCGTCGAGCTTCCCCGAGACTTCAGATCCAGCTAAGATGATCATGCGCATGTGGGCCAAATCGTGCCGTGCTGACTCCTCGTCCATGACATAAAATCTAGTAACACCTAGGGAGACAAATAATAAGAGACCTTTTGTCTCTTAAGCCTATAGCTTTAAAGGGCTGATCTACCTCTAAAACTTTAAACACAATATCTCAGGAGGTAGAGCAAGGGACACACACCCTAACTGTCCATAAGAGAGAGAGAGAGAGAGAGAGAGAGACTTGTCTTAATTTGGAGAACAATGGACTGTTTATTCATCTTAGAAAAAAAAAATCTTGGACACAAATCCTCCATATATTTAATAGAGGTAGCTGTTTGTGGTGAGGATATAAATGTTGGATGATTTTTGAAGCATACGAGGAAATAATCTCTCACCAAATGTTAAAACGGAGTTAAGTAAGAGGTTATGCTTTGTAAAGAGATCATCCAACTGAGAGTTCAAATGAAGGCTTCTTCTACTCAAATTTGGCTACTTAGATACTAGAAAACACTAATAAGATTTCAGCTTCAACCACCAAATTGTACATCAACATCATCACCAACATCAACAACAATGAATCTAGAAAGCTAATTCTCAAACAGGAAAAGTTAGGTTCAATAATTAGCGGCTACTTAAGAGCAAACTAATAGCATTACGGTAGATGGGAGTGAGATGCACACAGGAGCAGAGAAAGGAAGAACCCACTCATTTGATGGATTTAGTTGATGCAGAAATGGCAGATTTTTCTCAGCAAAATTACAACTTTTTTTTTTTTTTGTCTGCAGCTATGCCATTAATAGATTAGTACAATAGAAATATCCAATTCATCCACTCATAACTGTCAATCACAAATAATATGTAGCTTAATAAAACATTTTAAATAAAATATAATTGCGTCCATTAAAAGCATAAACTATATAAGATAATATTTTATAGAATGAAATCTACTTAAAAATAATAATTAGAGAGGAGAGTTGGTGGGGTTGTGTTGTTGTGGCAACAAAAGAATAGTTTCGGGCTTTTGGTGGAGCCATCAGTGGCTACAGATGACATCAGCAAACAGTTCGATCCGCAGAAGATTCTACTTTTTGGTGGCTGTTGACAGAAAGATTTCATGCCTAACTCGCACGTGCGCGTGCCCTCCTCTCATCGCTTCCCTTCTTCCTATCGGCGACTTAATTCCACGAAATCGACGTCTCCGCTACCTTACAACCACATCGAATAGACCGACCACCCATCACTGTGGAGACGGAGATGCAGAGAGAGAGAGAGCACAGAGCTCATTCTTCTCTCTTCTTTCCTTATGCATTATGATCACAAAGAAGAGTTTAACACAACACACACAAACACACACACAACACGATGAAGATGATGATGATGAAGATGAATGTACACAGTCTGCTCATCAAAACCTTACGTTCCCCCCTCTCCTCTTTCCGCCCCTCCTGCTCCTCCGAGGCCGAAAGCGGCGGCGGCGGCGGCGGCGGGGGGGCGCGACTCCGCCACGATCGACCACAGGATCTGCACGTCTTCGTATGGGCACGACTTCACGTCCTCGTACAGAATGTATATCCCCCTCCCTGTCGACACCGTCGCAAACACCGACATGAAACAAAGAGAAAGAAAGATCGACCGAAACAGTAGCTGCAATGGGGGGAGAGAGAGAGAGAGAGAGAGAGAGAGAGATCACGTACTCTTCCTGCGGGCAGAATGCAAACGGATCCACAGCTTCTTGAGCGGGGAGAAGAGGGACCGAAGCCACCCCATATGGAGCATCAGCGGCGACGGCAGGATGTTATCTTCTCATGAGAGAGAGGAAAGGGAAGGCGTTTGCAGTCCAAGCCATCGGCAACACGCACATACATACCGTCTCGGTACCATGTCACTGTCAACCTCTCTTCTCAAAAGTCATTTCTTGCCTCTGTACCACTCTCTCTCTCTCTCTCTCTCACCAATGATGGGAAGCTCCACTCCAGGAAAAATTTCCTTTTCTTGGACCAATCTTGCAAGATATCAACTCAACTCGAATCATCAAATGACATGGGCCTACCTTCTCCTCCAAGCGTCAACCAAAACAAGGCAGAAATAAATTAAGAAGCTGATACTTAACTGGCAATTATTATGGCATTGCTCTCCACATAGGTTCCGTCGGCGACGGGGATGAGCACGAGGACGGTGCGGTTGGCTCGCTGGCCTTCTCTCCCGCCGCTGCAGTGGCAGTAAATAGCTCCACGCGTCACGCGAGCTGAGGCATGGAGATCGACGTCACCTGAGACGAAGCTGTCGCCCAACCATTACTCTTAATTATGACGGCCAATAAAACTCCTCTTTTACAGAATTAGTTTACCTGATGTCCACTGTCATAAAGAATGTCTCCAGTTGCCACGCCAATTGCCTTTTCAACTCTCACCTGCCACTTGGAGTCATCATTTATTTAATCCTCTCAAATGCAGTATAATAAAATTGAGCAATGAAACTTTTACAGCACAAGAACACGATGAACTCGGGAAGTCAAAACGCTTGCACAACACATCAAAATCTTATCCCTGCAACCAAAACCCCCAAAAACACAAAAAAAGCTTGTTTCCCTCCTGCTCACATGAGCTGCATCAACTTGTTTTGGCTTTTATTAGGCTACTCGATGTGGCACTGTGCATGCAAAAGATAGAATAGAATAGGAAATCCAACAATCACTTCAAATGGATTCCAGTGCAAGTATTCAACAAAGATAACAGAGTAAACACAGGTTTGATGGCCCCACTAAACCTGTTCTCGATTCATTAGGAGTGACACTGTTCTGTTTCATCGGCACATCGTAAAAGGCATTCACTGAACAACACAAAGGCTGGTAGTTCCAAAAGATTTGAGCTTCTTTAATGTAGCAACACAGCTCACCTCACTCTCCTTACATAGCAATCGGATTCTAGATAGAATACCACAAGAAACTTGGAATATTGGATCACAAACAGGGGGTTATCCAATGGTCGTGAGAGATGACACTATTAGTGAGAAGAGAGAGAATAATGTACCTGGTCCATCTTCTTGACTTCTTGCATTTGCTTTCCACTTCACCTTCCAACCTGTCAAGCACAGAACATATTTAATCTTATCAGAGAATTAAATTGCATGTTCCAAGGATGCAGATTAGGATCCTAGTGAAAAGGCACTGTAGAAATTTCTACACCCAAGACAACAACAAAATTCATCTACTTTGAACATCACCTCACATTTATATAGAAATCCAAAGCTATCTACATGGCACATCTCCTCCTCTGTTTCCTCCTACTGGTACACCTGTTACTCTGTCTTCTCTTTTTCCTCCTCCTTCCCCTCTTCTTTCCCTTTTTTCACTCTGGTCCAGATGGTCCTGATTTATATGAGTGCCAGTACATTGTTGCATACGAAACCATTCTGGTCCAGCATGAACAGCAGACATTTTAAATCTTGATTTGAACAAAAAGAAAAACCTTCAATTAGTGTTAAAAATTAAAAATAACTTGAAGTTTTTAAAATCACTTACTTTTCGGATTATATATAAAATGTTGCCAATTTATGTGCTATAGTGGCTTGACTGGAGCTGCACAACTATTATGTTGCTGCGGTCATCACCATCTTGACGGAATGACTACTCTAAGCTGGTAGTTCAGTCCTGCAAGATGCACCTTCAGCAGTAAGTATGTTTGCAACTAGAATAGAGGCATTGTATTTATCTCAGCATATCTACGCTCCGACCTCCAAAAGCACAGAAAAATCAGAAAAATAACAGCTACTGATCCATGTTGTCTCCTTTAACTTTTGTCCTTCATCACCTGATACTGCAGATGTTAGTGCACTTTCCTTCTAAGAGCATTACTACTTCTTCCCTTGTAATTAATATAGCACAAATTGCTCATGGAATATATCAGTCCTTGATGATGCTATAGATTCAGCTTAATTATAATTGGAAATGCACTCTGCTCCATGTTTCTTGTGTATTAAGTAAATATTACTAAATACAAAGCACAAAAAAAAAAAATCATTTGCTTCAGGGTATGACCTGCTAGAAAAAAAACCCCATGCTAGAAAAAGGTCACATACATTTGAAGCATACCTTCAGGAGAATCACAAAACAATGTTGCCCCTTCGGCAGTTAGAAAAGGCTCATGCAGTAAATTTTTGGGGAGAGTAACATAATAAGAATAACACTTCTTAATGGTGCTGCAATATATATCTACGAATGTGCTGTATAACAACTTCTACCTCTTCAAAAAACTGGAAGCATATGCATTAAAAGGAAAAAGAAAGACTTTGTTAGCAGATTTTTTTTGTATAACAGAAGAAACAATCTTCGATCATCTGGAAAAATGACACTTCAAGCAACAAAAGCCTGAGTTTTTGTTTGACCTAGGCTTGAATTACATAACCGGGCACAGCTCTTGTCAAAAGTTGCTGAACATCAAGAAACTGCTTCAGATACCAAATAAAAATGAATGTTACAGTGCATAAACTAATAAAAAGTATATTCACTAACAATCTGTATGCTTCTAATGGGGTGATAAGAGATACTAAATCGGATGCTGGTTATGGTGTATAAAATGATAAAAGTATAATCACCCTGAATCTGTGGGCTTCCAATATGAGACATAATATAAAAACAACATGTTAATTCCCAGAACCCACTAAAATATAACCTGACTGAAAAAAGGAAACTTGTAGTAGCAATCTAAAGCACATCAATTACCTCTCTAAGGAAAAATAGGCATAACATCTGTCCAACTATGACATCAGGACAGCTTCAACATGCTGTTCGTTCTGCAAACCAAACAAAAAAGTTAATCATCACCAGTACATGACTCCTATGTGCTCTTGGTAATAAATAGAACAAAATAATTTAAAACAATTGCTGTTGTCGTAGTGACATTAGCAGTAATCTGTCAAAGAGAATTAATAATTTGGCTCTAAACAATAGAAAGTGCCTCGAACCTGTTTCAAAATCATCAACTGGTTTGTTGATTCATGGAAGGCCCATCACCTAGAAGCATCCTCCAGAGATGTCATCCAAAATGTTTACACACATACAATGAAGATAAAGTGCACAACATATCAACTTACTGACAACACAAAAGAATCCAAAAAGTCCAGCAGTTTGGATGATCTCACAACTTGATTCCAATGGTGCAATACAATCTCCCCATTACTACCTCCATTGGTATTGCACATATTAAGTGATGAATATATCTCGCTATTTTTTACTAATTTGAAAACATATAAATATTAAGCCCCGTGAAGGGCGTGTCTGTGTGAAGCATTATCAGAGAACTGGGGAGCATTCTTTCAGAGTCCAAAAAAAACGAAGACAAATATTTCTTTAGTTGTTATCCAGACAAGAACCAAACAATCATCTAATCAACAGTCATTTCCATACTCATACACTCAGTAGTAGTATCAATGTGAATTCTGTATCTCAAATTATTGGATGTATATGAAAAAACATACTTTTTATAGAAATGGTAAAAATAACTAAGACTTACTAAGGAAATGACCGTTCATAATTACAATAAGATGTGTCGATAAGGTGGGTCATTCATAAAAATCTTTCAATGAGTCACATACAAGTCCATCACCTCACTTTTAGCAAGTAAAGGAATTCTGAGTCCCCATTTCTTGAATGAGTTTAACAGAGAACATATCTTATCCACACAAAAAGTACAACATTAAAACCTGATCCAGATAATGCACGAACTCACAAGAGAGAAGAAACATATATATGTCAGAATCTTCCCAACTACTCAAACAGGAGAAATAGCAAACGAAAAGGAAGTAAATGGGAGGCTCACTGGCGTTGTTAAAGACAAATCATATGCTAAATTTTGTTAGCACACCAAGGAAAAGGCAAGGAAGTAAAAAGTATCCTCTTGCCTTAACCTATTCATTTTTCCAAGCGTGTAATATCAATGAAAAGCCAACACCTTGCAATTGTGACTGCTTGAAACCCTGAAACCATGGCAACAGCTTCTCAGCTGAGGGGCAAGTTTGAAACATGAAGACAGCATTTCCACCAGGTACACCAAAGAGCCAGCTGTGGACATCCCAAAACACCTCTACAGGGAGTCCATCGATCAGGATTGTCTGGTTTCCACGAAACTTCCAAGCGAGTCGCTTCACTTGCATTACCCGCTTCCGGTCGATGTGTATCTCAAGGCATGGATCTTTAAGCCCGACCGTGTCACACTCAATTACAACATCATGAGCTTTCCCATTTTCGCAGAACTGAGCCTTGGTACAGTAGAGGTTCTTCCCAGATATATGTTCACGCTTGGCTACGAAGGCCATATTCGAAGTGGAAGGGACTGCGGCAGTCTTACGGTAGGCCTCCTTGGCCAGATCACCGAGCAAGAGGACCATCCGTAGATCAAAGACAACCGCAACATAGTAACCTTGCAAAGGCTCGGGCCCCGGCCCAAACTTGGCAGCAGACAAGTCCCAGACGATGTCGACCTTGCTACTCTCCACCTCCAAGCTCTTAGACCCTTTCCTCTTGGAAAAAAGCCACGGCTTGATGTCCACCTTACAGAGACACTGGCCATCGCCATCGTCGATCCCGACACTCAACCCTTGGCCCATCAGGGTCTTGCTCCACGTAACAGCGAGGACGCAAGAACGGCCGCCGCGTCGCGCCCGGTAGAAGTAAGTCACCAGATTGTGCGCGGTCTTAACGGCGCCGCCGGACGAGGAGTCCGAAACCTGAACTCCGCTCTCGCCGAAACAAGAAGGGAAATCCCTCATGCTGATCCCCCAAGGCAGGCCTCTTCCGACGACGCGATGAGGAGACTCGTCGGCACGATCCGGCCAAGATCTCTCAAGGACTTATCACAAACACCGTCCCGGCGTGTCGCCGTCACGAGACCCCCCCTCCCTTTTTTAGGGTACAAAGCAGAGGATTTCGAAGCGAATCCAAGGACAAGGAAGGCCTCACGACCACAGAATCCAATCAGCACTCTTCAAGGCTCATCTTCCCTTCACAACTCATCTTCCTCAACTTCAAGGCTCCAGAGAAGCCAGAAGACGATTCAAATCCCAACTAGAAGAGCCAAGGACTCCGCTAAGAGCAGGCAAAGGAGGAATCTTGCCTTACTCCGACCGCTGAAATGCCACCGCACTAGCGCAGTCCTCAGCACGAGTAGTGGCGCCCATAATGAGAAGGAAGACCAGCCAGCTGCAAAAGGGCACGACGGCAGCAGCAGCCCAAACCTTTTATTTTGGAGAGTTGAGTTCAACTCCCACCCCTCTTGTACTTGAAAAATGTGTGAAACGAACTCTTAATCTGCAAGCCTTAATACTTTAATCAAGTACTGTCATTAGCTTTAATCCATGATTTATAAAGAGCTTAACCATATAATCTAATTCGATTTCATAATAAGCATGACTTGCCAAACACGGGGGGGGGTTGTGAGTGCAAGTAAGAAATGTTTGGATGTTGTGGATAAATCAAGACAAACCAAGTTTGGACATACCCTAAAAAGGTGTAATTTTTGAAGGATGTTAGGCATGTAATGTTTTTGAAGGATAAAATTGCATGATGCTGTGGCAAACAGAAACCATAGTAGGTTCATCCATCCTCCTCTGTTCTCCCACCCACTGCCATTTTTCTTTATTTTAAGTGGCAATCACAAATAAGAATTATGGACAGAGGTGGGGAGCCAAAATGGCATCATTGTTGAAGTGAAACCATGGGAGGGAGACTGTAGAGCCACATGCGCTGGAGATTAACTTGTCCCAAAGCCAAAAGAAACAGAGCGATGATAAGAACACAGAGCACGAACAGATTCTGAAGACTCGTCACAATGGTTGTCCAACCGGATTGAGACCACCCTGTGTTGCCACTGTCAAGGATATGGCCATGATGGCATTCTGATATGAAAGGGCGACATTTTATTGTGTGGTAGCTTTCACAGGACACGTCCGACCCGAAGAAGCAACAGTTCGTGTGAAGGCCCGCTGCCAAAAGAAGACATGAGCTGAAGCTTCAACCGAGGGGGAGGGGGCAAAGGCACAAACAACAGAGCTTTTCTCAGCTTCTGTGCAACAGCTGCTCCTATTTGCCTCATTCCATTCCTAAGACACCAACCCAATCAATAGGAATCAGTGAGCATCTGGTGAAGACATCAAGAGGGGTTTCTTTTTCTTCAAGCCAAAGGGAAGAAGAAGAAAGGGTGTCTCACTTTCCATCTATGTCATCATACAAAATCCTTTGGCTTCAGATTGGGGTGTCTCTCCATAGGACACGCCCGTGACTAATGTGGGCTCCGTTTCTTCCTTTGCTTTGAGCATGTTGAGCATGGGAATCCAGATCTAGTCCGCTTGCTGGATCCAGCTATAACTTTTAGGCCCTGTCTTTTGCATTTAAATTTATATAACATGACTATTTTTTTTCTTTTTTATACAGATAACATGTTCGAGCATACACATATATGGTATATTTGCATAAAAAAACTAAGGTGAGGCTAGAAATATAATAAGACATAACATTCTTGTTCCTGCAAGTTGATAATTAACAAACTATATGTGTAGCTCCATTAAATGGGTCCACTCCTAATCATGAAAACTACTCTAATCCTCTCGGTTGAAGTCATCAAATAAACTACATAATTATTCTCATGCTATAGCAAAACAAAAAAACTCGGTAAATGGTATATCAGGTTGTAAGTGCTATAACAATATAATGCTTAATTGCTCTGCAAAACTGTTGCAACCTATCTACTAAACACCATGTCAAGTGGTAAACTAACGGCAATACAATATTTGCATAAAGTAAATTCTTACCAGGACTTGGTATTCTGTAGGTGAACTGCAGTATGATATATTAAATGCACATCTCCGAAACATATAGTCCATGTATTGAGAAATGCAACCAAACCAAAGGATGGTGCTATTAAGTCCAGAAGTCTTCAGTTTACAGATTAATCCATTGAATAATTCTGCTTGATCCTGCGATGAAGATTCACCATTTTAGCAACTACGCAATATAATACATAAGAAATGCCTGATAACTCTGCAAACATCCTGCTTATGACCAGGTGTATCTGAACCTCCTCTCCAGCTCCATATGAACCAAGTACTCCACGGTGGTACACTTAAAAAGTGAAAGACTCTTCAATGACAGCTGCCGACTCCAAAACCAAATGCTATAACCATTGATGCATGTAATAAAAAATATCTTACAGGCAGTATACAAATGATCAGAAGCAATCATCACGCCAGTTCAACTAGCAACTAGTTAACTACAACATTGTACGCAAACCAAAGTCCTCGAAACCAAACCAGATGGAATCTTATTCGATTTATACAACTGTTTTCAACTTCATGCAGTTTCTTGAATCCAAATCCTCACTGTCTTATCATTATCAAGTCCAGCAGATGCAATTATGTTGTGTATGGGATGACAGGATACTGAAATTACAGTGTCAGTATGGCCTTCCAGTTTTTGAATCATCTGTTTGCTTTGGAGGTCCCAAATATAGACACACTTATCTTCCGAGCCACTAACTATATATTTGCCATTTGTAACAGAAAATGCAGACGTAATGCAGTATCTTCTGTTAACATGACCAGTGTAAATCTTCAAGAACTTCCCTGTGGAATAATTACATAGCTTCTGCAGAATGGTGGAAAGAGATTCATTTAGATGACACAAACAAGAGATATAATCATGTAAAAATCAGATCAAGCATGTCATCATACGGAAAGACCTACTTGTTAAGAATTTAAGCATATTTATCACAGCATACAAACATCAATCTTATGGATGAATCCACAACACAGAGTGATAAAAATGATGACGAACTTGCAAAATATGTCGAGAAAATTTATTTTGTGATTTTAGTTAGGCAAGTTAAAAAAAAAAAGGATCCACTTCACCATATGTACACTAGGTGGTAAAGCCACTTAAGATGTAGATGGACAATGGCAATAATATATATATCCAGGCTTGTGATGGATCTCCAGTTTGGCCAACAAGGATTCTGAGGTGCATAGAGTTCATTATAAAGTTTGCGGTGCTTATATTCATTCACTTTTGATATTAGTCTAATAATCTTGCCCAATTGCTCCCTATCTTATATTTAATATACTTGAAAAGAAATCGCAATGAACAAAAAAAGACCTGCAGAACTAATCATAATTTCTTTAAATAAGTATAAAAGAAACAAGATAGTTAAAAGATGGTGATCACAAATGCTGAATAAAAATGATGGTTGTCAAAGTTGATGAATAATTAACCTTCCAGAATGAGAGGTTACATATGTGTAGAATGTATGCCATTCTCTCTCCAGCAACCACATGTTGGCGAGTGTCGAAATGGTTTGTTCACAAGCATCATATATGGAAAAGTGAGAGAACATAGGCAGCTGTATTCAACTTTCCCAAAGAAATTATTGCTGAAAACATCAATCAAATACTGACCAGGTTCTGTATCATGCTAAATCACAAGAACATGCACACTGGGCTACTAGCACCAAAGTCACTGTCTTGCTATGTTGAGGAATCCAACAAATTGTACAAATAAAGTGTAACCTTTCAGCCCATATTTAAGGATTCAAAATATAACTGCTATCTTCTTCAGCAACCTTGTGGAGATACTGCAACACGGTAAATCTCAAAGCTCACCAGAAACTAAGCAAGAATTGACGAACCACATAGATAACCACTGTTTCATCTACTAAACCTTCCTGTCACTTGACCTCTTTCCGCAAGTGTAATTTACTGATAGGGTCAAGAAAACTTACGTCATGGTTTCTACAACATTTTATGCAATAGCCCCATGCAAAAGAAAGCTTTGGAATATCACCATAGTCCATATGATAACACCATTTTTGTATTCCCCATCAATGAGGGATCAGTTTAATGTATTTACCTTTCGAATATTTTTTTATAATTTGTGGTGTTTTGCAAACATCTCTAATATTTCTATTTAAGTTTCCTAAATTTCTCAAGGAGAAAAAAAAGGAATAAAATGAAGGAAAATTTGAAGAAACTAAATTTTGGTTTAATTGAAGATTCTATCTCGTTCGACAATTATTGAAACCTATCAATCAGGAAAAATCATCAACTCCAAATCAAATTTGAAATATTATCTGCTTTGAGGAAGGAAGAATAAGTGATTGCTGTGACTTGGTGTAATTGAATTCCTTCCTTATTTCTATATTTTCCTTTTAAGATTGTTCATTTGGGAAGCATATAAGAAGGGGAAAGGATTTGTAACTGAAAGATGAATGAATGGATGAATATTTTTTCCTCACATTATGTATGTGAGAGGTGACGTACCCTTTTCCAATAGTATACGATCTCATAGTTCATACGTGAGACATGATGAGATTTCAGACCTTCATCATTAGGAGCTACTCCTTAAGCAATTGATAATTTTTTCTATTATCTTTCTGTATTCTATCTTCCTTTTTTGCTCCTCTATTCTATTAAAAAAAAAAAGAACTCCCTCAACTTGTCAAAAACTCATCCTATATCAGATTTAACATTAAAATCAAGATGTTCCAAATCAAATTCGGTATTAGAGTCATGGTGGACTTACACTTTAGTATAAATTCTACATCGGTTCTTCTGCCCAGCCTACAATAGGTTAATTTAAATAGGGACCACCAACAATGCTATGAATCAAAATTGCTATATGTTGCTTAACCTAGATAAATTCCAATTTGTACTAGCCGATATGATCGATCTTTTAATCCATGATCAGAACATCTATTATCGAAGTTCTTAGTGAATGCCACCACCTTATTGCCTCCATTGTTTTCAGTTTGGTTATAAGATTGAAAATGAAATTCTATCAAATTAACCATGATGTCATGTGACTATAGTGATTAAGGTCCCATCAATCTTTGAAATTTTTTCTTGCAAAAATTCAGTAATATATTTGTCAACAAGATTTGAATAAGAGAAGAATAAAACAACCATAAATCATATGCACTAGCATGTCCGAGCAAAAAATGTCCCATAAGGAGGTTTGGTTGTTTGTAACACCATGGTATATACACTTCAACTGATTTTTCAACAGTAATGGTACTACATTTTTGCTCAACTCCACTACACTCGACTCCAGGACTTCTTTAATTATCTGGTGTCATAAGCTGGTGTGATGGGACAACCGATCCAATTTTGTTGAACATGAACTGCTGGCCTAAAATGTTTAATCCCAGATTAATGGTACTACACCCATTAGATACCTCTTGATTTTAACCAAAGTAATATGATCTAACATTAACAAATCTATCTTGCATCACAATCAGATAAAACACTTCCTCTGGTCTTGAATATCTTAATAGTATTTCAATTTTATTTGATAACTTGAGAGCATTTTTGCTCTTTTTAATTGAGTTAGAAGATTCCAACAATCTTCTTTATCAATACAATATTTATCAAAGTTTCCATCACTACCATTTCTACAAAACCAAGTACATTTATTCTTAGCCCAATACAATAAATAACAAGTCATATTATCCCAAATAGTTGCAATTGGCTACATGGATATTTATCCTGCTGTTAAGCTCTAAGTAGGGCATATATTGAAACTAGTTACATCAAAGTACCATCAGCAGTCTACAGAAACTATTCCCTACTCATCTAATGTCTTGATGTTCCTATCACCTTTATCTAACCTGATACTTGCAGTTCTAGCAAACCTCATTAAGTCCACTGAACCCTACATACTGACCTAGTCCATTGCATGGTCCTCTTAACTTCCCACTATCATGTATGTGAGATTAATCCTGCAATTATCCTCAGAATACTCAAAAATTGTTACAATGACAACAACTAGAAGGCACCCACTCGTAATTTATATTTCTCACACAAAAAATACTATTATGGTCATTAAGTTCACAACCATGGCTGGTTGAATTCTTAATTTGAACACATAATCTTGCATATTGAAGTTTTTTGCTTCTAGGTGTAGTTGATCTGCAAATAAAGAAACACCAACTACTAAGCACTTTAGTAGTCCAAGAATGTAACTTCAATCGAGGAAGCCATAGATGTAGCACTTCATCACTTCAAGTTCTTAAGAAAACCTAAGAACTTGGTTCTTGTTTCACCTATTTATTTCATTTCTTCAACACACCTAAAAAACCTACTGGTTTCTTCTATTTCTTAGACATTTTCAAATAGATATATAGATATGGAGTTATGAATAAGCCTCGAATTATGTTATCTGGTTAATTTTGTAAAAATAAAAAGTTCTCTTTTAGGTTGAAAAGAACAACAAAACCTTTTCTATCAAGAACAATCATCTATTGGGAATATATTTCCTGCTTCATGAGAATCAGACAGATAAATCTTGTGTCACAAGTACTTCATAGATACAGAATTTAACAAATAAATACGCTTTCTAAAGGGAGAATACATTGTAGTAGAGCTAGAAAAACATAGTTTCACAGAAATATATTATCATCTCAACATCCTGATTCTACTTCTTCCCTTCTTTTTCCTTTTTTTTTTTTTCAAGTTTAGTGTCTCTCTCTTCCTAAACCTAAGATAATAACAACCACACTCCATGGTCATCAATACAAGAAACTAATCATCAGTCTTCAAGTTTTCTGAAGCATCAAATGCTGTGGAGTAAAAACATTAACAATTGATTTTTCTGATTAAATAAAAACGGAGCCCAATCCCATTCTATTTGTAAACAGCAACAAATGTGGTATTAAAAACATCAACCGTTCAGGCATAGAAATTTACCAATATATTCTTTCAAAATAATTTGTATCAAGAAGCATAAATTTGAACGTTAAACACATTATTAACACTAAAACAAAATGAAAGGGATTGATGACATACTAGGGTGTCATCGAGGGTGGCAATTAGGATGAACTTGCCATTAGGGGAGAACTTGGAGAAGGACACAGCGGGGGTCTTGTCATCGATGAGCACCTTCAGGCACGCCCCGGAATCGGCGTCCCAGATCTTGCAAGACCCATCGTGGCTGGCCGACACGATGATGGAACCGTCCCTGATGAAGTGAACGGAGGTCACGGGCTCGTCGTGCGCCTCGATCGTCTTGATGCACTTGCCGCTCTTGACGTCCCAGATCCGCACAGTCTGGTCGAAGGAACCGGACGCGATGCGGTCCGAAGGAGGGTTGAAGTCGGCGCAGAAGACGAAGGAGATGTGGCCGCGGAAGGTCCGGACGCAGCCGTTGGAGGGTTGGTGGACGTCCCAGACGCGGAGGGTGCGGTCGTCAGAGGCGGAGCAGACGTAGTGGGAGTCGGAGGACCAGGCGAGATCGGAGATGCCCTCGGAGTGGCCGGAGAAGGTGGCGACGGTAGCGAATGTGTCGGAGGCCCACACGATGACGGTCTTGTCGAGCGACGCCGACGCCAGATAGAGGCCATCGTTGGAGAACTTGACGCACGAGACGGCGCGCCCGTGGCCGGTCAGCGTGCGCGAGAGGCGGTACGGCCGGTAGGGAGATGCCGGCGCCGCCTGGGCGGGACCGGGGGTGGACATGGGAACGAACCCCCGTCGATTGTGGTTTGGGGAGTTGGGGGTTGGGTCGCTGCGGCTGTTATTTATATTAAGTGAATAAAGTAATTTCTCCTTAACTTTCACTATTAATATTATACAAAAACGTAGATCATTACTATTTCTTATGCATAGAAATAATAATATATATATATATAAGCTTATTGTTCAATAATTTACCAATTTAAATTTACCAATGTAAATTTTCTTAGAACAAAATAGATTGACATAAATTTTTATGATAAGTTTATATCATCCAACTTCACTCTAGATTAGATTAGATACATGATATGCAATCATGTCACTAATATTTCGGTGACTAATTATATATTATTCCTTATAATTAGTTATCTTTAATATTTTATTTTTTATATTTTTAAAAATTATATTAAAATCTTTAAATATATAAAAGTAAAATATTTAACTATGTTTCTCTATATATCGTGGACTCAAATGATGAAAATATCATAATATTTATCATTGAACACGTGTTGAGTATGTATTACTTTGATTTATTATTGAGTATGTGTAATATTTTATATGAGAATAAATGAGAGTAATTATTTTATATTCATAAATATTAGAATGCAAGTGTAATTCTTTATAATATAATGATCAAAATACTAAAAAAATTAATTATAATGATAATCTAATTAGGCTTTGGACAACCTACAAATATGTCAACAATTTAGAAGACATCTTACTCTTATTAGAAAGTTGTTTTTATAATAGAGATCAATAGTCAATAATATCAATAATTATATGGTGCAATCTGAATATTATGCTCAGGCATAGGTTTGAAATGCTACAAAGAAGGATTAATCTTCAAGAATTATTGTTCCTTTTTGAGAGTTTAAAGAGAACATTTTTGCGCATCGTTGACTTGCGAGTGAGATAAGCAGATGGGAAAGCTTAGGCAGATTAAGGAAGAAGATAAGAGGGTGAGAAGTTTTTGGAAAACATCAACTTAATTAGTCCATATAAGGGGGGGGAGAGAGAGAGAGAGAGATTTATTTGATGCTAGTCGTTCATTAAAACATCACTACATCCACCTTCGACCTCCGTCACACTCAACCCCTCGATCCGTAAGTGCCGCTAAACTTGGATCTCCAGACTCCACTTGTACATCTCCTTCTCCGGCACCGGCAAGTTGATGGTCAGCAGCCCAGTCTCCTCCTCGTAGCCGAACTCCACTTCCGAGGAATCCAGGGTGCATTTGAGAGGCCGCTGGGACGAGTACGCCCCGAGACGACCGCAGCCGCGCAGCCGGAGGACCACCCTCGCCTTGCTCCCTCGGTTCTCGCCGAGGGCGCTGCCGTTGTCTCCGTCCACCGGGTCGGCCGACGTGACCTGCACGCCGAAGTGCTCCACCGCTCCACCGGCGTTGAACATGTCCAGCAGACCGATCGGCGCGAATGATATGTTTGGGGCGATGTTCTGCGCATGCACAAGGAATATGGAGATGACCCCTCGCTGCCTGGTGTAGTGAAGAATTGAAGGAGGGATCGAGTGATGTACCTTGAGAGGACAGACGTGGAAGACCTCGTATTCGATGACCTTGAGAGTCACCGGCAGCGCTGCGCCTTTTGGCAGCCGAATCAGCTCGCCTGAGAAATGCAAGAGAAAGAAACAGCACTACGGATCGAGCATATCTTTCGATGCTATTAAGCGAAGAGCAGAAAACAGAGTGAGCGATGCAAACCTGATTTGAAGGCATAGAGGACAGCTTGGCCGTCCCAGTCGGGGCCGGCGAGTTGGGCGATGGTGTCCACATCTCTGGCGGTGACGGCGCCGGTGAGCGTCCCGGGGGCAGCATCGTGCACGCGTGTCTTCTTGGCGAGCTTGCACCAGCCGGCGCCCTGGCAATTGAAGACACCCACCACGCCGGAGCACTTGTTGACGTTCCATATCTTGAGCAAGCTGCACCGGCGAGATGTATCAAGCGTCGTCTCTGTGGCTCGCCCTTCGCGTGGAATGGGAAAGGAAGAAAGAGAACACTGACCTGGTGCCGTCACGGGCTGGGTCGCAGAAGAGGCAGTCGCGTGTTGGGCGGCCGGGGAGCTGGGCGCGCAGGATGGAGCCGTCGGGCAGGACTAGCTTGTGCAGTAGCTCGAAGTTATGGTGTCCAGGTTTGTCACTGAGAGCGAAGAGGATCAACCCGGCGCTAAGCTTTAGTTTCAAGAGAGGGAACTGCATCGAGGACCGATCGCAGTTGTTTACCTGACATAGATGGGACAGCCACCAACAGCTCGAGCAGCGCCATGGTACTCTGCTGCTGGGTGGAGACTCTGTGCAGAGGAAACAGAGATGCTCGTCTCAGCAGAGCCCATAGTAGTAGTAGTACACAGTTTTCATGGCAGAACTGATTCTTCTACTTACATGGAACATATCCCAGTCGGGCTGCATGAATTCCCCCAGGAAGAGGGTGTTGTAGGCCACGGAGGAGATGTGGATGGTGTGCGACGCCGGGTCCCTCGGATAGAAGTCGTCGGATGCCCTCACCACCGCCGTCTGCTTCGCGCTGCACCGACCAAACCAAGATGGTAACACAAACACAAGCATTGGTGTCATCGACGGGCAGCAGCGGAGAGAGTTGGAGGCGTTGCCTGTAGAGGCCGTCGGTGTTGTGGCACATGCAGGAGATGCAGCCGTTGTCGGGGAAGTTGCGGGCGACGGAAGCCTCGAGGGCCTGGTGGTAGGCCCGGGTGAGGGAGACGCGGCCACCGTGGCCGCCCCCCAGCGTCTCGATGATGTTCTGGACGTCCACCTTGACGCCGTCGACGCCGCAGGACGCCAAGTAGGCGTGCAGCTCGTTGTAGAAGCTGAAGACCTTCTTGGGGTGGACGAGGCCCAGGCCGTGAACGGAGAGGCTGTCCAACGCGATGTCCGGCTGGTTGCCCATCACCCCCGGCGACTGCACCGGGTAGGCCAGAGCGCTCTCGTAGTGCTCCATCCCCTCCGCCGCCGGCTTCACCCCGCCCCAGTACCCGGCCATTGCATGCCACACGTACACATACCTGAAGCACAAAGCTCCGTCACTAAGAATCGTCATCATCATCAACAGGGAGGAATCGAAGCGCACCCCCACCTGACATTGTGGTGCTTCTTGGCTTCATCGACGACCAGCTCGAGGCCACCGCACTGGTCGATCTCCGCATCGCTTCGTTGGAATTTGGCGTTCTCCTTGATCCCCGTGAGCCGGCTGGCGAACCTGGTCAACGGCGACGGACATTTACCACGCCACCGCCAAACAACCACCCCGGTTAGCGACAGATCCCATAAAAAAAAGATCTCCGCTTACCCGCCTCGCTCCCCTGCCCTGTGATTGGTTTACGACGGTGATGGCCACCTCGTCGTCCAATCACATGGAAGCTAGACGGCTGTACGAGCGGGACCCATATGTGGGGTCACGGAAAAATAAGTAGTAGAAAGAGGCTCCTGATTCCTACTGTGCTCCTTCCTGGACGACGGCCGCCGTTTGATCCCTCGCCTCAGCGCCGATCTGCTGCCACCCGTCGTCTATGATGAGGAAGCGCGGCGGAGCACCGCCCTCGGACAAGCTGCAGAATCACGTGGGAGGAAAGGTTCCGATGAATTAACGGCCACCAAATGGGGTGTCTGGCGAAGAAAAGAGAGATAGAAGTTCACCTCCGCAAGCCTTGGTCCACACCTTCGGCGGTGACGTCGGTGTAGAAGGCGTCCCATGTGCACCACCCGAACCAGTCCAGGAATGAAGGCGGCTGCGTTAATTCCCATCAGTCAAAAGAAGAAGGCGACATGAGACGCCCGGACAAAGACAAAAGTGGGAGTCTTCCCGTCACGGGAACTGCCGTTTTACCTTCTTCTTCTCACGGTGGCGGAAAGTCTGCAGGTGCTTTTCCGCCGCCCTGTTCGATGCATTTTAACCACAGCAGTTTGATTACTAGAAAGAAGACGGAAACCTCTTTTAACCACCGAATTAACAAGCACGGCGTACTTGACCGCTTGGCTGATGACCTCAAACGGGTCGGCGCCTGCGTGCATGTAGACTGCGTGCAACCCCTGATTCGTCTGCACCGTTTTGTCTCCTGCACGAACAACCAAGCAAACCAGGAACTCAGGCCAGCAGCAGATATTTGACTGGTTTTCCCGCTAAATTTGTCTGCTTACCGCTCTCCAGGCATATCTCGATCTCGTCCTTGTCGTTCCCCTGCAGGGCAGCACGGAATTGGCCCTCCAGGAGAGGAAGGAAGACGGTGTAGACGGTGGATGACGACGCCTCCTGGCTAGCCGAGCCGTCGGCCTCCACCAGCAGGAACTGCGTCTCCAGCGGCACGTCCCGGCCGCAGGTCCCCATCCGCTGCGTCATCCACCACAGCTTGAACCGGAAACAGCACATGAACCTGAGCCCCCTGGTGAACGATCGACCGCACCGGCAACGTGAGTCTCCTCCTTACACGGACGTGGATTCGAGAAGCTGTGACTTACCGAAGCGTGCCCATGGGGAAGACATGGAGGCTCTTGCTATCCGAGGCCGTCGCGCCGATGAAGGCCCCGGCTACGAGGCCGGCCCCGTTGCCGTTGGTGAGGACGATGTTGTCCGGGACGCCGGTGAGGATGGTCTTCCCTTGGACCACCAGGTTCCCGTCGCTGATCGTGATCCCCGGCGTCACTGTCATCTTCTTCTTCTCCTTTGGGGTAGGTCTCTCGACGAGGAGAGAAAGCGGCAACAAGAGATAGATGAGGTGAAGCAGACGGAAAGGGAGGCGAAGCGACCTCCTCACACTCGACCGCGACGCACGCTCACGAGGTGTGGAGGAGAGGGAAGCCGAGGGAGTGCATTATATACTCCCCCGTCGCCTGCCGAGGGAGAACGGCAGCCGCAAACTCTGTGACGCGTGGCTTCGTCGTCTTGCCGTGGAATCAATATACTTTGCGATCGAAGAGATTGGTTCGCTGCGAGTAAACGCTTTGAGATGCTGCGGCCTTCACGGCGATGGCGCCGTGTGCTCGCACCGATCTCAGCTTGGAATGATGTGAAAGTTACAGCCGGAGGCAGCATTAATAGTTGGAAGGCTGCGTCACGTCAATAGCAGCACAGCTGCCCTCCATTATGACACAGTTGCAGGTGAAGCTGTACAAGAATGGATGACTGCTGCCATTATTTTTGTGCCTCCCGCAGCTACGTGTTATGTCTGCCTCCGCCTTTGTTTACGCGAAGGTCTGAGTCACCGCCAAGTCAGTGACGGGACTGACCGTTGACTTGTCATCGCTAGCGGTGGACGCGCGTCGAGTCAGAGGCCGTGATTTATTTTAGAGTCAACGGCTGATTCATCTAAAACTGGTGACCGATGAATCGCTTTTAATTCTTATTGTTATTAAATAATGACCGATATTTCAGTGTTGTTTATGTCGTTCACATTCCATACCCATATATTTAGGATTATCGAAAGATCTCTTAAGGTAAAAATATTGAGTTTATGATCTGTCATATATGCAAAGATCTAGATTGAAATTTTTTCTGATTCAGTCACTCCTACACCTAAGTTATTAATATAAGATGAGTAAATATATTCTCAAGAAAAAAAAATAATCCTCCTAACTATGTTCAAAGTTTGCTCTTATACCTAATAATAAAGGGATAAAATATTTCATAACATATTTTTACGTAATAGCAGCATTTAACCAACTCTAACAATCTGGATTTCATCATGTCTACATAGACAACAAGGATAGAAACAACTTTTGACTACTCTTTTTTGTACCCATGTCCACATGGGCCAATTAATCTCGGGTAGCTATTATCTTTTTCTTCCAGCTTGGATGTCATATGGAAGACACATGACACGTGGTGTATAATTAATGATATATTGCACAAACCCAAAGTGTGATGTTTGGTTCATTTGATATATCAAGGTTATGTTTCACCAATTGGTTCTTCGACTCCGTGCATCGGGTAGATGATGATGGGAGACGGGGATGCTTAACCTATGTCTTGAATCACCAACCTTCGCATGTTGGGTGAATGTCAATAGAGATCAGGAATTCTCGACCTCTATGTATCATGTGAATTATCGATGGGGGTCGAAGAAGCCTAAGCTCCATGCATTAGGTGAATCATCGATTGGGGTCGAAGATGTCCAACCTATACCTTGAATCGCTAACCTTTGAGTGTCAACCTTCGAGGGTCAGGGATGCCCAACCTCCGTGCATCGAGTGAAATCCTACAGTGGTTGATGATGCTCGACCTTAACGCGTCAGGCGAATCATTAGTAGTGGTCGGGGATGCCCAACCTCCGTACATCAAGCGAATGCCAAACAAGATTTTGATGATGCACGACCTCTAAGCATACAAGTGCCAATGGGGGTTGAGGACTCCTGACCTCCACGTATTGAGTAGACACTAATGAGGGTCGGGGATGCCCGATCTATACCTGACTGATGCCTTGAATCATTGACCTCCGAGCATCAACCTTTAATGGTCGGGGATGCTTGAACTCCACTCATCGGGCAAACACCAACAAATGTTAAGGATGTCCAACATCCATGCATCGAGTGAAAGCTAATGGGGGTTGAGTATGCCCAACCTCCACGTGTCAACTGAATAATTGATAAGGGTTTGGGATGCCCGACCTCCACGCGTCTAGTAGACACCAACAAGGGGTTGGGGATACTTGTGTTTTGAATTGCCAACTTTCAAAGGTCGAGAATGCCAGACCTCCATGCATCGAGTGAACACCGATAAGGTCGGGGATGCTCAACCTCCATACATTATCCTGCACCGATACCAAGCTAATAGTTAGGTCAGTGGCAACAACATGTTAATATGAGAATGTATCCATAAAGATTAGAAGCTTGTTATCTGATGTAGCATCAACCAACTTGTTAATATGAGGAAGTAGGTAGCTATCCTTTGGGCATGCTTTGTTGAGATTGGTATAGTTAACACACTTTCTTCAATATTTATTAGATTTCTTAATGAGTATAATGTTGGCGAGCTAGTGGGGATACTGCCTCTTGACAATAAATCATGCTCCTAATAACTTATCTACCTTCTTGATAATTATTTACTAGCAATAAAGGGCAAACTTATGAGGCCTTTGCTTTATTGGTCGTAACTCAAGAAAAATGTTCAGGTGATATTTAGCTACGTTAGGATTAATTTCTAATATTTCTCTTGATAACCATTCAAACACCTTAGTATTATCCCAGAGAAAGTTGATGAGCTTCACCCACCTCTCCATAGGAAGGATTGCTCTGACCTTGATAGTTTGGTTGGGTCGGGTTTTATCTAGGGGTGCTTCAATTAGTGACTCCACTAGCTCAGGATGTGGGATGGACTTAGCCATGTCTCAGGGGACCATAAGTGGTGCCTCGAGTCAGGCCTTTTCTTAGTAGGGATTCTACCATCATGTAGCACTGGCACGACTCCCTTGGGTTGCTACTCAACTCTTCGATGGCAACTCTCGTCAGGAACTTCATCGCCATATGGTAAGTCAATATTACCACCCTCAGTCTGTTCAATATGGATCAACCTTTGATCGCGTTATAACCCGTAAAGATATCTACCACTATGAACTTAGTCAATATTATATTGGAACAAGGCTCGACTCTGAATGTGATATGCAAGTTCACATTCCTGAGAGGTGAGACAGAGTCGCCAGTGAACCCTATTAGCAAAGAAGTCAATGAGGTAAGGTTTTAAGTTAACTGTCTAAGTTTTTATAAAGCATAAAATTAGATGATATTAGCAAAGCTACATCGATTAAGGCTCTCTTCACTTGAGCATTGATCATCCTCACAGAGACCACTAAAGCATTATCATGATTAGGGTCAAGGTACTCTACTTCTTCCTCCTCAAAGGTTATTTTCGAGTCAAACATTTTTTTTAATGGTAGCTCAAGCATAAGCCTTATGACCCAAGGAGCTGTGTCCTCCCTCCCACCCCACCCGTCACACCCCACCCTCCCCCTAACCTAAGGTCGATCCACCAATGATAACATCAATTTGTCTCTCCACCAATCCTCAAGGTCGGGGTGAGAATTCTCGTAGCTTTCAAATGAACCGCTCAAGGTGTTCCCATCGTATGAGCTCTTCAATTTACTTTTCTAAATTATGGTAATATTTAGTGTCATGGTCATGATCTCAATGGAACTGATAATACTTGGACCTATCTCTTTTCATTAATAGAATCTTCATTAGGTGAGGGTCTCTTACAAGCCCCTTCTCCTTTATCTATATGAAAATTTTCAATTCTAGCTATGTTTAGATGGGTTGGTTTGGAGCTTGGGTGATGTAATCAGGTCATTCATTTCTCCTCTATCATAGTGACCTCGGGTTGGGGTAGATCGTGGTCGCTTTCTGCTTCAGTCTCTCGTGTGACTCTTCATACTTGCTTGAGACTATTATATTTATTATATTAATTAGTTCTTGAGGTATTTAGGGTACAACCACTGATGATCTTTCTATCAATGACTAAAAGTGACTAGAAAGTATAAACCCCATCATGAAGGTATATATTATAAGTGATGGTTGAGCCTCTACTACACCTCGGATCTTTTTGGTGAGTCAGACAATGAAGTTTGAAAGTGCTTCTTCCTCTCCCTACTTGAGTCAGAGTGTTATCGCTAAAGGTTGAGGGCATACATTCTCAAGGAAGTGAAGTTCGAACTCCCTCATTAATTGGTTGAAAGAGCAAATGGAAAGTAGTTTCAGGTGCTAGGCCTCTTAACGTGTTCAGAAAAGTATGACACATTAGAGAGTCCAAGGTATCGTATAATGACACCTAAGTATGGAAAGCTATACTATGCACTACCACTAAACGCTTCCAAGGATGAGAGACAAATGTTTGCTGAAATTGGTTCCTCCTGTATTGTTTTAGTGAATGACAACGGACTTGAGGTCCCCTTTTGATCATTGGAGTTCTTGTTGTATCTCCTCCAAACGTCGGTTCATTTGCTTTAGTTGGATCGATTAGGAATTCTCTATTAAGTCCGAGGATTGAGCCTCAGATTCAGGGGAGACAGATTGAGGTTGGTATAATATGCTAAATTTCATAGTCGGATAGTGAAGTGCACCCTCGGTCAATGGTTTGTTAGACCTCAAATGCTCATAGGATGTCAACACCATATTAGGCCAAGGAATCTCAACGAGTGCCAGTGACGGTGGATTCGAGGATTGTGGTTGAGTTGGTGGCACAATCTGTTGGACCAACTGGGGCAAAAGTGAAGTGATGACTTATATCATACTTGTTAGCATATGTATCTGCTAAGTGAGGTTTAAGAACTCGACATGGACAAATATGTGACTCGGGACTATCTCTAGTGGTGAGATGGTCTCCCTTGGATGAAAATATTATGTGTCAGGGCCAAAGCATATTTGTTTAAGCATTCATTGAGGGGTTCGATAAGTGAGTACAATATCAATCCCTCCTTCTAGTACTAAGAATATTACAAGAAGATATCACCGACATCTTAATTAGTTTAACGTGATCTAGACCCGTATATGTAAGATTATCAAATATTCATACGAGATGAAAACGTCAAGCTCCTAGGATGTTACTTGCATGAAGATGAAGATCAAAGGAGGTTTTCTACTATGCTCTCTTTGACATCCAATTTAGTAATCTAAAATAGGTGAATATGTTCATGAGTGGTGAAAATAAATAATCTTCTTGAATATGTTAAAAATTAGGTCTTATATTTGATAGCTAATGGATAACATATTTTATGAAATACTTTTAAGAGAGAGCAGTATTTAACTCCCTCTGACAACCTCAGTTTAATATTTTATCCACTTAGGTAACTAAGGGTGAAGAGAGCTTTGCTTTAGACTCGTATCCAAGTGCACCTATGAGAAAGCTTTTAGCTTTTTTTTGTCAATCTAAATATTATAGAAGATTGATAGTATCATCCTAGATGTTATATGGTTCCATCAATTTAGACACTTGGAGGTTATCGTGTCAATTTTTTTAATCAAGATCACTAATCTCCTTCTTAACTTAGATACTTTATATTATAAAAAATGAGCTACTTAAGATTTATAGATATTAGTTTCTCTCTTTGGAGGGAATGAAATTTTTTTTAGAGAATCGATACTTTCTTTTTGTTTGTTTTTCTCCTTCCTTTGTTCTTGGTGTACTGATAAGTAAGAATCGAGGAGAGGGAGAGGATGGTAGACTTTGGAGGGTGCTTGAGAGAGAGAGAGAGAGAGAGAGAAGGATTGGGGTTCATCCTTTTTTTTGTTCTTGTGTGTGTATAGAGATAGGTTTCTTACATAGAGGAAAGTGAAGCAGAGTCTCAAGGGAATCATGACGTACAGTCATGGAGAGTTATGGATAGCTCTAACTGTGTTAAGAATGCCTTCTCTTTATGGTTGTGGATGAAAAATGCAATCTTAATCATCAAATGAGTGGTTTTTCACTGCAAAGTGTGAAGAAGAAAGATCGTCACCTTAATGCTCCTCCTTTCTTCTGCGTCGCCATCATGTCTTTATTCCGATGCTTCTTTCATGAGTTTAATGTGATGACGAGGGTGTTTTATTGACCTCAATCGGACAGGTGTGCGAAGAGAAATGTCTGGAATCACATTGTGGTCTTTCTTTAATCCCCGCGAGCATTTCTTGTCGGAGTTTTGTGCCCCTTCATCGAACAATATCTTGCTTGTTCTTAACCAGTGCTTGGAGGCATCGAAGGCCAACAACTGTGATGAGTGTCCCTTTCCATTAGATGCTGTGATGTGTTGTGCGTATCTAAAAGTTGCGGGACTTAGTGGGAATCTCTGACGATGTTGTTCTTGTGATTTGCTGCGAGGAATGTGGCCACGCTGTTGATGATGTGACACCAATTGCAATCATCAACTTCTGGATGTACTCAACCGGTAGATTTGATCCACTTTGATGTCCGTGGCACTGTCTTGTTTGTAAGGATGAAATCTTTTCAAGCTTGCTCACCTTGATTGTTTGATTCAATAAGTTCCTACAAAGTAAATAAAGTGGAGCTCATCCTTCCACCAACATTCTAGAGAGTTTTTCTTTTTAATTTTAAAAGCAAGAGAAAATTATAATTATGAAGTCACAGAAATATATTAATGTTTATATATATATATTTCAACTGTTCTATCATAGCTACTTAAAACAATTTTGATAAGAGATCTTGACCAGCTAATATCTGCTTAGAATCTAGCAGCACTCCATGATAAAGTAGAATCTTCATCTTCAATGTTTTGTGATGGATTTCTTGAAGGATCCAAATCATAGCTCTGTGTGGATAAGACCATGAGTTTGCTCCTGGTTGTCTTCCTCGACTCCACCGCAGCTGGAGGACTTGAGGCAATCTGCCGTAGGCTGCACAATCCCATAGTCGAATCCCATCGCGCAGTTGCAGAAGGTTTCTGCTGTGCCATTTTCCGTCTCTAGGTTAATGTTGTTCAGTACAATGTTGCTGCATGGTACGCTGTCGCTGCAAGCAAATTTCATGGCTTTAGGAGTCCTCGACGTCCCGCTTATATTCCTGTAGATGACTTGGCTTATCTTCACTGCTGATGTCTGAAAAATAATGAGCACAAAAAACCAAAACAACCTGAATAACTTTATCTTGAAAAATTTTTACTCAACAAGAGAAGATGATCACCAGATCGAAAGATAAATAAACTTTGTAGAAACCATCCTAGTTATGTTACTAAATCATCTCAACTAAACGTTCTTTGTTGAAGTTTTAGAGAATTTGGTGCTCGGAAACTGAATTGGTTTCATGATAAGGATGCTGTTATCTGAAACATTTTGCTAACTAGACCAGTCCATCAACCATACAAGGGCAGAGAGTATAGAGCAATGGAAATGCTTAGGCTGCCAAAACCACAATTGCATTCTGCAAGATTAGTCCATATTGTCGATACCTTAGTGAGCATACTTAAATACTTATCCTGTAATCACAAATTAGAATTGTAACCTTGTTTAGTAGCTTTGCTTGCAGCTAGTTCTTGGTTATCATAATTTCTGGACCACCAGGAAAAGGTACAACCACGGGAAAAATTAGTGTCTTTCATCAAGTCTGGGTACCATGACATTTCTTTTACCCGTTTTTCTACATATACATTAGCCCATCCTAAATCTGAAGCTGTAATTGCAAGCAATACTTATGTCCTCTGTATCTTATCTTAATGAAACAAAGTAGTCAATTGAAATGACTTCTCACCTGGTTCTTGCAACTTTTTGGGGAATCACAGTAGAACTGGTCTATGATAATTGGATTCTTGACATCATTCATCTTCACATTCTCAAAGCGCACTGACTTAACATATCCTGAGCCTCCCTGTTCAGCAATTTGAGATCTTAGGCAATTAACCATGCATACAATATGTTCCTTTCCCTGGAGACCAAAAGCATATAAGCTATCAAGCATATGCCTGCATAGTACTTACTTGCCATGTCTTGATTCTTAGTCCATTCTCAGTGCCAGTGAGTGTAGCTGTGTCCAAGACAACACCGGTAACTATTGCTGTTGAATTGTCCTTCCCCAGGCTCCCTATGCTAACATCCATTTCCAACAAAAAGGAACCATGTCATTATTATAATAAACTTGCAGGTTACATTTTCATTCAAAGCTTTTTTTATATATTTTGAGCTTAATACTTAGTGGTACCTGATTCCATGCCCTGGCCCACACTCAATGTTCTTCATCTTGATATTTGAGCTAGCGTTCACAATTGAAACACAATCATCCCCTATTTGATCAACAAAATCATTTCCTTGACAACAATTTCTTGCTTATAGCTACCCATAATCAGAGTCACTATATCAAAAAATACATCTAGAAACGTATATGTAATCGGCAAAACAACAACAACAATGACAACAACAACAATGACAATAACAACAGCAACAAAAGTTTTCATTCAGGTTCAACAACCTTGGGGTATAAAATTAAGAAGATATTGCTCACGTTGAGGCTGACACGCTGATAAGTAATCCCATGAAACAATATGTGCATTGTTTGTTTCTGTATATGGATTTCCTAGCTATGTTTCTTCACATAAATATCCCTATTTGGTTGTATTTACAGGTGATACGATCATGCAGGTTAACCAGAAAGTTGGTCCAGAAAGATGCAAAAATTATTAGAAGAGATAACTCTGATTTCTATTTTCATTGACCTGCATAACACTTTTCTGGAGAACAGACATGCATGCACCTTCAAAATGACACAATCGCCACATACAAGCATTTGAAATATATATATATATATATATATATATATATATATATATATATCAGGTGTGTAATGTACCTGTTCCAATGTGGCAATTCTGGATAGCAACATTAGATGACTCGGTGATATGGATACCATCTGTATTGGGGCTATCTTCTGGGGCCAATATGTGCACTCCAGATATCCGTACAGCATCTGACCGAGATATCGTGAAGTGCATCTGCTGAGCAGACTGTACAGTGAGGCCTTTTACCCTTATTGCGGAGCTCGAATCGATTGTCAGTGCCTGCAACAATTGGTCATTGTAACTATCGGTGCTTGTGTTAATATTTTATAATTGTCTTTGGTAGATATGTAGGTGCTATTGACGAATTCTTATTCAGTAATTTTCATGAGTCAAATTTCCAACAGCATCATATAGTTTAAGATGTTGATTGGTATGATAGATGATGCAAAGTGATAAAAGTTCAGAATTTATTCTTTCAATTTCTTGCTTGAAAGGAAGTCTTGAAATTAATATTATTCATACACTCGAGTTACTATCATAACTACATACTAGTAACATATTTGATGTATGCCAGACTATACCTATATCCATCCTAAACCCAACTTGTATCATTCATCACACATCCACATTTTCTTGTAACTCTTCCAAGAAAGAAAAATCATGAACTCCCCATCCCCATAGAGGTTTGTTTCTGGAATCTCTTCACTCTCAGTTGCCTGAGTAACAAAAGTAATCCTCTCCTTGTCGTTGGCCAATTTTGAATCATCAGATAGCACAAAGTATTAATGTAGTCAACATTTTTTTCACCTCTTCTAACTATTTCCATAAAGGTTTATTTCTGGAATCTCTTCACTCCTGGTTGCCTGAGTGACACAGTAATCTATCACCATGAGGATCTGACCTCAAACATAAGGGTTCACTATTTGCTATGTTAAACCATGATTTAGAGACAATTTCCAATGAGTTTCACTGGAAATATCTCAACTAATAGGCCCTTGGACCATGAAAAATGATTTAATGACAACATATTTTTCCATGTATGCAGCTAAAGTCCATCCATAATAACCCAACCAAAGAAGCATGCAAGAAAATCATACCGTGGGAGCCCCTTTGCATGGCTGCAAATAAGCAAAACAAAAAAAGAGAACATGTGAGAAAGAAGCAAATAGCAGAGAATAAAAGAAACATGAAGATAGATGACAAGGTATCTCTCACATTGGTTCTTGTAATCTTGCATGAAGCAGCCCACCATTTGCTACCAGAGCCATCAATTATCCCTCCACCTTGGAACTTGACCCCCTCTAGCTTTGAAAAAAAGAGCCACGTTCTCGGGTATTTGAGATCCCAATCCTTGGGCTCATCTGGTGCCACTATGGTCCCACTCACCTGATCAATTCCCAAATGGACTGTTTCCTTAGAACTCATGATTGTTTTAAGGCAAATGTGTTGTATATACATTTTGTATGCTGTAATTGTAAGAAAAGCAGCAGCATACACAGGATTCCTACATATACATTGGCAATGCATAAGGTAACAAAAAAAGACAACTAGTACCTGTACGATTAGATTTTTTTGACATGGCCCTCTGAACTTAGTGGCATTAACCTTGTAATGCCGCCGCTCAGGCACAAGAAATACTGCATTGTTCAGAGAGCATGCTGTCTCCCAAGCATCTCGAAACGCCTGCAAGAAATTTTAGATATCAATCAAAGCCTGAACACAAGGTAGCAGAACTAACATATGAATAAAGTAAAAATGATACTGGAGCAGTATCACTCCTAATTTTAACACTGTATGCTCACTGGCTTCTTGAATCTTGAGGCTTCAATATGAAGAGCTAGTCTTGGAAGGATGGAGGTAAGTTTTTTACCAAGAGGCATCACTGTTGTCATTCACTGATCCTTAAACAGCCTCCAACAAAATTTACCTTTACAACTAATACAACAGGGATGCTAATTGAGTGGGACAAATCAATCAGGCTACTGGCTGATCTGCAACATACCAGCCATATTCCTCACCATTAGATACTTGCATTAAAGCTGTTGTTTTAGGCAAGGTTTGCCAAACCGTATCGTATCGACGTATCGAGCTCAGCTTGGTACGTATATATATATATGTGTATATGTATATATATATATATATATATAATATAATATAATATAAAGTTAAAAAATTAAAAAAGACGACGTCACCTCGATCCTTCTCCCGCGCAAGGAGACATTTCTTCTCCCTGCGCGGGGAGAAGAAATCGCCAGCAGGCGACGGATCGCGCATGCGAAGGGATCGAGAGAGCAGTGCCGACTCCAGGTTCTCCCTTTTCTTCTTTCTCCCTCAGTTGATAGCACCCGAAATCGACCGGCGATAGTCGAAATCAATTGTTACTGCCTGACAATGACCGCGACAGTCAAAATCGATCGTTACCGATCAATTTCGGATGGTAATGGGGCAGAAACAATCCCAATTGGTGGTACCACCCGGTAACGGGCGGTTCGCGTTCCATCAGCAGGCAGACCAGTATGCACCACCCGGTACGAGCGATATCCATCGGTATTGCAGACCTTGGTTTTAGGTACATCTAAAAGAATTAGCATTCTGATCTTTATAAATGAAACTCCCAAGTATTTTATGTATCAAGATCTATAAGATTCGTTGGATATCTACAGCCTCCATCACATTGTGACCTCTATAAATTCAAAATGATTAAAGAAAGAACTTAAATACCAAAACAAATCCTAACTTACTGGAAAAAACCTCTATAAATTCTTGATGATTAAACTAGGAATCTTTGCTAGATAAGTGTTTGTTTGATTGTTGCTATCTCCAAGATTCTTTTTGTCAGATCATCAGGTTAGACTTTCAACTGAAAAAGAAAATATTAATGAAAGAAAGACATTTCAAATAAAAATGTCGAGAACTGGGTGCTGTAACTGCACCTGGGTGTCATCTGCTACCCCATCGCCAACTGCGCCAAAGCTATCTACGTTCACAGGAATACGTGCCACCCGTTCACTTCCCCGCATTAGAACTGAATCCATTTCATAGGAAAGTTCTCCTTTTTCCAGCTCGCTTTCTCCATCTCCATCAAACCTGAACCGACTCTCGTCAGGAGTAAAACTCTCCTCATCACTAAAACTGACCTTTGTCATCAACATGAGCAGCATCAGAAACATGAACAAGCCCGATGACTTCTCCATACACCTCGGCTAGAAATTTGATCTGTGCTGCGAGCTGCCTGTTAGACGATGGGAGCTCAACGATCCAATATAAACCAAGAAGGGAAGCAAGAAGCAAAAGGAGGTTACTTTACAGGAAAAAGCCATTCACAAAGGAGAGCTCGTCTGTTCAGAAGAGCAATACCTTGGCTTGGCTTGGCTTCCAAGTGTAGAAGAGAAGGTGGCGGCAATGGTGGTGGTGGTGGTGGTGGTGGTCTCTTTCTGACTTGAAGTGTAAGAGAATTAGCTGCCGACATTCCAGACATTCCAAGTTTATGCTTTACTCCTCTTCCTCCTCCTCGTCCATCATGGAGAGGTCGTAACCCATTCTGTTGCCAATGGAGAAATCACGTTACGAGAGGGTGGCTACAGCTTTCACGTCATTTTGAGAACCGTACGTAGGTCCGTTGGCTTAGCCGCCACGGCTGGCGTCTCGTTTACTCCAGCCACCTATGCCCCAACCGAAACAGAAGACGCGTGCTCGGCCATGCCTTCACGAGAGGGGGCGGGCGGGGTCCTGCGGGAACATGCCCACGGTAATGAACCGGAGGCGGTTGTAGTCGCCGCCCTCGACCGAAGAGGATATCGTCGAGAACATAAATACCGTTCCTCCTCTGCGCCGCCATGGAACCGGTTGTCGGAGAGTACCAAGGACGAGCGGATCAGAGCGAGGGTGGGGGTTGGGCAGGGGAACAGACGGGGCTGCGACAAGGAGGGATGTGAGAGAGACGGAGCAACGGCCGAGAAAGGGCTTCCCGCCGTCAAGGACATGGGCGGCCGAGACGGGGGGGAAAGTGGCAAGCTTCTTTTGCTTCCCCAGCCGTGTTGGATCCAAATTTATTATATATAAATATATGGAGGTTTTATATATAGTCGATTTTTTTTTAAAAAAATCGAACGTCATGATAAATTCTGGTAGAACGTTATGAAAGTATAATTTTGGGCCTGTAACATTAAAAAAAAAAATTATTGTAGCCCCAACCCTAGCCACCTAGCTCATCAATCGATCGGTTGTAACGGCCAGTGTAACAGGGACGACGAGGGCCACTTTTGTGAACCCCTATCAGCCTTGTGATCTGCGTAACGATCGTGTTGAGACCATAAGATGCAAAAGGGTTATAATCTACCATAGCAAAGACCAAATGATCATGTATAAAATAGAAGGGGGTGAATAATAAGACGAAAACACGACTAAATGCAAATGAATGCACAACGATGAAGATAAGATGAACAGCGATGATCAAAATGGATAAAATTATCATTTTCTAAAAGAAAAAAGATGCTTCTTAAAAAATTTATAAACTTAAGACATTCTAAAATGACCAGAAGTTAAGATTTTTTTTATATAAATTTTACCCTTCATATTATCCATCCTTTAAAAATAATATATTCTTAGCTATAATTTCGATATAGCATAATTTCTATATTTTAGTCTCGTTTCTTTCCTTTCATTCTTCTTCGTACAATATTTGATCCTAAAAGAAAATTAAATATTATAAAATTACATCAAATACCGAAAAATAAATCTAATAATTTTAGAGCGTATGGAAATTAATCAACCAGAACATTAATTGGTAAAGACTAAAAGAAAACTAACAGATGTTAATGACATCAGCACATCCACAAATATTTAAGTTTTGCATGGGTACCTATACTAAACTTTATTCACGGTATATATATGAAAATTATTAATTTTAAAAGTATAGGGTGAATTTTTGAAATTTTTTTGAAGCTTACTATACGATTATATCTATAGAAGGATGATAAGTAATAAAATAATATTTTTTAAAAGAGATCATCAATAGTAAAAAAGATTGTGAATACTAAACTTAAGAAAAATATGTTAGGTGTAAAGACATGGTTGACCTCCAAGAGTTGTACCTATTTATCGGTCTGATTGCCCACCGGTTCGTGGATTGATCCAATTTCGAGCGGTTCATTTGTCATACAGCGCTTATCGAGCGGTAAAGAAGCTCTGTGAACCGGAAAAGAAGCTCCGTGAACCGGACTTCGTTCGTCTCGACAATTAAGGTCTCTCATCTCCTCCAAATTTCTAAAAAATAAAAAAAATAAAACCCTGGTTTCTCCTAATCTCCCGTCTCTTGGGCGTTCCCTTCCGCCCGCGTCCGCCATCGCCTGCATCGTCGATCGCGTCCCCCACCGCCCGCATCGACGCTCGCGTTCGCCTCCGCCAGCCGTGACGGTCAGCACTCTTATTCTCCTTCTCCTCATTCTCCGCCGCCGCTGCCGCCTTCCTCCCTCTCCTCCTCCGCCGCGTCCTTCCCTCCGCCGCCGCCGCCGCCTCCTTCTCTTCTATTTTATAATTTTAGGCTGATTTTTCCTTTTTTTTTCTTCAAGATATCGGTACATACCGGCGTAGAGGGTCGGACAGGTACGTCCTGCTCGAGCGTCTCGCTGATTTGTTCTGCGCACAAAGTTCGCTCCACGCGAGGTCGGTGAACCTGCCACGTCATTATAAGGCCTGAAACGTAAGTCGCCTCGCCTGGCTTAGATATTTCAGCCGGGCCGGGCAGCAGCCCACATTCGATCTCGGTCGAAGCCCTTTTTTCTCCCGGCAACGGAGGCCGCCAAGAGGCGACTCCGGCGACAAGGTGTTGGAGTCGATCGTCGCTGGCAGACGCGAGGTTTCTTTTTCTTTACCTTCGAACTTTTAGCGGCTGATCGAGATTTGTTCTTTTTTTTTCTCGTTTTCTCTCGAAAAGAGTGCATAGATCTAGATCTATGCACTCAAAGACCCACCGAGATCACCTCGCCTCTGTCCTTATTCCAAAACCACCGGGATTGTTCTCAATCCATCCCTTGCAGGCCTTCCGCTGCCACGATCTCCCTCTCTTTAATTTTTCGCTGGGATCTAGACCAAGCGAGTAGAGGGCGGTATGAACTATAAATTGCACTGTATAGTTTCTGAATGTTTTGACTCAGATGTTGCTCTCATTGCACATTTTGCTTATGGTTAGATTTACTATGTTTATGCCAATCAAATTGGTCCCAAATATTCTCTTCGTGACTTGCTTCAGTTTGGCTAGTTGAAGCTTCCACCAGGTTTTGGAGGTTTGCCAATGGGTAAGCTGATGGTTTTGGGAAATGGCAAGATGACAAGTAGAGAACTACGCGTTGCTGATATACTTATTTTCTATTTACATTTGAACTTCCATCTGGGTGCCTTCTTGAGTTGCAAATGAATGTTTAGTTGATAATTCTGTCACAAATAATTCATGTGACATGCTTTACAAGTCAAAGCAAACTATTATGTGATGATATTGACAAATGGCTTTATTCTTGTGTTCTTTCTCATTTTTTTTCTTCTTTTCATTGTGTTTTTTGCATTATGCTGCCGGTATTTGAAACCTTGCAGCAATACATATATTTTCTTTCTCATTTAATTAACAAATTACTTTCAAATAGATTTTCTTCTTATATTCTAACTGTTTATGCAGGCTGAAATGAGTGCAAGGATGCAAGACAATGAGAAACAAACGTTTGACTTGGGATTGTTTGTTGGAGATTTGGCTTTAGATGAGGATGCAAGCAGGTCTAGTTTCTAATTATCCCTTTTACTTGTTAGAGGACATTTAACTTCTTACATTTGGTGCATCTGAATCTAGACAGAAGTTACTTGAAAGTACACCTCATTCTCTTTTGTTTCTGGATGTGGAGGGTAATGTCGGTATTTGTGTTGAACTTGAATAGTATAACTTGATTTTTCTTACTATATATTGTCTTTGTGTTTGAACTTTTTATGCTTTCGCTCCTTAGTGTTATCTCAGTTATGATTGTATACATTCTGCAGGATGCTTAATCTTTGTGCATATCCTTAAATTTATATCCTCACACAGTCTGATCAATCTGGATCTTAAATTAAAGTAAATCAGTACTTGTTTCTTCATAATTTAATTGCATTTAAGACAGTTCTTGATATTATATATATATATATATATATATATATATGTATATGTATATATATTCTAGCAGGTGCTAGCCAAATAGTTGAATCAGGGGTACTTTGAGGTTTGCACCTCACTTCTTTCTCCTTTTGTGAAGTTAGGATTTGACAAGCATGCTGCTTAATAACTTGTCTTCTGCTGCAAATAGTGGGGAGTGGTGGCATATGAGGGAACTTTTGTATTTTACTCATAACAACTAAGTTTTAAGTTTTAGACATTGCAAGGACCTTGAAGAGACAAGTCTATATTATCAGTTGTGGTGGTCTATGTATAAAGTTTGTGACTTCAGATCAGGCAATTCTAGAATTAGATTGGATTTTTCTCACTAAAAGAGAATCTAGTAAGTACTCGATCCTGGGTTTCTTGCGCTCATACCTTTCTGCAGTAATTTTTTTGTTTATAGACACTGTAACAACAGATGAAAAAGTTGATTATTTATTAGCATGATGTTTCATGATCATGCCTATACCTTGGAATCAAATCTATGAGGCTTTATAAGGTCAGCATCATGATTCATGTTATGACACAACAAGGTTTGAAATGTAAAACGGATTCCAATTCTTGCCTTGGTTCCAAGTTTCACTCAGGACAACACAATGATATTCAATTTTGCTCACATGTCATTTTTGGCGTGTTTGTCTTAATCAACTGATAATAGTAGTTAAACCAAAATTGACATAATATCTACTGTCAGAATTACATGTTTCTCTTTACTAGAGTTCCACTCTATGCTTGTATATGATATTTACTTTTTTGTGTTCAGTGATGATATTTCATTGGAGGGACTGCAAGAAGAACTTGAAGAATGCAAGAATGTTGAAGTAAGTGGCTATAATCTCACATCTTACAAGTTTTAGAATTTGAGTTGTGCTGGTGATGTATTTCTGTGTCTACCTGTGTAGACATAGTAAAATGGTCAAAAGGCATTTCTTAAAAAATGGACAACGATGTCCATATTTTATTCCTATATATCAACTACAAAATTGCATATGTAATTTTGAGTTGTGCTGGTGATGTATTTCTGTGTCTACCTGTGTAGACATAGTAAAATGGTCAAAAGGCATTTCTTAAAAAATGGACAACGATGTCCATATTTTATTCCTATATATTAACTACAAAATTGCATATGTACATATATTTTTTTAAGGCTTATAACTGAAAGAAATAGGATATTTTTTTTAAGAGTTGATCAAGAAGTTCAGAAAGATGAATAAAAGATTGTGAATTTTCTTATAACAAGCAATAGAAGGTTGCAGCTTGAGAAAGTCCAAGCTTTGTTCTTGTTCAATGAATCAAAGAAAGACTGGCAAGCAACAAAATTGACAGTGTGAACTAGTTTTTGCTACAAAATCTAACATTCACCCCAAAAAGTTCTATCAATAAAAGCTAATGTTGAATGGGTATAGATGCAAGAATCTTTATGGGCATATATAGAAGTTTACAGTTTAGCAAGGAAACAATATGGATAAAACACATGTAGGAGAAGAACGATTTTATAATAAAGTATGACGTTTATGCCATTCACTGTGCCGGGTGTGAAAAACTGGAAGTTCAGTAGGAGCCTCAGAATCATAAAAGATCCACTTATGTTTTTCAATCAGTTGATACTGGTAGTGTAATACAATTAAAGTGTATGGTAAGCGCTTGACATGCGGATGTGTACCCGGCACAGCTTGTGGAAATGAACACCAGAGTCAAATTGTATTTTACAGTTATATCTTGCTGAATAGTGACAGAAATAGGTCTCACTAGTTTTGGTTTTGTTCGTGAATGACTAATAGTATGTCAGATGATTGTGGTATTGTAGTTATTTGATTCAACAATTACCTTGAGGCTTAGGCATTGGCTCACGCCACAAGATTACAAATCAACCATAGCTGGCTTATCCACAGCAAATTATAAGGATCTTGCAAATGAGATCATCACAATGGAAGCAAGTTGACACTGCAATTTTTGATGTATGCACATGCCAAAGTTGGGGATTAATTTGTCTCTTTAGTTATATAATTTAAGTAACAACTGTTTTTGTGTCATACATGTGGTCCTTTTTGGGTAGTGCGCTTTACATTGGCTGGATTATATTTGTTTGTATGTTATTTCTAAACCGTCACAACTCTATAGTGGTTGACATGTTATAGCTCTGACAACCAGTTTAACCACCATAATTTAAACCAAGTGCTACATTACCATTGTTGTATGTTACTCTGTATACATGTTTGTATGTTTGAATTTTACTAAAAGAGCTTATTGAAGCTTCTTGGGCTATATAGTTTGGTTAACAATGGAAAATTGACTAGTCATGGAGGGGCCTAATTACAGATTATCCCTTGTAGTTAGACATCTTTAGCATCCCGCTCCTTAGGCTTAAAACATTTACATTGGAATCTCTATAATTATGAAAGTAAAACATCTAATTCCATTTCAACTAACGTTGTCAGTTTTATCGACGGAAGCACAAAAATAATAAGCAAAAAGGTAATATAACATCCCAATTACGTTTTTGGTGGTGGCAGACGACGACGTCGTTAGGGGCCGACGGTGGCTGTTGTGGATGAGGGAGAGCAACGATGAAAGTTGAGGCAAATGGAGAGGAAGAGGACGATGCAAATGTCGACTTTCTTCATTTGTGTCGGTGTCACTCGGTAACTGCGTCGGTGACTTGGGCTTCACGCTCGGCGGCTCGGACGATTCGCGACATGGCGACGATGATTGGCCTCGGTGACACTCTGAAGTACGCCTATAGATGTCGGAGCATTGCCCAACTGCCCTTTTCCGTTGCTACATCTTACTCCCAGAGCTTGATGGGGAACCACAACGTGGTTCCAAGGGCCATCCATATTGGCAGTGCCGCGATCGTTTCCTGGTGCAGGCCAACCATGTGGGCCGTCGCTTCCACGCACGTCCATCCGCTCCACAACTCCATCCTCCGGCTCTAGCCTAGCAAGACGACCTACACCCTCTCCTCAACCACTTCGCACCGTCGCTTCGAGGATCTTCAGGCTTCTTCGCTCGAGGCACCGTCATGGACTCGGAGGTGGAGAGGCAAGTGCTAGTGGACAAGGAGGCCACGAAGTGCCAAGGGGAGACAGTAGGATCGAAATTGCACGAAGCGCAGAGGGGCGAACCCGCTGTAGACTTGCGCTAGAGATGCGGCACCTAGCATCGAGGAAGTGGTAAGTGGCATAGGTGACTTGGCATAGATGGCGAGCCACTAGGAAGTTGGCGTCGTGGACAAATGTGTCGCATGCCCAACAAAGGAAGGTCGCATCCGGCTCGTAATAAATCGTCGCCCTTTTATCACTTTGTATCTGCATCGGCGTCGCTCAACAACTGTGTTAGTGCCGCTCTGCATTTGCGTCGGCACCAATGTAGTTGCGGCCCCCAACGGCGCCATCATCCACCACCATCAAAAACGTAATTGAGACGTTGAAATTATCTTTTTGCCCATCATTTTCATGCTTTAGTTGGTAAAATCCATGACGTTAGGATAAATGGAGCTAGATGTTTTACTTTCATAACTATAGCCATTTCCAATGTAAATTTTTTAAATCGAAGGATTAGACTGCTAAAGAGGTCTAACTATAGGGGATAATATGTAATTAGCCCTCATGGAGTACTTCATCTCATTATTATTTTTGTCATCTTAAAGCTAAAAGGACTAATGTTTTTGTTATATAAGTTTGGAGATTGAAATGGATCTGTTCGGTCTGTATTTAATCTCGATAATCATCTGGAAGAAAATGATTGGTCACCTCTTTATGTCTTTCATAAATTCTTATGGTTCATGAATTGGACTTAGTAGCTAATATAACAAATTAAGAAAAATGTCCATCTGCTTCTTTAAACTCAATTTGGCTTTCTAACTTACAATGGAAACTCGCACTACTCTCTAGTCTTTATACTCGAGCACGGTTCCGTTTGCATATGGATTCAAATCTAATAACCTTCTCTGTTCACCTCCTTTTGAAAATGCATCCTAATATAGAGATGGTTTGTCCCTTGTTTTCTGTTGCTAAAGGACCTGCACTGGCTATTTTTGAAGGTCCTGCAAAACCTAATTCCCACCATGTATGTTGATTTGATCATAAAGGCCACAAATTACAATGGCATATCTATTTTTTTTTGGACCATTGAGTTCTATACATCTGTACTTAAATCTCTCAACATTCGGATTTGTACTGCTGACTCTTTCGCATGCACTCGCAAGTTTTTGCCAAACACCCATGTCTTCAGTTTAGATCTATAACTCAGATGAGGTTTACGTATAAATTCCAAGTAAAGCATGAGACTTCATTTGTACTTTTAAGTCAAGGATTGTCATTTTGTGGCATGGTGGCATGCCATTACCCTACATGACACAAAATTCAGCTATCATGCCTTAATTCCTGTCGGCATAGGCCGAACTTTGATCTAGCTTTACATTGGCAGCTCCTGCATGACACATTATGCATAAAGTGGAAAAGCATAAAGTGACATGCTGATTTCCTTTCTAGCATGCTACAGTCCAACATGTACCAATCTGCATCACTTGGCATGACAATCCTTGTTCCAGAAAGGGCCAGAGTTAGCTTTTGATTCATCGAGTTACTTTTACCTTAATGGTTGGAACTTCATTTCATGGGGAAGATATTATACTAGATGGCGAATGCATGATTGTGGATTCCTTTTTGGTGTTGTCTCATTTTTGACTTCCCATTGTTACATTGGTGCATCTACATGAATAAATGCTGTTAAGTTCTTTTTCCTACCACTTTTGAATTATTGTCACATGGAATAAGTGTATAAGCACGTGAATACATGCATATTTATGTGCATAGCAGTGAAGACTCATGGATGCCATATGTATGTAAATGTGTGGACAATCACCAAGTTGTAGCCAATTTTTGTTTTTTCATTTGATATATAAGTATAGGTTTTAGTGATCTTTTGGAATGATGTTTGAACATGTCATGTGGTAAAGCAGGTAAGTGGTAACATCTACATATTTCATTTCTAATGTAACTTGAACCTTGATGTGCTACTTTCAGTACTAGTTATAAATAGGTGACTGGCTAATAAATGCTTCTGCAGACTGGCCTGCCCTTGTGTGTACATACAAGTAGGAACAAATGTATCAACAAATACTGTAGACATGAATGTACACAGTAGTGCATGTGTGTACTTGTACGCCATCCTTACTTAGCATATGACATATTTAAATTTTGGAGTTCTTCTGCATATTTTATTGTTTTGAAAGTATTATTCACCAAAGAATCATATTATGCATGTTTTAATTTTTTTTTAAATCTTTTCGACCAATTTTCTTACTTCTTGGTGAATCTATTGATCATTCTTCATTCGTTGATTTTCAGGAAGTGGCAAATATACTTTCTAAAGGCACGAAACTACGAGAGTACACAAAAGGTGTTGAGAACAATGTACGCCAGGTTGAACTGGACTCAATTCAGGTTTGTGAATTTACAAGAAGTTACTTGTCCTGATTTAACTTATTAGATGTAACTTGAAAGACAAGAATGAAAAACAGAAAAGGATGAATGATTAAGGCACAATTGTATATCTTGTATGAAATACTTCCAGTATGGATGCAGGCTGGAAAGTTATGAATGCAAACAAAAATAGCAGGGTTGTCTATTTTGAAATGACAAAACTAAGCTTGTTTTTTTTTGGTAAATAGATTTTGAAACATCACTTTTATGTTTTGTGGATGATACATTACTTATGCCAGTCAATATGTGATTCTTGGTTGTAAAATGTTGAGAAGACCTGTTCTCCTTTGAGATTCCATTGTCTATTTTTGACAATTAATTTTGTTTAGTTTAGTCATTGTCATTTTTGTAAATCTGAAAACACTTTGGTCAAGGATTTAGATATTTGTCAATACCGGTGTCCTATCGGACCAATATAGTACTGGGTACCCAGTGATTTACTGATCCATACCTACTGGTACCCTGGAATACGATGACCAAAAAAGACAAAAATAATTAATATGTAGAGGTAATGAGTTATAAGTTTGATCTTGGTACTTGATCGAACCATTGGTGCTGGTCAAACTGATATCCCTAGCTTTGTTTGGTAATTGAGAAAAACAAATATTATAAGACAATTTCAAGATATTTGTTGTCACATTGCTCTTGTAATTTGTAATTTTACTGTCTTATGGTACAGTTCTTGTAAAAAGATTCAGTTTAAGTAGTTATCCATCATATGTATAAACCTGCAGATTTTTCAGCTTTTAATGCTTGGTATTTTCTGCATATATAGAGAAGATATTTATATTTTAAGAAAGGGAAAATTTTCTGATTTATCAAGTTAGATTAAAAAGATGTTCATAGGCTGTTATGTAAAAGTAAAATAGCACAATAGCATTTAACTAAGATTAATAATAGGATGTTCCATACCTTATAAAGTCTTCATTTGTATAAAAGACTACCAAAGCAATACATAAGTGTCATGGATTTATCTCAAATTATAGAAAACTGACTGTTTTGGTAATGACTTAGTTGAATCAAATATTGGGGAGCACACACTTATTATCGCCATAAGGCAACAATAATAAGAAATAATAGGATACTTGAAGTACGTTAGTCAACTTGTGGTACAAGGTTACCTTTAAGCCCCTTTTTTATTTCTTAAGGTCCACTTACTTTTTATTGATTTAGAATTTTATGCTGGGTTTGATAAAAATAATGGAGAAGTAAGGATACTTTGGTTTGGCGATTCATAATAGCGAATGGGCATCTAGAATATTCCTGTCCGAAAACAAAAATTTGAATAATTAGACATGAAGAGGACCTCACGTACCCTATTGGTCCAGGCGGTCTTGCAGTCCGTGGTTTTCATTTTAATGTATGGTGTAACATGACCTACTCAAGCGCTCACAACTGAAGGCCACCTGATACTGCATTGAGCTGTATGCTTGCCATTTGATCTTATTTTGCCTTTGTTACATATTTGTGCGATCACATGTAATCCGATACCATAATACTTATATTTGTAATATGGTCACATGTAATCGTATTGTGTTTTACTTATATTATGATTAATATTTTCTTTGGGTTGTGATCTATGCTAGAATAAAATTTTCATTGTGAACAGTGATGGTGTGCAATAAGTCCACCTCTTGTCTCATATATTTTATAGAATTGTAAAATCAAAAGTGATGCTGATTTGTATTACTCGAGTTTAAGAGTTCTTTTTTTGTTCATGCAGGATTACATTACTGAGAGTGACAATTTAGTTTTATTGCATGACCAAATTCGTGATTGTGACATCATCTTATCTCAAATGGAAACAATTCTCAGTGGCTTTCAGGTATCAGTAGTTTCTTCTCTTTTTGTTTTAATGTCTTAATTATCTGAGGTACTATACGTCTATGGTAAATTTATGCTTCGAAAGAAGAAAAAAGTAGCGGTATCTGTGTAGCGGTATGTACCGTGCATACCGCTCATTACCGGGTACCGTACCATACTGAGATACACTCGGTACGCCGGTATGAACCAGTATGAAAAATCTTGGTTTGTTGTATAATGCCATCATTTGGCACACTTTGAATACCATATGCATTTGGTCATTTGCATTAGTGTATTATCTCCTTGCACACAAGCACACTATTTTTTTTTCTTTTACTCTAGTTCTTTCTAATGTCCTTACATTTCCAGTATTTAGTCATTTTAAGTAATAGAAAAAAAGGTTTAAGTAGCTACTTAATACTAGTATGTTAACCTAATAAACTGGACAGTATACCTACATGTACCATGGTATAGCCAACTAGAATAATAAAAAGGAGATCTCTATATGTGTTTTTGAGCTATATGCCTCAATCTGGTCCTTGTTTAGACTGGTAAATATGATATGTACCAGCCCGATTGGTATTTAAACTAAGGTCTGCAAAACCAACCATTTTTGTATGGTTCAGCCGGTATTTACCTATCCAATTGTCAACCAATTCATGGAGCAACCCAACCCGCATGGTCTGTCTGGTCTGATTCTATTGCATAATGCTAATTTCTTTTAACCTTAGGTACATTGTGATTTGAATCTTAAAGCGAGTAGTCGTGATCTCTCAACCTGCCACCGTCTGCACTAGTGCACCTCCTCCCTCTTCCGGTGCCTCCTTCTTTCTTCCTCCCCTCCTTTCCCTCCCCCGGTTGTATAGTGGTACATTCCAGCAATACTAACAAATGGTATGCTGGAATGGAACGGACCGAACCCATACTAGTTTGTCCATGGACCAGCACAGGTTTGGAACCTGAAATGTCACTCCTTGATTCAAACCTTATTAGAAATGATAGATTAATTTTGCCTTGTTCTAGTTGTAATTGCTATCAGTGGCAAATAGCAATCTGGTTCGATGTGGTAAAGTCATTCCTTTTGCTATCTGAAGTAGGAACCAGGTCGTGCCATCCTAACAGGAATTAATTCTAACTATGTTATTATAATCTCTCTCTCTCTCTCTGTTCAAAAGCAAAGTTCAATAGGTTCCTTAAAGATATAAAATTGCTTCTAACTTACTTGATTACAAAGTTATAAAAGGAATTCCTGCATCTTTCATCTTTCCTAAGCCATATTTTGCTTATCTTCCATACTTGTAAGCAAGGTTTGCCTTATCGGGCGGTAAGGCCCCGTACTGGGTGGTATGTACTAGTCCGTCAGCTAACCGGTACGCGGACCGCTCACTACCAGGCGGTATTGCCAGGTAACGGTTGTCTGCGCCCGTTACCATGCGAAGTCGATTGGTAACAGTTGATTTCTAGCGGTCTCAGTCGAGAGAGGGAGAAGAAGAGGCGAACCTGGATTTCTACCCGCGTCACGTGATCCATCGCTCGGTCTCCCCGTGTCGCACGATCCTTCTCCCACGGGCGATTTCTTCTCCACGCGTGCGGAGAAGAAACGTCTCCCTGCGTGGGGAGAACAAACGAGGCAATATCGCCCTTTTCATTTTTTTTTCTTATATTATATTATATTTATATTTATATTTATATTATATTATATTATATTATACTGAGCGGTATGCCCTGTGCTTACTGTTTGGTACCGAGTACCATACAGTACCGAGTAGAGCTCGGTACGTTGGTACTGACCGGTTTGGTAATCCTTGCTTGTAAGTCCTACCTTGCTTCCTATTTTTCAGCAGTTGGATGGTTTCTTTGAGGATTATCTAAGGCTTCCATTCATATGATATATACATGTCATGCACAAGGATGCAAATATGTACTACTTGTCCTCCTTTCTTTCTCTCTCAAGGTATTCATACTTTTTTTTTTCTGCCAAATGCTGTGGAAGTTGTTTGATTGAAATGAGCCTGAACTTCCTCTACTCTTAATTAATGTCTAGAAATTATTAGTCCAATGTACTGAACTTCCTCTACTCTTAATGTCTAGAAACTATTAGTCCAAGTAGTACAACCTCCTTTATTTCACTTCTTAGTGATCACAGATATGACAACATATCAATCTCTTGTGTCACTTGTGTTGATGTATATTATTATATTGGTTGAAGCCGGTCTTTTAAATAACACATTGTTATGTACAATTAAAGAAAGCATTCATCTTGGAAGATGTTTTTCATCATATGGACTTCTTTTTTATCGCAAAATTGTTGTTCAGTGGATCTTATTTGTCTACAATATGTATAATTGTGTTGTAGCCTAGTTTGCTTTATTCCTTGGGCAACTTGTTGTCCTCCATGTGTGGGAGCAGAAACACCTCTACTGATTCTTTCTAAATCTTGTTTGTTTGGTATTTAATTTGATATTAATTTAAATTTTGTTCCTATCATTTAGACCATAAAATTGACTTTATTTGTGGTAGTCAGAAATTGGTTCAATAAGCTCAGAGATAAAAAGTCTCCAGGAGAAATCAATGGACATGGGTCTGAAGCTGAAAAACCGAAAGGTAAATTTTTTTTCAAACAAGGTACTTTTTTATTGATTTGTAGCCATCATAATAATTCAGCTTATCACATTGGTCAAGCAGTCCCCAAAGTAAAACTAGCTTGTCCTTGTTGTTATATGTATTAATATTTGAAAACTTGTTCTCATATCTGAGTCAAGATATGAACACCGTCTCGTAACTTTAACAAGAAACATACTTTCTGAATTAGTTGCCTTTTCCGTTTGTTTAAGAAGCATCTATGTTCATGTTGAATGTTGTGGAGTTCGTTTTTGTCTACGTGAAATGAACACCTATGCAAGCCTTAACAGTTACTCTTCAGTTCATATCATTTGTTGTGGAGTTCCTCTTCAGTTCCAGAATTACTTGTTCTTGAATCAGGCTCTACTACTTAAGTTTGTATAGATGAAAATTGTGTTACCTGATTGGAAGACAATTCTTATTTTGAGACAACTTCAGGCACCTGTTCCTGTACTTTGGGCATTAGCTGGCTTCCATAATCTGTAACCTAAACATTTGTTGGATGATCTAATAGGTAGAGCTTAGTACTAATCTAATCTATTAGGCAAGATCCCATTGTCAATGAATGAGAATTTCTCATTTGAAGTTCTGCAATGCATAACTTTTTTGCATTGCTTTTTTTAACCTTTGATGAATGAGCTGTTTCATTTATTGGGCCATAAGTTAAGATTTTATCTATGTTATGCTCTTCAGAAGGTATCATATTTTTTATTATATCTTGTTGAAAGAGTAGTTGAGTTTATTTTGAGCTGTATAATCTGCTTTTGTTATTACAATTTACTTAATCTCCATATGGTAGTTATTTTTAAGTGTAAACTAATACTAAACAGTCACAAATTTCTAGTTGCATTGTCAAAATTGGATATATCATCAGCCAGTTGAATGTCTAGTTAGGAAGTAATTTTTTTTTGGTGTCAGATTACCAGAAGCTTCTGATTCTTGCAACAAGATGCTCTTTTATTATGAATGCTAGACTCAGATTCATTTTGCTAATACTGAACTATATATCTGTCATGCATTTGCTAATTGTTGCTTCTAAGGTATGTTCATATGGTGTTGTCTTACAGGGTGCAGAATCTAAACTGGCAAAATTTGTGGAAGACATTATTGTTCCCCCAAGGATGGTTGACATTGTGATTGATGGAGAGGTGATTAAGTGTTTTGCTTAGCTTTTGTTATCATCCCTTATTGGTTGGCTTTTGTTATCGCATATAATTTGTGAAATTGCACGGTGACATAAAAAAAATATTTTGTTGTAAGTTCTTTTTGTTCTAACATGAACTTCTGTCCATGATAGATAATTCAATTATTATACTGCAAAATTAACATGGTTGGATGACTTATATATATGTGTGTGTGTGTGTGTGTGTATAGTGGTTTCAAAATTTGGTTGATACCAAGGGGTATATTATCAATCCATATGTATTGACTAGGTCAAACCCGGTCTGTGATCAGGGTATTGTGGAATAACTATTAAGTGCTAAATATGTTAAGTGGGGCTGTTGTTGCAGTTTTGGGTTTAAACTCTTCCTTTCTGGCCTGTAGTATGGAAGCCTGATTTGGAATTCTTAATGTTCCCAAGTCCTTGATATTCTTCAAAACTGTCATATATTTGGACAGTTGCAACTAAAATAATTGAATAGATCACCTACATGTATAACAAATATGGATTTAAATTTAGCTTTTGATTTTTTTTTCTTGGTATTATGTAACATAGAGATTAAAATGGTCATCAAAAGTTGACGTAGTTGATTACTGTAGCATGCACCACATGGTACACCGATTTATGTGTTCATATGAGGTTGTCATTGTTTTTTCATTTTAAAAATAATTTTAATCAAATTGATATTTTGAGTTTAGTTTGAAATACTTTTTTATTCAAAATTCATAAAGAGTACAATCTAAAACTAATTGAATTTCATAAAGTCAAATTGGGTTGTCAAAAGCTTGATTTAACTTTTCTTTGATGTTTATAATTTTGGCTTGTATAAAAGGTACTAAGACAGTTTAACATTATTCTCTGTAATAGGGTGCTACTGGCTGATTCATAGTAGGGACTATTTTTGACAGTTCTGTTCGTGCAACAGTAATGGGCATGAATGTATTTTAAAGAACTTCCTGTTGAAGCATAGTTCTGAACTGTAGATTTAGATTTGAGTTGAATCCAGCTTGACAAAGGTGAATTTTATTTTCTTAAAGTTGAAATCAAACCAGTTAAAGGGTAGATGGGGCTCAAGTGCGATTGGGTCACAAACCTATCTTACTAATAAGAAAAATAATTTTGTTCTTTGGTATGATTGAGTATCAAAGTATCTAATAATTTAGCACTGACATAGGACTAATTGTGAAGGTGGAAATATTTATATTGACAGTCTAAACTGGTAAATGACACGTTAGGAGGTATGAGGATAAGCAAAATATCATTTTCTTTGTTTTATAATGAAATTGAAGTGAAATAAAGGAGGAAGATAAAGGGACAAGCGGGTTAAGATAGAGGAAGGAGCCAAAAAATTTAGGAAAGGGAGAAGATAAAGGGAGAGGTATAGGGGAAGGTTAAGAATCATGTGGAGTAGCAAATAAAGAGTTTTCTCTTTCTTGAGAAGAGGACCAGTCTCTGAAGAAGCTAAAGGGAGAGGTATAGGGGAAGGTTCAGAATCATGTGGAGCAGCAAATACAGAATTTTCTCTTTCTTGAGAAAAGGACCAGTTTCCATGAAGATACACAATTGTTGGAATATTTAAAGTTTTCTGGGCCTTCAAGGATTGTTGGTTGAAATTTTTTCAAAATGTAAGTAATAAAAGATAAAAAAAGTATATTATAAGTATGATGTCAAAAAAACCTTGTGCACTTGCTGGAGCGTAGTGAACTATATTTTATCTTCCATTAGAACACCTGTAGAAGGGACATCACATTGAAAACCTTTTTGTCTTAGGATTATATTTGATATTTCCAATGTGAAACAATGGATGTTAGAGAACTTTATCAATGTGATTTCTGTTATAAAATAAATGCAAAATGATTGCACGTGATATATTTTGTTGGAAAATTTAGATGCCCACATGAGTGCGTAGATTATCTGCCTAAGTTTTTTGAGGGGTTATCTTCTAAGTCTGCCTATGCATTTGAATAACTTTGTTTTCAATAACTGGCGCAGGTTAATGATGAATATTTAAGGACCCTTGAATTACTAAGCAGAAAACTGAAGTTCATTGAAGTTGATTCTATGGTCAAAGGATCTAAAGCTCTAAAGGATATTCAGCCTGAACTGGAAAGGTTAAGGCAAAAAGTTGTTGCGAAGGTTTGTACAGATTGATGTTAATTCATTTACATGCTTTTGTACTTTGTCATCATGAACTTTTTTTTTAAATGGCAGATCTCCCAGATTTCTAAGGCATCCTTTAGGCTTTTTTTTCCCTCAAGTTGATCAACTAGCAACTTCTACTCTTTTCAGCAAAGCTTTGCACAGTTGGGACTACTTATAGAAGTTGCAGTTGTAATGTAGTTTGATAACTGGTTTATGTAATGGAATATACTGCAATATACTGACCATACTAAATTCCATGCTGGTTTGGTTGTCCACTGGTAGGCTGGTACGAACACATTACATCTTATTATTATTATCAACTATCGAGATATACATTCTATATAGATTACTATATACCGGGCTGATAAGATTCCATTCTGGTTACTGTTTCCAGTGTAGGAAACCTAAATTGTCGATTTTTTTGTTTGTGTGAGTAACTAAAACTGTCAAACGATCACTCTTTGTGAAATAAAACAGATATACAGGGGTTCAAGATTATTTTTATTGGTTAAACAAGTTTAGCATATTGATTATTGGTGTTGACATCCATTTAATCTTAAATGAGAAGGTGAAGCGGTTAACTGTCGAAAAATAAAGACAAGTTCACACTCTTAATTTGTTTATGCAGACATCTTCAGTGGATTTAGTATTGGAGCTTGGTAGAGTGAGAGATTAAGCAGGACTTTTGATGCCTAATAGTTAATATTCTAAAATATCTGTGGAAGTGTAAAGAATAAATGCATTAGTTCTCATTTTGCAGTCTTGTTGCTAACAAATGTTTCCGCCAGCTTTGGTTTGGTGTTTCTGGTGAACACCATTAACCAACTATATTGTTTCAATTGAATATAAATAAAAAACTCTTTCTAATTTTATGCTTTGCCTGTATCAAGCGAACCCTGTTTTGAGATGAAGCTGAAGATTCTAAATATTAGTGCATGCAGATGTGTAGGAAAAGATTATTGATATGTGTATTAGCCTTGAGTTGCCTAATATAGAAAACCTAAATAGGATTTTTTTAAAAAAATTTTGGGTCATTTTCGACCCTTTTTTTGGAACACCAATTCATACTGGTACTGACACATGGTACATTGCAACCGACCTATGACCGATAGGGGTGGTCGGCATGAGGCAACGTTTTTTGATTCAGGCTATGTGCTTAGGCTAACTTGGTTTGTTGTAATAGTAAGCCAGTTGAGTCATGGAAATTTTGTGAGAACCACTCTATGAACTCCTTTTTGGCTTAAGCTTAATGAGTTAGGGCGACAGTTAAGGTTTTACTCATGCAAATAGTGTAGCCTCATTGAGGATTAGGTAATACAGCAGTATGAGGTTGTCCATTTCTGTTCACATGGAACACTAGATGAGGACTCTAGGTTGTATTTTTAGTCTTGACAACTATGTTCTCCAGGATTTGATAGTCTCACATTCGTATAAATGGTTTATGAAGGACCACATGAACTTGTGTGCCTAAAACTTGTAACCTTTCTTAAGCATTTTATGGACCACAATGTGAACTTGTGTGTCGGAAACAGGCCTTAAGCATTTTGTGCCAGGCAGGTATTATTGCTCCTTAAAACTTATTGGTTAGTAGGTCATTTGGTTTGTAACATCATTAAAGGTCACTAACGACTGGATTTGGTCAGCGAACAATTTTGGTCAGTGGAATAACAAGTGCTGTGAACTAACATGCATCGTTCTTGGTACTAATTGGTTTCAATATAATATGGTCAACTAATATTGGTGTTGTTTTATGTTGGCTGAAATTGAAGTGAAATAAAGGAGGAAGATAAAGGTACAGCTGGGTTTCTTTTGTTTGAGATTTGCCTCTTCCCACTAGCATCTTCTTTCTCTTGTAAGTTTGTAATCTTTTATAAGCTGGTTAATCCACCCATTTCGAGTGAAATTTCTCTCCAGTTATCCGGTGGCACAATTTACATAAGTTGTTCTCTTTGCTTGAGTTGTAAATGGCTTTCCTATCATGTAGATTTCCTTGCTAATTTATCCTTCTTAAGCAGTTATAGCTAAATCTTATATGTGCCAATGGAGTTGATCAACTAGATCATTGAGCACACTGGCATACTAATGTATATTGAGATTGCACATGCTTGCTTGATGGGCCAGTGTCTTATTTTGATGTCGAAAGAAATGTATCTTTGAGAGAAGGTACACTTTTTGGAAAACATGAGTATATATTTAGATGCTTTTGCATTTGGGTACAGGCCCAAATAGTTAGTTATAGATATGTTTATTTGATTTTCCATAGGGAATTTATTTCATAATCTCAGGGTTAATTATTTTGTATTATAACTATTGTCCATGTAGGATCTTAAGTTGTGTTAACCTTATTCTTGAAGGTATTTGAATTCATCACCCAGAAGTTTAATGCCTTGAGAAAGCCAAAGACAAATATTCAGATTCTACAACAGAGTGTTCTTCTTAAATATAAGTAAGTTGTGTTTGTGGATAGTACTAGATCTCTCTTTCATGCACACTGATGAATATCTATATATTTTCGGATTATATGACACTCTTAAATAGTTTTTAGTTGGTTTGGTGCATATCTGAACTCTTGGTCAGCACCTTTTCTCTTGGTGTATAGCTTGTTTATCATTTCTGTGCCAAATTTCTTATATTCAAATGTTTTCCATTTCAATCATTGCAGGTGGATTCATGGTTTAGCAATGTAATTGTTGATTTGGTTAATCTTTGCTATATTTTCAATTGTCGAGTGCCTTAAGGTTTTACTAATTTGCTTCCTTAATGAGGTTATTGATAGATTTATTTGCTTGGTTTTGGATTAAATGTAAACATATGTTTTTTAGTGCCAACAGATGGAAATATATTTGTCATTGTTATGGAAATTTTTATATACAACTTTGTACGGCTGCTTGCGCAATCAGAAAAGTCCCTTTGTATTTGCAGATTGATTGAGAAAATGCCCCAGTAATTTGGAAATAATCTCCAAAGTTCAATGAATTTCTTCTGGCAGATATGTGATGTTTTAAAACTTTTTTGATGTTAAATTGGCCTTTTGAAACTAAATCACAGGATTGCCTTTTCCTTTTCTTCCAATAAATTATTCATATTCTTATGGTGGGTGTGTAAGTTCCACCTCTCTCAGTCTTCAACTTCATTGTATGAAGCTCTTATTTATAAAAAAATACCAATTTTAAATGTCTACTTTGATGTTTGGTTTGACTTCTGCCTCAATTCAAAATGCTTACTGTCATGTTATTAGATACTAAGACTTTTTGAGTACTTACTGCACATATTAAGTCATCCATAACATTTTAGATTCATGATCTACACTTATGTGAATGCACTTGATATATGTAAAACGATTTATCATTAGATACATGGCTTCAAGTTTTTGCTACATGTTTGTAGTTTTAACTTATGATTTATGTCTTAATATTTTATATGTGCATTTGAAGTATTCTTGTAACTGTTACTACTAGTATTTTTGCAAGATTGTCCAGTCCATGTATTGATTGACAATCAGACTAGTAAATACTTGATTGTGCCGAGCGTTACAATCGAGATTTGAGTCCATGACTGAGACACAATGCATCTGTTGTTGGTATTATTCCGTTGATTCTTAGCATTGTGGTGTTCACATCTTCAAACTATTTCTCAGAATCTAATAGATCCTAGAACCGGCTATTTAAATTAGAAAATTTTAATGTTATCAATTTTGGGCATTTGATCTAAATGTTTTTAACAGTTTTCAATTGTGATATTTCAGTTTGAACACATGTTTGATTTCATAATTATAGGTATGTGATTCTCTTTCTTAAAGAACATGGTAAAGAGATATACACTGAGGTTCGTGCAGCATATGTTGATACAATGAATAAGGTAATTTTGATGTACTATTCTGCCTGCATCAATTTTTAATAGCATCTATCATTCTTAGCAACTATTTCACTAATTTCAGTACAATATTTTGGATCATATCTTAGATTCATCAGGTTGGTCTTTGTAATCATTCATTATATATGAAATTGATAGCCTCTTAGATTGATCCTTCCTAGCCCCTGCATTGGCATGGGCCTTAGGCACTTGGCTGCCCTTTTTTATTACACTAGGAATTGGAACATGTTTCTGTAACAGGTTGTGCCAAATCCTTAATATTAATTATAATGTGTTAAATGACCACATTTTCTAAAATTTTCCTACAATAAGCATTTATCAATAGTATGATTTGTTTAGGCTCAACAGATGCCTGTCTAAGGATCTGGCCAGTTCTGTCATGTTAAAGTCATGACCAATTCATTATAGAAGATTTATTTTTTTATATTTTCTTTGATTTGTTCCTGCAGGTCTTAAGTGTTCATTTTCGTGCATATATTCAAGCACTGGAGAAACTGCAACTGGACATTGCAACTGCCACTGACTTAATTGGAGTTGAAACTAGGAGCACAGGTTTTCTCTTAAGAGGAAGAGAACCTTTGAAGTACCGTTCTGCTGTTTTTGCTTTAGGTGAAAGAATAAATATTCTGAAGGTAGTAGTTATCTCTAATGACATTTTCACTGTAGAACACATAATATATTAAAATTTTCATGTTTATAAATAGCTGAGATATTTGATTCTGAAGTATCTCCACTAAATATTTTAAATAAATAAATTGCCCATTGTATTATAGTATGGTCTTGTAATCTAAAACTACCAAATTTATTGAAATCTTTACTGTTATTCACTACCACAATTTGGAACTGTTATGTGCTAATCATTTTACATTTAGCTTCTACCACGGCACTTTGTAATGCAAATGGTCCCCCAGTCTCTCTTACTGAAAGTGTTAGTGCTTGTCACTTATATTTCTATCTGCTTTTAGCCTCTCTTTAGATACTGTTGTTCCGGAAATGTAAGTTGCTCATGTGATATAGGAGCTCCAGCTATTGTTTCCATATCTTATATTTTCTAGCTGATTACGATCTTGCTTACTATATGTAATGATCAGAAATAGAGAGAAACACAATTCCATTGATTCCTTTGATAGATATTGGTAATCACTAGATTTGTAAAGGTTCATGAAACACAATATGTATCTGGTTTCATTCTGATAGTATCAAGCACCCTTTATGTTTCCAGATCCTACCTGTTACCTGACAAAGTGATCCCTTAACTCATTTATGAGATAACCAACTTGTATGTAATGAAATACCAAGTATGGTAGGTGATCAAACAGAAAGTTTGCTGTCCGGAACTGATCAAGCATGAAGCAAATGAAAGATCTAAAAAAATCTCTTTTAAGTATCTTAAGAATATTAAGTTTATCTTCTCAGCAGATTACAAAATCAATAAATTATTACATTGCCATTCTGGATAACCAAGTTGGATAAAAGCTTTTGCCCATTTTCTCTCAAGTTTCTGTGAATTTTGTTGATAATGCTGTGCTCTGCATCAAAGTTAGGTCCAAGTCCATAAATACTGGCATGTAGCGCGTCAATTATATTTGATTTTTATTAAAATTGGTTAATTATTGCTATGTTATAGTATATTTCATGTTATCTATTCTATTTTCTCTTTTCCTTGTTCACTTCTAGTTTGAAATTGTTCTATTTGTAAATCTCTTCATCTTATCTTCTCATTGTTTGTTGGAAATGTTTTTCTTTTCTATCTGAGTTAATGAGTTTACTTTACTTTTAATGTATATTTTGTGAGGAGTTAAAACACAATGTAGTGTATAACATCCCGGCAAGCTGGAAGTCCTGTACAGTATGATTTGTCTATTATTTCTCATTAGCCTTTGATTTGTTTCAATAGAATCTCTTTCAGAGTTCATAGAAGTGCAATTTATACCAGAAATTGTCTAAATTCCTAATGCTGTTTATTATGGTGTATATAAAGACATTATTATTGTTTGCTTGAATTTGGGTCTGTGATTTCTTCCTTTCGTTGCTCAGGAAATTGATCAGCCTGCATTGATCCCACATATAGCTGAAGCTAACTCTGTGAAATATCCATATGAAGTTCTTTTTAGGAGTTTGCACAAGCTTTTGATGGACACTGCCACTTCAGAGTAATCATGCTATGCTTTCTTCTCTATGTTATGTAGATAAAGATCTACACTTTTGGCATAATGCATTTCTGTGTTGCTTCAGGTACCTCTTCTGTGATAACTTCTTTGGAGAAGAATCTATATTCCATGAAATCTTTGCAGGTACTTCAGTGGTATCTTATGATTGCACATAGTTCATTACTCACTGTTAGGTAGGATTAGAACATGATATTTCAAATTAGATTCTTCACATGCGGTTGGTCATGTATCTTTTGTAATTTCAATTTTATATCTTCTTTACCTATTATCTTTGCATTTATTTCTTTGAGGTGCATTGGCTCATGGGTTAAGATTTATCATTTAAAACCTTGATTAAAACATTAAATACCAAACGTTACTGGACCATATGGTCCTAGATCAGTCCTTGTTTAAACTTGTAAATATTGGCAAGTATTTGATCTTGGTATATATATTATATTTGTGAATTAAATATGTAGCATATTCCATAACTAGTTACTTTTTATCTATAACAACCAGTTTTGTAATATATTGGTCCATGTATAACAAGGTTAAAATCTCAGGTATCTAGTTGCTTTTTATCTATAACAACCAGTTTAGCAGTAAATTGGTACATGTCTAACAAGGTTAAGATCTCGGGTATCAGATCCATAATGGTCGCTGGTCGAACTGGTAGCAGTTCAGTTCATACAGGCTTATCGATGTGGTATGCCAGTACATGCCTTGTTACCAAGTAGGGGGGGAGGGGTGGAGGAGGAAGAGGAGGAGACGAGGAAGAGCTGGACAAGAATAAAAACTGGAGTGCCCAACCTATGGCGGTGAGCGATAAGCACCACAAGCAAGCAGAGGCAACATGAAATAGTTCGAGAGTGCAGAGATGCCATGGTACCAAGTACGGGGAGGGGTGGGTGGAGAAGGAAGAGGAGGAGGAGGAGAAGAAGAAAATGTGGAGGAGAAGAAGAGTACCCAGCCCATGGCAGTTGACTGCAGGCACCATGGTGAAGGGAAGGCAGCATGAAAGAGATGTGAGAGAAAGAGAGGTGTATGTGTGTGTGTGAGAGAGAGAGGTTGTGTGACAACCCTAAATGTAAAACAAAAATAAGGACTGAACTGGGCTGATTCATGTGCTGGTTTGTGTCTAATTTCATCCACAAAATTCTAAAGCCTTGGAGTTGATGAATTTTATGGTGTTGATGCTGAATTTCATGCCTTTTCCAGCATCCTGGGCAGTATACATACCTATGTTGCCTAGTACCAATTGAAGAAAATATTAAATAATTCGATACATGGGTATCGGGCTATATGATTGCACTGATAAGTACTGATTGGTATCCGCTTTACCAAATAGTATTTAAAACCATGATTTTGACATTTTACTTGGCTGTTACCAGGCAATATACTACTTGATACACTGGTACCATACTGGACTGGTAGATTACTAAAATCAGTACCTGGCCAAGATTTAGAACCTTGTATCCTACAATAATTGGAACCAATTTGTGAGTCATCAATGAGTAAACGGGCCAGGTTCTTCTACTTTAAACAGTGATCTTATTATCATGATTCAGGAAAATTCGAAAAAACAGAAGCAAGTAGGATAGCAAGTAAGAATGGAACAGAAAGAGTTGAAATCAAAAGGCAAAGAGCAAAGCTTTTATTTCAAAGTTGGTACCTAGGTCAGAAGAAAAAGAGAACCAAATTCAGGCTGGAGTCTAGAAAAGTACTAGATGTGGAAGTGAAAGAGAGCTTTATTTGAGTAGGTTGACATGAATAAAGGGGTAATTGAACATCAAGGAGAAGTGAATGTCAATTTTACAAAAAAATTATGCAAGAAAGCAAAGTGGGGATGAAGGAAAAAAGATGAAAAACTAATAAAGATTGGATATGTAGAGATACTGCTTTTCCTGGATTGAAAATAATAATATTAACAAATGTGTCACATCCCTAGGAGCTTATCTATAAAATGCTATCTAGTTTTAGTAAAGATATATATACTTTCATTTGTTTAGAAGCATAGAATAGTTCACATTGGATTTTGGAGGAGTTTTTAACTCAATTAAAATTAGCAAGGTCAAGGGCCAGGAGCTACTGAGCTGCACAATTTAAGCACAAAATATTCTCCATTGATTTTCAGAATAAATATATGATTACTTTTCTTGGTCAGCCATTTGTGACCTACCATAGTCAAGGTAATTGAATGAGTTACACATAACAGGTTGTTAAGATGTTCCATTTATTTTTCAAAATTGAATCTATGTCTGACTGTATGCATGTGTGCATGTGTGTGTGTATATTTTTCTTGTTTCCAATAATTGCTTACCCAAAAGAATAAAACAATGAAGCAATTTTTTTTCTTTTTTCTCTTCAGGACCATTTCAAGTGATAGATGAACATTTCAACACCATACTTCCAAACTATTATGATGCAATTGGTTTGATGCTTATGATTCGCATCATACACCAACACCAGGTATCATTATATGTTTTACATGAGATATCTTTTTGCTAAGTATATTTTTGGCCTTTGTCATGCATAGGAAGGCATCCAACTTGTCACTAGTTATTTTTTTCTCCCAAAATAATTGGCAGAAGATTATTTAGGTGTGTATGAGTTATTTTATGCTACGAGTAGTGGCAGTATTGGTTTACCATAACATAGTGTTCAATCTAGTCCTTTTATGTATTTCTTGGTCATATTTGCTATTTCTCTTTTCTTATTTTTGGCTGCTCCACCACCACTACCCCTTGGCATCCTCTTTTTGTCCTACTTCCCTTTCACCTATACTATCACATCCTGACCACCACAACCATCATTTCTTTCTTGGGGATGGCAACTTGAATTTTGCATGAACACAAACCTGACAATTGCATTGGTAGGCTATTTGTGACTTTCACCCTATTTGAACATGAAACAAACTATTTAGATACACGCAAATTTTCTGGCTAAAGCCCATCCCGAACCCAAATAGGGATACTCAAACCTGGTTCAAGCAGATTGGGCAGACAGTTACTTGCAAAAACCCGACATGCTGCCATTCCTACTCCTTTCCCTTTCCACCACCACCACCTCTCCACTGCCTCCCCTTCCACCTCCTCCCTATCTGGTTTCTCCTGGCCTTCTACTTTGCCTTTCTCTAGGCCAACATCGCTACCACTTGGTGGTGGAGGTGGTGGGAAGGCAGACGATGGAGGAGTGGTTAGGATGGAGTAGAGATGAGAAAACAAAGATGAAGAAGATGGGCCTGATATGGCAAGTCAATGGGGTAGTTGTCTTGCCATATTAGCAATGAATGTTGTAACTTATTCTGATTTGATTTTATATGTCAGTTGGGTTGGCCTTACTAATACTGGACCATTGGTGTAAAGGAAATTAATGTACAGGAACAATTTTGACCAAAAAATTTAATGTAGGGATTAACTTGTACATTGACCTATTTTACAGAGACTAATAGTGTATATTTACTGGTATGCATGAATTCTTTTTTATCAGATGAATGCTTTTTGGGTAGAATGTCATTGTTTCGTGTTCTATTTAAAGGTCTATTGTATGCACTAGAGATCTGTTCTTCTACAATATAATATCTGAAACGTTAAGCAAAGTTCTAGAGGGTCCAATTTCACTGCAGGCATGTTGAATTTTTTGGGTTTAATTTTACTTTTTGTACCATGCAGAAAATTATTTTATATTGACGTTAACTACTAAATGACTTCTTAGTGATTGATAAACCATATAATATTTTTTTGTCTCAAGTCATAATTTGATCTTGGTGCTTCTTTCCTGCAAAACTGGTGATTCGATTTTTGGATCAGATGGATAATTAGACTAGCTTCTGCTTTTTATCTCTCTGTATAATTCACATTATCTATTTTTTTTATATACTTACAATAGATTGTCGTTGCAGTTGATCATGTTTAGGCGACGGATTCCATGTCTGGACTCATACTTAGACAAGGTCTGACTACAAGGTCCTTTAATTTTTATTGAACGATCTTCTGTGTTTGTTTATTTATCCATTAATTTAACTTTTACTTTGTGCTCTTCTAAGGCTCCTTGAGATTTTATTTCATCCATTGTTAATGCAAACAGACATATCTGGGAAGTTATTGATAAAAATTATATAAGCCTCTTTAAATATATGAGAATATGGTGTTTAGTGGGTAAGAATGTTGAGGTATAATATATAGTATCCTGAAGGAGACTGGTAGCAGATAGGTTAAGGCACAATAAAAAAGATTAACTTAAGTCATCTTAAGGACACTGCACTGTTGCCATATGATTTGTCCTCTTGTGGATAAGGTTTACAGAATTTGGCCTTGATTGGTATATGATATTGATCGCTATAATTCTGGTTGGATTGTGTTAAATCAGTGTATTTATTGTGGTAGATTCTCAATTTCATTTTTTAAATTGATTGGAGACCGGCCTGATGAATGTTAGTTAAATCATGCCAGTTTTCATTCAGTTGATGAGTCTTTTGTAGATTGTGTTTAAATAGAAAAGAGCTCTAACCAGCCTGTGACCACTGATTCTTAGGAACTATTATCAATTGCCTTAAATTGATTTTTTTATTTTGTTAAATAGAATAGAAGTGTTGCCTATCCATCAAAAGGGATGAAAGATGATTCCTATCTTACTGACCATGTAGTCACGGACTCCCTCTGCTGTGTAGAATACATGTAGATTTTTTTTTTGGTTTAGTCAGTCATCATATTCTGTTTTGTCGTGTTTCGTTTAAAATAATTATGCAGCATATTTGTGATTCTAGACCAATTGATTCTTTCCTGCACTATGAACAGGTGAACATTTCACTATGGCCTCGTTTCAAGATGGTATTTGACATGCATCTGAACAGCTTACGCAACGCCAATATAAAGGCATTATGGGAGGATGATGTTCATCCTCACTATGTTATGAGACGCTATGCTGAATTCACAGCATCCCTTGTGCACCTCAATGTTGAATATGGTGATGGACAGGTCAGCTGAACTACACACTGGTACCATTCTGTTGTGAAAATTATGAACACCACTTGCCTCATCTTTCAATGCTGAATGCGATATGTGTCACTGAGCATATCAACACAAGATTCTTGTGTGCATTAAAACATGTTGCTTAGTATCTGCTTTGCTTATTAATGTAGCTTGATCTAAACCTTGAGCGACTTCGGATGGCTGTTGATGACTTGCTTGTTAAATTGGCTAAAGCGTTTGCAAAGCCCAAGTCACAGACAGTATTCCTTATAAACAACTATGACATGACAATTGCTATATTGAAGGTAAGGAGTAATATTTGGTTATGGTTTCTTATCCATGTTATTAATCAGCTGTCATATAATTTGTTATGGTCCATGTACCTTCTTGATGGTTTTGGTAAAATTGATGTGCAGGAAGCAGGTACTGGAGGAGGGAAATTGCAAGAGCACTTTGAGGAACTGCTAAAGAGCAACATAGGAGTATATGTGGTAAATATACAAAGTCCTGATACAAAGTACATGTTGTTTACTGAAACAGGCCAATAGCTGAGAAGCTTTTTCTTGGGAATGTACATTTCCATTTGTGCTATGATGAATTAGCATAATATGATTATTAAATGAGACAATTGAGCATTTGTTGTTGATACTAGTGAAACTAGGTACATGTAGATATTGAAGTTTTTATGAATCTCTGAGATATTTGGTTGGCTGTGCAGGAAGAATTGCTTCTAGAGCACTTTGGTGACCTTATCAGATTTGTCAAGTCTAATGCTGGTGAGTTGGGAGATAAAATTTTAAATTCCAAATACAACGAATTCCATTACAATCTAAACTGTTTATTTTATTGATGCTTATATTAGCCGAAGACACGAGTACCGGTGCTGGGAAGCCCAGTGTTGCTGCTGTTGATCCATTGGTCAAGGATTTTGCGAACAGGTGGAAGGCTGCAATTGAACTGATGCACAAAGATGTTATTACTTCCTTCAGCAACTTTTTGTGTGGAATGGAGATCCTGAAAGCAGCATTGACACAGCTACTCCTATACTATACAAGGCTCTCAGAGTGTGTGAAGAAAATTCCTGGTGGTTCTGCCTTAAACAAGGACTTGGTTTCCATATCCTCAATATTATATGAAATCAAAAAATACTCTAGGACTTTTTGATTTCCGAAGCATTAACACAGCATCGTAGGATTTTTTTTTTTCCTTGAGGGGGATATCTGTTCCATGTTTGCCTCCACAGTTTCTCTGTGGTAGCACCAGATGATGAGGTTGAACTTATTTCATTCACTTGGCAACTAGTTATTTAACGATTATAGGATGTATGTAAGAGTTTAGATGTGTCGTTAAAAACAAATAAAACATACGATGTTTATGAGTTTGTTTTGTGTCTCTTAATGTACTATTTGCGTTTATGATATTGCTGATTATGTACAATTTGCACATATGAATATTTCCAATTAATGATTGATTGGCTGTGAATTGATTGACATAAAACACTGGAAACTACTAGCTCAACTTTTGACTCAAACTATTTTACAGTGGCAACTCCCTAGCTAAGCTGGAGTCAACATGGATTTTGATTTGGTATGGTTTTTCTCAATAAAAATAAGTTAATGATTTTTTGTCTTAAGCATTTTAGATGCTAGTACTATGATTATTTTAGTCTTAAGCATTTTAGGCAATATGGTTTTTTAACCTATTAATTGCTGAGACTGGTTTATTGATAGTGTTAATAAGCTTGGCCAACTCCATGAAGGCACTCCTCAAAAGCAACCACTCAAGCTGTTCATGGTGAACCAGGCGAAAGAGAATTAATGATTTCAGTTCAGCTTCTGGGTTGCTTTCCAGCCAAATCCATATGAAAGTGATGAGACTGCTTCCGATGTTGCTGGAACTCGCATCTCAGCTGAGGTGTTAATCCGACGGCTCAGCCTGTGCGTTGGAGCGACTGAAAGGAAGGGCCTGGGGAAGCTGAAGAGATGACTGAACGTCGGGACATCGAGGCTCTTTAGGTTTAGGACAGGGGGCGTTAACGAGCGAAAGCCCTGCAGGCAAACCTAGGTCAGGAGATTTTGTGCCCGACCAAACCCCTCCAATGGCTAAGTTAGTTTTAAGAAAAATGATCAAGAGTTTTGGGCAAGTGATCTACCCTGGTGCTGGTCACTACAAGGGATATTTATGCCTGTAGGTCGAAGTGCAATCGTACCGTGGCATTGAATGGGTTTGGCCTTAGGTCGAAGTGCAATCGTACCGTGGCATTGAATGGGTTCGGCATAAGGCCGAACGTGAGTACGACCCTGCGCTAGACGGTGCCTCTATCGACTTTGACAGCCCCCGTCGGATACAACTTCTTGTATGACCGATGCAATCTTTGGTCTGGGACGTTCGGGCCGCCGAGGTGGTAGTCCATACAGTCTTCGAGCCACCACATCGGGGGTGACTGGCTAGGATGGCATGGCTACTGCCATGGATCTCTGAGATAACCAGCACAATTTTTGTCTTATCATTCTGGTGCTAGAAAGAGGGCCTATGTCACAGGAACGCTCAGCACTCGATAATCTTAGGGAAGACATCCCAGCGATGGGACAGCAAGCTCCCGCGGTAGCCCCACCACTTCCTTTCTCCCTCCTCGGTGACGGGAGTTCGATTTCTCAAACCCCGGGGTGTTATTGGTATTTATTTAATGACCCTGGGCTTACTCCCCCTATGTCTAACCCCGAGGGCTTAGTGGTGACCCTCGAAGCCTTCCTTGAGCTCACTCAACAAGTGCAGGCCTTGGCGAGAATGATCCAAGTAATCGTCCCCTACATTCCCCAGCTCGCTTAGCCGCGCCGAGCTTGCAACACCAATTGACTCCTGCAACCCCTCCTGGGGCATTATCTTAAGGGGAGCAACCCCCAGCCATGCAACAGTCAGGTAACGAGCCTCCACAAACTCTCCGCGAACACAATCCCCCACTTATAGGAGACCACTTGCCCAAAACTCTTGACCACTTTCCTCGAAACTAACTTAGCCATCATAGGGGCTTGGTCGGGCACAAAACCCCCGGCCTAGGTATGCCTGCAGGTCTTTCGCTCGTACACATCCCCTTTCCTGAACCTAAGGAGCCTCATCATCCCGACGTCCTGTCATTTCTTTAGCTTCCCCGGGCCCTTGACTCCCTTGAGTCGCTCCAGCGCACATAGGCCGAGCCGCATCGGTTGACACCTCAGCCGAGACACGAGTTCCAACAATATCATTTGGCACTAGAAGGAGGGCTCTGATCTCGACCAATCGATGAGCCGTCAAGGTCGAATCGCTATTAAAGCACAATTTCATCGTCCCCAGGGTTTTCGCGACCTTGGAGTCACCTGAGGCTACCTCCCTCGATGACGAATAGGGGGCCACTGACCTAGGGTTCCCTGAAGGGCGACTCATTACTTGAGGAGTTGGATTCACAGCCTCAACTGAATGCGAGGGCCCAAGCGACAAATTAGAAGAGGTGGAGCTAGGGAAAACATCCCGACCTGCTCGAGAAATGACTGGGGGAGGAAAAACAAAAGTCGGAGATGAAGACCGAGAGTCGGAGTCGAGAAAAGAAAGATAGAGCCAAGGAAGCAAAGCAACAAAAATGCAGAACCGTGCCAGCCAAAGGAGGATTTATAGTTGAACCCCGTTGCTTCGCCTACCCAAAGTATGGGATAGCTCACTCTAACGCTTCCAGTACCATGCATCACTCAAAATACAAAAGAGAGAGAGAGAGAGAGAGATAAAAGAATGGCGCCCTCTCACAGGAGCCGCGTGCCAGAAGGGGCGCACGTGGCACACTTGCCACATGACACGTGCCTAGAAAATCCCAAAGTTGGGTGGCAGATTGCCCAAGCATCAAGGAAATTAGGGTGTGAGGATAAGGATCTCAATTGACATCCCTAGCCACGTGACTTGTTAGACACTGTATGCTGGATGGGACACGTGATGTGGTCCCGTCCCAAGAGGTTATAAAAGGCTTTCAATCTCGAACATGTTCCAAGTAGGCTTTCAGTCCCCGCAAAGGGCTTTCAGTCTTAAACGTGATCCAAACGGGCTTTCAGCCCCGACAAAAGGCATTTAGTCCCGAATGTGATCCAAACGGGCTTTCAATCCCGACAAAGGGCTTTCAGTCCTGAACATGATCCAAGTAGACTTTCAGTCCCGACAAAGGGCTTTCAGTCCTGAACGTGATCCAAACTAGCTTTTAGTCCTGAACATGATCCAAATGGGCTTTCAGTGCCGACTGAGGACTGTTACTCCCGAGCACAATCTAAACGAGATTTCAATCTCGACTAACGGCTTTCAGTCCCAACCAATGTCTTTCAGTCCTAAATATCATCCAAACAGGCTTTCAGTCCCGGTCACAAGCGTACAATCCCGACCAGTCACCACGGGCTCTCAGTCCTGACGTGCCCTGATAGGTTCGAGCCCATCCTATTCGAGTCACCCCTACCCCGTCCAATCTTGGTCCATCCAGAATGTGAAAACTCTGGAAACTCCGACGATGTTCGATAACAAAAGCCCAACCCCACCACCCCCTCCCCCCAAAGCTCCTTTTCGAGCACCTATATGGTGCCTTCACTGGGGAGGGGAGAGAGAATGATAGGATAGAAATTGGGCTAGTCAAGAGGGGCCCATCCACTACAAACTAAAGCCTGGGGGTGGTCATCTCTACAGTCCACGATAGTAGCCACGCCATCCCAGCCAATGAACCCAAACGTGGCGGCTTGAAGACTACGTGGACTACCACCTCGGCGGCCCGAATGTCCCAAACCAAAGATTAAGTTGGTCATACAGGAAGTTGTACCCGCGATTGTCAGTCCTGCCGATGGGGGCTGTCAAAGTTGACGGAGGCATCATCCAATGCTGGGTCGCACTCAGGTTTGGCCCTACGCCGAACCCATTCAATGCATGATATGATTGCACTTCGACCTGGAGGTATAAATACCCCCCACGGTGACCAGCACCAAGGGAGACCACTTGCCTAAAACTCTTGACCACTTTCCTTGAAACTAACTTAGCCATCATAGAAGCCAAGTTGGGCACAAAACCCCCCGACCTAGGTTTGCATGTAGGTCTTTCGCTCGTCAGCGTCGCCTGTCCTAAACCTGAGGAGCCTCGACATCCCGACATCCGATCATTTCTTCAACTTCCCTGGGCCCCTGACTCTCTTGAGTCGCTTCAGTACACATAGGCCGAGCCGTGTTGAATTGACACCTTAGCTGAGACTAAGTTCCAACAAGGTCACCTTAGATCTTTAAATATCAAAGGTTTCTCTTGGTTTTTTTTGCTCATTCAAGGAATCTAAGACGCCGTCACACCAAATCTAATTAGCCAAAATAACCTTAAAATCTAGAGGTTCAAATTGGCAAAGTTGGTTTGGGAGGTGACCTCAAATCAAACTAAAGAGGATAAAATTTTTGTGAACCACCCGTAATTAAATTTCTTCTAATTAATCTATTTCCGTAATATTCTTTTAACATTTATTATTTACGGATACTCAAAATTTCCACTAATTTTTCTTGCTGGATTGATGTACAGCGAGGAGTTATTTTTTTTCCTTCTTCATAGAGAATAATGTTCACAATGAAAGAAACAAAAAAGATTTATTTATAGGATTTGATTCGGTTTGGTCCGGTCTTTTTCTTAGAACCGGGCGTTCTCGAACCCGTGCAGATCGCTGACCCGGCTCAGGGACTTCCGCATGATCGCCACCTTGGCCAGCTGCTCCGCGGCGCGCCAAGCCGAAGTGGGCGTCAGCGGCTCTCCTCGCACCTCTGCTGGACCTTCCCGCCGGCTCCTCCTCCCGGACGGCGAGAGGTACTCCTCCTGCTGCTCATCATGATGGAGCTGGTGCTGCGTCAGGCACCGTCGCCGACGCTGGAGGTCGGCGAGCTCCGCGTCCAGGTTCTGGACGAGGTGGTGTCCGTGGGCGTCGGAAGCGGACTGCAGAAGCAACGCGCGGGCGGAGGAGAGCAGGTGGTGCGCCGTCGCGTAATCCGAGAGGTCGGCTAGTCGCCGCGACTCGGCCACCGCACGGGTTGCGACAAAGATGTTCCGTAGCCGCAGGGCGGTCGTCGAGCGGCAAGAGGAGCCTGGCTCGGGGTCGCACTGCAGGAGGGGTAAGAGAGGGATCTGCTCCGCCCCGAACGCCAGCTCTTGGGTGGCCGGATCCCTGTAGTTGCACTTCACTGACAAGTGGTGAAGACCGCTCTGTGGCCCGGCCACCGCCATCGGCGCCCTCAGCTCCACCAACACCTCTCTCTCCTCCTCTGCGTAGAGGTCCCCCAGCCAGAGAACAGAGCTTTCTCCCCCGATGGCCACGTCGCCGCAGCCACCGCCGCCGCCGCACGGGTAGACGGCGGAGATCTCGCCGGACGGGAAGTCAAGTTGGAGCCGGACGTCCTGCATGACCACAGACACGAGGCCGCCTACGCACTTGATGAAGGCGTCTTCCTGTTTCATGGGCGATGGCTCCGCTGCTCCTACGAATCCAGCATCTTCGACGGGGATCTCCAGATGCGCGAAGCGGGTGGTGGCCGCGGCGGTGCTCGTCGTTGACAGCGCGTGGCGTCGGATATCACCACCGCCGGTACCGCGCGGTGAGCGAAGGGGTTTGTGATCGTGGTGGTCGCTGTTGTTGTTGTCCTTCTTCTCTGGGTCAGACGTTTGCTGCGGCTGCCTGGAGTCCGATAGGAGCATGATGGTGGCCACCGGGTTGCGCTCCCTGCGGTCTTCGAGAACCTTGGTGGCCTTCCTGAGGGCGTCGCCGACGCTGGCGCTACCTGTCTTGGCGGCGCCGCTTACCACAACGAGCCTTTCCACGATCTGACGGGCGACACGCTGGCCCTGCTTCGACATCCGGCGGAGAGGGAGTAATCTCTTGGCACCGGCAGAGGCCGAGAATGCCACCATGGAGAGCCGGTCCACGGGGCCCAAGGAAGAGACCACCAGCCGTATCGCGCGCTTCAGCATCTGGAGCTTCTCTCCTGTCATGCCTTGGCTCACGTCCAGCACTGTCACCAGATCGATCGGGGCACGGCCCGGCGCAGGATCGAGGAGAGGAGCAGAGGTTCGAATCGGCGGGGCTTTCACCTTGAGCGCCACCACGTAGTTCCGGTGCCTCCGCCCCTCGGAGAGCAGCGCCGCCTGCGGCATCACGCTCACCTGGACGCCACTCGCTCTGGACCTCGGTGTCGGCCGACAAGGGACTCCTCTGTCAGCACGGAGGCCAGGAGATCGCGAGCGAGGGGTCGCAAGAAGCCCATGGAACTCATCCTCTCGGTCAAAGTCGTCCGTCTCCTCGTCGTCGCCGTACTCATCCTCATCCTTGTCCTCGTTTGCAGCTTCTGGTATAGGATTGAAGCGCACGCCTCCTCCCTGGTTGGGCTTGGGCACAAGAAGCAGCGGCTCGTCGTCGTCGTACACCTTAGCAGCAGCAGCCACTCTATTTTCTCCCAGCTGCCGTTCACCGCCCTTGCTAGCGATCCGGCTGCCGCCGCTGGTAGTTCTCCTATTGGGGTTCCGGTTCTCCGTCTCTCCCGCCGTCCCCTGCTCGATGGCCGCTGCATCTTCTTCGCGGCGGTGGAGGGCGGAGAGGAAGGGCGCCTGGCGCCAGGCGGCGGAGCAGACGGGGCATGCGAGGCTGCCGTGGCCCCTGACGTGGGCGGCGATGCAGGGTAAGTGGAAGGCGTGGGAGCACTCCGCCGTGAAGACCGGCGTCTCCTGGCTCGCCTTCAGGATCTGCGAACATAACCGGCACCTACTCTGCAATCCCACCATCATCACCACGATGAGAACAAAGAGTCATCTTGGACGACGACGACGACGACAACGAGTCAAAGGAGGACAACGCATGCTTCGATCAGTAAAAGGCCGAAAAGCCAAAAAGCAACTGAAATGACCGGAAAAGACGGGGAAAGCAGTCGACCCATTCCGCATCATTCTGCAATCAAAACCCGCAGCCAAAAGCTGGGATTCTGATGAGATCCGGCCACCGAGAGGAGAAAGAACTGGTCAAATCGAAACCACGCAACACTTCTGTCATCGGATCTCGTACAAAGAAGCCAAGAATCGACGACGAAAGACGAGTAACTCGAAGAATGGATTCAAGGTTCGCAGAAGGACGAAGCAAAGTTGCATGCTTTCGGGGGGACAGGGCGTGCATACCCGGGAGAGGTGCTTGAAGAGGGCGAATCTTGAGGGGGATCTCGGAGACGAAGGTGTGGAGAACGCTTTGCGACGAAACAGAGCGGGGCTCCGACTCCTCGGAGTGCTGGTGGCGGTTGCGGCGCCGGCGGCGGGGGTAACGGCAGACGTGGGCGTGTCGCATTGCAGATTCGGGTAGTCTGGGGACTTCGACTTGGTCCGGCACCGGAGGCTCGCTGCCAGCGCCAGCCTCGGCGTCGAGGGGTTGCTGCCGGAGAAGAAGCCCCGCTTGGCGCAGCTTCTGGGGCTGGGGCCAGGACTGACACTAGGCGTGCGCTGCTGCTTCTCCCCAACCTCCATCCTCGTGGCCACCGTGACTTCTGGATCTCGGCGCACCGACGTGCAGAAGGCTCTCCGCCACCCTCCCCTTGCCATCGCACTCCCCTCTCCAACTTTACTTCCTCCTTGTGTCTCCTCTTGTGGCTTCGTCTGCTTCTCTCACTTTTTCTCTTTTGGACTTCTCTTGCGGATCCCTATATCCTATTTATTAGAAGCACCGTATCATCATCATCAGCAGCAGCAGCGGCAGCAGCAGCAGCAGAAGACTAAAATATTAACCATAAACACTCTCCTCACCCGCTTCACATCTCCGCCTCTCACAGACAGACGGAGGACGGAGACAGGAAGGGGGTAGCTGAGCTACCTACGGAGGTTTTACACCGAAGAAGGCAGAGTAAAGTCCAACGCTCCTCCCAAAGTAGTTGGCATCACTCATCATCACTGCAGCAGTAATTTAATTCCTACCGCATCACCTCTCCCACTGTGGCTTCGTGCATGGATCTCAAAGTCAACACTGTTCCATATCTCTCCTCTCCTCCTCGTTATCGTTATCTTTTTTTTTCCCCATTCCTCTTCATCTCCTCTCCTACTTTGATCGACTTTTCTTCGTCCTATCCGTGTCAACACAGAAATAAAATGTCAACTGACATTGCCGCATCCAAATCTTTTATATTTTTTTTAATTTTTAATATAAATTTAAATATTTGATTTGGAACATATGATTATATATATTTTATATAAGTATGTATTATTTCCATAAATAAAATTATCCCTTTCACAATAAATTTTTCGTGATATCAAAATATTATTCCTTCTTAACTGTTATATTTTTTTATCTTATAATTTTTTTGTTTTTGAATTTTGACGTTACACCAAATACAAATACTCACGACTCTTCTCTAATAATCTTATAGTGTGATATGTTCTACAACAAATCTACTCTATTTCATTGAGTTTTCTTTAGCGATCGACCAACTTCTCTATTGATCCTTCATCATTATGCAATTCTGCTTGGTGGGTGCTCTCTTTGCTCCTATCTATTACTTAGTGTCTTCATCGATATCATCGTCCCCTTCACGTCAATCGTCATAACTCACTAGTGTGTTGGATCCACGATCGACCTCCTAAGTATAGTCCATTGCTTATCACCATACTTTTGACTATGTCATTAGCATTCGTGATCAAGAGGAGAGAATGGAAGAGATTGTCCTCTTTCTCACATCTCAAATCAGATCCTCCCTTGTGTATTTCTCACATCTGATCTCCTCCAATTGATTAGATTTCCATAATCTGTACATACAAACTAGACTATTAGTTTATTTTGAATTTATCTTATTGGATCATGGTATCTTCTCAGCATGTCTTCATCCTCTACATCTGATACTCTAATTATTATTTTCTCAAGAAACAATAGCTCATTTCAACCTGTGTGACCAATACATATCAATGCAATAACTCTGACCCCTTTAAGCTCTCTAAAGGCGATAACTATACATCTTGGCGAGCACAATTCATCAATATCTTTCTTGGATATAATCTATTAGGTTACATTATATGTTTTTAGTTGTCCGCTAAAAAAAATCTAAATATCAAGAGAATCCATTCTATGACAAGATCGTCTCATCCTACAAGTCATTCAAGCCTTAATCATTGGCTTCATAACACCACTAATCTCTTCCATGATCCAAGTTAAATCTTTTATCTACTCTAATAAAAAAATATAAGAAGAAAATACTATTATTGATTATACGTAAAATCAAAAAGTTACTATAAATAATTTGACTCTAATAGGTCATAGTGATGAATAAGTTGTTATTTATACTCTAAATGGTCAAAGAGATGAATATAAAAAACTGACGATAACAATTTGGGCATGTGGCTCACTAATTTTATTTAAAAAACTCTATGATAAGTTGATTGATCATAAAACGTATTTGAAACGAGAAGAGAGAAATAGAGACCAACTATCACAGCTTAATTTAATTAAAAATCTAAATAAAAAGATAATAAAAGTAATAATAACTTTAATAAAGGACAAAACAAGATGTCTTTGATAAAGGATTATGGACTCTCTGACCATAGTAGCATCTTCAACCCAAACGACTCTGTGACAAAATATTTTTACATAATAATAATAATAATAATCAGTAAAAAATCATCTATCAGCTTAGTGATAAAATTAGATACATAATAAAAGTCTATTAATCTTGACCAAATCTATTGCTACACATAATTGGCCTCAAATAAACATCATGACTACTCTGATTACTTATCTGAGCAATTGGATTATTTACTCCAATGTTCTCATCATATAATTTTTTATCTATAGAATTGATTAATTCACATCATTATGGAAGCAATGAAGATATCACAATTGATAACGATAATGAAATTATGATCACTCACATTAGTTCCAAAATATTTAATTCATACATAAATATTTTTATACTCAGTGATATTTTATATGCACCTTATATCAAAAGAAACTTTATTTTTATCTTTTGATTTTATAAATAAAATAACACATCTATTAAGTTCTTTCTTAACTCATTTCTTGTAAAGGATCTGAGTACGAAGACATCATTCTTTTGAGACTAAAATAAAGATAATACCTACGAGTGATCATCAGCATCACAAAATATCCAGTCAATTGCTCTTACTTCAGTTGCTACTCTAATCGATGTGCGATATCATTGCCTTGGTCACCTATTATCCTCCATTGAACAATAATTAATTTATCATTACTCCCTTCCAACTTCCAAGTCAAGTATAATTATAACTAATTGTGATGCTTGCCTTAGTAATAAAAGTCAGAAATTATCTTTTGAAACGTCTTTTATATCTTATACCAAATCAATTGAAACCATTTAAACTGATGTTTAGGATCTTGCCTCAACCACTTCCTTTGATAATTTTAAATTTTATATTATTTTTATAAATTATTTCACTAGATATAAATGACTATATTATCTCAAACATAAATCTGAACTCACTATAGTTTTATTGATTTTGGAAAGTTGATGGAGAAGGTGAATACAGACTTCTAACAATGTATCTCTCATCATGTGGTATATAACATCTCAAATCACCATCACCACACACCTCAGCTACTTAGTTTTACCAAATGAAAGTACCAACATATAGCTAAGACTAGTCTCACCCTCTTACACTAAGCCTCTATATCATTAGTCTTTCAATTAGCAACCTTTAATATATTTCATTAATTTCATGCTAACCCAAATCCTATAACATCAGTCATCATTTTAAAAACTATTTTTTAATACTCTAAACCTTCAAAACCTTAAAGTATTTGATTATTTATGTAATCCTAGCTACAGCCCTATACTTTACACAAGTTAACACCAAGAATCAAGCCTTGCATCTTGATTGTGTACTCTTTTGAACATTATACTTTTTGATGTTATAATCCTCAAACTCAGAAATTCTTTGTATCACAACATGTTATTTTTATCGAGTCTACCTTTTTCTTTTAAAATCTTAATCTTTCAATAATGCGAGCTATTATAATAACCATACATTATTGGGTTTATATAACTACATCTAAAAGCCTCTCAAGTGCACTGCTTACTACATCAACCAATAATTCTCCTCTAAACCTATACTCCTTTATTACTCCAGTTCAGTAATACCTTATTGCCTCTGTAACTACTCCATCTACCTTCCATTAATTGACTCTACAATGCTTGTTGAAGCAATACCCTTGACATCATAAATAATGTCTTTATCTACTCATCGATCAACTGACATCGAAGTGTTTCAACCTAATCAGGCACATGTCACCAATTCTCATATATTCAATATAATTCAATAATACCACCAAGCTTAAATATCACATAACAATATGCTCCAAAAATGACATCTTCACATAATGCAAAATTCTTGATCTCTAAGCTACCACAATTTCTCCATTTGAGCCTACTAAACCCACGTCCTTGTATCATCTCACCCAATATAAAATATCAAGTATAAGTGGATCCTTCAAATTTAGCAAAATCCGAATAGATCCATTACCAAATATAAAGTACATCTAGTGGCCAAAAGGTTTCATCAATGATCAGATGTTGATTTCACAGAGACCTTTAGTCCAATTGTTAAATTGATAACAATTCAACTCATTCTGAGTTTGTATATCACTCAAGATTGATATATACGACAACTAGATATTAACAATACTTTCTTATAGGAGACCTTTATTGAAAATATCTTTATGTAACAATCTATTAGCTTCATCTATCCTCAATATCCAGATCATGTTTATACACTAAGAAAAGCTATTTATGGACTTCACCAAACTGCAAGAGCTTGGTATACCGAACTTGACTTATTTTTTTTATCAATCAACTTCGTCAAGTCTCCTTCTTATTTGTATAACAACAAAATATATATATTGTATATGGATGACATTATTATCATATATAATAATTTCATAAAAAGCAAGTAATTCCTTAGGCAATTAGTAGATCAATTTTTTATTAAATACATAGTAACCTTAAACTACTTTATGAGAGTAAAAGCAATATTCACATCTTCTAGACTTTTCTATCTCAAAACAAATATTTTCGAGATCTATTATCAAAGACGAAATGTAGAATGCCAAAAAAGTCGCCACCTTACTCTTCATAACTGAGTCACTTAAATTATATGATAGTAGTCCTATTACGAATCACATACAGTACCGACAAGTATTTGGTTCGAGATTGAAATCTTTGATAGAAGCTTAATCTTATGTAGTTATAATAGAAGATTATGATATATAGGCAAACATAAAATGATAACTTTACATTCCTTATATATTTTAATCCTCAATCAATTTATGTTTTAACGACCAACCACAACATATAAGATACAAGTGTATGATTTGAGCACATGATTAAATAAAATATATTCCTTATATATTGTCTCAATAAATAAATCATGATTTTTACAATAAATTCTTCACATATGATCGAAATTTTCATCTTAAAGGGTCAACAACTATGGCGATAGGGAAGCCTTGTCCATATCCATCGAATAAATAAATAGTGCTCTTGCTAAGACCCCCACCGGTGTAGTTGCTTGCAATATTTGCTAGAGAGGAAAACTTTAAACCCAAAATTAAAATGGTGGGGGTGATAGTGGTAGTGATGGTATATTAATCATATGATACACTTTTACTTCTTAAAATATTAATTTGATGATGATGTATGAGATCCTCTAAACCAATGATTGATGGTTCAAAACCTCAATCGATATATCTTTAAAGATATTAATTAGCTTCATTGATAAATACCTTGATAATATATCATAAGGTTTTAGGCTTTGGTAACAAAAAAAAATTCATACAATACTAAATATATACATATTTAATACATTTAAATTAAATATAAATATTACTAAATTCTACAGATACTTAATAAAAAAAAAGGTACTAACTTAAGCGATGCCTTTGCGAAGGACATCCTTAAAACCGCGATAAAAAGATGGAAGGATTGAAAGGTGAGTGGGCTTTACTTACACTTCTCAAGATCAAAAATTTTCAATAAAAATTACTTCAAAAACACCTCCCCACATCCATTTTCTTCATAATTATGTCCACATATATTATTATGTCTGTCATTTCAGTCATGAATTAATCAAACATAATTTTGTTTGAGCATATATTTGCAAGGAATCTTTGGTGTACTGTTCAAACCAACATTGCTCACTCCTCCTAATTTTTCTTTTATGATTGGATACAATCAATTATTAGCTATTGGTAAACTGTCATTGACTCTTATAGAATACCATTATGATTGCAAACATCACAACCAACGCTTTCAAGTGTAACGAATGATAACTCTCATTTCCATCTTGAAACCTGAGAACTTGATAGAAGATTTCCTACTGCACCCATGAAACCAATCCCACAACACTCATACATACACTCTCTATCATGATGGATTCTTACTCATCTCTTTCACCTTTTCCAGAAACAACAAGATGTGTCATCTTTGATCGAGATAAATAACATCATTTTTACTGGATGCTGCTCTCTTGCTTCCTCCTCTCCCTTAAAAGCTTACGTTAATCTTTTTTCTTTCAAAGCAAAAAAAAGAAAAGAAAATTAAGCAATTAGTTGGGTTGGATCGGTGCGGGCTTAAGTATAATTAAATTTTGTGAGTATATTATTATCCTTCGACAATGGGTTGGATTGGATAAAATTCAATAGAATCTTTTTTTTTTTTTTTTTGTGTGTGTGTGTAGCATTGGATCCCTCCCATGACATGATGTCATTCATACACTGAGAAAAGCATATATTTTGAAGCTAAATAATTGCTTAAATCCATTTCATGATAGAGTATTTTGATGAAAAATATGTGCAATAATTTGTTCCCATCAAAATGAAACACAATGGACGATAAAAAAAATTTGAAAAGTAATTTATTGTGCAAACTATTGATTGCGATGAGATCCTGAGATAAGAGACCTATATTTAGAGATAAGAGTTGACCGGAGTTTGTATATTGAATACCTCCTTCTATTTAACTTTCAATAATACATAGGTATATATATATATATATATATATATATATATATATATATATATATATATATATATATATATTGTTTTCAGAATTAGCTAATAATAGTTTTTTGTAAAATAATCTAGATAAGAATGGACCCCCCTTTTTTTTAAACTTTTGCAACATCACTTGCTATGAGAAATCAGCCAATATTTTAATGATTCGACTCTAAAAATAGTGAATTTTATATCAACATCTACAAAAGATTGAGTATTTATGACCTCATCTAAAATGTTTTAAACCTAAAATAATGGTATACAATGGTGTGCCAGACTCATTTAACCAAAAGTTGAGCATTTTTAAAAAATATTAATTAACATAATTGATCAAATAAATATAATAAATTTAACTATAATTGCTTAAATCGTGAGGCTCTTTTACAATATAACCTTCCAAAGGGGTTAGCTAAAGTGTAACTTCACATGAGTCTCTCGAAGAATATATAAAATAAAAAATAAAATAATTTTTAAAAAAAGTGATAGACAAGTCCTAATTGACAAGACTATACATCACTTAAACAATTCAACAAGCAATTTGAAGACTAAGAGAATAGAATGTCTTTGAATATTAAAAAGACACTCGTAAATTCTATCACTTGATTTAGTATCATATTATTGTAACAAAAAAATCTACATCCATCGCTTATCTTTGTAACAAAAAAATAATTTTTTTAATCATAAATTAAATGGTAATTTTTATTCCTTTAGTATGTGTGTGTATGTATATATAGATATATATATAGTTTATTTTCCTTATATTATTAAATAATGATGAAAGATGGTTAATTTATGTCTTGCAAATTGGGTCAAAAATCATTTTAATTAAATTTAAAACATATTTAAATAAAAAGGATAAAATATTTAAAATAAAATTGAGTTCGAATTCAAAATAAAGTGAGCGGTGACGGGCGATGCATACGGCGAGAGACGACGAGGAGGCGGGCCCACGTCGGCGGCCACTCGCAGTAACGTACCTCACCGGTTTGTCTCACTCACAGACCCCGTAGTGGGACCCACCGCGTGGCGGGCCTCACGCACCGACCGGCTCTCGTGATGGCCCCCACGGGCCCCATGTGCTCTATTGCAGATGTATCCTCTTGCGGGTGAGGAATCCCAGGGGATGGAAAACAGATGTTTCATTGATTTTGCAATATCGAAGGCTTATTACTATTATGTTGAGCTTAAATATTTCAATCATTAATCTAAGCTTAGTAGGCTAATGAATCGATCATCTACGCATCCTTTGACGATGGCATATCCACTCAGACACACAGACAGACATCAAATAGTTTCATTGTCTCCTCCCTGCTTACATCATAACTCAATAATATCATTACTTGAGAATATATCCATTATGCACATAAGATTTTTTTTATTATTAATAAGGTAAATAATAGGTTTACCTAATAACCTCGGAGATATAGCTCCAGAGTCACGTCACCTCGATCACCTCAGTCCTTTCCAAACACCTCGACACCACCCGGCTATATCGGCACTTGACACACTACGATCGATCTGACACAATGTCAACCGATTTGATACTGTGCCAGTCGACCTGACACGGTTCTCACCGATCGAGACTCCGAGAACTAGCAGAGACAGTGACCGACACGACATCGTATGATCGAGTCAATCGAGGATGCCGTTAGCATTAAGAAACTTGGTACGATTGTCCCTAGGCCCGTAGGTATATAAACCACCCTTGAAAATAGCTCAAGGGGCTATCTCGGATTCTCTAACTCAATATATTACACTCTTAAGACCATCTCGGTCGGAGCACTGACTTGATCCTCAGAGGGGCCACATCATGCTCTCCCACCCCGACAAAGCCTTCTGCAAGATCACTCGGCAAATCTCGAGAAAGAGGTGCCTAAGGTGCACTCCTAACCAGATCCAACCGAGATGTGTTCCCGAGCAGGCCCAGCCGACCTCTCCCGAACTTTCTAGTCAAGTGGAATCAAGTCATAGACTCCTTGGTCATGACATAAAGTTTCACAAAATTTATCATAAATGAACTATTTTTCTTTTGTAAATACAGTATTTAGCTAAACAAAATATAAACACAAGTATCCTCCTTAGCATCCAATCTTAAGAAAAAAAAATTCTTAATTCTGTAATCCACCTAACACAGTTGACTTACTAATTTGCTTTTGTGTTGGCTTCCTGGCATAAAAATCATCTATAGCACAAGTCTTAAACTGCCGTTACATTAGACTATGGATTATAATAAGAAAAAAAAATATTCAGAATGCAAGAATTAAATATTCTCAATCTACAAAGGTGAACATGATTAGATTCTTTTATGGACATTGGAACAGGGAAAAAAAACTAATGCAGCAATTAATGAGGGACCTGCCCTCAGTCTTGTCTCAGGCAACAACTGATGTCTGTAACAATGTGCCAATAATTCTTCAGCAGAAAGGAAAAGGACATCTGCGATTGATTGCAACGAAAGCCTTTCGGATAGAGTTGAATCAAGCAATGATTGAGTGCAGACAAAGGACAACAATGGCAGAAACATGATAAGAAGAGGTAAGTAATATGGCTGGGAATCAATTGGAAGATGTAGAGGTTTCAGTAGAACTGCTTCCCGGCCAAAGCTTCAGGAACAAAATTGTAGGAATGAGGCCAATTCTTAGAGTGGTAATTTTAAGACTTTGCAATTTGATCAACCCACCTAGCAATTGAGTCAATTTTTTTGTTATATAGCATAAAAAGGAATAGTTTTGTATCATCAGTAGATCAAACAAGCCTAACACATCAACTGTTCCACAAGAAGGCGAGCCTTCATACAGTGACAAGATTTGAGGTTTGCTATTTGGATAACACAGAAACAATCAATATATAAACTTCTTTTCAAGCATGAATTCATTAAGAGTGCTCACCACCTGTTTTTAAGATCATTTTGAGACATAGTGGGTCACATTGGATTACTCAAAAAATTAATATATAGTTTCCTTCCTGCAAAGTCATATTGTGTTTCGTTTAGTCTGTAAACATCAGTGCAGTTTATATATTTATATCCTTATTTCACTTGAATCTAAATGTAATCGATCTGGGATTCCTGGATGGATTGTAAGTACCTGGAGAGACATATATGTTGGTCTTTCAGATCCAGATCAATCAAACTCTTGAATGCTGTTCCCAGTCCTCTGAAGAATCCTTCAAATGCTATCTATCGAATGTGGAAGCAGCAAACACAAGCAAAGCGGGGCGAGTCGAGTATGATTTTATATATCTACAAGTGGCCTGCATTCCAATCCATCTAAATGCCTTTTTTTTTTTTTTTTAATTCTTGGATGCTTTAGAGTGACTATATATGAGAAGCATCTCTTGTTCTTGAACATGATCATCAGGTCGATTGGCTTCTGCATCAAGATCCCTCGAAAGAAAGTAAATTAATCAGGTCACCAGATCGCGTTTGGCAGATTAATCAATCCCCTCATTCATTTGAGCTTTCAATTCTTTATGATGAGATCCAGAACAGTGCAATCCTGCAGGTAAGAGACAACTAGTTTGTAATCTCAATGTGACCTTTGTCCAGGTCGTCTTCTAATATGTAGTGGCCATGACTGAACTCTTGTTGTCCTCTTGTATATAGGGAGTCTATTGGGACTTACAGATCGAAGACATAAGCTAAGAAGCAGCTATGGTACTGCTATGAGTGTTGCCAAGAAGAAGAAGAGCATCAATTATTTGGATGAATAACCTAACGTAGTTTTCTCAAAGGAAGTCATCTCAGGTCGTGATGAACAACAACACCCGACGACATAAGCTGCATGTGAGAAGTATCATTGCCAGCAGCATAGCATCTCTACTGTGCGTCAACTCATCGGGCTTTAATACCAGCAGGCAAAGGGGAACATGGTTTCGTCGAACACTTGGGGGGGAGGTATGACAGCTCCCACATGGCGCATGGGGATCCCTTGCTTAAGAAACTAATAGTTTTATAGCTCCTTCAGCGAGCATCTTTCTTCTCTTCCATCACAAGCCATGCCGGATCGATCCAGTTTGACCACCGGAAGCATGTGCAGATCCGGTACGGAGATGGATCGGCATCTGCATTCTTTTACTGAGATCCGGCAGCCGGTCGAAGAAACCGATACAGATTAGGGTTACGGTGCCATGCAAGTGTTGGCATCTAAGTCCTCGGGACCATCGCTGTGGTGAGTTGGTGGTCTCACATGGATGGGGGCGAAGAAGGGTTTACATGAAGAAGAAGAAGAAGAAGACAAGCAGACAGAGACGGCGTGGCTCCGCGAGTTCTCAGGACGCATGCATGCCATGAACTGCTACAAACTGCTACGGATCTCCAACCACCTCTCAATGATACGCAGGAGAGAAGAGACAGTGGCGTCCCACCAACAGTTGATTCACGACGACCCCAATGATGAGCGGGTGGTGGGAGAGAAGGTGGCATGGTTACTGTCATTGGTAGAGCATTATGCTTGACGTGCAACAGTGCTTGTAGCTCTCGAGTCGATGGATGCCTTCTTCATTCTCTCAGGTTCATGCACTTGCCGATGAGTACAGAGATTGGGGAATGCATTTTTCCTGCGAGTGAAGTGGATATAATAAACTGGTCAACGAGACATGAGATGAGGAATAGAACTGAAGGTGTGGCCCGAAGACTACTCAAAAGTTCTTCTCTTTTCTGGATAAACAAGGAAGAAGTCAACGGGTGATGAATCAGCACATGCAATGTTTTGTGCTGTTAGTTGGTGCAATTGGTTGACTGTGGTATCTTAATCTTTTTTGTTTATGGCTTTTGGATTCTGGATCTGTGCTAGCTAGTTTCAGCAGCCACACATTTGTTTTTGGCTTTGGCTAAACAAGAGGGGAAGAAGGTATTGCAATGCCACACTTGCCTTTATATCTAAATCATTAATGCAATTTTCCATTAAGCATTCATGATACTGTCAACTCAACCACACTTCTCTATCCATAATTGATGGCTCTCTCATATTTGACTTCATATATGAGCATCATTACGCAATTTAATGTAATTTAATTCTTTGATATATATTTTATAAAAAAAAATCATCCGTGATCTGTTTCGACATTTGTCCCACTTAAAAAGATAATTAAATATTTAGCATTGAAACAAAAAAAAAAAATTACTGTAGTGCTTATTATAAAATCATTTTTTAAAAAAAAAATCTTATTGATAATTTCAATTATTTATATCCTAATGTAAGTAAGGAATCATGATTAATTTAATCAGTTCTTAGATTCTATCTAGTTTAGGACTTTAAAAGTCCCTCTACTTACATCTTACGTGGCCTATTTGGTGCTTCTGACATGTATGAAATTGACTGACGTGTATCAGTTTTGATGAAGTTTAAATTTTGACGATGGACTCGGTAGGTACAACAACAATAACAATAACAAATAAAAATAAATTATATTATTTTAATTATTTGTTCACCATTGACTAGGCTTGTAGATGATCAAATAAGATGATGTTTTTTCTAACCTACCCTCATCATAAGGATAAGACAATGTTTGCAAAAAAAAAAAACATCAAAGAAACACATATCTTTAACGATTATGAACCAAGAAGGATAGTAATTTTATTTATATTTTATTATCTTTACATATTTCTATTAGAGTTTGAAAAAAAAAAGCGACTTCAACCAAGGAGAGTTTTAGAGTCTGAACTCAGCAAGCATCTTTAATGATCTGAGGCAACGTGATAACATTAGTGGTTATCATGCATAAAGACTGATAAAATTGCCCATCATGAAGAAGGAAGGGTATAAAAACCATAGTAGTAACCCAAGCTTTCTCATGGCAATCAACCTTTCCTTTTGAAGGAAGAGAAGAACAAGTAGCTCACTCATCTAAAGATTACCCTCCCCAAATGGTACACTTGCGTGTATTCACACATCATGATATGAAATAAAACTGTGATTGGGTAAGGCCCAAAGTGTTTCCACTGCATCACTTACTTCAGAGACATGTAACAGCAGATTTGTACTTCAAAGAACTCTAGAGGGAACTCAAACATTTTCTGCAGCACCTTCATGTGATGTTCCTTCTAATTTCCCCGTCGCAGATAGTTTCTCAGCTGCTAGTCTTTGTTCCAGTGCCCTTGCTCCCCGTTCTCTGTAGCAGAATCAGGTCGCTGAATTAGTATCTACCCTGGCAATGTTCTGATGAGTATCATGAACAGATCTATTTATCTATGGCATGCATCGTTTGATTCACCACACAACCCTGTTTCACGCAGCAAAAACTAAGGCTAGTAGCATCATCATGCATGCAACACATTGTTCATCTGACACCAAAAAAAAAAAATGCTAAACCTGATAACTGGAACAAATAGTCAAGGACAACCAAGCTAGCAGTGGAAGATCCACCAGTCAACATATTATAGGTATTTATTAACATATTACAGGTATTTCTTCCCAATATCAGAAACCCTGGTAGTAGCAACGGATGTGTGTGTGGCCGCTTTACCGAGCGATACAAGTTTTGTACCGAGCCCTGCACGTTTTGCCTGATTTATCTTGGTCCACATACTGATAGGCTATCAGACTAGCAAATTACCATGCAAATCTTGACCTAGAATATGATGGAATTCAACACACATGCATCTAAGATTGTCTTGATCAATATAAAAATGGTTGGATTTGGCTTTGAAGTGTCCTAGAGCATGTTTTACTGTAGAAACGATTTTTGCATTATTTATTTTGTGTCAGATAATGAACACTTTGCTTCTAAAATTTTTAATAATGTATCATGCTCCATGGAGCTTATTGTTGATTTTTTTTTTTTTTTGCCCCAATATTTAGCTGGAAGGTCTAAAACCCCGTATGCATCATAACCAAAATGACTGAATTGAATATTTGAGTTTGATAAGCAATTGACAGAAATACATACCCTTGAAGAGAACTTTACAAATTTAGTTGGTCATCTATGATTGTATAACATAGTCGTTGAGAAGTACTTCCTCATTTATTTCTCACTAAAAGAAATTTTGCAGAACTGTAATATAATGATAATCAACTCTTACAAAGATCAAACTGTTGATACTAGAAGAACCAATGCAATTTGAAAGTCAACGATAATATTTTTATGTCTATTTATGTTTACACATTATCCATCAACATATATTTGTGAGATGTTTATAATTTTTTGTTAAAAATATTTTATTTTTGAAGTGTGTCTACATATATAAATATATGTATACAGATATATTTTATTTTAATGAAATATATGTCGCACTACAGAATGAAAGTTTTAGCAAATAGGAGTGATATAAAATAAAGGACTTATGTGACAGTTTATGGACAAAAAAAATCATTATGAATTCCTAAATTCAAATCTGATAGAAGATTAATAAGGAATGAAAAACACAAATGTTGATCATCTAATAATCAGTGCTAGCCTCAGAATATGCTCTCAATCTATGTCTGAAGATAATTTGCTGTTCTGCCTGGCCTAAAATTCTTGTATTCTTCCGATAATTTAACTGGGTGATTATCCTTCTCCCTTTCTTTTTTTTTTTCCTTCTCTCCTTCAGACCTCCTGAATTCTTCACTATTCAGATTTCAGAACAGCAAAATTCTCAATAGCTCATCAACTCTTTTTGGTGCAATTATGCTTCCCGAACATCTTCTTGGCACATCCATGGTTTCTAAATGATGTGTCCGAGGATAATAAAGGATTAGATAATATCTATAATTAACATGACTAGGGAGAAGGCAATAAAGGGAATGACAAAAGAATAATAAGACGAAAAAAAAAAGAGTATCATACCAAACTGATATGTTCATGTTATCAAACTACTCTATCATTAAAAGGAAAATGAGATGAATCAAAAACCAAAGTAAATCTTGATCTGAAGAGTAAAACAAAACAAAATAAGAGCACACGAGAAAGCACGACATTGTTGACTGTTTTCAGCCCCGTGATTTGAAAATGTTTGGGTGGTTGCACCTTGTTGATGTCATGAGAGACTTTTGATATAACTGCATTTGTTTGCCGTACATATTGCAGGGTTTTTTTTTCTCTATATATTGCAGGTTTGATTACCTTGGTTATAATGGAGACAAAGACCACGACCTCTATCTACTAGCATATGCAGATTACACTAGTTGGCATTTAAGGTTCAGAAACAACCCATCAGTATTAGTAATAAATTGTCCAAATTTCCAAAACACAGAAATCAGGCCAGAGAAATCATTGGTTGGATCTCAGTAAGGTTGTGTTTTTGGCTACCTCTTAAGTTTATTCTAACAGACAGTCATTGTGATTCTCACGGTGCATCATGACTTGTATCAGTTAGATACAATGTTACTTCATCAGCTCATGAAAATAGCAGTGACTTGTATGGAACTACAATAGTGGTGGTACAACTAGGTTCAGGCAATTTACTGGAAGATAAATCAAAGAAAACAAAAAAAAATCACCAATATGACTCTAGATAGCCCTTGTGAGACAATAAAACCAAATATTCTAAAGTCTTCAGGATTTGATTATGTACTCTGGAGGATGGCATCAGAAAATAAAGCAGAGAAGAAGATATTCTGATAAGACCAACAAATAAACACACCTTCTTCTGATTGCGTCAACTGAATCAGAACCAGGCATCGGGGATCCATCTAATGTGTCACCTCTTGAATCAGCAGAGCTATCGGATATTCTTCCACAAAAAACCCAATGAAATAATGAAGCAATGGGGTCCAACAATGGCCTGCAAATTTAGTACCAATAGTATGGTTATTGGTTAGAGTATATCTAATGGAGAGAATTCAAAGATATACCAACGGAGCATAAATGTTACCGTAAGAATTCAGGGAAGAAGCTTGAAAATGAGAAATCATCACTTGGATCTCCCTTGAGACTTGTTTCTGGTCGCCTTTGAAAGTAACGCAAGTATGTCCAACTCATATATATGCCAAATAATAAAGTTGGAAGGTAAGACACAGAATCCACTGTGAAGAAGCTTGTGGCAACTGAGATCAATGCAACGAGAGTTGGCATCCACTGAGAAGCATGGGAATAAGAAGTAATAACTAATGTGTTAGTAAATCCCTGGGACAATGAAAAAGCATACATACCAAACCCTGAAAATTACAAATGTATACCTTTGCTTTGATCTTTAAAATAAAAAGACTGAGCTCCTGATCTGGTAGAATTTGCTTAATGCCTACAAGAAATCCTGAAAGGACTCCATGGAAGCCAGAAAATGGTGTATATCTGTGGAACAAGTATGTGGATAGGGAAAATGAAAAGGGTACAATGTTCATAATCATAATGAAATTGAGTAACAGCATATGTTCCAAGGCATTGATGTTCATAATTATAATGAAATTGATGTTCATAATCATCAATGCCATTCAGGATTTGCCATAGAACTTTGAAGTTTGAAGAATGCTGAAACAGAATGATTCTTGTCCATGTAGGAAGCCCAACTTGATCAAGATTGAATTAAGATATCAACCATATATTGGTAGAGCTATAAGATTTACATGTCCATTTATAGCTCTATGTGTGCAGTTATAGCAAATATTATCTTGCCATGAACACCTTGTTAAAAATGATTGTTATCATTTGCCAGCTTATAGTACATGAACTACAACAATCAAACTTCCCACACGATCACAACTCACATAGTTTTAATTTATTGAAAGTTCACCCACTAATTAAATCTGGAAGGAAAGAAAATATTTGTTGATGTACAATATGCTGCAAAAAATAGATAAAACTGGACCTTTAGAGAGCTGAGGCTTACAGATAGCTTTCCTGTCTTGTTATATAGTATAGAGCAATAGCAGTAACAAAGACACATATCGAAGTTAACAAATTCACCACTATGATGAACTTTAAGAACTCCTTAGAACCCCACAACGGCTCCAGATACTTCCCAAATAAAAGAAGACCAACTGTACTGATTGCCACCTGTAAATACAACATTAACCATATTAAAGTATATTCCATATAGAAAACACATGCTGCAATAATGAGACCTTGTGAATAACCAACATCCACGTTAGTCCGCTTATGCAGTTGACCAAAGTGTGATAAATATTAACTCATTTTAATTATTATTTTGACCACAGAATACATTTTTACTGAATTTCTTTGGTATTATGAAATGAGTAATTGAGAGTGTATCCTAGAAATGAAAAAAAAAAAAAAGAACAGATATAAATATATACTGACCCATTAACTTTCCTGGAGTGGCCTTAATCAGGATCCGATAGTCATATTTCAGATGAAATAATACTCGTGATCATAAAACTCAATCAGGATAGTACATACCACCTGATATTTACATGTTTGACCAAGAATGAATAATGATTCGCTCAGTTTGGTACCACTGGGTGTTCATTTTTTTATTTATCTTTTTTCAGTGATACCAGGAACTACATGTTGGTATATACGGATATGAGACTTATTAATGGAAAGTTAGATTTTAGTTCCGGTCCAAGACTTGAAAGTAATGATAATACTCAAGACTATTGTTTAGAGACAACTAGCATCATTAAGCCTTCAATTGCTTCCACTTTGTAGATACTGGATCAAGATTTAAAACTATGATACTCAAGACTACTGTTCTGAAAATAACTATCATCACTAACCCTCCAATGTCTTCCACTTTGCATTTTCATATCCATTATCTAGTCCATCTAACAAGAATGAGGATGATGTCATGAGCTAGTATAAGTTCTTGACCAGAAACCAAATTTTCAGAAAATGATTGTCACTCTACTATATTTTGTGAGATTATTTTTACACACAACTTCCTCACATACCAGTCCCTTTGATATGTTCAAATTCCCTATCCAACATCATCATACCCCTTTAACATGGTCAAATTACCTAGCCAACAAATCTCACCAATGGCGGGGAAAAATGAAATATGACATTTTCACCTAACTCTTCATTCATCTGGGTGCTTTGCTGATGTTTATCTAAGACTCTAAGTGGGTGTTAAAAGAACCGTTTTTTTATATTAATCATCCACGTGCGGAAAAGATGCAAATTGAAACTTGGTCTCAATCTCTTCGCTAGTTTATTTTAAGAAAATCTCTAACCAAAGAAACAATTCATAAATAAATTTTATAGAAGTATCAGATTGTCATTGCTGAAAAAATGTAGGACCCGGTTAAAAAGAATTTTACAATCCAAATATTATATAGCATCTATCAAATAAAAATTCCATTAATAATTAATGAAAATTTTCTACCTGAATGATATTCATTTAAACAGATTAATCTGCTTATCCAAATGACAATTTTACCAACAAGCATACTAAGATTTTCTTTTCTAAACTATTCAGCTAAAAATGAAACCACTAAGTAACATATCTACATAAACCACAAAGTTAAAGATGCTTCCCAAATAAACTAGCCGGATCAATATATATCAACAGGAATTTATCGGCCCAATCAAGTCCCAGAATCTAGCTTGATACTGATACATATATAATTTATTTTTATTATTTTATTCATTGATACCAACCGATAAAGATTGGTTAACCAACTGGTTTACAAGTATCATACCAATTTGATAGGCTACTATAACCAGTTTCAGGTCAGTATTTTAACCCTTGAGGGGTTCTAAGATAACAAAATATCATAATTCCTATAAGCAAACTGAAAACCAATCTTAATTTTTGTGAAACTAAAAGCAACATCTTTTCAGCAAATCTCAACAAACACATAGGAATTTAGATTCATGTCGTAAATGACTATTAGATCTCCAAGATGCAAACCTTGCAACACCAAGATTATGGAGTCCCATATTCCTATAGAAACATATAACTCTAAAAAGAGATATATCTGAATTACCTTTCTCTTTGAGCCATTTGATATCCAAAATGAGATATAACATTCCCCTAATCTAAGATGAGACATTAATCCTTCTATTCATTTCATTGATTCTATACATGAGGTATAACAGGATTCGTTACATTCCTACTTGTGTTGACAATACAAATGAAAGGACAACGTTATCAAATAGAAATTTCTGTTGTAGTTTATACAAGGGCAATATATTGGTGTTGCTTTGATAAAAAAATAACTCAGCTGATAAATGTGACAGGTATCAAATAGTAATCAGCACTTACAAATGACAGGTATAGTTTTTTTCTTTCTTGGGTTAGCTAAGCTTAATCAGATTGATTCCTCCATATTATCTATTGATTGGCAATGAATTGAAAAGAACTGACTAAAATTGGCCAATTGAGATCAGCAACTGTGAAAGGAAAGAGTGACACAATAGAGAGGAAAAGAAGAGCCAAATCTGACTGCCACTAGCAAAGACCATAGTATGAATAGGAACAGGAAGAAAAGATACTAACTTCTAAATGGACAGTGCTTCTTGCCAATATGTTGTCAGTCGCATCAGCTAATCATAGACGCAGTAATAAGAGAGAAGGAAAAGGGACAAAAAACGGGCAAGAGGGAGAAGATTAAGGTTTAGGAAGTTTTAAGTACATGTAACAATTAATCTCTAACAAATTGGAGCCAACAAATCTAATGGTTTTTCTAAATTGCATTCAATTATATAAATCACAAACATAATTTTTAATGTATATTTTTCTAACTTAGAATCTTTGTTTTTTAAATTATATCTTGAACTTGTTTTAGCTACTCATGATCTAACCAGAATTCTAATGCCCCATCAGAATTTTATTACCTTTCTTCCAAACCTTGATGCCATATTTCTCAAGATCATTTGAGATCCTTTTATTTTAGAACATGTCTAGAAACGACTATGATGAGAAAATCTTCTGTCACAAGAAATCAAATAGTTGAGTTAACTCTTGCAATGCACATTCAATTTGTTAATAATTTGCATGTCATTCCATGTACGTGTCAGTATGGTGTGACTACAGTCAGCTAGCTTCCTTGCCGACCACTGCCTAGTACAAATACACATTCAACCAAGGTTTTATGTACCGGTCTATACCGTCGACATTTTATAGGTATGGTATGGTACACGGTGGTACGACAGTACGGCAGTATGCACAGTGCGTACCACCGGTTTAATAAATATTTTATAATATTTTTATAATAAATAGTATTATATTATATTATATTAAATATATTAAATATATTAAAAATCAAATAAAGGCGGCGTCGATCTCTCTCCAGGAGAAAAGTCGTCTGTGGGCAGCAAGGGTGGCAAGGGCTCGGCGACCCAGTAGACAGCGACCCAGGACAAGGTATTTCTTCTTCTCCTATTCTTCTTCTTTCTTCTTTTCCTCTTCTTCTTCTTCTTCTTCCCTTTTTCTTCCTCAATCGATCACGACCGATTTTCTCCTTAATCGACCGCCAACCGATTTTATATCGCCAGGTCGTCTCGATTCTTGGGACTAGTATGTACCCTTACCGCTCGATAAGGAAAACCTTACATTAAACAATTATAATCATAAGCTGACTTTGTCCCATCATATGATTTTACTGCTTTGACAGAGGTGACTTGCAACCAAGATGCATTAATTGTAATTTTTATGGCTTAACTCAGTTACGAAAAATGATCTAGAAGGTAGGCCCTGATCTCTGACAGACGCAAGCAACACTAAGATGGGCATCAAATATAAATTATAGGCCATGAATTTAGCATTAAATATAATTATCATACTCTTGTTTACTCTTTCTATTCTTGAAAGAACATTGCCAAAAGACTGATGTAAGAGCGAATAAACATGCTCAAAATCAGAATTTCTGATGATGATGATGATGATGATGATATACACAATTATACACATTGCAAAAGAACAAAAGATGGCAAAGAATACCCCTAAAATTGATTGCTCAACATAACCAGCAGTGATAAGGTTCCATGCAAATGGAATTGTCCTACAAAAGCAAAAAAAGCATTATAATAAGCATTATTATATGAGCTAGTTGGTCAACAATTAGTAGAAAATATTCTGTTCCATAAAAATGAAAATTTTGGATCAAGGGATTAGCAGACAACTATGATATTAAAGTGCCTCTGTTGAATAAAAGTACAAAAAACTACAACTCCAGCATATAAAAGAAAATAAAGAGATGGCTTCCATATGAACTGCACATAACACCATCAAATACTGAAAAGATCTTTTGTCCATCAGAATGGTTGTGTTTTGTTCCCATTTATATGGAAATAACTGGTACACCAATAATGCAAGATAAGATTTTCACCTCAATATAGACCTGTCAATTTGATGAAGATTACCATTGTTAAACTCAACTTTATATTGTTGATCCTTTAAAAAGATTGAATCTCAATAAATTTGTCAGTATGAAAAGATGGAAAGAAGTAACGTGTGGCTGACATACACCAGAAAGGCAGTTTTGACTTTAAAGTAAACCTGTTACTGAATACACAAAGAAAAACCAACTTTGACTTCGGCAGGCGAGCTGCTGAAAGAGTGGTTGGCCCTTTGCGACTTATGTTTGTGAATCAAAGAAGATCCTACTACTATTTTGTTTATCATTCAAAGGAATCATCATAATCATTGTCTGCCATCTTTGTCACAGTATTCATCATCCACTACCAGCAAAACAAAAAGGAAAGAATATTGGGAGAGAAAATGACAGAGCAAAACAGGACTATGAGCCATAACAAAGATGAAAAAATTCATGCTATTCATGAT